>CM070774.1:119412161-120159661 GCA_036346955.1 Dipus sagitta
CCCCAATATACTCCCTTTGGTTGGATGAAGTTGGTCTACTTGACAGGATTCAGGAAGAGGAGCTGAAGGTAAAGCCAGTTAGCTGGCCACCCTTCTCTCCTTCCCTTGGTATAGGGCCATTTTTTATCCTGTTTATAGACACAGATTATTTCATATTCTACTACTGAGGTGGATAATCCTAATTTTAGGATACTTGTCACTTACCTAATTTCATTATTTTCTAATAATAAACAAGCTTTGCTGCATGAGATTTACTTGAAAAGGGAAAATGAAAGGCAGCAAACACATTAGCTTCAAGAGACCTCTCTCATTTCAAAGCTACCACTCTCTGGGAGATGAAGCCATTTGAGCACAGGCACTTCTCAGCCACTACACCCCACGCCTATGTAGCACCCCATGCAGCTTGCTGCATGTGCTCAGTAAATATTTGTGGAATAAATGAATCAATCAATGGCAGTTGTTTGGATTTCAATATAAATGGATCTTGGACCTGAGATACCGCCAGATGGGCAGACAGGTTATAGTCTGGTGATGCATCTCCACAGCTATAAAATGTAGCCATTGCTGGATCTGTAGGCTGACATTTCAGAGATGATCATATGCACAATTTAACCACATGGCCATTTATGCCCTCCAAGTACCATCACTTCAGCAACTGCACTTGTGTTGGCTTTCTTGCTGTTCTTTTTTTTTTAGTCAATTTCCCCCCCAGCCTTTCATATTTATAGCTGAATGTGATTTATTCATATAAAATTATGCTCCATTTTTACAAAACCCGAGTTACTGCAAATGATGCTTGAGGTTTCACGGAAAATATTAATTCCTGATCTGCTGCTATAAAGCATGCCTGCTCACTGTGCAGCAGTCCTGTCGCCCTGAGACAGATGGAAGCAGTCCCAGGGAATGATTAACTTTGTAGTCCTGGCAATTTCCTCACACTCCTCTGGCCCTAGATTTCCAGATTGACCTCCAGCTTCTCTGCAAATGCACAGTCCCTTAGATTGATAAATTACATGAATCCCTTTTCTGATCAGAGTTATCTACTATTTACTACTATGGAGGGGAGTTAATCATATTCAAGGTACTTCATATGCCATGCACACATCCTTCCTTCTTTCTAACAGCCTTTGCATATTTTTCAATGCTACTGGTGATGTAGCAGTCTTCACAGTGCAAGGTCCACACCAGAGACGTACCTTTATAAATGAACCTCATGCCCATTTAGCCCTCTTCCCCCCACCTCCATCCAATATAAAGAACCACCAGATAAATCCACCAAAAAGCATCAATGCTTCAGAAATGACCTCTAGTGAAAACGAGTTAGAGAAAATGCCTGAGAAAGATTTCAAAAGAATGATTGTAAATATGTTCAATGAACTCAAAGAAGAAATCAAAGGAATCAGAGAAGATACAGGACACCAATTTAACGAAATAAAGAAATCAATACAAGACATAAATAAGGAAATAGAAATAATGAAGAAAAACCAGTCAGAATTACTAGCAATGAAGAACACAGTTAATGAAATAAAAAACTCTGTAGAAAATCTCACCAGTAGAATGGATGAAGGAGAGGACAGAATATCTAAGCTAGAAGACCAGGTGGCAGATCTAATACAATCCAACAAAGAGAAAGACAAACTAATAGAAAAGTATGAATGGGAATTTCAAGATATTCGGGACACTATGAAAAGATCAAATATAAGAATTCAGGGTATAGTAGAAGGAGAAGAATTTCAATCCAAAGGTATAGTAGGCATCTTCAACAAAATCATAGAAGAAAACTTCCCCCAAATTGGGAAAGAGGTGCCAATGCAGATACAAGAAGCATTTAGAACACCAGCCAGACAAAACCTGGAAAGAACCTCTCCTCGCCATATTATAATCAAACTACCAAACACACAATCCAAAGAAAAAATATTGAAAGCAGTTAGTGAGAAAAATCAAGTTAACTACAAAGGCAAGCCCATCAGGATCACAGCAGATTACTCAACACAAACTTTCAAAGCCAGAAGGGCTTGGAGTGATGTATTCCAAACTCTGAAAGATAACAACTGTCAACCAAGGCTACTTTATCCTGCAAAACTATCCATTCAAATAGATGGAGAAATAAGGACATTCCATGACAAAAGCAGGCTAAAGGAGTATTTGAAGACAAAACCAGCTCTACACAAAATACTTGAAAGAATCCTCCACGCTGAAGAGAAAGAAAAACACACATATAAGGAACCTGGAAAACAACAAACAACACTCAAATACTAGTTAATATAAGAGAGCAAAGGTAGAACCAGAACCACAAAAAAAAAAAAAAAAATGGCAAGCATAAATACACATCTTTCAATAATATCTCTTAATATCAATGGCCTCAATGCTCCAACCAAAAGACATAGATTTGCAGACTGGGTTAAAAAGCAGGACCCTACAATTTGTTGTCTCCAAGAAACTCACCTTTCTACAAAGGATGGACATTATCTTAGGGTGAAAGGTTGGAAAACGGTGTTTCAAGCAAATGGACCCAGAAAGCAAGCAGGGGTTGCTATCCTAATAGCTGACAAGGCAGACTTCACTCCAACATTAGTCAAGAAAGATAAGGAAGGTCACTTTATATTGATTAAGGGCACACTCCAACAGGAGGACATTACAATCCTAAACATATATGCACCTAACATGGGGGCTCCCAAATTCATCAAACAAACACTGTTAGAACTAAGATCACAGATAACACCAAACACAGTGGTAGTTGGTGACTTTAACACCCCACTCTCATCAATTGACAGGTCATCCCGGGAAAAAATAAACAGAGAGGCATCTGGACTAAACGAGGTCATAGAAGGAATGGACCTAACAGACATATACAGGACATTTCATCCAAATGCTGCAGAATATACATTCTTTTCAGCAGCACATGGATCATTCTCTAAAATAGACCATATATTAGGACACAAAGCAAATCTTAACAAATTCAGGAAAATTGAAATAATTCCTTGCATTCTATCTGACCACAATGGAATCAAACTACAAATCAATAGCAAGAAAGGATATAGAGCATACACAAAATCATGGAAACTAAACAATACATTACTAAATGATGAATGGGTCAATGAAGAAATCAAGAAGGAAATCAAAAAATTTATAGAGTCAAACAATAATGAGAACACAACATACCAAAATCTCTGGGACACAATGAAGGCAGTTCTAAGAGGTAAATTTATAGCTTTAAGTGCCTATATTAAGAAATTAGAAAGGTCGCAAATAAATGACCTAATGCTTCACCTTAAAGCCTTGGAAAAAGAAGAACAAGGCAAACCAAAAATCAGTAGATGGGAAGAAATAATAAAGATTAGGGCAGAAATTAATGAAATAGAAACCAAAAAAACAATACAAAGAATTAATGAAACAAAGAGCTGGTTCTTTGAAAGGATAAATAAGATTGATAAACCCTTAGCAAATCTGACCAAAAGAAAGAGAGAAGAGACACAAATTAATAAAATTAGAGATGAAAAAGGTAACATCACGACAGATGCCAGAGAAATTCAAAAAATCATAGGGACATATTATAAAAACATATACTCCACAAAGTATGAAAATCTGAAAGAAATGGATGATTTCCTTGATTTATATGACCTACCTAAATTAAATCAAGATGAGATTAATCACTTAAATAGACCTATAACAAGCATGGAGATCCTAACAGTTATCAAAAATCTCCCAACTAAAAAAAGCCCAGGCCCAGATGGATTCACTGCTGAATTTTACCAGACCTTCAGGGAAGAGCTAACACCATTGCTTCTTAAGCTTTTCCATAAAATAGAAAAAGAAGGAATTCTACCAAAATCCTTCTATGAAGCCAGCATCACTCTGATACCAAAACCAGGCAAAGATAGAACAAAAAAGGAAAATTACAGACCAATCTCCCTCATGAACATAGATGCAAAAATTCTCAACAAAATATTGGCAAACAGAATACAAGAATACATTAGAAAGATCATTCACCCTGACCAAGTAGGCTTTATCCCAGAGATGCAGGGATGGTTCAACATACGCAAATCTATAAATGTTATACATTATATAAATGGGTTGAAGGACAAAAATCACATGATCATCTCATTAGATGCAGAGAAAGCATTCGACAAAATCCAACATCCCTTCATGATAAAAGTCCTACAGAGACTGGGAATAGAAGGAACATATCTCAATATAATAAAGGCTATTTATGATAAGCCTACAGCCAACATATTACTAAATGGGGAAAAACTGGATGCTTTTCCACTAAAATCAGGAACAAGACAAGGGTGTCCACTGTCCCCACTTTTATTTAATATAGTTCTGGAAGTCTTAGCCATAGCAATAAGGCAAGAGACATGCATAAAAGGGATACAAATCGCAAAGGAAGAGGTCAAGTTATCATTATTTGCAGATGACATGATTCTATATATAAAGGACCCTAAAGACTCTACTAGCAAACTGTTAGAGCTGATAAAAACCTACAGTCATGTAGCAGGATACAAAATAAATACACAGAAATCAGTAGCCTTCATATATGCTAACAACAAACACACAGAGGATGAGATCAGAGAATCACTCCCATTCACAATTGCATCAAAAAAAATAAAGTACCTTGGAATAAACCTTACTAAGGAAGTAAAGAATCTATACAATGAGAACTTTAAAACACTCAAGCGAGAAATTGCAGAAGACACTAGGAAGTGGAAAAACATCCCTTGTTACTGGATTGGAAGAATCAATATTGTGAAAATGGCAATCTTACCAAAAGCAATCTACACATTCAACGCAATCCCCATCAAAATTCCAAAGGCATTCTTCACGGAAATAGAAAAAACAATCCAAAAATTCATTTGGAATCACAAAAAACCTCGAATATCTAAAATAATACTGAGCAACAAAAATAAGGCTGGTGGTATCACCATACCTGATTTTAACCTATACTACAGAGCCATAGTAACAAAAACAGCATGGTACTGGCACAAAAGCAGACTCGTAGATCAATGGAACAGAATAGAGGACCCAAATGTAACCCCATGTAGTTATAGCCACCTGATATTTGATAAAAATGCCAAAAATATTCATTGGAGAAAAGACAGCCTCTTCAGCAAATGGTGTTGGGAAAACTGGATATATATCTGTAGAAGGATGAAAATAGATTCTTCTCTTTCTCCGTGCACAAGAATTAAGTCCAAATGGATTAAGGACCTTAACATCAGACCTGAAACTCTGAAACTGCTAGAGGAAAAAGTAGGGGAAACCCTTCAACATATTGGTCTTGGCAAAGACTTTCTGAATACAACCCCAATTGCTCAGGCAATAAAACCACAGATTAACCACTGGGACCTCATGAAAATACAAAGATTTTGCACTGCAAAGGACACGGTGAAGAAAGCAAAGAGGCAACCTACAGAATGGGAAAAAATCTTCACCAGCTATATATCTGATAAAGGATTAATATCTAAGATATACAAAGAACTCAAGAAGTTAAATAATAAGGAATCAAACAAACCAATCAAAAAATGGGAAATGGAGCTAAATAGAGAATTCTCAAAGGAAGAAATACGAATGGCATATACGCATCTAAAAAAATGTTCTACATCCCTAGTCATCAGGGAAATGCAGATTAAGACTACATTGAGATTCCATCTCACTCCTGTCAGATTGGCTACCATCATGAAAACAAATGATCATAAATGTTGGCGGGGATGTGGAAAAAGAGGAACCCTTCTACATTGTTGGTGGGAATGCAATCTGGTCCAGCCATTGTGGAAATCAGTGTGGAGGTTCCTAAAACAGCTAAAGATTGATCTACCATATGACCCAGCTATAGCTCTCCTAGGCATATATCCTAAGGACTCATCTCATTACCTTAGAGATACTTGCTCAACCATGTTTATTGCTGCTCAATTTATAATAGCTGGGAAATGGAACCAGCCTAGATGTCCCTCAACTGATGAGTGGATAATGAAGATATGGCACATTTCTACAATGGAGTTTTACTCAGCAGTAAAGAGAAATGAAGTTATGAAATTTGCAGAAAAGTGGATGGATCTGGAAAGAATTATACTAAGTGAGGTAACCCAGGCCCAGAAAGCTAAGCGCCACATGTTCTCCCTCATATGTGGATCTTAGCTAGAGATGATTGGGCTTCTGTGTGAGAAGGAAAAAACTCAGTAGCAGAGGCCAGTAAGTTAAAAAAGGAGATAGAAAGGGAAGAGAAAGAAAGGGAGGAGGGCTTTTATTAGGTTGGTATTGTATATATCTAAGTAGAAAGATTGAGATGGGGAGGGGATATGATGGAGAATGGAATTTCAAAGGGGAAAGGGGGGAGGGTAATACCATGGGATTTTTTTTGTTATCATGGAAAATATTAATAAAAATGGAGAAAAAAAAAATAAAGAACCACCAGAAAAAAAGGCACATGAGAGACACATTATAAAGAGTAAACATGTAAGGAAGTGAGGTCCCTTCGCAAACTGAGCTCTTGTTCATCTAGTAAAGAAATTAGCCACATCTCCCTGTTCTGATTGCCTGCTGTTTTCATCATTTGATAATACCAGTGGGCCTTTGCTAGGTCAGCTTACTCTCAAAGGTATAAAATGAATGAAAAAATTCTGCAGTCAGGAATAGAAAAGAACAAAAAGTGTACCATCTCATCCTAATCTAGCCTTTCCTGCCACTGTGGGGGTGATCTGGGTTGAAGTGTAAATTCCCATTCTGCCTGAATGTTGTCATTTGGTTTCCACCAGTAGTTTTCTGTGGTTACTAAGTTGTGGGTACAGCAGTAGGAAACTAGTGTGCTGTTGCATACAAGGGTGACTACAATTAATGATAATGGACCATATATATTAAACAAAGCTAGAAACAAAGGGTTTGGATGTGTTCAACATACAAAATGAACATTTTTTAGGAGACACATTTAATGAAATACCACATCATGTGTCCATGTGTCAACATATCACATGACACATCATGAATATGTATCCTTTTTATGTAGCAGTTTAAAATAAATGTAATTTTTAAAAGCTAACTGTCTGGATTACCAGATATTGGATTTGTGTTAAAATGCCTATTTAGAAAATCAATCAGGAAATTCTAAAGAAATGAAAAGACAGACAAGAACTACCCTTAGAAGCTATCTGTAACTTTCAGTGTCCCACAGGAATGAGAATTGTGCTCATCCTTAGGAAGGGAATGGGAAATAGCCCCTTTCCTTTCCCTATAATTGTCCTTGCTGGGTAGGCATTCAAGGCAGGTGCCCTTTTAAGGAAACTTACGAGCAACTGGACAATTCTCCCGCCACCCCACCATCAAAGTTCCCCATACAATGCACCACCCTTGTGTAAATGCCCTTGTTTTCATGAGCAAATGCACAGGACATCAAGGCTCTGCAGAAGGACCAGGCACCTGTGGCAGCATGGCTGGAGACAGTGGTGGGCTTTCCTGTCCAACTTCAGAGTTGCAGAAATTAGGAAGTATATACTGAGCTTAGGAAGTATATACTGAGCTCTGAAAAGTACTTTACGTTTTGAACAAAAAAGAAAGTGCTGTCTAATCATTATAAAAATTTTGTAAGGGCTGGAGAGATGGGTCAGTAGACAAGGTGCTTGCTGGCAAAGCCAAAGGACCTAGGTTCGATTCCCCAGTAGCCACATAAAGCCAGATGACAAGGTGGCTCACGTGTCTGGATTTCATTTGCAGTGGCTGGAGGCCCTGGTGCATTCTCTCCTCTCTCTCTCTCTCTCTCTCTCTCTCTTATCTGTCTCTCTTTCTCAAATAAATAAATAAATAAATAATTTTTGTAAAAGAGGTGGTAATAGGATAAAAACAAAAATAGTTTTGGAAACCAAAGGGTTTGTGTAAATTACTATATAATAGGTTAATTCCAGGCTCTAAATAGCTACTTTGGGATGGCCATAGCCTGTGGTGATCTTTACTCAAACCTATTTGCACTCTAGAGTTACTCTGACAGAGAGAATATTAGGCAAGTCATACAGTGCTTTGATCCCAATTTCTTTCCAGAAAGTATTGGTTTATTCAAAAGAATAGCTAATATGACAAAGAAATTAATATTTTCTAATTTAAAAATCCTGAAAAATGAACCCAAATAATTCAGTAGGCATATAAAGTCCTTGCTTTGAAGAAGAGTTATGAATTGTACCTTTAAATTATTAAAAACACTTTCACTTATTCCTCAGATAAAAACAGTAGGTGACCACAGCAGGAGGAGGTAGCAAAGTTCCTGAGGAACTAAACAAGTCAATTACAAGATCTCAGCTTGTAAAGGGACCCTGTCCTTATTTATTCAGTCCTTCTAACATGACTCCCAAGTGTCTTAGCCCCATGTTGGCAAATACTGGCTAGGAAAAGCAAAGAAAAGGAAGCTTTCCACAACTGTATTACCAGCACAGTGGACGAAGCCAACCCATCACTTTGAAATGAGCCATGTACCTTCAATTTGGAACAGAAAAACTGTTGGATGGACGGCGAAAGTGCCCTATTATATTGGAAAATAGAGAAATTTGTAAGATGAATAGTGACAATGGGAACATCTGTTTCTAGGCAGGGAATGCCCTTGAAAAGGGGTTTTATTAAGAATGTCAGAAAAAAAGTGAAAGGGAGTAAATAGCAGTGTCCCTCATTACAGCTATGAAAGCTGCCCTGCCCAGGGCTAAGTCACGTGTCACCTGGGAAGAAGTCTTTGAGTGTGCCAGTCCTAGTTTCTGATGAATGGTCTTTGCATTTGCAAACTAAGATTTCCTCTATTTTTAAAGGGAATTCATCTTTTTGGCTCATTCTGCCAAAGGTTATCATGGCATTTTGAGCATGCATGTGTGTCGGACATAGGCAGGGCCCTGGGTTAAAGCAAACCTAAGCTGTCTGACACAAAGGCCCCAGGCTAGGGAGGGGTTGCAGCAGCCTGAACCACCGCTGGTCATATCTCAGGACTGGACCGGCAGGGGAGTTCATCCCCCCATTCTCAGGGGTTGCAGTGAGCCAGGATCCTCCCCCATTCTTGGGGGTCACAGTGAGCCTGGATCCCCGGACAAAATCTCAACCCCAAGATCGGCAGGAAGTAAGGCCACTTTCTCTCCAAGCACGGGATACCTGGACATTCAGATAAGACTTAAGCTTTGCCCATAACCCTTTGGCCTTTGGCAGATTGTCTAGGAAACTCCTTATATGATATCAGCCAGCACCTTTGCACACCTTCCCTTGACCAATGCCTACCTGCTAGAACGTATGTTCCCATATTAGGCATAGGCTAGCAACCTTTAAACCCACCAATCCCCTTAGGGTCCTCTTCCTTCCTTCCACTGCTTATAAATCCAGTTCCCTGACAATAAACCAAAAGTTGTTCACTGAAACTATCTCCCAGAAGTCTTTACTTTCATGTGGTCATCACCATGGCTGCCTGGGACACCTTGGGGGACTGCGGCTGGCCCAAGGACCCAGGAACCCACACATGTGTAGCTTTATTGAAATTTAAGTTATATATTATGAGTGCCCATTCAAAAGGTACAATTCAATGGCCTCAAGCATACTAATGGAGTTATGAAAACATCAACACAATCAAATATTCTAGGCTTTTCATTCCTTGCCCCTACAAAGAAAACTTGTATCTCTTACTAGTGACTATAAACTTAGGGCTTCTGTGTTTCTCAGTGCATGTGGTTAAAGAACTCTCTTACTTCCAAAGACAAGTCAGGGAAGAAAGCAGTATGTCTATGGAAAGCATTATTGTGTCACATTTTAGATGCGTTTTGATTCATGCTCTCTCCTTCTACCATCTGACTCATGAGCAGTACAGTTGTCTGCTTCTGGGAAAATCCCAGAAGCAGCTCAGGGAGACCATGTGCCAGCCACTCTCAGTGCACACAGGCCTGGGTGGCTGTCATGTGGAAGACTTTTCCATTGAAACAACCATACTCAGGTCCAAGGCTGACACCACAGAAGAAATGCTTTTACCCATGTGCACCAGATAATTCTCCCAAGTGACAAGTTTTACCTTGGAGAAGCACTGAATTGGGCTGGTTTATAGTTCTGCAAAAAAGGAAGTTGAAAATAAGGGAGGGATGAAGGCTGGCTAGAGGAGACAGAGGTGCCTGCCAGCCAGCTGAATGAAAGATGTCTTCCACTGTGTCTAACACTGTGAGTTCCTCCCTGTGGAGTCATATAGGAACATTATCTGCACCTCCTGACATTCTTAGGAATTGGAAAAAGCAAAACCCCAATCAAACCCCAACTAGGTCTAGTCTGTTTGAGAAAGCAACTTTATATACTTGTGTTTGGCAATTTGTGTCCAACCCTTTAGGCAAAGCTAGATGTGAATTACAGTTTGTGCTGTTTGATTAGGTTCACCTATCTCATTCAGTAACACAGGGCAGGAGAAACAAGCCAAGACAAGAAGACAGGTGCATGAGACCATGAGTTGTTGGGTTATATGCATAAAGTTCTCTAAGAGAAAGTCTTATCAAAAGATACAGTGTTCCTAATGAAATGATATGTAAAGAATGGTGAAAATACCTCAAAATGAATGAAATACTTATTGCTGAAAAATGAACTTGGATCTCAGCCAATTCCAAAGTTCAGGATTTACTACACCATTCGGGCCCTTTCTCCTAAGTTTCTTGTCTCCTGTTTCATTGCACAACAAGGGATTCTTCATACTGTATGTGAAATACAACAAGGCGATTTTTGCAGTAATAAACTCCAGACATGCATGAGAAATCCAAGCATGCAAAATGTTTAACATCCCAGCTCACAGATACTTTAGGGACAAAATCCGATTATGAATTATATGCCACAATAAATAGGGCTCAATGTTTCATAAAGCAATTTATAGTTCATAAAAATGACAAAATGTACCTGTCAGATAGAGCGCGGAGAGCTGTTCTCTGGGCTGCCTGCTGGAAGAAAGGGCAGAGATGTTTATTTAATATTCTGACTTTTAAATTATGTGCTCAATAAACACTTTTAAAAAACCTCGGTTATACACATTTTTATCTTGTAGCCAAATTTTAAACTACTACTAACGTAATTGAGAGCCCTGTCATATTACAAAAAGGAACATTCTTGGAGTTAAGGGAAGATGTGGCAATGTAGGTCTACCACTAGGGGGCAAGCGTGCTGGAAGTGCCTAGTAGTCCATCCTGCTAGGGTTAGATGAGACTCAGGAGATAACAGCAAAGACCAAGACTGGAGCTAATTTATTTTATGAAATTATGAAATTATTTCTTCACTGCATTGTCCTCCTTTCCTGTAAGAAAAAATTGGTTCTATTTATTGTTTCTTTCTCAATGAGGGTGTAATTTTTTTTTTTTTTTCTAGGTAGGGTCTCACTCTAGCCCATGCTGACCTAGAATTCACTACTGAGTCTCAGGGTGGCTGCGAACTCATGGCGATCCTCCTACCTCTGCCTCCCGAGTGCTGGAATTAAAGGCATGCGCCACCACGCCCGGCAAGGGTGTAATTCTTGACTGTTATTTTTCAGTCACTGAAAAAGTTTCCACAGCTGGAAAATGAACACTGATTGGAAATCTCATGATATTATGTGAATATTGGTTTTTAAAGGCACAGTAATGATATTGTGGCAGGTTTTAACAAAAGCTTTTTAGATTCTTAAATATTTATGGACATTATATGATGTTGGAATTTGCTTGAAGACAATCCAGTGGGGTAGTGGAAAGTGGGAGGCATATTCATGACTTGAGCACACTTCTGAGGAACAAGAACATGAAAGATTAGGGTGCAGCAGGGTCATAAAGGTGCAGATATGGGTGGGTGACCTGTGGCTGGGGAGGTGGACCTACAACTCCTCAAACTGTATACTTAGCAGGTGCCCTGCAAACATCTGCTATGTAAAAAGCAAATAAATGCATCCATCAGGGATACTTTCATTAAAATATGAGCAGAACTATAAAACAAGGAGAAATAGGGCAAAGAGAGAGGAGATGAGATAGAACCTGGTCAGATGGTAAAGTTAGGGCCTGCCCAGGTTCTTGCAGTGGTTCTCAACTGGGGTACCTCTACTCCCAATCCCAGGGGTATCTGGAATCAGATGAGGGTGTTGTTGCAAGTTGCATTCAAAATGGGGATCCCTAGTGGCATTTAGTGCCTGGGGTCAGGGATGCTAAAGTCCTTTAAGGGTAATCTTCTCTTTACAGAGGAACTGTCTACTTAAAGTGACAAGGAGATTGCAGAGAATCTCTGTAGCAAAGTAATAATACACAGTAGATATGAAGGACCAGTTTTGGGGCCTTAGTAAAAGGAACTGAGAAAAAAATTCAGAGGAACTTAGTGGTATCCACAAGTGGTACAACACTGACTAGGAAAACCCATCAAATGTGTGACTCTGGTGTTGTCTGATGCAGTCCTCCGAGAACAACGACTGCCTTCTTTATCCAAAGCCCACGAGAGACTCTCTAGATTGAGCCTGTTATCATTGCCCCAGAGAAGAGGGGCAGGAGTTGGGTCATTAGACCTTTACTTGAGATCTCAGGTGCAACCTATGCTTACTGTATGCAATGATACAGGAAGTCTCCTGGCCTCAGGAGGGATAGCGTATATAAACTGTGGAAGATCAAGGGTCAGGAGCTCTATGTACCCAGCCATGTGGAAGCTGTTATCCATGCTGGAATGAGATGTTTCAACGTGGCTACTTTGGGGTCTCCATGCTCCTGTAAGTAACACTTTGCTCATGTTCAATAAGAAAGCTCAATAAACTCATTGGCTCATCAAAACAAACTTTGATGGAATTGGCCTTGAGTTTGTCAGGAGTGCTCTGCCTGCAGGAGCAAGCACTGGCCAGCCTCTCCCCCAGAAGAGTTCATGCAGCACATGGCCATTGAGAGTCCTATGTGTTGGTCCATCTCTCCCTTATTTACTACAAATTTTTAGTGTGGCCTGTGTCCTACATCTCAGTTCTCAGACTGCTCTTTGTTTGTGGTGGGATGTGGGAAGGAGCTAGTCAGCCATGCCCAGGCTATTGTAGACAATGGCATGTGTGCTGTTTCTTCCTGGTTTCCTGCATCCCAGCGAAGGAAGGGCCTGTGTCCTGGCATGCTGGAATCACAGAATTCCTACAAGAGAGACAGAAGTTCTCTAAATCTTGGTGAGGACAGAGGGAGAGGAAAAGAGAAGCCCAAGATGTCAGCTTAGGTGACTCGGAAGGCATGCTTTGCCTCTCTCACTCTCTTCTCTGCTCTTCTCCAGCCGGCCCAGTAGAGACTCACTGAAAGCTACCAGCAGGTAGCCCTGACTGTTCACAGGTTCATCACCTCAAGGATTCTCTTCTTCCTCAGCAAGACAGCATTTACTTTTGGCAGGAATACTTGATAGGAACTTAACTCTCTACTCCTGACTCTGGCTGAATACTCAAGAACTCCTCTGAAGAAAGGTAGGACGTATCATTAGTGTGGTCTCTTGACACTATCTCAGTAGGAGGCGTGGGAGGCAGGCTCTTTCTAGGATAATAGAAACCATAAGAGACATGACTAAAAATCAAGGCTGACTTCTCCCTAGCTGTGGAAAAGGCTGGCACAGTCCATTGACTCTTCTCTGTCTTCAAATATTTTTCCTGCTGACTTTTCTGATAGAGAAACAGCTCATGTTGATATGTAGTCTGTTAGAAAATAACTTAAAAAGCAAAAGCAAAATAAACAAAAAGTAAAAAGCTCTGTTGCTCACCGACTACTGGAGGTACCTGAGAATCAATGCTTCTTGGGGTGGCACCTGCTGAGGGCAATTTTGCAGGACTATGCTGGCCACAGCTCTGTTATAAGCTGCGTAGGAAGTTTGTGACATCCACCAGTCACCAAGCAATGCCTTTATGTGACTCTTTACTCTTCCATTTGTCTATGTGATATATGCTACCACACACCCCACACAGCGCTGGTGCTCTGCACCAACTGCCTGCACCACTATTTTTTTAATGCCTGATTTTGATTGTTTTTCACTTGCAATTTTATATCACTAAAAAAACTTTACAGAGGATAATCATTATCCACTGAGAATATGTTAGACATTTAAAACAATTCCTAAAAGAAAAAAAAAAGCTTGTGGCATTAGATTAAAATTGTACATCCTATACCAAAGCAGACTGACTACCAAGTTTTTTCCTGCCTTAAAAAAATCATTAGTTTTTGCACACTGCTTTACTTTATAGTTAGAAAATAACAAAAGAAATAAACATTGGGATTAAAAGTCCAAGAAAATAATTACTTAGGTGACTCATGACTGAAGCCTGAAAAACTATTCGTTGTAAACTAGATGAACTGTCCAACTTCATTCCTGCAATAGTTGTATGTTACAGTGATCATGTTTTTCTTTCCCATATCTCATCTCTTCTGGTAGTTTTCCTTTCATTCAGTTCTCAGCAAAATTGGTTGAGAGGGTTAAGAAAATGCTTTACTGATCTTTCCTGAATTCATTATTCATTCATGAATGACTCTGAAGCTCGTCTATAAGACAAAACAAGTTTTTTTTTATACCAGAAATAATCATTTTCCAAGCTCCCTTCAAGAGATCATATCTTTTTCCTACCCTGTCTTTATTATAACAAGCTTGGTGCTTAGAAACATAACCATACTCAGGTCCCAAAGTATGCTAAATGTCTCCATCAGATAGTGAAGGAAAATTAAAATTCCCAAAGAGAGAATTAAATGCTTGTATTGTAATTGGGTCCAGATTAGGACATTCATGGATATTGGAGCAGGGAGTAACACAAAGGGAGGACCCAGAGTGATCCAATTTCTTACTTCATAGAAGCAGATCAATCACCTGAACAGACACATATTTTGAACTACCTACTATGTGATAGAGGGTGACAGACATGACAGATGTAGCTTTTGCCATATAGTTTATTCTAGAGAGGGAGCAGATTGAAGAGCTCCCAGCCAAAACACTTTAGATTATAATATCTGTGGCTGAGCAGTGCTATTGAGATGAAGGAAGAAAGGACAAATGGATATAGAAGGCTCACTAAGTGGGCTGGGGAAATGGCTTAGCGGTTAAGGCGTTTGCCTGCAAAGCCAAAGGACCCCTGTTCAATTCCCCAGGACCCACGTAAGCCAGATAGATGCACATGGTGGCGAATGTGTCTGGAGTTCCTTTGCAGCAGCAGCTGGAGGCTCTGGAATGCCCAATCTCTCTTTCTCTTTCTCTCTCTGCCTCTTTCTGTCTATCAGATAAATAAAATAAATAAAATATTAAAAAAAAGAAGGCTCACTAAGTAAGGAATAACAACGATGCAGTCTTGGCTTTTGGATCAGAGAAATGGGGGTGAGTGGGGAAGGAAGGGCTTGAGGCAGGGAAAGCAGTTCAAAGAAAAAGTTGCAAGTCCTCTTAGTTCCTGGCTCAGCTGTAAAACTGCACCAGGTCACAGTGAGCCATGGGGATGGCGGCAGAGCAAGATGAGGCTAATTTCAAGGGCTTTGAAGGTCAAGTGCATGACTGTGGATATTCTATATAGGACAACAGGAAGCCAGTAAAGGGTTTACATACATATTTGTACATTCTATGTACCTCCCTGTGAATCCATAATTTAAATAAATAGAAAGAGATGGTTATGGCTTACATTTTCCAAATATCATACCAGCTTCTGTTTTGTATGACAAATGGGTTTAAATAGGAAGGGACAAAGATTGAGGTTATTTCAATGATCTAGGCAACAGAAATACCTGGCAGCACTAGAAATGTAGAGAGCTTTATTACATCTGCAAGTCTAATTGAGGGAACTGTCACTGATTGGATGTGGCAGCCTAGGGGGCAGGGGTGGCAAGAAGACTAGGTTTGCACCTTAAGCCCATAGTGTGGATGGATGGAGACTACTGGTGGAGATGTGAGAACTGGGGTATAGGAACAGGGGTAACAGTGGAGTTAGTATTGGGTGTGTGACCCTCATGTTGCATATGGATGTTCAAGTACAGATGATGACCAGATAGCTAGGAACCATAGACTTAAACTGTTAAGTACCAAATTTTAAAAAAGAAAACAAAACATGCACAGGCCTTGAAGTTATGGAACTACATTTTGCTATTGTTATAAGCAAGAAAATTTAGGACTCAATTGGTTACAATATAGTTTTTTCATCTCAGATGTGGGTAACCTCCATTTTTAACTGTCAACAGTACTGAGTTTAATTCTACCAACAAGATAGAGGAATCCGAGACAGCGATTTTCATCATATTTCATATGATATGATGTATCCACATCTGAATATAGATGCTCCTCAATTTCTACTGGGGCTAAGTCTTAATAAACTTATCCTAAGTTGAAAGTACTCTAAGTCCAACATGCCTTTAATATGCCTAGTCTGAAAAACCCTGTAGCCTAGTGGCATGGCTCACTATGATTTACATACAATGAACAGCATGTCATGACCTTTGCTGCCCAGCACCCTAGGAGAGGACCTAAACATGTATCATTAGTGTGAGAAGAGCTCAAAATTCAGAATTGGAAGTTTAGTGTGTACTGCCTGCGTATAGCTCTTATACCATTGGAAAGTCAAATGGTTCTAAGTCCATCCACTGTAAACCAGAGAACCCTCGGTCACTAAATGGATGCATCACCACTAATCTTAGTTCACCTGTGTTTCACTGTTAGCTGATGCTGCTGTGGAATGTGGACCCACTCACACATTTGTCCTACTAAGAACCATACCTTTTGTCTGCTGTTTGTTTTCAAGTTGACTTGCTAATTTAATTATCTGCTGAACTTCCTTTCTCATTTATTAACACATTTTATGTTTCATTATCTTCATTTTTAAGACTTTGTTTTTCTTTTTAGTCTAGTTGATGGACTCTTAATTTTTTTTTTTTAGTTTAAAAATTTTTTTATTTATTTGAGAGAGAGAGAGAGAAAGAGGCAGAGAGAGGGAGAGAGAATGGGAGTGCCAGGGCCTCCAGCCACTGAAAACGAACCCCAGATGTATGCACCCCCTTGCGCATCTGGCTTACCTGGGTTCTGGGGAATCGAACCGGGAGGGGTCTTTGGCTTTGCAGGTAAATGCGTTAACTGCATCTCTCCACCTGCTTTTAATTTTTAAGGTGTATACTTTCATTTAGTGTTTTCCAACCCATTTAGTAGTATTTGCAAGACAAAAGAAACATTATCACTCCTCTGTTTTCCTTGGTAATTATTAGAACTTCACATTTCTGGATCCCTAGAGATGCTATCTAAGAGCATTTTGTTCAGTACTGTCAGGGATTCATCCTGTTCTCTACTGGGGTCACTCTCAAAAATGTCCTTACAGAAGAGCAAATTACCCTGCCCTTCTAACTCTGCCTGACCCCAGTTGGCTGGAGAGATGGCTTGGTAATTAAGGACTTTGCCTGAAAAAACAAACAAACAAAAAGAAAACCTGAGTCCAGTTCCCCAGTACCCACATAAAACCATATGCACAAAGTGGCGCATGTGTCTGGAGTTTTGTTGCAGTGGCTGGAGGCCCTGGCATGTCCATTCTCTCTTCTCCCTCTGCCTCTTTCTCTCTCTTAAATAAAAAAATAAATAAAAAGTCCACACTGAGCAAGATCCTAAGTTAAGGCAGAATTCCAGGGCTGAGGAACTTGCCAGTAAAGAAAGTAAACAGCTGAATGGGGACAGCGAAGGACAAACCATGTCAGCTCTTGGTGCCAGAGTCAAGTCAGTGCTTACAAGGTTTTCTAGTCCTTTCCAAGTGCTCCTTCCTTGATTTAGTCACCCTACGCTTGAGGTTTAGCTCATCCTTTTATTTAGTGCCCCTCAGATTCCCAAGCTCTCTTTGATGCTCTTTCACCTGAACTTTGGGTCTATACCATGAGTCAGCATGGGGTTCTACTCATCCTTGGGTAGCTTGCTATTGATGCACTGGCAATTTTAGTCTTGGATCCCCAAGTTTTCTGTAAGATCACAGATGGTAGAGATCTTAGCTCATTCTTCCTTCATCAGAAAGAGATACCACTCATGACATTTAGAAGATGTGAACAGGGGATGACAAATGCTACTACCTCCCATTTAGGAGGTTTGTTAAGCTACATTTTTTCCAGAGTTGAATATTCTTTCTCTATTATGCTTTCATAAAAATTTTCTTCTTGGGCTGGAGGGATTGCTTAGCAGTTAAGGCACTTGCCTGAAAAGCCAAAGGACATAGGTTCGATCCCCCAGTACCTATGTAAGCCAGATGCATAAGAGGATTCATGCATCTGGAGTTCATTTGCAGTGGCTAGAGGTCCTGGAATGCCCATTCTCTCTCTCTCTCTCAAAATAAATAAATAAATATTAAGAAAAATTTATTCTTTGATAATAGGTGTGGCTATGTATGCCTATTATCCTAGTGTGGATGAGGTAGAGGTAGGATTCCTGACTAGCCTGTCTAGCCCACTTGGTGAGCTCTAAGTTCAGAAAGAGACCCTGTCTCAAAAATTAAGGTGGAGGGACTGAGGAAATGGCTTAGCAGTTATGGCATTGGCCTGCAAAGCCTAAGAATGATGGTTCGATTCCCCAGGACCCACATAAGCCAGATGCACAAGGGGGCACATGTGTCTGGAGTTCATATGTAGTGGTTAGAGGACATTGTGTGCCCATTCTCTCTTTCTATCTGTCTCTTATAAATAAATAAATAAATATTAAAAAATTTAAGGTGGAAAAGCAATATGGAGACTCCTAAAAAGGTTGACTAAAGAGTTACCAACAGACCCAGTTATTCTCTTACGGGGCATTTACCCTAAAATCTCCATGTCTCAGTTCAGAGAGATTTGCTCAACCATGTTTATAGCTACTCAATTCATAATAGCTAAGAGCTGGAATCAGATGTCCATCACTAGACAACTAAGATGTGGTATATCTACACGATGGAATTTTACACAGCAGTAAGGAAAAATGACACAATGAAATTTGAAGAAAAATGGTTGAACCTGGAACAGATCATTCTCAGTGAACTCACCCAATCACAGGAAGATAATCGTCGCATAGTCTCACTCATCTGTGGCTCCTAACCTGAACCTACCGACATGCTGACATACCTAATAAGCATCTTGAGGACCAGACAATAGGGTGGGTGGGGCGGGAGGAGTAAGGGTGGGAGTGGGGGACACAAAACTGGGCCCAAATGGTAATGGTAGCAGACAGAATAAATGGTTGACCCTTCTTCAGGTCCTTAAAGGGAACACCTGAATCACACGGCCCTGGAGAGGGTATGATAAAGACTGACCTTAATCTTCTGTTTTTCTCTCTCTCCCCCTCTTCTCTCTATCTCTTTTATATGTCCTATCTTTTTCTTCCTTCTTTTTCTTGGCGCTGACCTGTAACTCCCAGTACCAGTATGTGTCTAACATCCACAATGAGCTGTTGATCAGAGAGAACTACAAGGTTTCCCAAAAGAAGACAGATTTCTGTCAGAGTACTTGATGACCCACCAAAGGTTAGTGGTAAGACCCTACTGCTGAAGATACCATATGCTGTTGGTATGGGACATGGAGTGGCTTGGCTGGAATATAGAAGAGAGCCAGTCCCCAGACAGTTAGCTCGTCTAGTGTCAGAAGGTGCTACTTGAGCGGCTGGGGGAAAATGACCAATATCTGTCTAAGCAACTCATGGTCTAAGCTACTCAGCAGCAAACAACCAGATGTGATACTCACACAAGTGCAATAGCCACGGTGGGAAACCAACTGCTCTTGATTTGGCTAACTGATCTGCTCAGTGGAATGGAACCCACAGCTGGAGCTGGGAAACAAGTCAGAGCCATATCCAAAAATGAGCCCACTCTCCATTATCAAGCTCCTGCCAATCGTGGGCTCCAAGAGGGCCTACACTTATTAAATTCTCTCTAAAAAAAACCAATGGTTATCTCAGTTATCTGGCGCTAACTTCACTCTCCATTGGAGAATTTGCTTCTCTTTTTCAGATGGACACAGATCCTAAGGAGGGAACTAGCCTATCATACCTCAACAGGGTCCCTGCTGAAACTAAGAGTAACTGGGGAAATGAGAAAGAGTGCTGCTTTCTTGGTGAACCTGGTACCAGCCCAAGGGTGAAGGAGCTAGACACAGAGAACCCTCAACTCCTACCAAACCAGATATCCAGAGACACAGAGGCTCACAAGACCACATCACTGAATTAGACCTATAACAAACCCAATATGGCTCAGGGAAATTTGTGGAAGAAGGAGCAGAAAGATTGTTAGAGCCACACGTTGGGTCATGATACACAGAGACATTGCCTCTTACCCATGACTGATGGCTGTCCCCACAATGCATGACCCATATTCCCCAATGAGGAGGGTTCCTGTGGAGGGGGGAGGGCGGGGAGGAGACTAATGATGGTACCAGTATGACTGTATATACTGTGTACATAACTAATAAAGAAAATTAAGGTGGAGAGGTAAGTTAATAGAGGGAAACACCTGATGTCAACCTCTAACCTGTCCATGCCCACATGTGCATGTACACCTGCATGCCATACAAACTTACACACAACACAAATGTACACACATACATATGTAAAAACATTCCTTCCCTCCCTCTAGAAAGCTTGACTAGTTTTCTTTCCCTTCCCACTGGGTTATTTAGAGCTGAGCTTTTTTTTTTTTTTTCCCAAGGTAGGGTCTTGCTGTAGCCCAGGCTGACCTGGCATTCACTATGTAGACTCAGGGTAGTTTTGAACTCACAGTGATCCTCCTACCTCTATCTCCCAAATGGCTGGGATTAGAGGCGTGCACCACCATACCTGGCTTAGATCTGGGTATTTTTGCCATCTCCTATGGGAACTACCAATTAGGGTTTGAAGTTTTATCTGAATAATGCTATCTCATAAGCTGGGTCCTGTCCAATTTGGGCACATTTATCTAAGGTCATATTCTCAATGAATGTCATAATTTGACAAGTCCAATCTTCTGAGAGGGATGAAGAGAGGCATACTTGTTTATGTTGTGCATTTACAGGATGTTTTTACTCACTAGAAATACACTGTGAACAATATGGTTGTGTCCAGCTTTGAAAGCCTTTGCCATTGTAGATTCAGGACCAGCTGCTCAGTCAGGAGAAACGGACAATGTGGGACAATGTGATCAGGTGCCCTATGACTGTTTCTCACCCACAGTGACTGGTACCAGAATCTTCTCAGTATGTCAGGGCTCCAAAAACTGCCTGGAACATATAAGGCATCAGGGCTAAGAAAACAATGTTCCAGTGTGTGGAACTTCAACATGCTGAGCTCCTGTGGGAGCCATCAGAAGTTGCTTTAGAGCCCAGGGGTCTCCAACCTTCCTGTTTCTCCCTCCCTCAGGCATGTTACTTGTGAAGTTCCCTTCTCTGACCAAAAGAACTTCTTTCAAAAGAAATATAATTGCCTTCAACACTTTCCTTTCAAAATGTATCAAATAATAGCACTGATTAACTACTAGGTGAGAGAAGTAAATAGAAGAGACTAAAGTCATCACCATCCCCAGACAGATGCTTCATGTACTCCTCTGAGGGCAATTTGAGTAAAGAAGAAATGGAATCAGGCCAGTGAGGGCTCCACAAAATAGTCCAATAAGGCCTTAGCTTCCCAGGGCACAATGCAGCTGGAAATGGAAAGGAAAGGTAGCCAGATGCATTTTGAATCCTGCAGTCTAGTGAGAAGAGGTCGGGTGGGAAACAGTATATGCTGACAGACACCAGGGAGAGCTTTATCTGAGAATGCCAATAAGAAGGGAGGATGGAGGTCATCTTTATTCCTTGATAAAGGCATGGGAGGGATGGAGAGATGGCTTAGTGGTTGAGGTACTTGCCTGCAAAGTCTAAGGACCCAGGTTTGATTCCCCAGGACCCACATATGCCAGGTGCACAGGGTGGCACATGCATCTGGAGTTCATTTGCAGCGGTGAGAGGCCCTGGTGCACCCATTCTCTTTATCTATCTGTCTTTCTCTCTCTCTCTCTCTCAAAATGAAATAAATAAAATTTAAAAAAATATAAGAGAATTTCAGGTTTCCAAGACTATAATCACTTTTCCTTAAGAGGATCAGAATAGAAACATTGCTAATTTACTGGGGAAACTCCAGGGGAAGAACTCTTTCTACTTCCCAGCTAACCACAATAGGACTATGTATGGAAAGCAAGAGCCAGGTTGGGATAGCTATGGGTAAGACCAAAGACCATTGAGGGTTTACCAGGCAAAGAAGGTAAATCTATGAAGGCTTCTAGATGAGGAACAGCTAAGCTCACTTGTTCTTAGTATTGTGAAGGGCAGAAACATTTGAATTCCAGGACAGTGCATTGACCAGGCAACTGTGTTTTCTTAGACTATGAGTATACATATACATGCATACACATGTCCATAGATTTGTAATTTCAAAGTAATAGCAAAAATACAAGAGCAGCCACATACTTAACACTAGTTGAACTTCTAGTTACGAGATGCTACAAGTGTGTGCATTTAAATCCCTGTTCTTTGGAATGGAAGGTTAAATTTGGAGCATGGATGGTGATACTGTGCTGTAGGTCTAAGGTGCTGATTCTCCTTCTGGGTGGCTCTTGGGCCTCCAACTCTCATGGGAGTAGATAAGCCTATTCTTAAGAAGTCTGTGACATACACTTTTAGGACAAAGAAAGAGAAAGTAATTCACTGGTAATGATTGCTAAGTTTTATCAGAATCATCTAATGTGCCCTCTGGACAGGTCAAGGCTTGGTTGGAATTAATGCAGTACTTTGGCTATGTATATGGGATGACCGATTCACTGTGTGAAGCTTTGCATAAAGGTAATGCTGATACAGCATTGTAGGCCACAGGTTAACTGGTTGTTTAAGATCTGCTTGGGTGACAGATCAACTAACTGTCCCAGCACATGGAGACCCAAGTATGCAGGGGATTGTTGTTTGATGTTCCAATCTCTCTGCAAGAGTAAAGTATTGACTAACTCCTATATGTCTCCCAGTGACTTTGTGGCCTGCTCTTCTGGGATTGACCCATTCACATATTCCTGGAACTCATTTCATGAAGCAATGTAAATGAAGACAGATCTTACTTAAGCAAGACCAAAATGGTTATGGCCCAGTGGTGACTCTGATTTTAATACAGTCAAAAACTCAAGTTGACACATGATGAGCATACACATTTATGAGGTAAAATATGATGATCAGATCAGGGTAACTGGCATTTCTTTGACCTCAAACATTTATCATTTCTTTGTGTTAGGACTATTCAAAATCTTCTCTACTAGCTATTTTGAAATACATGATTGTTGTCAACCACAGCTACTGTAGCAGACAGCTCAGGTTGGCTGAGATGAAATTACAGACCAGGCAAGTTATGGAGGAAGGGATATTTATTGAAGCTTACGGATCTAGGGGAAGTTCCATAATGGCAGGAAAAGCTGACCAGCTCTGACAGGACCAGGCAGAGAGAGAGTGAAGCCCCAGGCCAAAAGCCACACAGAACACTTAAGGAACTCCAGGCATGCACACTTTGCATATCTTTAGATTGAAATCTGAAACCTACCACCACACCTTAAGATCCACCCAGTGACACCATCTCCAGCCAAGTGGCTGCAGATGCAAACTACAAACTAATAAAACACTGAATATATTGGGGGCCATTTATTCAATCTATCACAGCTACCTTTACTTAGTACAGAACATCTGATATTACCTGATCTATCCCAGTATATCATGGTATCCACTGACCATCCTCTCTCCATCCTTCCTTCTCTCTTCCTACCAAGCTCTGGTTCTACAGTCTGCTTCTATGAGGTTCTCATCTTTGGTCCGATAGGTGGATACTGAGATGAATCATTTCTTACTTTGTGAGTTTACCAAATACCATTTGGAGCTTTGGTGGAACCCCTTTTATCTCTTCCTAGGCTTGATGCATGGCTGATAATTGTGAATACAACCAAACATTACACTGTGGAATACAGATGGTACTTTATTTTTATATCAATACCACATGAAAGTAACATAAATACCTTGGTAGTTTTGTTTAAAATGTAACCAGTACTTGAAGACCTAAAATGTAAGTCTGGCTTTACTAATTCACTCAAACTTTTCTATTAAAAACAGTAATATTTGAAGTTAAATGTGTTGTGATGGATGGTTAGAAATGATTATCCTAATTTTACTTTGCAAATCAATTATGCAAGAGAAAGCAGAAGCAATTCTTAGCATGTTATTATTGGTGTACTAGCTTTATAGTTTATATGTGAAATTGCTCTCTCATCCTCTTCCTGAAGCTGCCTTGGACTTTTAAGAACAACATCTAGGTGAAGGAAGACCCAGAAAGATGTTCTAGCTAACTTGGATCCTTGCACTTTTCAGGTGTGTTGGTGACCATGTTTGCTAGCTTAGCATTTTAGCAACTGTCTGGTAGGCTTCTTAAAAATTATCTTGTTTCACTCAGCACAACCTGTGGGCTGCAGATCTGGTCTGGATGAAAATGAAAGATACAAAGGGGTCCTGAATGACCAGAAATGATTTGTCTCCATGCTTCTCCAGTTTAAGAAGGTCTCTTGAGAACAGCTGGGCTTAGGAGATAACCAGCTCACATGCATAAAATTTGGAAAAAAATTGAAACTTTCCAAATGCATATCTGGACCAAACACATGAATAACTAAGTATAGATTAATCCTTTACTATAGAACACTAGCCAAGTCTGGAGAGACGTGATAGCATATACTCCAAGGAGTAACCACTCTTGAATGGCGACACTTCCCAACAAGCTATTGAAGGGGAAAACACACCATTAAAGTCACAGGACAAAGGGCCATTCCTCTGAGTCCAGTGAATGTGCTCTGGAGATGCTAGCTTGCCAACCAGCCGTCCTGCTGGACTGAACTGGAAAGCATAGTCCTGTCAGGTATGGACATTGATCTCAGCTTCTGAATGAGTCTGGGTAGGTGGTACTGACATCTGCCATTCACAAAATCTTGGCTTAGTTTCAAAAAAATGTAGCTCCTTGTATGAATCCTGCAATTTAAGAAAGGCCATGGTTCTCCATCTTTGTATTAATTGCATGATTTCCCATTTTTAATGTTATCATTTTGTAGATTTCCATTCAGGATTCATAAGCTGAAGTTGGGCACATCCCATAAGCCCAATAAGCTCAGGCTGGGTAGGCATAACTAAACTTACATAAATCTCAGCTGGTCCCATAAGAGGAGGCCTCAAAAACCATTTTGGGTGACAGCATGTGAGCTTTTGCACATTTTTTCTTGGTGACATTTAAGTTCACTGACCATTTCAGTTTTGGAAATTATAGCTAATTAACATGAAAAATAGAATTGTGTTTTTTGTGCATATATACTTACACGTTTTTCATAAGTGCTTAGACAGAGTGACATAATATGACAAGAAATTTTTATTTGCTTCTGGTGACTGTAAAATTTTATTTATAAAATACAATTACTTAACTAAGCTTGAGCTTTATAAACAAGCAAAGCTTCCTACAGAAAATTTGGGTTTTTTTCCTTGATTGAGATGGAAGGTTCCAATACATGATCCTTCCTGCACAGATGTGAAACAGGCAGGTGTCTTCAATTATAGTTATTGTGTTTCCATGTGGAAAAGAAACCAATTCATCAGTATGATCAAAATGGATGTTTAGTTCAGGCACACTAATGCAAGACTAACAATAAAAACAAACTCCTTTTTTCTGTGTTCCTATTATGTTTTATACATACATATGCATATATATAATATTTTACATATACATACACAAATATATATACATATGTATATAAATACATATATACATACCTATATAGATACACTTTTGGTATAGTTCTTTAGGACAAGGCATTTCTTGGCATTGAAAATTTACTTAAAATTTTTGTGGTTAAATTATCATAACAAATATTATTAATGTGTAATTCATCCTGACCAGTAAGCCAGTATCTTGCATGGATGTGTGGAGCTTAGTAGGCATTTAAGACAGTTTTTGGAATGATTTATATAAAAATTGTCTAGCTCTTGTTTGGCCACAAATAACATCTAGAATACACTTCATTTCTCATGGAGGAGAAACTTGATTTTGGAGCTGTGCCCCCAAACCTGGTCCTGATTACTGCTTCAACTCCTGTTTATATAATTCTACACCATTTTGGCAGGATTCAAGAGCACATACCAGGGTGTTGGCTTTTATGAATCTCCTGGGATGTGAATGTCATGCTGACTAGATGAACTCTGGCCACCACTCCCAGACAAGCACAATGACTCTATTTAGTCAGACTTGGCTGCCTGAATGCAGATTGACTGTGTGTAATAAATTTTCAAAGGCCAAAAACTTCAGCATCAACCAAGCTGAGCCTGAGAGGAAAAATGCACCTAGGGAAGTGGAGTTGGGCTGCATTTCATTCAGCTAATTCATGTGGTCACTGATTGACATGCACTGTGAATGGCATGAGAGATTTTGTTTTTAAAAATAGCCCTTCTTTCTGTTATGCAATTGTCATATTAAAAAGGAACAAAGGAAAAAATGAAGTGCTCATATTACTATTGCAATATACTTTTAATAGCTCACCCCAAACTGATATGAGTCATTCAGTGGCCTCTAAAGGAAAGAGCAGAAAATAGAGATGGAACTGGTTCTTTGTCCTATGGTGATAGGAGGCAAAGGGAAGCATAATGCACTCCAAGCTGCAATATGGGACTCAGCTCAGCCTCACCTGCAATCCTGACTTCATGGGGCGGTGAGGCTTTAGACTCTTCCTGACCGATAAGAGTGTTATTCTCTGCATTATAAATACGAAAATAATTGCCTCTTTAGCTTGCAGATTTATGTTAATGACCTAGATATTTATTAAATTAATTGTATGCTCTCCAAATATTGATTGGGGATTAAAAGGTAACTTTCCTTCATTGTGTGAGAGATCAATTAGACCAATAGGGAAATTCCCCTCTACAGATAATATCCAATGACTGCTGCCTGTAAAATGAAAACAGTCAGTTTAAGTGGATAAACCATGCTCATCTAAAGAGAAAAATGTTCTTACATAATTAAAATGAAAAGACTGCCCAATCTGTGTGGATAATGTAATTACTGGGAACTGCAGGCACACATGTCACCATTCAGTTTAGAACCCTTGCGCTCCCTGAACTATGGATTTGTCATCTCAGAAACCCTGTTTGCAGCTGATACTATCTCAGCTGCTGCTTGCCAAAAGTCTTCATCATGCATCCTTTTCCTCGTGCTTTAGCTGTAATGGTTTATCTAGCTACTTGCTGTGTCTAACCTCCAAGTCTTCCCTGGCTGGAAAGGCAGAGTTCATCTTTTTGACCAAATGGTAAGACATGCATTATCATTTATCTATCCCTTCCAAATCCATTAAAAATAAATCCCTTTAAGGCTGAGTGTCCTTAGGAATCATTTCATCTTAAGTCTTCTAATTCCTTCACACTTTTTTTTGTTTTGTTTTGTTTTTTTCAAGGTAGCGTTTCACTCTAGCCCAGGCTGACCTGGAACTCATCATGTAGTCTCAGGGTGACCTTGAACTCATGGCAGTCCTCTTACCTCTGCCTCCCAAGTGCTGGGATTAAAGGTGTGCACCACCATGCCCAGATCCTTCACACTTTTTGGAAGATCATTGCCTTTGGAATTGCTAATCCAATAGGATATTAAAGGAAATCAAACAAATCTGCTACATATATCATACGGATTCCCAAATCTGTGCCATTTCCAGTTTGAATTGCATCAAGTATAAGAAGTATGAGAGCCACCATGACACTATTCTTCCAATTAAACAGTATTGGCAAGCATTCCAAGTAAACCATGCCTCAGCCCAATCTATTAGAGGCCACAGTCAAAATTCCATTATCTTTGACAAGGAAGGCAGAGGAAATACTCATTCTCTTGATTTGGGGGCTTCTATTTGAGATGACTTATGAAAACTTGTAGTCTCAATACTGTTTGGCTGAAACATATTTAAAAAGTGGGTATAGGCATTTCCATTGCAGATAGATGCCTTTCTCTTGAATAGGAAGGTTGTGAATTCATGCGTGGCTGCTTTATGGTCTTGGTTCTTTTATTTTTGCAATACTGACATTTGGTAAAAAATAAAAGTAGAGAGCAAAGGTCACTTTTTATACTGGACACTGACTTCAGGAAAGAATCCCTTTATTTATTTATTTATTTATTTTTGAGGTAGGGTCTCACTCTAGCTCAGGCTGACCTGGAATTCACTATGTAGTCTCAGGGTGCCCTCAAACTCACGGTGATCCACCTACCTCTGCCTCCTGAGTGCTGTGATTAAAGGTGTGCACCACCACGCCTGGCGAATCCCTTTATTTTTTTAAGCAGACTTTTTCACTATTTATTTTGACGCCCACCCACCAAGAGAGAGGAGGAAGAGGGAGAGAGAGGAGAGAGAATGGGGCATCAGGGCCTTCAGCTGTTGTGAATGTACTCCAGACATGTGTGACTCCTTGTGGTGCATGTGTGAGATTGCATGCTTGCATCACTGTGTCTAGCTATGTGGGACCGTGTGATTTGAACATGAGTTCTTAGGCTTTGCAGGTAAGCACCTTAACCGCTAAGCCATCTCTCCATCCCTTTTGATTTATTTTAAAAATATTTTATTTTTATTTATTTGAAAGGGAGCAAGAGAGATAGACAGACAGTGAGTATGGGCATGCCAGGGCCTCTGGCCACTGCAAATAAACTCCAGACACATTGTCATATTGTGTATCTGGCTTTATGTGGTTACTGAGGAATTGAACCCCGGTCATCAGACTTTGCAATTTAGAGCCTTTAACTACATTCTGCATTTGTTCATGCATCCATTCAACAAATAGTACCTTGGCTGTTCAGGGAATATCACCCTGTTTTTAAAAATGAGACCGAGACAGCATGGGATAGAAAGCTGCCAACCAATATTACTCTTGAACATAAAAAGACAAATTCATGATGACAATATGGAAAAAAGGGAATTCTCTTACACTGCTGGTGGGAGGATGAGTGGGTACAACCACTTTAAAAATGGTTTGAGATAATATACCAAAGTTGCTTTATACTTCAGGACAAAAAGCCAACAGAAATGTTCCCAACATAAATAGTACCATTCTAAGCTGCAAATATCCAAAGCCCAGCAGTAGTGAAAAGGGTAACATGCACACACACAATGAAATATAAGAGTGATGAAAAATGCCAACTCCATGGAACAGTATGTGTGAAATCTTACTTCAACACTGTTGAATGAAAGACACCAGACACTGAGAGTACTTATTGATATAGACTTCAAAACCAAGAAAGTTACTCTGTGGTGCCAGTGAACAGAAAAGTGATTATTCAATCTCTGGAGGTTGATGACTAGAAGAGAGCATAAGGAATATCTGGGAGGCTGATTAAGTCTGTTTCCCCATCTAGGTGCTTGAGTTAGGAATATTCAATGAGTTGTTTATTTTAGTACTTTTCTCATTGTAAATATATTCAATTATACATTGATAATAATAATGATGCTGCGGTGGTTGGATTCAGGTGTCCCCATAAACTTAGGTGTTCTGAATGCTAGCTGATGGCAATTTGGGAATTAAAGCCTCAAGGCAGGCAGTCTGTTACTGGGGGTGTGCTTATGGGTGTTATAGCCAGCTTCCTCTTGCCAGTGTTTGACACACTCTCCTATTACTGTTGTCCATCTGATGTTGGCCAGGAGGTGCTGTCCACCCTTTGCTTATGCCATCATTTTCCCCTGCCAACATGAGGCTTCCCCTCAAGTCTGTAAGCCAAAATAACCCTTCTTTCCCCCCATAAGCTGCTCTTGGTCAGTATTTTTTGCCAGCAATCTGAACCTGACTGCAACAGATACATTGACATATTATTGATAATTTATAAAAATTTTATCTTTTTAAGTATACTTTTTAATATTTTATTTTTATTTATTTATTTGACAGAGAAAGAGGGAGAGAGAGAGAGAGAGAGAATGGGCACATCAGGGCCCCTAGCCACTGTAAACGAACTCCAGACGCATGCACCCCCTTATGCATCTGGCTAATGTGGAAAATTGAACCAGGGTCCTTTGGCTTTGCAAGCAAACGCCTTAACTGCTAAGCCATCCCTCCAGCCCAAAATTTTATCTTTTTTTGAGATCTGCCCAGGATGTTCCTGATCTCATGAACCTCTTGCCTCAAATCTCCTCAGAAGCTGGGATTACAGGTGTGTACAACTAAGTCCAGCTAATGTTTTTAAAAGTCATTTATGTATATATGTGTGTGTAGGTACACATGTGTGTGGAACCCAGAAAACAACATTGGAGGGACACCATTCACCATTTTTGAGACAAGGTCTCTCATTTGCCTGGAACTCACCAAGTAGGCTATACTGGCTGGGAATGAGCCCATGAACTTTCCTGTCTCTATCTCCCCAGCACTGGGATTACAAGCATATATCACTATGCCCACTTTTTATGTGGATTCTGTGAATTGAATTCAGATTTTCATGCTTGCAAGGCAAGTACTTTACAACTGAGCATCTCCTCAACTCCTAAAATGAAAAACAAAAAATACATGCCCATAGATCTGGTGGCCTAAGATGACAGAGGACCTCCAGTTTTGAGCAAGTGGCACGCTTGGAGATTGTCATAGTTAATCTTGATGGGACTTAGAATCACCCAGGAGATTAAACTCTGGGGCATGTCTATGAGAATGGTTCCACAGAGGTATAACTGAGGAAGGAAGACCCCCTCTGAATGTGAACATTATCATTCCATTAGCTGGGGTCCTGGATTGAATAAAGAGTTAAAAGGAGAAAGCAAGTGGACCAGCATTCCGGCATTCATCTCTTTCAATTTCCTTCTGACTATGGGGGCTGCCTCATGACCTCCCTGCTGCTGTGAGAGGATGGAGCCCCTCAAATGGTAAGCCAAAAAAAAAACAAAAAACAAAAACAAAAACAACAACCTTCTTCAAGTTGGTTTTATAAGTATTTTTCACAACAATAAAAGAAATTAACTATATAGGGATCTAACTAGCATTGATTCCAATTTCAAAATGGAACACTGATATTGCAGTGAAGGATATTGCAGATGAGGCACAGGGTCAGTGTTACAAAGCTACTCAGTAGCAAAGCAGGGATTTGAACCCTGGAGCAAGACTGCTGAGATCTTCATGACTAAACTTGGTTCCTGTCTTCATCTTTAAGAGCTCTAAGGAGAAATGTCAATAGTAGAAAAGAATGTTCAAATGCACAAGTCTGGGCTGGAGAGATGGCTTAGTGGTTAAGCGCTTGCCTGTGAAGCCTAAGGACCCCAGTTCGAGGCTCAACTCTCCAGGATCCACGTTACCCAGATGCACAAGGGGGCTCACGCGTCTGGAGTTCATTTGCAGTGGCTGGAGGCCCTGGCGTGCCCATTCTCTCTGTGTCTCTCTGCCTCTTTCTCACTCTGTCTGTCGCTCTCAAATAAATAAATAAATAAACAAACAAACAAAAGAAAATTCAAATGAACAAGTCTGAGACACTCTGTGTAGGAAAACAGGCGCAGCTCTTGTGGATGTCTCTTTATTGCAGTGACCACACAGCCCATATGGACCAATATTACAATTTCAACCAGGTTGATCTTAAAATACCATGTTCACTGAGGCAAGAAAGTATGCAGTATGTTTTTGATGGATTTGGGGAAGGGGACAAGCTCTGATTATATCTGGAAAAATAGTTTATGAAAAATGTTCCATCACCTTATAATGTCAGAGAAATAAATTATCAGTATGCGTTTCACGTATATGTAGGCTATATTTTTTTCAGGAGAAAAATCTTATTTTGATCTGGAGGCTATAAAAGCCATATCATTAGCCTTTTTTTGTGATTAGAGCGCAATTATAGGACAACTTAATATGGTTAGCATTGAAAAATTAAATTATCATACGTAAAACCACTGCCTGGAGTCTTATCTATAAGGATTACTATATGAAAATCATGCACTTTAACAGTTACTTTTGCAAAAATAGGAAGATATACATACATGGATGGAATGCAAGAATAAAGGATCTCATCTTTATGTTCAAAGTATTGTGTTATTATTAGTGACTGTAACCTGGAAAGGTAGAGCTATTAGCAAATTATTTGGCTGACTTTAGAGAATGTTTGTAATACAACATTGATAATAAAATTTTTTTGTAAAATGGAATTTTCACTGCAAGTGTTTCCTGGAAATAATACTAGAAACTATTTAGTCTGTGATGAATTACATATTTGACATGCCTTAATCCATAATGTATCTGCCTGAACCTTTCAATTGTATAAAACAGAATGAGATGAAGTCGTTCCTTTTTATGAGGAAACAAAATTAGCAGCGTTCTATCCTTCTGCTAAGATTGCTGAGCTGAGGATGTCTGTCTGCCTGGTGTGGACATTTATAAACAATTCATCTCTAAAATTCTCAGAACCTGAATGGCCTCCCTTGCTCAACTAATTCCACCTTCACCGGGGCGACCTCTGCTTGCCAATCTGGGTTCCAGGTTAATAGAGCTCTTCTCACACCTTTGTGCCACTTCAGGGTGAGAACACGTCTTCCATGAGCCCATGTCTGTGACTGGCTCAGGCAAACTTCCTAGCAATTTTTCTTTGACTTTTCATTTCTCCTCTACTTGTTTTCTCCACACATTATTTGTATTTGCACATCTAGACAGCAGTTCTCCTGCACAGCATTTCATGATTCCTTTAGATGAAGCTCACTATTCCAAAATCAATTGAGAGGCATATGCATTTAGTATCATACGTAAAAATTAAATTTAAAAAAGAACTCTCTATAATTGTCTTTGTGCTCATCCCCTTATCCAAATCTGACAAAATACAGTACAGGTGATGAGAAGGAGAGACAAATGTAGGAAAATCTATCTTTAGTGTTTTTAAACTTGCTTTAAAATACAAACACTTCCTGAAATGCAGAAGTGAAAGTGATGAATGCTAAGTGGATATTTTTCACCTTAACTGACTGATCAGAAGACTATTTATAACACCCCTGAGTGATGTCTCAAGCTGATAAATCAACATTAAGGGAGAATATTTCCAGCACATTTATCACTGAAGACAAACAGCCAAGACTGAGCATGATTATTTTTTATTCATCATTGCAGCTCTCCTCTGTTTGCTCCTTCTCACTTTTAATAATGTCTGTATAAGGCTTCTCAATATTTAATGCCACAGCTTCCCTGCTGCATGCTGATGAGGTTAAGGCCACATGCTTAATCACCAGAAGGCCACTTAGCTTTGCCCAAAAGAAAAATCAGTGAAGAAAAACTACAGAGTCAAAGTTTTAATGGAAATTGAGGCCAAGACAATTCCATAGACTAGCCCATTGCATACATGCTCATGAGTAGCAGTGCAATGCCCAACATCATAGAATAGCATGGCTTAGCATTTCCAGGTGGTTCCAGCAGGTCAGGGATATCTATGTCTCATCTTACAAGACAGCAACACACAAGAAAGTCCTACCTGTTCGTTTTCTTCTTCATCACTACTTAGCTTAAGGTCATCTTCTAGCATTCTGAAAAAAGGGAATGAAGTATAGTTAGTGTATTTAACCTAATTCAGCACCAAAGATCACCTTTCTAAGAGCAACCTTTTATTATGAGTACATGTATTTGATTTCTAATATTTTTATTTTAAGTGCTTTTCCTCCCATGCACTTAGAAAACATCAGGAAGAGATGGAGATTCTCTAGAGTGCACTGCTTTAGACATACAGAACCAAAGCAGGGCTATTATCTGCTCCACAATGCCTTGTTCGGTGTTTTTCATGTCTAAGTGCTAGGCTGTGTTCTCAAGCCTGCCCGGATATGTCCATGCTAAAGAAAGTGGAAGAACAAGTGCAACTCTGCTGAGTGTGATGGTTTGAATCAGATGTCCCCCATAAACTCATGAACTCAAGAATCAGAATTCTTGGTTCCCAGGTGATGGCACTGTGAGAGGTGGAGCCTTGCTGGGGGAGGTGTGTTGTTGGGGGTTGACCTCGGTTGTTTCATCAGCCCCCATCTTTCCAGGGTTAGTGTGGCTCCTGCTGCTGTTGTCCACCAGCTGTGGCAGAGGTAATGTCCAGCCTCTACTCATGACATGCTTTTCCCTGCCACCATGGAGCTTCCCCTTGAGAATATAAGCCAAAATAAACCCTTTCCTCCCATAACTTGCTTCTAACTGGGTGCTCTGTGCCAGCAATGAGAAGGTAACTGCAACATAGCCAGAGTCTAGAGTTGAGAGTGACAGCTGTGTAGTCCTCCAGACAGCCCGTGGGCTGGAGAAGACATCTGCCCAGGACCTGCTGAGTGGAGGGCACCAAACAGTAAGGCACATCTGAAGAGACTTTAAGCCCCCTCCCCACATACCTGGGATCCTCCTTTGTGTGACATAAAGTCCATAAAAGCCAAAAGTAGACAAAGAAAATGTACCCTCAGACCCTGCCATTCTTGGTGATTAAAAACTAATTTTTGGCATGCTTGAGATGACTTCTTTATAGAATAGCAGCTTTCAGATTCATTCATTTCAAACATAATATTGCTCAGAAGTGTCTTCTCTGTAAGTGTATGGCCTAGTAGACCTGCTGTGCCCGAAACAGGTGTGAGTTCACCTGGCATGAAGCCTGGAGCTCCACACATTGGTCTGGAGGCTGTTAAGCCCTTATGCTTAAAGACTTCATTATTGGAGACTGGAGAAATGGCTTAGCTTGTTACAACATTTGCCTGCGAAGCCTAAGGACCTGGGTTTGATTCCCCAGGACCCATGTAAGCCAGATGCACAAGGGGGCACATGTGTCTGGAGTTCATATGCAGTGGCTAGAGGCCCTGGCGTACCCATTCTCTCTTTCTCTTTATCTGTCGCTTTCTCTCTCATAAATAAATAAATAATATTTTTTAAAAAAAGACTTCAGTATTGTACTTGAAGTCAATTTCCAAAGACTGCCCCTAATGTATTTCCTATTACAAGTCAATTGTAGGCTTATCAGTATATATCTCTATTTTTATGTCATTTCAGTGACTTATGGGGTGAACTGGGGGAAAGGAGAAGGTTAGGCTGGGCATGGACCAGTTCTGCTCCAGCAGTCTGAGCATTTGGTGAAAGTTACTTACAGTATTCTGCCCCAGGCCCTATTTCCTATTTGCAAAGTGAAGGTTGCACCTAGCAATTCTGAAGGTCTATCCTGCATTAGAGTCTAAATAAATTTACTCCTCCCACCCTGCAATGTAGAAAAACCCTTCTACTTGTGACAAGGAACAATACTGAGACATTTCTAAGCCATTTCTGGTATTCTGGAGATCCTCTAATTGTTATCAGGACACTATGACACTTTGTCATAGGCTATTGCTGTCATCCCAGAAGGGGCAGTAGTGGCCCTTTATTCTTTGTACTCCAAGCTGACACACAAAACTCAGTGGAGTCTACGGAGCTTTATACCCATTACTCTGTAGCTGGAACACCTGGAATATGTTTCCTCAGCCTGAAATCCATACTCCTGGCTTCAAATAAGAGGTATCTTCATTTCTTAGTGCATTTTCAGAGATAATCTAGAGAAAGGGATGGGTATTCATTGTTTCTGGGTTCCAAATGACTGGCACAGAGAGGGTACTAAGTGGGCTGATGTATCCTCCTCAAGATTATTTTATTCCTACCAAAAGTCTCAAATGCCTTTCTGATAAAAAAGACAGAGGAGACTGTTTCTTCCTCTACTTTTCATCTCCTCTTTTGAGGCAAACCACCATTGCCATCTGGTTTAATCTCAAAGATGTCTGTAATGTTTTCAATGTTCTCAGTGTGGGTGGTCCTGTGGGTGGGTAGGGAGGAGGAAACAGTACTATGGACAATCTCCTTTGTCAGGTAGAAGTGATGTCAAGGATGACTGGGAAATTTAATCTTTCTATGGATAACAGTGAGCACTGATTTAAAAGCCCCTGTCAACCAAGAAAAGAAACCCTAACATGCCTTGAACAAGAGGTTGTACTATGGCTGAGAACCAGCCATGAGACTTGTTACTACATAAGGTTAGCAGTGTTGAAAGTCAACACAGTGGCAAAAACCATGTGTGAGATGTACTTTGCAGGCAGGGAGCATAGCTTATTTTTGTTTATTTAAGCACATGCTAAATGTTTTGCTGTGTTCATCCAAAGTTCATGATTTTAGAAAGATAATCACCACAGACATGTGGATGGTATTTACAGATGAAGCCTTGTGAGGTGATTACTGCTGAAGGAATCCGTGAAGGTAGGATCCCTGCTGGAGACACTAGCTAGTGCGTTTGCTCTGCCTTCACATGGGATGTCCTTTGTCCTGTGGTTATGCAGCAAGAAGTCCCTCACCAGATGCAGTGCCATGCTCTTCTATTTTCCGGCCTCTAGAACCACAAACCAAATAAATGACTATTCTTTATAAATTACATTGTCTCAGGTACTCTAACAGGAAACAGACCAAGGTATCTGTCAACACATCATCATACATTACTTGACTCTCATCTTGCCCTTCCTACCAGATATTAGTCAAGTTGTATCTTTGGGTCTTAGCATTTGTCACTTCTGTAATGGAACCCATCTGCTTGCATTCTCCAGAAAAAAATCAGTCAGGGATCTGCCTTGCCTTGTGAATAATAATCACTCTATCACTGAATTTAAAAATGAATCCAGGGGCTGAAGAGATGTCTCAGTAATTAAGGTGCATGCTTGCAAAACCTGATGTTCTGGGTTCAATTCCCCAGTACCCAGGTAAAGCCAGATACACAAAGTGTGCATGTGTCTGGAGTTCGTTTGCAGTGGCAACAGGTCCTGGTGTGCCCATTTTCTCTCTCTGTCTCCCCCCTCTGTCCTGGCAAATAAATAAAAATATTTTGAAAAATGAATCATGTGTTTCTGGCTGAGTTCTAAAAGGATTACATGTGTATTAGTCTGCTTCCTATTTTCACAAGAAAATGCAGGAGGCTTGATACTTTTTAAACGAAAAAGGCTTATTTAGTTCCCAGTTTTGGAGGCTTGGAAGCCCGGGATTGGACAGCCCCATCATCTGGCCTCTGGTTCAGACCCTCTGGGTTACATCACGAAGGATGACAGTTTGGTAGTAGTGCCTATGAAATGGAGAGATTTCATGGTAAGGCAGGAACCATAGGGGATTTAGGCTCACTCTTTTATAACAAAAAGTCTTGTGAAACCTGACTCCACATTAATTTTTTCTAAGGCAATGCTTCCAGTCACCCCTCACACTTCCCCCTGAAAGACCCCACAACCTCTTCATGGCCACATTACAGGTCAGGCTCCTCACACATGAACCTTTGGGGAACACACTGAAGTCACATTCTCAGCAACATGTAAAAATTATTTTCATAAACCATGGGCTGTTAAGCAAAAATTGCAGTGCCACATATGGGATATTAGAGAATTCTGGCTACCCACTACAAACAAATGGCAAGACCCTATTTCTGAAGACACCATACTTTTTGGTACAAGATGGAGAAATTAAGCTGGAATTGACCTGGAAGCTTCCCTCTTGTTAGCTAGCTTTCATACTCTGGAAGGTGCTACCCAAGCTGCTGGAGAAAAGTCATCAGTAATGTTACCCAGCAGGGGACCTTACATGTTACAACTGAGCCTATGTGGCCTCTAGTGTAATAGCGATGTAACTGTTATGGGGGATAACCAATTGCTTCCCAACTGGATTTGAGCCTAACCCACAAGAGTGAATTTATATCTAGTACATGGCTACAAAGGTCAAAGGCAATTGGGAATAGATTGCAACTTTTGTTTTGCTAAAAGAACGTGTTGTAAAACTGCCTACAGATTAGTGTTGCTCTCAGTCATGGTTGAAAAGCTTTTATTTATTATTGGTAGTAGTTGGTTAATGCAGAGACTCATAATTGGCCTAGGTGTTGAAAATCAGTGACTGTTGTATACTCAGTATTATATGGGACATCTATATCATCCCCTCAACAAGGTTCAGAAGACATTTCAGAAAAGAGGAGGGAGGAAAGAATGTAGGAGCTGGAGAATGGGAAGGGGTGTTGTGAAACTGTCATCTGGACATGTCAAGGCCACTGTATTCATGAACTCATAGCAGCTGTGGTTACCTGTACAAGGGCCAGTCAACATTCTATCATGGAAAGGGGAGGGACTCATAAGGCTCCACCCCTCCTTGAGGAACAAATGGCAGTTAATGATTGCTAGGGGGGGGAGTCATTTTCTTCACTGGCATAGCCACTAATAAGTGGTGGGTAAAAAGGGGTATATAGTGAGTATGGGAGGGGAATAAGAGAGAGTAATGAGGGTATATATAACCAAAATACAAAACAAATATTAGAAAAAATACTTTTCATGTGAGTAAGATTTTTTTTAAAAGTTCAAATCTAATTCATCATTAGAATATTCTGGATTAAGGCTGCAGTAGAAACACTGTACTGAACAGCTATGTACACTCCCACAGCAGTAAGTATCACAGTGCTGTAATAGGTCATCATGGCTATACTGTACCCCAAACCCCAAAAGATGCATATGTGTGTGCTGCAGCAATGAAGACTTAGTCACCAACACCATCAAAGAATCTTAGCTCTTCTGCAGTGTTCTGGCACTCAGCCACAGATCTCTTGACTTCATTTGTGAAGTACAATACTTGTTCCCTCCCACCACCTTCAAATCTGGTTTCATATTCACAAAACCCTCCCTTTTTAACACTGAATATATCAAAGTGGCCTCTCAGCACAAGGAGAACAGGAATTATTTTGATGTCATAGATGAATTATGAGACATAGGAAGAGAGAAAATGATATCACCCCTGAGATGTTAATACTTGTCCATATAGATAGAGTATGTGGTGAGAACACTGCAGACTGTGGCCCACCTCCACCTGAACACACAGTGGCACTGTTGTAGTTGTGTACCTGACCCATCCCCAATCCCTTGGAGACAATTTTATCATTCTTCTTTTCCTAAAATGAAACAAGAGTAAAAGGAAAGCACAAATGGGCAAAGATTGATACTCTAAGCAGGTGTGGGCTGACATGTTTTCTACTGTTATAATGAAAGACCTGAGACAAAGTAGTTCATGACCATTGGGATGGTTGGCGGCACATAAGCATGAGGCTTCTACATTAGCCCTGCACCTGGCTCACATGGGCATCCTCACATTCCTACCCCCTGAGCATCTCCAGACCTTCCTTCACACATGATGCCCACTGCCTCACATCTACTCCCCTTCACATTTCCTACCTCGTTTGTTATGGTTTATATATGAAGTGTCTCCCCCCACCCCTGAGTCTTGATTCCCAATGCAGCAGTGTTCTGAAATGAGGCCTGCAGATGGTGGGGGGGGGGGTAGGGAAGTGATTGAACCATGAAGCTCTGATCTAATCAATGTATTGATCCATGAATGGTCTCATAAACGTATGGCATTATTAGGAGGTGATAGAAACTTTTGGATGTGGGGCCTAGTTGTAGAAAGGAGGTCTCTGGGACTGTGCTTTGGAAGGGCATATCATGTCCCCTGCCCTGATTCTTCTCTGTTTTGGCTTCTTGATCTCCATGATGCACAGCCTCTGTCACGTGCTCTTGACACCATGTTTCTGCCTTGCCTCTGGCCCAACGCAGTGCAGCCAGCTGATCATGGACTGAAACCACTCAAACCACGAGTCAACATAAATCCTTCCTCCCTTAAATTATGTCTCTCAAGTGTTTGTTAAATCAATGAAAAACTAACTAATATACCTTTCTATTCACATTCCCTCAGAGTTCACCTGGGTAACTGAAACCCAGACTTAAGCAGCAGCTTTTACTATTGAGTGCATGTTCCCACCAGAACAGTTAAGTACGTTCTAGACATGACTTCATTCAATCTCTGCAGACACTCCTTGAAGGTGGAGGATTGGCACTGCTGGGAAGCAGGGTGCAAGGATCAGAGCATGAACTCTGGATGTATCCTAGCTCTGCCACTCAACTAATCACAACCTGGCACCTGCCTCAAGAGAGCTCATGACACACTCCTTAGAAAATGTTTAGCACAGGATCTGGCATAGATGCACTTAATCAGTGTTAGTTTTACTAACAGTATTCATGGGCTCTACATTTACAGATTTGACCAAATGCAGATCAAAATTATTTGGAGAAAATAATTGGAATTGAACACATACATTTGTTTTCTGGTCATTATTTCCTTTACAACAGGGTATAATGCATTTGCATTGCATTAAGTATTATAAGTACTCTAGACATGACTGACATGATTTACAGTATTTGGGAGGATGTGTGTAGTCTACATGCAAATACTATACTTTTATAAAAATACCTTTATAAAAGGGACTAGAGTATCCACAGATTTTGGTATCAGTGGACATCAAGGGACAACCTTTTACCTACGAAGGAATAGGGCCTCAGAACATTTGAGAAAATCACATGGGTAAGCAGACTGAGAAAGAAAATGTTGTAATAAGGCCTGAAAACAAAGCCATTTGTTCTCTATTCAGGCCTTTTTGATATGATGTTCCCTAGTAACTATGGAGGGAGATATGTTTTAGGTTATAATAAGTGTCATGGTTGATTGATAACTTGAGGTCTACAGAGTGCCAACAACATGCCATCAGTTCAGTGCCTTGCTGTTGGGAGTAAGTGGCTGGTCATACACAAAGGAGTCACTCAACGGGACCTGCTCCAATGACAGCGAAGACACTGAAAATAGAACATACAAACAAATTTTTAACACTGAGACAAGAGAGCAGAAGTGTAGCTGTAGGGGCTTTAAGAAATCCAGATGTTTTGTAACGTTAACACCTAAAGAGCTCTTAAACCGCTGTTAGGGACACTCCAAGCTAGACATCATGGTGACTTCACAGGGCAGTCTGATGCAGGTAATTAAGAACTGTGACAAAGGACACAAGCAGGACTTTTTACACACAATTAAGTGGTTGAGATTCTACCCATGTTTTTCACTTGGAAACTGTTAAGACAGTAACTTACCATTACTGTCCCATCATGCTTTACCACATTCTCCAAGGGCAGAAGATCTGAGTCACCAGCTGGATGTGCTCATGGTTCCACATGTGGAGAGAGGGTTCAGCAGAGGCAAGGAGGAGATGGGACATCAGCGTCCTAAAGAGGGATCTGAGGACCTTTGTAGTTGGCCACATACTCCCTTGGGTGACTTTCCCTTTTTAAAAGCGAACACTGACTGGAAACACTCTGCCCCCACACCAGCCATCAAACTGTTAACACATGCTCGTTTATTCCTGTGTTCATGGAGTGTGAGCATGCACATCTCCACAGAAGGCACACTGTCTTCTGAGGCTGGTTCCTATCCACATCACATTCAAATCAGCACTGTCATTGTACTCAGTGTCTCAAAATTGTGATCTCCTGGCATACATAATCCTAGAAGAACGAACTGCCTCATTTTAATGCAAAATAAGTACACTCACAAGAGGCACTTGATACAGCTTTACAATTTATCATGTGATTATCTAGCTTCCCCATGAGTATTATTTTCTTTTTAAAAAAATTTAAAATTTTATTTGCAAGGACAGAGAGAGAGAGAGGGAGAAAGAGAGAGAGAGAGAAGACAGAGGGAGAATGGGTGCACCAGGGCCTCTAGCCACTGCAAACAAACTCCAGACACATGCGTCCCTTGTGCATCTGGCTTGCATGGGTACTGGAGAATTGAACCTGGGTCCTTTGGCTTCACAGGCAAGCACCTTAACTGCTAAGCCATCTCTCCAGCCCTGACTATTATTTTCTTAATTGACCAAGAGAACCACCTACATTGGACCTGTTTTTTGGAAGTCCCAATATCTCCAAATACAGGAAGTGCAGCTCATTTTCAACAGAGGGCTTGCTGCTCTACTGCTTATCTGTATCCCACACAGGAACCACCTCCACCATAAGGCAGCTGTTCCTCAGAGTGGGGCTTTTAGTTAATAGGATTTCCTTAAATTACTATTTAGGGCCTTTTGAAGATCCAAATCTTTCAGTCCTTTAAAGTTCATTTCATTTTGCTTCATCTTAATTGCTTTTTTAAAAAAGTGAGTTTTAATTGGGTTGTTTGATTCTCAGATTGGTTTCAATAGCTATCTCCACCTATCTGAGATTTAAAGCCAGAGATAAATATTTATGTATCCCCATTAAACATATTCACATATGCAAATATCCATTCTAGCAGTTAGTATTGTATGATGGCTTATGTGTCATGCAGGCCCACACCTCTGTAGGCATTCCCCAGCAGTGCTCTCTACGGCTTAGAGACAGCTTACTTCATTCTTTCTGAACTGTCAGGGTTGGTGCTACCACCAAACTGGTGTTATTTTCACTAACAAGTGACTCCCTTCTTCTCTGCAACTACTTGGAGAAATTCTGTTCCTGGCATCCAAGTGAACCATGAGTAGGCGCATGGTGAAGTTGGTAAGTACCTCTAAAATAAAGGTTAAGTAACATGGTCTGGAAGCACATGGAGAAATCTAGGACTAAGAAGAAGGCTCTGCAGATAAACTTCTGGCAGTGCAAGCCTGAGTACTTGAGTTCCCAAATTCCCAGAACCCATGTAAAACTGGATACTGCAGTGCTAGTATCTGTGATCCTAGCCTGTCTGTGGGGATATAGAGAATTGCCTGGAAGCTCAGGAAGCAGTTAGCTTTGGGTTTGCTGTCATGAAAATGAGACAACCTGCCTTAAACAAGGTAGAAAGTGAGGACTGACATCTGAGGCTGTTCTGACCTCCAAGTGTACTGTGGCATGCATGTGCCCCCCCCCCCCACACACACAAGGAGTGGTCTAGATAACCTAAGAATGTCCAACTCTGTTTCCAGATCCAGGGATCGCTGTATCTCTTAAAGCAATGTTAGTTCATAGTGAGGTGTTCGCTCATGCACACTGTCCCCTTCTCAGAACATGCTCTGGTGGTCAATGAAATCATCATCACTGTTTGATTCTGCCAAATTCATCTTGTGGTGAAAAAGTACTGTTTATGATCTTATATTTTCTTAGAGCCAAGGACTTCTCCATTTACTGAGACTACAAAGGCTTGTTTTTCCATGGGAACTGTGTATCATTTACCTTATAAGGTCCTTATAAAACTTGTAGGAAACTTGCTAAACCCTGGTTAGATATAGGATGTGTATATGTACCCAAAATTTCAATCACCTGCTTCCCTGATAGTACCAATGTCAGCACAGGATTAATAGAAATCAGAGAATGAGAATCAATGCTAAAGGAAGCAGTCAGAGGTGCTGGAGTCATGACTAGCATTTTAGTCTGAATTCTGTCACTAATTAGCTTCATGAAGCATGGCAAATCTTTTCCTCTTTCCGGAAATAGCTTCCACATTGCTACAGAGAGTTGGATATGATGACCTCTATTTCTTCTTATTCCTGTGAATTTGCTGGACTGTTGTCTTTATCAATGGGTACCAAGTCCAGGAAGACTGTTGGAGAATGAGAAAGGGCAGCAGGGATGGCCTGATATGACTCAGTGAACAGTAAACTTGGTTGAAATTTGAGTAAATTGGTGTCAAGGTCCAATAGAGGCCAGGAGGTCTAAGCCTGAGTGAAGTTTTCAATTTTTTTTTAAAATCATTTTCTGTTTGTTTTTAATTTATTTATTTGAGAGTGACATAAAGAGAGAGAGAGAGAGAGAGAGAGAGAAAGAGGGAGAGAGAGAGAGAATAGGCACATCAGGGCCTCCAGCCACTGCAAGCGAACTCCAGATGCATGTGCCACCTTGTGTATCTGGGGAATTGAGCCTGGAACTGGGAATCCTTAGGCTTTACAGGCAAGTGCTTAACTGTTAAGCCATCTCTTCAGCCCCTCAATTTTCTTTATTTTAAATATATTGTATTTATTTTTGAGAGAGAGGCAGAGAGAGAGAGAGAGAGAGAGAGAGTGAGAAAGAGGGAGAGAGAGAGAAAATAGGCACATCAGGGCCTCCAGCCACTGCAAGTGAACTCCAGATGCATGTGCCACCTTGTGTATTTGGGGAATCGAGCCTGGAACTGGGATCCTTAGGCTTTACAGGCAAGTGCTTAACTGTTAAGCCATCTCTTCAGCCCCTCAATTTTCTTTTTTTAAAAATATATTGTATTTATTTTTGAGAGAGAGGGGGAGAGAGAGAGAGAGAGAGAGAGAGAAAGAGAGAGAACAGGCAGAGAGGGAAGGAGACAGAGAGAGAGAGGGAGAGGGATGGAGGGAGGGACGGAGAGAGAATGAGCATGCCAGGGCCTTCAATCACTGTGAATGAACTCCAGATATGTGTGCCCCCTTGTGCACATGTGCAACATTTTATGCTTTACTTCAGATGCATGCATCACTTTGTGTATCTAACTTTACATAGGTACTGGGGAATTGAACTTGTATCTTCAGGCCCTGCAGGCAAACAGCTGAGCCATCTCTCCAGCCTTATTTATTTTATATGTGTGCATATATATGTTGATGTGTATTATGTGTGTGGGGTTGAATGTGTTCCACAGTATGTTGGGGCTGGGCTGGTGTTTGTCCTCTCCTACTGCCTTCTTTTTGAAGCAGGGTCTTCCTTATTCTTTTGGGTGCCCTGTGTATGCACCATCAAGTGGGCCTGTGAACTTCCAGATTTTCCTGGCTCTGCTATCCACTGCCACAGGTGGACTGGGTCACAGACACATGTGCCACTTTGTGTCTGTGTCTGTGTCTGGCTTTAGAACTCAATTCTGGTTGGTAGGCTTACAAGCAAGTGCCTTTAACCACCAAGCCATCTTTTTAGCCCCATACTATTCTTTCAAGACCAAAATAATGCTCAACAAACTAGGTAAAGTAGGGGCATTTATCAATATAGTAAAGGCCATAAATGATAAGCACAGAGCTAACACACTCAATAGTGGAAAACTGAATGCTCTCCTTCTATGATCTGAGCAAAATGAGGATGCAAATTCTTACTTCTATTTAACTTAGTACTGGAGGTCCTAGCCAGAGCAATTGGACAAGGAAAATGATTGAGACATCTCAGTTAGGAAGGAAGAAGCAAAATTCCCTCTATTTGCAGGTGACAATATCTGATATGACCCTTGCAATAGTGGTCAGAATGAGCAAATGAATCCAGATATCACATATTAGAATATAGTGAGCATACCAATAGAGTAATCTGCCAAGGTCCCAAAAAGCTTTTGCCAAGTTCTCTGGACTCTGTTCTACACATCATCAGAAGTCTGAGTTCTTCCAAAATTTTGACTTCTGCATGATCTTTCAGCTCTTTCTAAAGGAACAATATGTTCCTAAACTCCACCAAGAAGAAATATTTAGAAAAGCATGAAGTCACCAAATACTTTTCAAGGTAAGTAAAACAGTAAGTTGGTGAGCTTAAAGAAAATCTGAAGTCTCTCAGAATGACTTTCAACCTCCAAATATAGAAAATACCAAAAAGAGAAGACCCTACACCCAAATTTTCATAAGAGGTAATTGATAAAAAATGAAGGGATCCCAATTAATCTTCTGATTTTCCCCTCAAATCATTTAGTAAGCTGAGTGTACAAGCTTGCTGAGCTGATCAGTTCTCAGAGTAGAGCTAATTCTGAGAGTGCTGTGGGGAAAATATTTACAAGGGAACACATCTGAGGGCACAAACTGCTCCACCCTCATTTCCAGGGCAAATAGGAAGATGTATGGTGTGTATGTGGTGGTGGTGGGGGGTCGTTCACAAGTGATAGGGTAGTGATTTTCAAATTTGAACCTATGTAAACCTAAGTAAACTGACTTATTGAAATACTGATGGCTAACTCTGCCTCATGGTTTATGATTCAGTAGGTTTGAGGTGGGGTCCTTAACTTGTATATCTCTAATAAATCTCTACATGACTTAGGAGTCATATTCTGACAACCACTGGAAAGGCCTATTTTCTGCTCACAATAGTGTACTGCATCTAGATCATTAATTTAAACACAGTCTGTACAAGATTCCCAGGGCTGCCTTTGAGGGTGGTTGGTCTGGTAGGGACCCTGACACTCAGATACTGCTTTGGTGTGCATTCCCAATGGACTCTCACCTACAGTATTTACTTAATTTATAATGCAGGATCCTAAAGGGAACCAGAAACCACTTCTATGTCTGCTAGAAACTATTGATCTTTTTAATCTTTTTGAGTTACTAGGCTGATCTGGAACTCACTTTGTAGCCCAGGCTGGCCTCAAACTCATGGTATTCCTCCTACTTCTGCTTCCTGAGTGATGAGATTATGGGAGTGAGCCACTACATCTAGCCTACTACTCATTCTTTTAACTAAGTCATTGAAATACAAATTCCAAAAAGGCCTCAAATAGCATTGTTAGTAAAGGTCATATTATTTTTCAACATGGTCAGACAATTTTTAGAACAGAAAGATGCTCTTAGAGACCAAAGTGCTCAGGAAAAGCTCCTTGAAAAGGGGTATGCCTGAGCTACCTTTAAATCTACAAGACTTCAGGGAAAGACAGCTATGCAAAAGCACAAAAGGCAATAGCCAAGCATGGAGATTGTGAGGGAAATGGAAGTAATTTATCTCTCTTTACCATCCCTCCCCAGTAGCCTGGGGGTATATATCAGTAGATTAGTGGTAGAGTGTGCACTCAGCATTTGTAAGTTACAACCCTGAGTTTGATTCTCAGTCCATGTACCTGCATGACACACAGTTATTATTTCCCTTCAGTTAAATATGTCCCTCCTTGTGGTGGTTTGATTCAGGTATCCCCCATAAACTTGGGTGTTCCGGGTGTTGGGTTCCCAGCTGATGGAGATTTGGGAATTAATGGCTCCTGGAGGCAGTGTATTGTTGGGAGCGGGCTTATGGGTATTATAGCCAGTGTCCCCTTGCCAGTGTTTGGCACACTCTCCTGTTGCTGTTGTCCACCTGATGTTGACCAGAAGGTGATATTCACCCTCTGCTCATGCCATTGTTTTCCCCTGCCATTGTGGAGCTTCCCCTCAAGTCTGTAAGGCAAAAAAAAAAAAAAAAAAGCTCTTTTTTTCCCACAAGCTGCTCTTGGTTAGGTGATTTCTGTTAGCAATGTGAACTTGACTACAACAGTAAAGTTGGTACCAGCAGTGGGGCTGCTGCTAGATAGCTGACTGTGTGGCTTTGGCCTTTTGAAGCCAATTTTCAAGAGGAATGTGGAATGATATGAAACCCTGCCTAAGAGACGTCTTGCAGTGCTGTAAGTACAGCTTGATGGACTATTCTTGTCAGAGTTGAAAGACCTGAACGCAGGAAGAACTATGGACTATGAAATTTGGCTTGTGAGGGTGAGAAAGAGCTTTGCCTGGACTGGGTTAGAAGCAGTTTGTGTGAGAGGTTTGCTGTTATGCCCATGTCCTGAGAACTTGTGCAGGGTTGCTTTGCATAGAGATAGACTGGTGTGAGCAGAGGGATATGACACAGAAAAAATGAAATCTTTGGGCTGAGACTTCTGCTTGTTCAGCTGCAATTGAGAGATTACAACCTTTGAAATTGGGCTATCTGACCTGCATTGGGACAACAAAAAGAATGCAGTCTTTTGAAGGGGCCTGAATGCTGAAGGTGTTCTGTTCTTCAAAGTTTTCTTTATTCCTCTCTGGATTAACAAATTGGCACCCCACCTGGTATTATGGAGTATAAGAAATGCAGGAAAAAGAGGGTCATTGAATTTGTAACATGGTCTTGTGTTTTGGAAATGGCCATGGGCAATGTGTAGCAGGTTTGCTGGACTGTCTGCATGGAGACTCGATAGAACAGTGAGGATGGACCATGAGTTGCAGCGGAGACCCAGTGTAGATGGCAGGACTACAAGATAGTTTCTAAGGAGAGCTGCCGCCCCCTGATGTTTTCTAGAAGTCTGTGAGTAGCCTAGCTGGAGGGGCAGAACTGAACTCCAGAGACTTGTTCCTGGTTAGATTTATTGGACTTGAAGACTTGTCTCTGACTAGAGTTGTTGGACTTGGAGCTACAGAGTTTGATATTTGCCCTGTTTAAATCTTATAGTGGTTGAATATTCCTTTGCTACACCCAATGCTATCTTCTGCAGTGAGTGTTTGTTCTGTGCCATTAGGGTTGTTGTGGGGATTTTTTGGAAATATGGCTCAGTTAAAAGACCTTGGATTAGCGGTATGGGAATTATGGCTCAGTTAAAAGACTTTGGATTATCGGTATATGTAGCAGACAGCTCCAGGTTCACTGAGATGACCTTTCAGACCAGGCACAGTTATGGAGGAAGGGATTTATTGAAGCTTACAGATCCAGAGGAAGTTCCATAATGGCAGAAGAAGCTGAATGGCTTTCACAGGTCCAAGCAGAGAGAAGCACAAGCCAAAAGCCAAAAAGCCAACAGCCACACAGCACAGCACACTTTAGGAACTCCAGCTAGGCACATTTTGCGTATCTTTAGATTGAAATCTCAAACCCACCACCACACCTTAAGATCCGCCCAGTGACACTGCCTTCAGCCTGGTGGCTACAGATGTAAACTATAAACTAATAAAACACTGAATATGTTGGGGGGCATGTATTGAAACTACCACAGGATATTTGAACATCATTAGGATTGATAAAAACTATGGGGATTTTTAAAGTTGGATTGAATGCATTGCATTTTACATTATGGGTGTTTATTAGTTTATGGGGGATAGGGGTGCAATGTGGTGGTTTGATTTAGGTGTCACCATAAACTTGGGTGTTCTGGGTGCTGGGCTCCTAGCTGAGGGAGATTTAGGAATTAATGCCTCCTGGAGGAAGTGTATTGTTGGGGGCAGGCTTATGGGTATTATATCCAGTGTCCCCTTGCTAGTGTTTGGCACACTCTCCTGTTGCTGTTGTCAACCTGATGTTGGCCAGAAGGTGGTGTCCAACCTCTGCTCATGCCATTGTGGAGCTTCCCCTCAAATCTGTAAGCCAAATTAAACCTTTTTTCCCACAAGCTGCTCTTGGTCAGGTGATTTCTGTCAGCATTGCGAACCTGACTGCAACACTCCTGTCCTTGTCTTGACCTCCTTACTACCTATTCTTTTCTTCCCGGTCACCACTATTTTAGTTTCTCACATGATTTCAGGGTTTCTTTGTCTTAATAAGGTAGTGAAGATGTAGAACACTGGACCCAGCAGAGTAAGTACAGGGCAGTACAGAGAACCCTTTGTAACTGGACTCTCATAATCTACTATGTAGGCAGAAATCCCCATGATCTCTGTCACCTAATAATCACTGCTATGTGTAATGTCTTTTCCTGAGTGTAGGCTGGGCCAGCAACTTGATGGACACTATTGGACAAATGTGTTGAGAAGTCTTGTGATAGCTAGATGATTTCTGCTATTCTGTTTATCTCACTACTTACTCTAATGAAGCAAACTGCCATGATGTAACTACTCTATGGAGAAGTTTCCACAGCAAGGGAGTGAGCAGAATCTTTGGATGATGCCAACAAGCTAGTAAGGCTCTTAGCCCACTACCCCAAAAGGCACTATATCCTGACAGTACCCAAAGGGAAAGGTTGGAAGCTGATTTTTTTCCCAGACAAGCTTTGGGATCACAGCCCTGGATGACATTGTGTTTGTAGACTGTGAGCGAGAGGACCCAGCTAAGCCACAATCAGACTCTTAACCCTATTAAATTGAGATGTAATTTGTTAGGCATCAGCAAGCAACTGATATGCTGGCAGATAGTATTAAATATTTAGTGTTTCTCATCTTCAAGACTGCTCCCAATGACTTGAAGCAATTCATTCATAGCCACCATTCAAGTATAATGTGGGCCAAACTGATACTATGACAGTTTCTAATTGTGACATTTAAAAAGGCAAAAATAAATAGGTGAGATTAACATTTCAATACATTTTATTTAAGCCAACATATCATTTCTGAATGATAATATACACATTTCAGGTGCTCAACAGATACATTTGGCTCATGGCTCCCTATTGAATAACACAGGCTAAAGCTTTTTCGTCAGATGATAAGGGTGTTCAAATTCTCAGATTTTATGATTTTTCCTACTCATATTAATACATTTGCCTCTTTCAGATGACAATCTCTTTTCTACTTCCTGCTGACAGGGTACATGGGACAAACCTATGGAAGTAAAAACCTTTAACACTTAAGAGTACGTGGTTGCTAACAGAGGAGGAGCAGAAGTTTTTGACTAGCAATTCATTATAAACTCATGCCCCTATGAATATTCCTGCCGGGTGATGGGGTCCTACAGGCTCATGTTGCCTGAGTCAAATATATCACTGACCGATGTTGTTAATTCCAACCAGGCTACTTACAACCCACCACAATGTACCTGTAAATCTGACTACAGGGAAGGGCTGAGAAACATTAACTAACACATAGGTACAAGTGGCCCCCATGGTGGGGCAAACTTTAGGCAATGGATTTAGGGGTCATGTCCTAGGGAAACAAAACAGTAGGTAGCCTTGTAAACACATCTTGTAAAGTACTGACCATCTGGCAAGGCAAGTCTATGCACTTGTTACCTCTGATTTCTTGCTCATTTCTCTTGGATACAGTAAAGACACAAAGTAAAGCACTAAAGTTATTTGAAATTTCTTATCTTGGCAATTCTGAGCATTTCAAAAAGGGTGCTTGGTTGTCCTTTTCACATGGAATTATAATTCTAGCTGGGTGGAACTGTTAGCCCAAAGGGATCTCCTTGTTTGGAGAATGGGAACATGGGATACCCTTTTCTTGAACATTCCACAGTTCTTCCACCCAGAAACTGCAAGCTCCACACACGGTTTGTGTGACGGTGAAAACATGAAGATGCTCCATCTTTTCTTTTTGGGGCAATGCAGACTCCAGTGATGAGGTGGCATTTTCTGAACACATTAGACTTAAAGCTGCTTTCTCCTGAAAGTTACAGGGAAAGAGGGCTGTTTGTCCTCTATCATTTTTATCAAAAGACTACAGAGGCTTAGAAATATTACCTTAACAGGGCATGCATTCTTCTGGAAGATGATTTAAAAATTCCTGTCTTTGTTACAAGGACTTCTAGAAAATTAGTTTCTGAATTTGGTGTTCCTGATATTAAAGGATTGAGTTTCTAAGGCTGAATGAAGGCAAACAGTGTGTAAAAGAACATGATCCTTTCCTGGACAGAATGGGAGAGTTCAGAGGGTCTGGACTGGGGACATAAAGTGTTCTTTGCTATACAGGTCCAATGATGGACATTTTATTTAAACCTCCTTGAAAGAAAAACTACATGTAATCAAAAGGTAAATGACATATATTCATTTGGCTCAATCTGTGATGTTGAATATTAACTATTAGTAAATTAATAAGCCAGTTACCTGTATGGTTGCTTATTTAATTGATAACTTTTGATAGTAAGAATGCACTAATTCTAGAAGGATCATATATATTTAGGTTAACATTTGTTCTTTGGTTTGAAATACCAGCTTTCACATTTTTGTGGCTGTTCTTATTAACATGTTAATTGCCAAGAGAATCCCTAGTGTAATAGTTAAGGTGTTGTCAACTTGATCTGTTTAGTAATCCACAGAAATCCCTTTCGGGTGGGTCTCCCAGGTTGCTTCCAGGAAGGATTAACTGAAGGAGGAAGTCCTTCCCCCAGAGTGAGCCCTTCCCCCACAGCGGGTGGCTCCTCTCAGAGGGGGACTTTATATAAGGAAGTTCTGGGTGGAAAGAGCCCCTTCCTTCTTCCCACTTGGCTGCCGGAGCTGCTTGCTGCCTTCCAGCGTGGACTGAAGACCAGCATCAGTTGAAGACCCGTGTGGATCCTCAGGAATCCTTCAGGCCTTCTGGAGCCATGTGCAGTGCTGGATCGGGACAGCTGAGGCATCTTGGCCATGTGGACTGAGCAGCTACCAGGTTCCTTGATTATTGAGTCTGCAACTCCTATTGGACTACCATAAGCTAATCCCATAAATTTCCTTTTTAAAATAATTCATTCTAGCAGTTCTATTCCTCTAGAGAACCCTGACTAATACAGATTTTGGTACCATAAGTTATTCTAGAGAAACAGAATTGTAAGGATGGATTTCTCTAGTGGGCTTGGTGCTATATGGGGTTGGCTTTCCAACTTAAATGTTGCTAAAGGCTCTACTGGTGATAAGGAGAGCACTTTCACTGGAAATAAGGAGGGCACTAACAATCCATGGTGTGCACTATTTAAAGTACTCTGTGAGATAGATGTATTTGGTGATCTTGAATCATGTCTTGTGAGGAGCAAGGAATTTAGTGACTCTGTGTTTAAAACATTTGAATATTTGTGCAAAAGTAAGACGAATGATGAGGCTGGTTGGTTGCTTACAGCATCTCTGGACAAACTAGTGAGGGAACATAAAGCCACTTTGAATTATAGCAACAGAGAATTCAGACCTCTTAATCAGTTTCCAGATTTGAGCCAGTTTACAGATCCTGAGTCCCCTTGACTGAAGGGGTAGCCGGGTCCCCTCAAGGAAGGACCCTCCTACAACCCTCAGAAGTTTCAATATTAAGCTTATACCTATCCTTCCTCAGAGGGACCAGCAGCCTTTTGCTAGGGTAACTGTACAGTGGGGGAAAGGAAATAATCAGAACTTTCGGGGCCTACTGGACACTGGCTCTGAATTGACATTGATTCCAGGAGACCCCAAAAAGCACCGTGGCCCCCCAGTTAAAGTAGGTGCTTATGGAGGTCAGGTGATCAATGGAGTTTTGGCAAATGTTAGACTGACAGTGGGTCCAGTGGGTCCCTGAACTCACCCTGTGGTTATTTCCCCAGTGCCAGAATGTATAATTGGGATAGATATACTTAGGAGTTGGCAGAACCCCCACACCTAGTTAATGTATTTGAACACGTAAGCTGTCAGAATTAGGAAAGAGAACCAAACAAATTCATATACTTTAGGCTACATGATATTGCCTGAGATGACAGTGTTAAGGTTGTTACACTGTGGAACTACAGGGGAATCCTGAAAAACTTCAGATGTTGGCTCCCACACCTCTAAGTATTCTGATCTAATAGGTTTGGGGAAACCTCTTGGTGTTCAGATTTTTTTTTTTTTTTTTGCTTCAAAATATTTTATTGGGATCTTTGTGGTAAAACCAGATAATTGTAAGATGATATAAATCTTTGGGGTAGGGAGGGGTGTAGGGGATTAATTAGTTCTCAGTATGTTTTCTAGGCTGATCTAAACACGTGATGCTCAAAGCAGCCCAAAGTAGACACTGCAGTATAGTATCTGCCACCACAGCTAACACTGTCTCTATCCAGTACATACAAACATAGTGGTTTCAGGCCAGGTTTAGGCCTAAAAATTGACAGCTGCTCACAGAATAGGGTCAGCATGACTTCAGATACAGATCATCCCTTGTATCTGCAGATTCCATAGCCATTAGGAGCCCTGGCTTGCTCTCCACTTGCCACTGTCTGAAGATGAAATGGCAGAAACCATTACTGAGCACAACTGCCTTCCTAATTAAGACCTCTGAGGAGATTCATATTGCAGGCCCTCAGGTTAGTGTGCCTTCCCTGTGCAGAGGCAGTTGTCCCTGGGTGGGCTCTGGAACTCATTCTAGAAATATGAAAACAAGAAAACTCGATTGTACATGCTTGGAAAGGGCTCTTACCACTGAGGTACATTTCCAACCTCTGCTTGTTCTTACTGGTGTTCAGATTTTTAAAAATTGCCTTAAACGTTATTCAGTTCTGATTCACAATCAGGTTTGAGAACCATAATATAACATAGGGGGAATAGGACTGTGCCAGAAGACCCGAGGGTCAGGATAGCTCATGACTTTGGACAAAGTTCTTACTTCTAAGGTTTGTTCCTTAATAAAATTGGATCATAGTTGAGGTTCAGGTGAGACAATGCAGGTGAAAGTTTATGGTCAACCCCACAGCCTTCCAAAGATTCTTAGCAACAGGTTTAACATTGCCTGGAATACTTTTATAAACATACTTTTATAAACATATGGGCTGCATCTCTAGAGATTTTGGTATCACTGGTCTTGGACTGACCACCGTCATCAGTATTTTTGACAAGCTGTTGTGGTCTAAATATTCATTTGTGGAAACCTAAGCACCAACATTATGTTATTAGGATGCAGGGCCTTTTGGGAGTGATTACATGAAAGGATTACTGCCCTTAAGACTAGGGATGTAGAATGTTTGTCAAGCATGCCAAGGCCCTTAGTTCAATCTCCAGTTCCTAGTAGCACAAAACAAATGAGATCCCAATGAGGCATTCTACCTAGAGTTCTTTCCACCGTGTGAGGACTCAGCAAGTAGGGGCTATCTATGAATCAGAAAGTGGACTGTCAGTAGATGCTCAATCTAGGGTCTTGACCTTTGACTTCCTAGCATCCATAAATATGAGAAATAAATTTCTATTGTTTATAAGCTATCTACTCTAAGGTATTTTGTCTTATCTTAAATGGACTAAGGCATGATCTCACTTTTGCATTTAAGTCATCACTGATCCATAGACAGGACAAAAATTACTCATTTCTCATCTAACTTTGTACATATTTAGTGCATTGTGCTTTAATTGTCTGGTCTTACCATTCCCTCATCTTTTCAAAGAATACCATTGTATTAGGGCTAACAGTGGAGCACAGTGGTAGGGAGCCTTCCTGGCATGTTCAGGAACTATCCCTGAATTCTATCCTTAACACCTTAATACCTAATGTGTTATGGAAAGAGATGTTCTCAGTACCTATGATAAGACATAACCCCATAACTCCATCATTGCTAATTGGTTCAGGGATTGTGATACAGTTCAGAGTTCTTCAGTGATTATTTTCTGAAACCAAGGCTAGTCCATGGGAATTTCAGATCATTTCCTAGTTGGTTCTTCAGGCTCTGGGAGCAAATGCTGAAGATTATATTTGGATTATCATGCCTTTCAAGCTCTCTGGAGAAGTCCTCAAACTTTCTTCATGACCACACAGCACAACGTGCTGAGTTTCAGTCTGGTGGAGAATCAACATCATTTTCTCTCTGCCACAGGGCTAGGAACCTGGGAACTACATTTCTTCAAATATCCACCAGCAGGGCTTTTATTTAGATGTCATCAGTGAGATGCACTTGAAGGGCACTTGGAAGGTCAGAGAATAACAGAAACTCTACTGCTCCTAGGGCAGTGAAGCAGCTGCACCAGCTTGGCAGAGGCAGAGGCAGAGGCAGAGGCAGAGGCAGATGTTACTACTGCAGAGACTCTCAGACCTCCTGTGAATGACATTTGCATTCCCAGCAGGTATCTGAGATGGTATTAGCAGTTTTTTGCAATTCTTGCATCTATTCATTCCCTGAAATAAGTTTCTGATTACTGATTTCCTGTCACTAGCCATCCTAATGAGCCACTAATTCTGCTAGTGTATTTCTACTGGAAATACTTAGAATAGCTTCTCTTCTCCAGATTAAACTCTTACCAGATTAAGCTCTTACTCTTTTTTTAAAATATTTTATTTATTCCTTTATTTGCAAGCAGAAAGAGATAGAAGAGAGACAGACAGAGAGAATGGGTGCGCTAGGGCTTCTAGCCGCTGTAAATGAACTCCAGATGCATGCACCTCTTTGTGCATCTTGCTTTACATGGGTACTGGCGAATTGAACCTACGTGGTTAGAATTTGTAGGCAAGTGCCTTAACCACTAAGCCATCTCTCCATCGCAAGCTCTTACTCAGAAAGCCTGGTTTACTAATTCATATATAGACTCTACCACATTCTAATGTGTTTGTTCAAAGAACTTGAAATTGGTCTACCTCAGTGTCCTTATCTATAAAGTGAAAATCAAAAAATGTTTACATCCTAGGGGTGTCATGAAAATCATATAAGGAAAATAAATGAAACATTTTATATAATACTTAGTAATTTCTCATAAATATTCAATAATACTACAGGTATTTTATTACCAACTTCTTGGAACAGTAACTATGCTATAGTTTAGGTCCATTTTATTGTTTTTAACAGGAACATAAATTATTAATTTATTCACCATTTCCAATGAGCATATTCTAGGAACTAGAAATATAAAGTTGAAAAAGTCTGTTCTCAAATGGCTCACTGTTTACCTGGGTCAGAAACAGAAATCTTATAAGGTGATAAATATATGGGTAACTTACTCTTTGTCAGGCAGTTCTGGCCCTGTTATTTCTCTTTAGAGGTTTATTTCTCTTTATAGGTTTATTGTTAGGTCTTTAAGTCTTCAGTCTTCTGTAAGTCTTTTCTGTGTCTACTGCAAGTTCTCTGATGTTATTTCCAATTTGTAGCATCACAGCGGGACAATGTACACTTATTATATGGCTTTATCAATATTAACTCCTGTGGAATAATTACCTGCTACAATGGTCTGGATTTGAAATGTTCCCCACATGCTCATGCATTTAAACACTTGGTCCCTAGCTGTTGGCACTGCTTTGGGAGTTGTGGGACCTATGGGACATGTGGCCTGGCTAGCAGAAGAAAGCCGCTAGGAGTAGGTCTTGAGAGTTATTAGCCTGGGCCTGCTTTTCGATCTGCTTATGGTCTGCTTTGTGATCTGCCAAGATGTGAAGAAGCTACAGCCTCAAGTTCCCACCACTCTGCGATAAAACATTCACCATCTCTTCCCCACCCATGATGGACTGTATTCCTTGAAACCATGAGTCATAGTAAATCTTTGTCCCTTATGTTGTGCCTGTCAGGTATTTTGTCACAGTAACAACAGCTAATATACCTGATTTATGGGGGAACAATTCTGGGAATTAAAATCTAAGATTCCAAAATTAAAACTTTCTCCATCTGATTTCACTTAATTGTACTTTCCCAAGCTATATCTTGAGGCCAAAATGCCATCTGCCTCCTTATTCAGGAAATCCATGAGGTTAATTAAGATTCACCAAAGAGCTGGGGAGGGCTGTATACAGTTGTAATCCCAGAACCTGGGAGGTGGAGGGAGAAGAGGGAACATCAGGAGTTCAAGTTCAAGCCTATGCTACGAGAGATCCTGTCTCAACAAATGAACAAACATAAAAACTATTAAAACCCAAAACCAAAACATTCACCACAGAATTTTAAGAAACTGATGCTGTGTGGAGCCAGATGGTCACTAAGGCTCCTGAGGTGATGATGGTGAATAGTCCAGAATTGGATACTGCTGAGATGCAGCCACCAAGTGGTCTAGTTCCTGAACATACACCCTCAGTACATTCTAACTTCTCATGATTTGGAGCCTTTTACACTGATCCACTAATCCTCTCTGCTGCAAATGTAAAATTCTGATCATTTAAATGTAAAGAGGAGAAAAAGACTTTTATATTCTATGTTAAAGAAAAAGCATCCCATTAGTTATTCATTGGACTTAAGAGATGGGTATATGACCCTCCAACTAAGGCATTTCCATGAATACAGCTTTAATGCTACTACTTGTGTAGTATGTTGCATATTATGTGTAATACTTCCAGAATTTTTCATCATACAACTAATCCAGGTGGCCTAAATATATAAATTATGTAACTGCAATCTTAAAATAGCATTATATATAGCAGGACAAATCCAACACTTTAAGAAAAGTGAATAGGCTTGAAAATTAGACAAAGTATATCAAATGTTCTATGTGACAGGCTTTTACAATGGGAAATATGGTTTCTCAGGCAACATGCATCACTCTCCAACAATTGCATTTTTTTGAGGGTAGCTCAGCTCATAGCAATACACAATAGACCTAACAATGTATATAAATTAAGCCCTGTCATATCTATTGCAAAAGATGTTATGTGTTTGGAAACAGGGTCACCAGAACCATTTGAAGCCTCTTCAGGTATTTCTCATGGTTATACATAAAGTATATTTTGAATTTTAGTAGAGTACAATAGTAGAACCAGCCATTTGTTGCCTACTCACATTTTTATATATTCATCTGTCAGACTTTTGGGTTGCAGAAAGGAATCTCAAGTGCTAAGAAAATAATTCATGTGAAAAATTATAAGTGTGCATGCCCTTATTTGAGACAGGTTCTAGTTGTGGTGGGAAGAGTGCTGCTTCTACCTGCTGCCTAGGACAGTTGTGCTGAATGCAGGCATTATCCAGGAAGCCATGGCATAAATCCTGTCTAAGTGAGTCTGCTCACTGATGGAGGACAGAAGACCAGGGGTGAAAACAGACAGGATCCTAATCCAATGAAGATGACCTGATTTTCATATTTTAGATGTATCATGTCCTTCTACATTTCTGATTAAAATGGCAGAAAATGAATTGCACTCAGGGTTCACATGAAGTCACTTTGATGGGTGAAGCTTATCTTTGAAAACCCCTTTCATTTTATGTGTATTCTTCCCCTCCAGGGTTTAGGGATCCAGTGAGCCTATTCCCGTCTGAGTGAGCTCCTTCCTGTGTTGTGATTTGGGTCTCCTTTCTGCCAGTTTGCTGAAATGCTTCTCCTCTGTACCCCACACCCTGGGCACTGGCTGTGAGTATGGCAAAGGGCTGGTCAGATTTTACCCTTTCTTTTTATTATTATTTTTTCAAGGCAGGGTTTCACTCTAGGCCAGACTGACTTGAAACTCACTATGTAGTCTCAGGGTGGCCTTGAACTCGTGTTGATCTTCCTACTTCTTTTTAAATTTAATTTAATTAAAAAATTATTTTGTTTATTTTTATTTATTTATTTGAGAGCAACAGACAGAGAGAGAAAGAGGCAGATGAACTCCAGACGCATGCGCCCCCTTGTGCACCTGGCTAACATGGGTCCTGGGGAATCAAGCCTCGAACCTGGGTCCTTAGGCTTCACGGGCAAGTGCTTAATCACTAAGCCATCTCTCCAGCCCAATCCTCCTACTTCTGCCTCCCAAGTGCTGGGATTAAAGGCATGTGCCCATGCCCAGCTAGATTTCACTCTTTCTAATAGGTTCTCAAGCACTTGTAGTCTGTAATTGCACAAAATACAAGTAAAAACATCTCAATAGTAGCAACAACCCTAAAGAAGTTTGCAGATACATGGCAGCTCCTTGGGTGGACAGTTGTGCCTTTGTCTACTCTCACCGCATGCAAGTAGCAGATAGGTGTTCCAGCCATGAGCCCCAGAGAGCATGATGGACACACAGAGACCAAAGTGTCTGATCAACACAAGGCAGAATTACCTCCAAAGGGCAATGCTGGGAACAGCTGCCCATCTACCAGCCCCTACTACTTGTCGCACTGCTAATCAACTAAGTTGTTAGATGCCTGTACATGCAGGCACTGTGCTGCCCTGTGGAGAGTTGGCAGTGGGTAAGCAGTGGTCTGTGGTAAGGAGCTCCAGTCAGTACAGCAGCTCAGGCTTATGGAATTTTCTTCTCCAGGCAATAAACAGTTGTAGACACTTTTCCCAAAGTATGTCAATCATGGGACCTTAAACTTAGAATAATAGGGGGATCCAGTAATATATTTTTATATGGCCTAGAGAGGTATTCTTACCACATATCTACATCTGGCTGGTGTGGCACTTAATACCATTGTCACCTGCTATTTTAAATACTGAAGTCAAATGTACAAGGGAAGGAACTTTGCAAGTATAGTGTTTTGTGTGTGTGTGTGTGTGTGTGTGTGTGTGTGTGTGTGTGTGTGGTAGTGGGAATAGAAATCAAGGCCTTATACATGCTAGTGAGCCACTGTGCCCCAGCACAGTATTTGTTGATGCTATTTGGCCAGTGACAGACTAAGGGGAATGCTATCTGAACAGAATTGCATTCTGGGATAGCAGAAAGGGGACTCCTTTGATTAACTAGTGAGCAATGGGAGTAATGTAGAACTTCAAGTCAGGGAACACAGAGGCAATGCTCTTTGCCCTTAGCATGACATGCTGGAAGCTAAGAGACTGTGTTCCCAACACTGTGGGAGCTGTGGGAGAATATACCCAAATCTGTAGGATGGAGAGGGGGTAGACCTTCCCACATGAGGATCTAGCACATGACACAAGGAGCCTAAAGAGAAAACCCTGGCCAGAAAGTAATTGGTCAACTGTCATTATTTTAAAACAACTGCTTAGTTTAGTTTAGTTTTAGGCTTATAGAAAAATTCGAAGACAGTACAAAATTCTGGATTATAGACTGTATTCTAAGTACAATAGTATGATTTAAAATGTTTTGGCTTTATGATGGTATAAAAGTTTATTCAACCATCTATCCTGCTTTCATTGTCAGTATAGTCTTTAATAAATTATGAGCTAATTCACACTTGACTGAAAAATAGGCTTTGTGTTAGATGATTTTGCCAAGTCTATGATAGGCGAATGTATTCTGAGCATGTTTAAGATTAGCAAGGCTAAGTGACAATGACAGATAAGTTAACTGTGTTATTTACATTTGTGACTCAAGGTATTTTCAACTTATGGTATGTTTAGTGGGATGCAACCCTATTGGAAGTTGAGGAACATTCATACTTAGTACCCACATTCCACTGCTGTCAAGCTCTTATATTAATATGATATATTTGCCATGAATAATAAGCCAATGTTGATGTACCAACTTAAGTCCATATTTAATTCTAATTTCTTTACCTTTTACCTAATGTTTGTTTTCTTTTTTGGAGACAGGTTCTAACTATAGCTGAGCTGGCCTCAAATTTATGGTAGTCCTCCTTCCTTAGCTCATCAAGCACTGGGATTACACATGTGGGCTATTGGCTTTTCTGCTCCAGGATCCAACCCAAATAGCATGTTACATTTTGTTATCATGTTTCCTTGTCCTCTTGCCTATGACAGTTTCTTAGAGTCACCTTGATTTTGATGACTCTAACCATTCTGAGCAGTGTTGGCCATGTATTTTGCAGAATACCTCACAGTTTATGTTGCCTGCCATCTTTCTCATGGCTATATTGGCTGATAGGTTTTCAGGAGGGTGAATGCTATCAGCATGACTTACCACTGATGTCAGCCTTAGCACATGGCAGAGGTTGTACCTGTAACACTACTTGTTTACTCCCTCTCAGCTTGTGGAAGTCACTGAGTGTATTCCACATCTAAAAGGAGGGCAGCAGCTACACAAATTATTTGAAATTCTTCTATACTGGAGATTTGTCTACTCATATTTAATTAATTTTATTCATTTGTTCACATCAAATGATTTCCTGCATATTTCTTCTTCCCTAGCGCTGTGGATAGAGCCCAGGGACTCATGCAAGCTAGGCAAGTATTATACCACTGAGCTCCAACCTAGCCTCTTGTATATTTTCTTTGTATAAAGTATTTCAACCCAATATTAGTTGGCTGTTTCCCAAATAACATTAAAAAGTACTAGACCAGGGACTGGGGAGATGGGGAGATGGCTCAGTAGGTAAGAGTAGTAAGGGGTTCATTGACAGAAAAAAAAAGGCAGCTTGGGATTGAATGAGAGACTTATCTCAAGGAAGCAAGTGGATGAGTGACAAAAGGAGAACACACAATATGTTCCACACACATGCACAATGGGGCATTTTCATCTGCACACACATGTATCACTTTATACAGCATATCATATACATTCTCTTCCTACACACACACACACATACACACACACACACACACACAGAGAGAGAGAGAGAGAGAGAGAGAGAGAGAGACGCATGCACACACATACACGTGTGCACACACATGTGTGTGCATGCACAAAAAAGAAAGAGGGAAGGAGGGAGGGAAGGAGGGAGAGAGAGAGAGAGAGACCAAGCAGTCCTTCTTGCTTCTCATAGATGCAGCCAAGGGGCAGATAAATGGAGCTGTCATGTGTTGCCAACAACTGCTATAGGCATAAATTGGAGGGTTGGCATTATCTATGCAAAGTGTTAACAATTATGGCCAAACAAGCATGCTAAGCAGAATGTTTCAAATTATAGCTATCTACATACCCACATATGCACATAGGCTGCCCAGAACATTCAATTGCCAAACCAAATGGACATAACTTTTTTTTTTGTCTTGGTAGAGCACTTTAACTTATGTCATATTTTGGACACTCCTTCCCTGTGAAATGCTCCGTGAACAGTATCTGAGCCTCTCCTAGTTCCCTTTCTTTATTGTTGACCTCCCATTTCCCGCAATGCATCTACTTCTGGTCACTTCCCACAAGTTTCAATAGCCATAGGATCTTGTCATCAGTTCTCTTCCACAGGACCAAATGCACCTAACCTCTCTGGACTGACTGTGGCTCTGGAGGTTCCAGCCCGTATTTTATCTTACTGGGCAACAAAAACACCTGGCATGGAATAGGCACACCATCAATGCTGTTGAGCACACAATCTCCTGGGATGTGTCTTCATCTTTATTTGCCTGAAACCACAACCTGGTATCTGGCCATCTAAAATTCAACCTACACTCCTGAATGACATAGCAGGTCAGCAACACTGCCATCAACTTGGCCACCTGCACATAGGTTTTGATATCCCTCCCTCAAGCATGCAGACAATAAAACTCCTAGTGGTACCTGGCCCATTTCTCAAGCTTTATCTGCAACACCTCCTTTTATTCAGGCCCCTTATCCAATCTTACAGTGACAGTTTACTGACTGTCTTTCCCTCCAATCCTTTCTCTGGGTTTTAGTTCCCATCTTTTCGCATGCCATCTGAAGTTTAAGCTCATATTGCCTGACTTCTGAAGAACAACGAGGTTTCTTATGGGTTGGCTTCAGCTCAGTGCAGCTGTTGCCCTGTCCCCACCTTCGAACCCAACTAGAACCATGCAAACTCTCCACAGTCCCCTTTCACTGGATCTTGGCCTAGTGCTCTTCCTGCCTGTTGGCCCTCTCCTTTTCCTTGTCCTAATCTATTATTAACCCTCAGAGGCAACCAAAGGAAGGGCACATTTTCTTCATGCTTAGTGACTTTAACTAATCCCTCTTCAGGGCACACATGTCTATTAGTGCACTTGCCACCCTCTCCTGTAATGCTCTGTCTTCAAGTCTGCTCAGCCACCTGACTCACATGCTTTCAGAGGAAACTGAGTCTTCCTCATTTTTGTGTCTCCACTGCCTAGGAGGCCTTAAATTTTTAAAAATTCATTATTCATAGTGAGGGCATTCCTTTTCAGTCCTCTGTTTTAGAGTCAAGAAGCCATAGGACAGAAAGGGTAACCAAATAACAGAACAAAACCAATAAAATAGCCTCCTCTATCTTTAAGGCTTCTTTTACTTAAAGCTGCCAATGAAACATCCAATTACGACCTTAAGACTAGCTTTACACAGCAACTGCCAATACTCACTAGTGTGTGCCAACTCTCTTAAGCACCTGAAGTGCCAATAACCTTTTTTTCAACATAACTTACATAGATTTCTCTGTCTTAAAATTCTGCAGACATACCAGAGGTCACCCTGTCCTTTATCTGCTTGTCTCAGATAATATTCTACTCTTTATTCGTTAAAAATTCCTTTATTAGAGATCTATCTCTGAATTGATGTTTGGAATTGATAAGACATGGATTTTTCTTAAATGGAACAAACATAACCCCATGTTAATTCATATCAGCAGACAAACATCTTGATTCAGTATTCCAAATGGATTTTTGGAATATATTTAAAGTCTATCTTATTTTTTAATTTTTAATTTATTTATGAGAGAGATAGAGAATGGGTGCGCCAGGGTCTCTAGTCACTGCAAACAAATTCCAGACACATGTGCGAACCTTGTGCATCTGGCTTACGTGGGATCTGGGGAATTGAAACTGGGTCCTTAAGCCTCACAGGCAAATGCCTTAACTGCTAAGCTATCTCTCCAGCCCAAAGTCTATCTTAGTAAGATGAAAAATATGTTATAAGAGTCCATTTAGACAATTAATAATAACCATTTCCTTTAAGACTCATTGACAATAGCAACTTTAAAAGCAAACAGTGATTAGGCAAATGTGTTGACTACAGAATAAAACCAACAACAGGAAAGGCTTGATCAGAAGAAACTACTGAGAACCCCAGGCCTTCATTGGCTATGCAGTTCTTATGGAGTAACAGTTCCAAGACTGAATGAACATGTCCTGCTGTTAAAATATGAAGAAGAAACAATGACATTGTAGAGAAATGTGAGTTTTGACAAATTTATTTTAGCTAAAGGTACAATGTAAAAGAAGTTAAATTTGTGTTTTTAAGACTTTGTACTCAGGTTTTGTGGAGTTCCTTTTTTTCCCCTACTTCTTTAGTAGAGAAGAAACAGAGTCTAGTGGGAGGCATGGGGAATGGCAGGGATGCTAGCATGGTGGGACTATAAGGCCACTGGGTGTGCCTGTGCCTGAATGTGCAGGCTGTGGGGTGCATGATGCAGTGACTGAGGTGATTTGACCTCATTTTGACCTGACCTTTGCACAAGTCCCTTAGGAAGATGAGGCCAAGCAACTGTTGCTCATTTCTGGCCCTGTCCACAACATATTTCCTGTTCCAGAAAAATCTCAGGTTGCTGGATTCTCATTGCTGGTCCCTAAGCCAGGCTGCGCCCAACTGCTGCTTACTTCCAGGAAAAAGATGGTGTTCAGAGGGAATCTGAAGTCTCCCTGGCTTACTAGTGGTTCCATATATAATCTTTCAATATATTGATCTTAGGTTATTTTTATGAAAATAAAGTTCTTCCTAATATTCAAGTGGCTCCTGCCCTCTGCGGCTTGCCATCAGGGGTGGAGTGTGGCTTTACAACATCTAGCATTGCTAATATGCTTGTGTCCTTCTCTTTTCTCAGTGTTAATGCTGGGCCATTTTCCTGCTCTTGCAGAGACCCCACTCCCAAAGAGAACTTTCATTCAAGGCCAGGACTCATACCATCAGTGAATTTGTATGTAGGGACCAAGTATTACCTCATCTCCTCAAAAGTATATGTAGAAGTTTTTTGAGGTGGTAATAATCAAGACAAGTGGCTTATCAACTTCTGTCATAGCCTTGGCATTCCAACCCTTTTTTTCAAAGAGCCTCAAGCTGTTTCTCCTTCTCACAGTGGAAAAGCACCATAAAATGCATGTGACCACCTTGAATCAAATGGGGTACGAATGGCACTTCACCTTATATGAAATCTCTTTTAAGCAGGGACTCTGCCAAATTCCTATTATTTATTATCTCCTCCCCCCACCCCAGTGCTTTACATGGACCCCAGACAGAGGAGGAACTCAACAAATGGATAAAATCCCAACTAAACCAAATGGAAGTTAATAGATCAATCATCTGAGCCTACAGAGAAAGAAATAGGGTGAAATAAGAAAAGTGGGACTGATAAAAAGAGAGGTGAGAATTTCATTATTAACTATCTCTAAAATCAGCATTTAGAGTAACTCTATTATTATTATTATTATTATTATTATTATTATTATTATAAGTGGGTAACATTACATGTGTTTTTGAAAGAAAAATATTATTTTTCCTTATGTATGTTTCAGTCAGATTCTTGGAAATCAACTTCCTCACATGTTCCTAGATATGCCTCTGTCCTGTGATTAAAGTATGCCTCTGTCCTGTGATTAAAGTTTATTTTTATTCTACCTTAATACTGTTTATATTTTTTCATGGCATATTCAGCCCCTCTCAGTTCAGATCTGCATATTTCAAGTGCTCACAGCCACCTGTGCTTAATGGCTCCTGACTGGACAGCACAGCTGTCCTGCTTCAGCTGGGCCAATCCTTCCTATCTTAGGGCCCAGGACCCACACTCAGCTCTTTACAAGGAAAGTCTCCCAGGGTGGGACCCTCACACATTACTGCCTTCAGCTGTTGACAGCTTGATTCATTTAGCTGATTAGCTTTCCTACAATGAGGCAATATTGCCAGGGACCTACATCTATGAGCACGAACACATTCTTCCTAATCAGGTCTCTAGAGAGAGCCTGGATGTGTGCTCTTAAACCGGAAGGAAAAAATTATCTGGGAAGAATTTTTTTGATTCTATGCATTTAGTCACAGCTGTCAGCCATCCTAGAAGGTTGCCATTCAAAATAGGAGAGGTGAGGCCACCCCTATCCCTGAACATGTTTAGTCTCAACAGTGTTACTAAACAAGCCCTTTCTTAGACTCAGGACACAATAGTATATTTCTAATTCTTTACTGATAAAAGATTGGATTTCACCTGTAATATATATTTACACACACATGCACACACACACACAAACACACATTTGTTTTTGTAGGGCACTTATGAGCATTTTAATGTCATATAAGGAAGAATGTCGTGTAAATACTGAAATAAAGTATTTGTGAAAATAAAGATCAATCACAAAGTCATTTTTCTTAGCCAGAGAACTCTTTGGAATCTGCAAAAACATTACTTGCAGGAGCATCCCAAGCCATCCCAACAGGGTTCTTAGTAAATATTAGTCATTACTGTGCCTGGGATGACAGTCACTCCTCATAGCCTGACAGCCTCAAATAACAGTCAGCTACCCAAACCCATCTAGAAAAAACTGATTACTTCTCTGGTGAGGGGTACAGATAAAATCCTCAATGAATTGCCCAAGAAGTCACTTTGACAGACTATGCCATAAAATCTTTGCTGTTTGGAGGAACTGCAGAAAGTTTTATTAACAAGGCGTTTCATTCCCCTCTAACTCCTGACACCATCTTTGCAATTGTTACGGCATCTGTGTGTGGGAGATTTATGTGTAGCAAGCTGAGACAAATGCCTCTCAGATAAATAGGATGCGGTTTTCAGGGGAGGCTCTAGCCTCCATGTTTGCATTTACCTTTATATTGCATTTCCTTCATGCAAAATCTAGGGTGTGCCTCACAAATACTTACTATCTACACTTAGTATCCTACAAAGAGAAGAGTCAAGTCATCCTTCTTATTGTACCATATTGCCCTTTCTTCTTTCTGCACCAGGTATGTGGTCTCCGGAAGCCTAGACCTTGGACTTATGAAAACTTAGCACATCATACACCATGACATGCTGTGTCATGATGATATTCCAGGGGTTATAGGGTGTGGGCCAGTTGAGTCCCTTTTCTCTTGGCTCCACCTCTTCTGAGGTAGTGAGGCTCCTGCTGGCCTAGAAGCTGTGAAGGCACCAAGCATCTTCACCCAACTTCTGCCACCCCAAGGACTTTGCTGAAGGGGAAAACAATCCACCTGGTCCTTCATAAGCAGAGCCTACAGGAAGTAGATGAGGCTAATGAGGACACATTTCAAAGAGGACCAGGCCCCTGCAGATCTGGGAATTTAAAATGCCATGTGGTGCCCTGCTACTTACTTGGCTGGTTGGCACGCAGGTGGATGATATGGCCTGTCAGTGATCAAGGGTATGGTTGAGATTGCAAACATCTTGCTTGGAACAACACTGTTCAACCCAAAGTCCACTGTTAAGAACAAAGAGTTTTTTTTTTTTTTCAGTGAAGAAAAATTATGCAAGTTTCAGGGCTACAGAGCAATGTGTGAGAGAGGCAATTTATAAAGTACTGAGTTAGGTTTCTGTACATACCTCCTTGGTTAACACTATTTTTTTTTTCAATAGGCAACACATTCTGTTGCTGTAGGGAGACCCTGGGGATCAGAACAATTAGAAACAGATACTGATAAAGACCCAGGTTCTGAGGACATCTTTTAGGATTCTGACAGTACTGGCAGGTATTGAGCTGAGTTGGTATGTCTTCATTCTCCCAATTTTCAGAGCCATAATTGTTTGTAAGAATTATAAAACCAGGCCAGCCATGGTGGCGCACACCTTAATCCCAGCACTTGGGAGGCAGAGATAGGAGGATCACCTTGAGTTTGAGGCCACCCTGAGACTATATAGTAAATCCCCGGTCAGCCAGGAATATAATAAAACCTACCTCAAAAAAACAAAATTAATTAAATACACACACAGCAACAACAACAAAAACAACAAACAGCTTCACCTCACAGTGTACTGACAGCAACATGATATAACAGAATTAAGAGTTTTCAAAACCAGTATTTTGTGAACATAAATAAGATATTAAACAAATGCCAGACTCTGAATTTACATGTTATCAATGAATTGACTGCCTGTATCAGAAGGTCTCATCAAAACTGATATCCCATGTGCCTTTTTTTCTGAGGAGTTGGGCAGTGGCAAAGTGCTATTCTGTTTCTGAACCTGACCCTAAGTTCCAAGAACTTGATCATTTCAATACTTCTTCCCAGTTTGAAAACTCCAACAAAAGCTAGCAAATGACTGGGTCCCCAAAAGTAAATGCAGGGACGTCCTTAAGTCTGTTCTTACAATGTCCATATTGCTAGAGATAAAAAAAAAAAAATGATCTGACTTATCTCTTGCCTAAAGGAGTTCCCTAGACCTGTTTTTTTTTTTTCTCATTAAACTTTGTTTTAATGGGTCTCAAAATTCTGTGACAGGTATTTTTGGTCAAGTTGTTTCCATTAAAAATTACTGATTTTAAAAACTAATAACTTAAAACTGCCACACACAAAAAAAGGTCCACAAACATTTTCCTTTCCTTCTGAAGGTTTTACGATGCATTGTTATCATTAACCAGTCTTTTGCTATTAAACTTAAATGGTCAATTGAGACAAACAGTTCTGAGACCGTTCTTCCACCACTGATTAAGACTGGGGTGGCAGGTGTTAGGGGTAATATTCATTTAGCCTTCTGAGCTTTCTGGGCAGACTTGGTGACCTTGCCAGCTCCAGTAGCCTTCTTGTCCACAGCTTTGATGACACCCACAGCAACTGTCTGCCTCATATCACAAACAGCAAAACAACCCAGAGGAGGGTAGTCAGAGACTTCTCTAGACCTGTTTTTCTATGAATAAATAGAGCCCCTCCCTGGGAAGGAGTTCCCTTTTCTAGAATTTAAATCTGTTCCTGACATTGTTGGTTAAGCTCAGCCCCCAAACTTGGCCTCATAGCTGGCCTCTTGAGCCATCCCTTAGCCCAGACCAATCAGCCTTCACTGAATCACCTGAACCTGAAGGTGAATCCTACCACAGTAAAGTTAGAAACAGACCCTTATTAGGGGGCAAGCTCTCCTGGCTGCCATTCATCACTCCTGAACCTGCAGGTTCTGGTAAGTCTCTGGCTGGGCTGAGATGAGGTAAGCATCCTCCAGACCCTTCTCTATCTCCTCCTGCCTCCACATGGCAGGAGCTCTCTGCACTTTGTTTTCTTTCCTCTCTAACTCTCTTTTCATGTTTCTTCCAGGCCCATCACATGGGCTCTTAGACCACTTGGGGGTATCCATTTTTCTCCCTCGATTTTGTACTTTCCTAAATAAATACAGTAATTTAATAATTATGCTCCTCAGTTTGGTTTGCCCAATTCTTTCGTTAAATACAAACTCAAAGTCAGGGTTTGAAGTTCAAGGACTTTCCTGAACTTCTACTACACACCCTGTAACACTGTGTTAGTAGTGTTTTTTTTTTTTTTTATTGTAATGTTCCTTTCCCCATCCCCAGGATAGCTACCTATCTTCTAAGTCCACTAATGATGGAATTTGGGGGCCAGATAGGGTTTCTGCAGAGTGTTAACAGGCCAAAACTCTGCCTAACTCATGTTTTAGATTGCTGGACCAGAATGCTAGGATGTGGTTACCACAACATTGGCAGGAATTAAAAACTCTGCCTCAAGTTGGACTCCAAGGGTGTTGATTTTGGCTAACTACTCTAGCAAAACAGTCCCAGGGCTTTGACTCACTTGGGGGATCTGGCATTCTTGGCTATTTGATAATGAGACTGGAAAACATATGTATCAGTTTAGGTGTAGCCAATAATTTTTATCCACTAAGCACTTGCTCATTTACATATTTACCCAGAAATTTCTAAGGCTCCCATTGATCAGTTGAGAGTACTCTGCAAGGAGAGATTTCTCCCCAGTGTTGATAGACACACATTAGCAGTCTCCAAGTAAGAACATTTCAGTAATAAGCTTAATTTTGATTTTTGTACCTTAAGAAATCTGATAATATGCTTTTAAATAGGTAATAATTTTCTATTGTACTCATTACCAGAATCTAAATCTAACAAATATTATTTTGAATTTGGACTAAGAGCTAGAGAAATGTCAGTACCTTCCCTAGCTTTATTATTTTGTTGTTAGTATTTACATTAAAAGGAGAAATAATAAAGAGCAAGCATGCTATAGGTCAAGTGTATTATGCCATCAAAAATACAGGAAAGGTTTGGGGATACAGCTCAGTGGTAGAGTGCTTGGCCCTGGGTTAGGTCTCCAGCACTAGAAAAAGAAAAAAAAAATACAACCAATTTTGGCAAATAAGAATTAAAAAAAACTCTAATGCAGTCACTCACTTAGAATGAAAAGATGTAAGCGTGAGCAACTACATGTTTATGTGGATAAAACCTTGAAATGATGCAATATTTTTGACTTAACTATATAATCCACAGGTCTCATTGTACTCTGGCTGTTCATATCTACTGGCTTCCTATAAATACAAGAAAGCCTATTCATGTGTTGGAACAGCACTGAAATCCTTGATGTGAAATCACCTATTACGTGGCCAACTAAAAGTGGGAGAACAAGTATCTCATCTTCTGTTAACTTAATGATCTTTTCTTAAACCTACATCAAACATCAAGTCAACTTTAGGGAAAACATAATCTCTGGGAAATTTAAGCTGAGATTAAATTAATGTCTGATATAATAGTACCCACAGTGGTTGGTGACAATGACAGTTTTTTACTAGCTTGGGTTCCAGGTTTACAGGGGACTGGGAACTGCTCTCTACCCCATATGCATATGCTAAATAAGACCATGATCACAGAGAATGGGGATTCACATCCATAGTAGTTCTGGTCTTTGTGGGGCCACTCTTTGGGGTCATCACAGTACATTTCTGCTCAGAATTCCAGGGGCTTACCTGTTCATGGGCAAGTGCAGAGGAGTCAACAGGGTATATGTGATTCTAATCAATAGAACTCTGTTCCTCATGAGCTTCCTAAGACACAGGACTGTTTTGAGTGGAACTCCTGCTTGCATTTGGTATGGAAGGCAGACAGTTGTTGCAAACAACCTTCAGGACCTGTAAGTCAGTATCTTCCCTGCCTTGAGAACACAAGTGTGTTTCTATGATGCACCATCCTGCAGAATGACCTGCTTCAGAACATCTCTCTCACTGCCAGTTCCTTGTGCTTAACACTTCTACATCCACATGCTCTAATTTTGGGTTAACACACTCTCTTAAACCTTCAGCGAAGGTAGCAAGATGACAAGATGAAGGCAGAGAGAAAAAGTGAGACGTGTTTAAAAAAAATGTACCAAGTGGAGGTGTAGTCATGAAGACAGAGAAAGCCAAGAGGATGCCAATGCCCAGGAGGTAGAAAGAAGATAAATTATCCAAATGCCTAGTGACTCCCTGATTCTGAAACCCTGGGGTACTGGAAGATTCTGTTATACTGCCAGCAGTCATTTAAAATTAGAAGAGAACACTCAGACTAGCTGCTTCTTTGGGGAATGCTGGATGTGTTTTTAAGAACTTAAAAAATTTTAAATATTGATTCATGTGAAGATGCCACAAATGTACAGTGATGTCCTGCACACTCTTCACCCAGCAATGTCGATGTTAATATCTCTTTGCTTGTGCTGAGAATTGAACCCGAGGCCTCATACATGCTGACGCCAAATGCTAACATCTGTCATAATGTAGTGCAATGTTAAGACCAGGACACTGACATTGCATCAATCCATAGACATTATTCAGGCACCAGTTATACCTGGACTCCTTGGTATGTGCATGTATGGCTGTGAGCCAGTTTATTATGTGCTGCTATATTAGCAATCAACTACAATCAAGACATTCAACTATATCATCTCCATAAAGTCCTTTTAGTCACCCCTTTACAGCCACTCGTCTACCCTCATCCCTAACCACTGCCAACTATCATCTCATCTCCACCTCTATACTTACATGACTGCATGAATGTTATACACAAGAATGTATCCATTTGAAATTGGCCTTTTCCCCAACTCAGCATTAGTTCCTTGACACTTGTCCAAGTTATCCTGTGTATCAACAGTTCATACTTCTAACTGCCGATTAGTATTTGATGTTGTGAACATTTAGTTTCCAGTTTTTGGCTTTTACAAATACAACTGCTATGAACCTTCATGTACAAGTTGTGTGAAAATAAAATTTCATTTTCTCTGGGATATGTGCCCAAGAGTGAGACTTCTGGATCAATTTTTAGCTATAAAAGAAATTGCCAAACTATTTTCTGGAGTGGATGCACAATTTTACACTCCCAGCAGCTCTATGTTTAGTGATCTAGTTTCTATGTATCTTTGCCAGCATTTACTTTTAACATTATTTTATATTTTAGCCAATGTGGTAAGTAAAGGGAGATCTTACTAGGGTTTTAAGTTGCATTTTTCTCATGGCTAAAAGATGTTCATTATCTTTTCCCATGCTTCTCTGCCACCTCACATCTGCTTTAATGAAGTGTCTGTGTGTTTTTTTTTTTCATTTTTTTTTTGTAATTTATGCATTGTTTCTTTAATGCTAAGGTTTAGGAGTTCTTTATGTTAAGTACACATATATCACTAGATATGTGCTTTACAAATATTTTCTTCTAGTCTATAATTTCTGGTCATATCTTCTTAGCAGGTCTTTTACAGAGCCAATGGCTTTTTTATTTTTTATTTTTTTTTGATAGGGTCTCACTCTAGCTCAGGCTGACCTGGAATTCACTCTGTAGTCTCAGGGTAGCCTTGAACTCATGGCGATCCTCCTACCTCTGCCTCCCGAGTGCTGGGATTAAAGGCGTGTGCCACCACGCCCAGATTGGTTTTCATTTTTTAAGGTTCAATTTATCAAGTTTTTGGCCTTGTCTAGGTCTCAAAGATTTTCTTGTAGATTTTTGTATTGTTTTTATGCTTTTCTAAGAAATCAGACAAATTTGGGAGCTTGAAAGAACATATATTTATTTGCCATTCTGGAGGCCAGAAGTCCAACATCAATCTGAATGGGTCAAAATTAAGATGTCACAGGGAAGCTGGGTGTGGTGGTGCACGCCTTTAATCCCAGCACTTGGGAGGCAGAGGTAGGAGGATCATCGAGAGTTCAAGGCCACCCTGGGACTACATAGTGAATTCCAGGTCAGCCTGGGCTAGAGTGAGACCCTGCCTCAAAAAACAAAACAAAAACAAAACAAAACAAACAAATGAACAAAAGAAGATGTCATGTCACAGAGTTCTTTCTAGTGGCTCAGGAGAACCCACTTTTTCCTTTCCAGCTTCTGGAGGTCAGCGGCCTTCTGTGGCTCATGCCCTCTTCCTAGCCAGCAGCACAGTACCCTCAGCCTCTCATAGATTTGGTATAGCTCATTTTATTATGTAAGGAAACATATCCTTGCCTGCATGCAGTCGGTAGGGGACACTTCTCATGGAAATTTTATAGTTTTGTTTTATATTTAAGTGCATAATCCATTTCAAGTTAATTTTTACGAAAGGTACAAAATTTATGTTGAGGTTTTTCCTCCTATGAATGTCCAGATATTCCAGTGCCAGTAACTTAAGAAACTATCCCTTTTTAATCCACTGAATAGGGCTTTTAATAGGTGTTTTTAGACCATTTATATTAATTAATGGGAAGAGTCCTTAAGATATATATCTAGGAGTGGTATAGCTGGGTTGTATGGTAAATCTATTTTTAGCTGTCTTAAGAACCTCCACACTGAATTCCACAATGGCTGGACCAGATTGCATTCCCATCAACAGTGCAGAAGGGTTCCTCTCTTTCAAAACCTGGCCAGTATTTATGCCACTTATTTTTTTCTTAATGATAGCTAGTCTGACAGGAGATGGAATCTCAAAGTAGTTTTAATTTACATTTCCCTCATGGCTAAGGATGTAGAACATTTTTATAGATGTATATATGCCATCTATATTTCTTCTATTGTGAACTCTCTATTTAGTTCCATAGCCCATTTTTTAAAATTGGGTTGTTTAATTTCTTATTTCTTAGTTTTATGAGTTCTTTATATATCCTAGATGTTAATCCTCTGTCAGATGTGTAGCTGACAAAGATTTTCTCCCATTCTTTAGGTTGCCTCTTTGCTCTATTCATAGTGTCCTTTGCTGAAAAAAGGCTTTGTAATTTCATGAGGTCCCAGTGGTTGATTAGTAGTTTTATTTCCTGAGCCACTGGGGTTATATTCGGAAAGTTGTTGCCTATGCCAATGTGATGGAGGGTTTCCCCTACTTTTTCCTCTAACAGTTTCAGAGTTCTGGGTCTGATATTAGGTCTTTGATCTATTTGGACTTTGATTCTTGTGCATGGAGAGAGATAAGGATCTATTTTCATCCTTCTACATGTAGATATCCAGTTTTCCCAGCACGATTTCTTAAAGAGGCTGTCTTTTCTCCAGTGAATATTTTTGGCACTTTTATCAAAGATCAGGTGACTGTAGCTGCTTGGATTTACAGCTGGGTCCTCTATTTTGTTCCATTGATGTATGTGTTTGGCTTTGTGCCAGTACCATGCTGTTTTTGTTACTATGGCTCAGTAATATAGGTTAAAATCGAGTATGGTGATACTGTCAAGACTTATTTCTGTTGCTCAAAATTGTTTAGGCTATTCAAGGTTTTTTTGTGCTTCCAAATGAATTTTAGGATTGTTTTTTGTATTTCTATGAAGAATGCCATTGGAATTGTGATGGGAATTGTATTAAATCTGTATATTACTTTTGTTAAGTTTGACATTTTCATGATATTCATTCTTCTAATCCAAGAACATGGGGTGTCTTTCCATTTCCTAGTGTGTTCTGCAATTTCTCTCTTGAGCATTTTAAAGTTTTCATTGCAGAGATCCTTCATTTCCTTGGCTAGGTTTATTCCAAGGTGTTTTATATTTTTTGTGGCAACTGTGAGTGGGAGTGGTTCCCTGGTTTCATCCTCAGCATGTTTGTTATTAGTATTTAGGAAGGCTACTGATTTCTGATGGATTTATCATTTTTGGTGGAATTATATTTTCTTGATTTTTTTTTGTGTTTCCTGTATTATAATGTAGAGATTTTTGCATAGTGTTAATTTGATGTTTGGACTTTCTAATTAGCTGCAGTATTCTTAGACATGTAAATATGATGTTATATATCTTCAGGGTAGGAGCTAAAGGTGCTAGGTGTGGCTTTTATATGACTTCATGGAAAACAGCAGAAGAGACCCTAGGTGTTGGGTTTGCCTGCTATACAAGTATTCTAGTTTCTGGGCAAAGCAATCAAAGCACATTCAATCAAAATCAGCATGGATAATTTATGTAAGAGTGAGTATTAAAACAAACAGAAGCCAGGTGTGGTGGTGCATGCCTTTAATCCGAGCACTCTGGAGGCAGAAGTAGGAGGATTGCTGTGAGTTTGAGGCCACCCTGAAACTACATAGTGAATTCCATGTCAGCCTGGGCTAGAGTGAGACCCTACCTCGAAAAAAAACCAAATCAAACCAACCCCCCCAAACCAAACAAACAGATAATCTAACATAGTCAAAGTCCCTAAGGGCGTGTGCCCCACACCCTTAATCCTATCAAGTTGGAGTCTGTGATTTCTGGTCTGTAAAGGGTTCCAGGTCAGCCTGGAGCTGAATGAGACCCTGCCACCATGAATAACAGAAGAAGACAAATGCCCTAAAAATCAGGAATCAACAAAGGACAACCCGAAAATGCAGCTTATTTAAGAATGACATAGCCCGGCCATAAATCAAATCTATCACATAACCTGCCTTGACAAGGAAGGTGTGATTAGTACTTCCAATGTGGGGCTATATAACAGGCTTTGTGCCACGTACTGACCCAGTTGTAAGTAGGCCCTGTTACTTTTTGGTCTTAGTTATGCTGCATGCCTGCTTGAGTCTCTTTTTTACTGTGCTGTGGGGTCGGCTAGACTATGTGTGTCAGTGGGTCTGGTCCTCTTGATTGCCTGTGCTGGATGCTGTGTAGCTGATCTTCCCCAGGTCCAGTGGTTGCTGGCACTGGTGGTTGGGGGAGGGGATGCTGTGGAGTGTGCCTAAAGTTGTACTGGAGCTGCAAGTTGTACTGGTCCTGGCAATCCTCTTCCTCAGGAGCTGCTCAGCTGGTCCCTGCTGTCTTCTCCTTCAGGTTTCTTGACTTTGCAAGGAGGCTGGTGTGAGTGGAAAATCCCTTCACCTGGGTTTTCCTGGGGCTCAGGTAGAGCCAGGCGGCTGCTTGGACCAACACTGCTGCAGGATCCAGTTCTGCCTGCTTCTGTGGTCACTAGAAGTTCTGAGTCTCTCCTGCTTCTCTGCTAAGATTGATAACTCCTTATATCCCTTCACTTTTTGGTAGAGGGGTGTATTTTCCTGTTTATTTCTCCCTTAGGCTGCTTTGGTTTGGCTACTATACCATTATCTTACCCAGAATGCTATTTTTATTTATTTATTTATTTATTTATTTAGACAGAGAGGGAGGGAGGGAGAGAGAGAGAGAGAGAGAGAGAGAGAGAGAATGGGTACACCAGGGCATCCAGCTACTGCAAATGAACTCCAGATGCATGTACCACCTTGTGCATTTGGCTTTAGTGGGTCCAGGGCAATTGAACCTGAGTCCTTAGGCTTTGCAGGCAAATGCCTTAACAGCTAAGCCATCTCTCCAGCCCCTCTCTACTTTTTAAAATACAATGATGTTATAACTTCTGCTTTGCCCTAAATTAGAACTAAGGAAACTCACAAGGACAAGGGCAGTCATTCATATTTACTTCCATTTTTTCTCATCCTGTTCTTAACATTTTGAGAGCTCTAGTTTTGTTTCTCTATTTTCCTTCCTTTAGCCATTCTTTCAGGGTAGAGGAGATAAATCATCTTAGCCTTGCTTCAACCTGTGTTGGGGAGTTCAGGCCTTAGGTATCAGTGGCTGAGCTCTCTGGACAGGACCCAGCTGTGGTGGTTTGATTCAGGTGTCCCCCATAAACTTAGGTATTTTTGAATGCTAGTTTCCCCAGCTGATGGCAATTGGAAATTAAAGCCTGCTGGAGGTGGTGTATCGTTGGGAGTGGGCTTATGGGTGTTTCCCCATGCCAGTGTTTGGCACACTCTCTTGTTCCTGTTGTCCACCATTATGTTGGCCAGGGGATGATGTCCACCCTCTGCTCATGCCATCATTGCCCCTGCCATCATGGAGCTTCCCCTCTAGCATGTGAGCCAAAATAAACTTCTTTTTCCCATAAGCTGCTCTTGGTTGGGTGATTTCTACCAGCAATGTGAACCTGACTGCAACACCAGCACACACCACTGTTGGCCTCTGAAAGGCCCAGGTGTGAGGCCTAGTGGAACTTCCTGAGCCTAGCTAAAGTTTGGTGATCTGCCTCTGGCCAGACATGACTCAGCAAGACGTCTAATGGCTTCTTGCCTGCTACTTCCACATGGGAGTTAGAATTATCATTTCAATAGTCACAGTTTACTATTGGCCCTTACCTTTCCCCACCATCCTAGAATCCCCGCCTTCATCCCCAACATTATATAGGCAACTGCTCATAGCAATAAATCGAGTTCCTGCTTCGACAAGACTCCCGACTCAGTGTGATTTTTCTCCAGTGGCCAGGAGAGGTCTGAGTCGTCGGACGCTCATCTCCTCCTCAACCCCTTGGGAGGAACCAGCGGGCCTGGTCCTTCCCTCGGCACTACCTGCCCCTGCTGGCGGAGCCCGGCAACCCTGCAGACACCAGTCTGCTTGACTTGAACTCCTGCCATTCCTGCTACTGCTGGCTGGATTGATGGAGATCAGGCCCAGGGTGAACATCTCTAGCACACCTGTTGTCTTGGGACCATGGAGATAAAAGGTATAAGCAGGAATGAGAAACTAGTATTTGGGCCTAGTCTTATAATATCTATATAGCTTAGCTAGAACCAGAAGAGGCCGCCACAAGCTGGGTCTGAAATATGTGAGCTCTGGGATCCTTGAACTTCGGGTGTGACCATCAGGTGTCACAGCCATTCCCACACCCAGTGATCTTTATTAGTTCAGGCATGAGGCATCAGGTGTTCCACATGCCACATCCTCCTTCATGCCTATGGGTTTCCTTAAAGGAACTGAACAATAAAGTCATCTGCTAGAGCTTAGATCTGAGATGTACAATAAAAGGTGTTAAGTATAAAGTCATCATTAATATGAAGCCTCACATGTGATATAAGGGGCTAAGCCAAGAACCACCTACGGGAAGGTTTGAATTCCATTATGGAGAGCCACCTCATTGTTAAGATTTGGTTTCTGTCTTATTTCTGAAATTGTGAAGTTTAAACTAACATGGAGATATGACTTCATTTTTGCCTTTTGTTTTCTTTTCTAGCCCCTGTGGTAACTGGTTTATGGATTAAAATATACAGTTCTAGATCCTAGGATACATTGTGTCTGGGTTACTATACTAGCACACAGAAGATGGGCTGAAAAAAAGACTATTTGGATAGGATACTTGAATCCACAACTGCAATTGGCATAGTTTATTGCATAATAATTCTCATTGAACATTTCTCCCATCAAAACTACTTGCTTCTAGGATGACTGGCCTGCCACACGTGGGCCATGTGATTCCATGTGGCTTCTTGGTGTTGGGGGTTGTGGGGTACCACTTCTGACTGTTAGGGAAGAGACTGGATATTTTTTGAAATTTTTTTATGTGAAAGCATGTAAAGTACCATTGTTCTTTAACTAACTAATCACACAATAGTCTTTATAAAAAAAAAAGCCATTAAGTTACAGAACAAAGACACAATTTATGATGGTTTTTATTTCACAAACTTGAAAAAATGTTATTAGGCCAATTTGTAATGAGTTTGATCAGAAAATCCTTTACACTATTAGGCTGGTGTGTGTGTGTGTACACGTGCATGTGTGCATGTGTGTGTGTGTGTGTGTGTGTGTGTACATATATTAAAAGCAGCAGCAACAATACAGAAGCAACTACAGAAATAAGAGAGAGGTTCCTGCATACTTGGCTGGCTCTGGAAAAACTGTAAGCATAGCCCTTGAAATACCTCTTAAAAACAGATTTTTCTTTCCCACAAATAAAAATGTGATCTAGTCTTCGCCGCAGCAATCTCAGCCCTGCCATGTGCTTGACTGTAGTTTATGATGCAGACAGAAACCATCAGCTCCTCTTTTTCACAAAATACTCACATTAGCGTACTCAGCAAACAGGGCAAACCTCAGAGGTCACCTCATTCTGGCCCCTGGTCATCCCACCCCCATATACTGCAGCGATAGAAAATACCAAGTATATTATTTTTACACTGTTTAAAGCTTGATCCAACTGTGGCTTCTTATCAGATCAAAAACTAGTAAACTCAGTTGAAATAACATTCTAAACATTGCAGATGTTACTCTGTTCCCTCCCCGACCATAGCTAAAAGCCATCTCCTAGGAATAGTGTCAAATATGTGCCATGTCCAGGATGAAGGCAATGGTTTCTAGCTTAGAGTAATATGTCTGGTTAAGAGATAAAAGGAGAAAAAAAGCAGTCTTGAGCAGCACAAGACAAACTGGGTTATCCATGAAGTTTCAAAGGTGTCTTAGAAACATAATCTGAAGTTTGGTAGCTTTCTTTGATATACAATTACCAAAGCAGATCACAGGATAAAACACAGAAAACACGCACACACATACAACCTCCTTGCAATTAATAAACTATTTTGGTATTCCAACTGAGTTCCATAGCTGAGGATCTTCACATTTCAAATCTTGCTTTGGTATTTAGATGGTAACAAGATGCATGTCCCTGGCTTCCACTATTCAGGCTAAAGAGTCTGTGAAAGACATTTTCTTTCCTATGACCTCAGTTTTGATATTTGTGTGTGTGTGTGTGTGTGTGTGTGTGTGTGTGTGTGTAAATTCAGTATTTAGCTATTTTACTTGGCAGATGGCTATAATTCATTCATTCTTTTTCCTTTTTGTTTCTCTATCTCTTCTCCCTTCTTCACCCAACTTACATTCTTTTATTCATTAAGAGTTTGAAGACCAGTTGGACCTGGAGTCTATGTATTGGCTGTAGGGCTGTTAGACAATGAATATAACAGGATGCCTGATTACATTTGAATTTCATGTAAACAGTGAATTTAGTATATGTATGTCCAAAATATTGCATAGGACACATATAGAAAATTATTCATTGTTTATCAAAATTCAAATTTAACTGGGTGTCTTGTATTTTATCTGGCAACCCTATTTGGAGGCTAAAGAAATGGATTAAAACAACAGAAGCATCCACTTACAACCCTTGGAGGAAGGGAATTTACATTCCTGTCATTTGGAATGCATTTCTGTCTCAGTGCAATGTTCTCCACAGCATTTCCTTAGCTTATTTCTGGCCTATCACATTGTAATATGAGCTCCCCAGAGCACAGCACATCCTGATGTTGAAGAGGTCCACCTTGGGGTTTATGTCTCTCTGGATATCACCCCAGACTGGTGCTTGTTAGAAGCATCCCCTGGACCCTTAGTGTAACCCTAAATCATGTGGGTACTTGAGCTTGAACTGATTTTCTTCAAAGTTTGAGCATCAAATTCAATAATTTCTCTCATTCAGAGACATATAGCATGATTAGAAAAAGAAAACAGTTCAAATATACTTAAAAGTGTTATTAAATTGATCACTTTTTGGATTTTTTTTTCTAGGTACGGTCTCACTCTAGCCCAGGCTGACCTGGAATTCACTCTGTAGTCTCACGCTAGCCTCAAGCTCAATAGCAATTCTCCTACCTCAGTTTCCACAGTAATGGGATTAAAGACATGTGCCACCATACCTGGCACTTTTTGGATATTTTCAAAGAAGAAAAACTATTGTTTCAGACAACTTAAAGAGAAGATAAAGAGCCGAGGAGATGGCTCAGTAATTAAAGGCACTTCTTTGCAAAGCCTGCCAGACTGAGCTGAGTTCCCCAGTCCCCAGGTAAAGCCAAATGCAAAAAAAGGTGAGCACAGGTATCTGGAGTTCTTTGCAGTGGCTGGAGGCCCTGGTATGCCTATGCCCTCCTCTTTTTGTCTCTCTCACAATAAATAAGTACATATTAATAAAAATAAAGAGAATGTAAAGACATGAATTACATTAATTACTAACTCATCATTTTTTAAACACTGAAGTAATCCCAGGGTGACACATAATTTGGAAATACTGTTCTTTTAGACTCATGAATACTTACTGGTTTGGAAATACTTTGAAGTCCAGTGGTCAAAATGGAAGATGTACGGAAAAAAGCATGGGCCCAGGAATGAAACTGTGATCAAATCCAAGCTCTACCAGATATAAGTCACAAGATCCTGGTCAAATTCTTTGATCCCAAAGAGCCCCATAGTGACAGGTACAATGCTCAGAGCACAGTTAAACTGGGGAATGAAGGCCATGTGATCTAACCTAACCCAAACTGTCAACAAGGAGATAAAATGAAAGTGACTCATGAGAGGAAGGATTCTGTCTTGTGCTCCAAGGGATGATTTTCCCCTAAAAATTATAAATATTTTATGTATTTACTTATTTCACGTATACAACTTATGAAATAGGCATCATATTCATCTAAGCTATATGGTCACCTGTTCTGTCCAACTATTGGCTAATTTTCTTATCACTGCTTATTGTTCTATTTATTCCTTGAAACTCCCATAAATAAAGGAGAAAAGAATTAGTCTTTCTCTTGTACCTATTAAAGCTGATTAATCTAACTCAATCCTCTAGATTTTTTGTTTGTTTTTGTTTTTGAGGTAGAGTCTTACTTTAGCCCAGGCTGACCTGGAACTCACTATGTAGTTCCAGGCTGGCTTCTAACCACAGTGATCCTCTTACCTCTGCTTCCCTAGTGCTGGGATTAAAGGCATGCACCATGCCTGGCTCTCCTTTAGCTTTTGTGTCAAACAGATTTTCAAGTGAAATAATAATACCACATGTTTGGGCTTCCTGCTGTATGAGTTCATTTTGTGTAATGAAATACCCAAGGTTAGGTTACTTTATGAAACAATGAGGCTTATTTGGCTCAGATTTATAGAGGTTCAAGGGCATGACATCAGCTTGGTTTGGAGACCTCGTCATAGATGGCCACAATGGTAAAAACTCAAGAAAGAGGGATATCATTATCACAAAATCAGAATCCAGGAAGTGATTCATGTGTCAGGCTCAGGCTTTAATAATATTTTATCCACAAGAACTTACTCCAAGAGACCAGCATTCCTTTCCAGGAACACAGCCTCAAAGATCTCCTCCCACTGGGCTCCCTCTCTTAAATGTTCCATCACCTCCACACCATCACACTGAATACCCAACTTCCAATACATGAACCCTTGGGAGACAAAACACCTCCACACCACGGCACATGCCATGTGGCTACTACAAATTTCACTTATTCATAATTTTAATGTAATCCAGTGTCTACAGTCTGATAATACTTTTGAATAGACACTTCTGTGGTAAGATTCTGGTGTACTGCTCCTATGCACACATGCTCCATTTCTGTATTTATAAAATGCGAGATAATATTGTCTACTTTTTGAGTTTCTATGAAGATTCAAATTGTTGATTTCACCTCTAGTGTGGCTGTGTTTCAGTTTAAAATTGTTGTTCCTCTGATTATCTCACATTATATAATCATCCTACTTTCATAAATATCTGGTCCACAGCATGGTTTCTGCCCTTGGTCATGATATACCTACACTTGTACTATTTAATTAAATACTTTAAATCTCATAGACTACTTATTTTTATAGCAAGGATAGCTTATTTTACAATTTAAATTTTGTGTGCACGCACGTGTGTGTGTGGTGTATGTACCCTTGCAGATTTACCCCCCCAGCCCCCCATATGTTCATCTAGAGTGGAACATTGGGCGTTCCATTCTATTACTCTGGTAATATAATGAGCCAATTTCTTTTTAATGATTTTAGAGCTTGTGTGACCCCAAAGATTTCTGGGTCTCTGCTTTCTTGTGGCACTGGGTTACAGGAATGTGTGGTCCTGTTTAGCTGCTTTACATGGGCTCTGGAGATTTGAACTTATAGCCTTTTAGGCCCCTTTAGGCCCTTATGCTTATGTAGAAAGCATACTTAACCACTGAGCAATTTCATTTTTTAAACATAAGAAGGTGAGGCAAGTGTGTGAAATTTTGATCATTCATCTTTACCCCTATATTCTCTGTCTCTCTGGATAGTCTGTCAATTAAGAAGTTAAAGGCGTGTGTAAGGAATTCTCTGCGGTGGAACCATGGAGGCAGAGGCTAACATATTTTTCATACTTGGAAGGATCATGTGAAAACAATTTAACTGGAAAATCCTTTGCCAACCCGCAGAAGGCCCTCTGAAGTGAGCAGGTGGGCTGAAGTTGGAACTGTCACTTTCTTTCTGCCAGCCACTTGGATGGTCAGGTGAATTCCAGACTCCAGTTTGGCTATTTCCACCCCTGTACAGAAATACCACAGGCATTCAAGTCTGGAACAAGCCTTCCCCGGCCACCTTACAGGCCCTCTGAGAGACAATTCTCTTGTCAGTAGGGAGAAAGGCAGAATGTAAGAGCTTTTTAGGGAACTATTAGCCTTTTGTTTAAACATGGAATTTCTCCCTTAAAAACCACCTCTTTCACGTCATGGACTCTCTCTGCCAGGCCACAGACCCAGAGGCAGTGCCTCAAAGCGGCTCTGGAGCCAGGCGACCAGCCAGATTCTTCGTTCTTCCACTGCCAAATGTAAGACCTCTGTGAGCCAACTCACTTCTCTGAGATCCTGTTTTTCTCTTCTGTAACGTGAGATGTAATAGTGTAATCATACACTTTGTCAGGCTGTGGGGAGGATTAAATAAGACAATGTGTCCAGCTGAGTGCCTGGTGCAAAACTAGGTATCAGGAGGAATGCCAAGAGAACTTGTGATCTGGTGACAAGAGGGAATTCAGTTTGCAAATATATAAGCTCTGCATTTTTGAGGATTCCATCTTAGATGATATAGAGCAGGAAGAACACATCAAGCCAATGGCACTTCTGAGAGAAGGTGTACGGAATGCACAGTGAGTGAGTTCCAACCACCCTTGTGTCTTCTACATCCATTCCCTTTTTCACACCAGCACTTGTGCAGTAAGTACTATGTTTTAAATGCTGGGGGAGGCTCCTACAAGAGCATGAAGAAGCATCAGTAAATACAATGCTGTGTTGGGAGAAAGTATACCCAGTCAACTGATGTCAAGCAGTATTGACTGCTCACAGCAGTTAGTAAATATGGTAACATGAACCACACTGCTAGCCCAAGAGATGGCGCAGGAAACACTACCATGTGCTAAGGCCACAGTGAGTACAGAGAAACTAAGGACTACCAGTCAGTGTCTCTGGGGACTGAAAGAGCTCACTGCAAAGGTGCCACACCTCCCTGTAGAAGTTGTCCAACTGAATCTACGTGAGTCATCAGCTGCATATGCAGTCTCCTTAAAGGTTGCTAGAAACGTTCTTTCTTCTATTATATAGATCTCAAGTAGCTCCACCTTGAGCCTATGGATGGGTCCTAAAATGTTCTGATTTTCAGTCCTTTTGGCTAAACCTTTTGAAGGCCCCACTAGAATGCTCCCAGGTCATCTGGGGAGAGCTTTAGAGGTATAAAGCTCATTCCCATTCTGACTGGGTGACCCAAATTTTCATGGGATCTGAAAATGTCAAAAGTTGTTGTATTTAGTTCACCTATTCTATTGGACCTCTTAGCTCTGTGGCACGCCACATTGTAGAGTGTTGTTTCACCTTGTTATTATGGGATGCTGTGGCATGCTGGAGCTGCCCAGCATCATGAGAGAAGTATATTGCTAGCCTGGGCAAAGATCCAAGCTTCATAATTCATTGAATAGTTTCTACTGAATGCTTACTGAGTAGGGAAATATAGATACACATGTGGAATGATTCTTGCCAGTAACTGGGAGGAGAAAGATGGGGATAGTTTAACCAGTGCAGTGTATCAGTTTGGGAAGATAAAAATGAGTTTTAGGGAAGGGTTGTGTTGATGGTAGTCAAAGCATGTTCATATACTTCATGCTACTAAATGGTACTAAGGGTTGTTAAGTAAAATGGTTAGGAGGGTAAATCTTATGTTACATGTATTTTGGCACAACAAAAATTAAATTATGAAAAAATAGAAAATAAAAAGCTCGAGTAACCAAGATGACACCCTGAAGAGAAGAGACGTATGTTTGCTGGGGCCTAGGAATAGCAGAAAGTGTGTTTGTAGGGTACCAAACAAGGGACAGGGGAACAGATGCCCTAATTTCGCTTGATGCTTCTCCATGTTGATGCCTGGGTATCAAATCACAGAAGAGAAGTTTGAAGTTTTGCCCTAGAATGGCACAAATGCACACTTTCCTGCATTTCAGTGTCAGAGCAGAATCAAGACAACCTAGCACCTGACTCCCCTTAGACACAGTGGACAGCTTTGCCATTCTTTCTTCCTCTAGCCTCCCTAGCCCCAGTGGCTCTTTAATGCATGCAGACAGCTCATGGTGAGATTTGTTACCCCTTGGGTAAGCTATGTCCCTGCTCAGGCCTCCATCTAATATATATATATATATATATATATATATATATATATATATATATATATATATATATATATGATGAGTGTGGTCTAAGGAACCCTAAGGGGCCCTTCCTTCATTCTTAGTGTCTAAGACTGGGGGAAAAAATTTTGGCTGACCTTCTTCAACAAGGGCTGCATGCTAGTGTTCTCATTTTCCTTGGTAACAGGATCCTGGCAAATGACTTAAACAGATACAGAAAGGAGGTCTCTGGGGACAGCTACCTCAAAGACTGAAATATCAGCCACAATTCATCATTTCAGACACAGATCACAACTGCCAAAATAAATATCAGGAAGTTTCAAGTTCCTCAGGAAAAAAAGATTCTCCCATATAACAGTTCCCCAAGACTTTGATTTTTCACTTTCCAGCTACTATTCGATGAGCAGTTCATATAAACGTATTATTAAATGCAGATGCAAAAATGCTGGATATATGATTAGATACGTGTATATATATGGTGTATAAACATTTTACTCCTTAAAACTTTTCCCTTCCATATTTAATATTTTCCAAGACAGTTTTGTAATAAGCAAAGGAATTTTAAATGAGCACTTTTCATTGACCAGAACATGCTGTCCATGTCATCTTTATAGGTATGTTCTAGCAGGAAAGATTATTTGGGCAGCATTTTGTTTTTCGAGGTAGGGTTTCACTATAGCCCAGGCTGACCTGGAATTCACTATGTATTCTCAGAGTGGCCTTGAACTCACGGTGATCCTCCTACCTCTACCTCCCGAGTGCTGGGATTAAAGGCGTGTGCCTCCACACCCGGCTACTTGGGCAGCATTTTGAGCCTTTCTGCTCTACTTGCCAGAGATGTCTAGGCCTTGCAGGATGTATTCCCAGGAAGTCAGTGGTGGAGCTGAGTTCTTTAGCCTCCTTTTAGTCATGCATTGTTGCTCTGGGGAGAGGCATAACCATATAATTTTTGCCAATCATTTTATCCTCTGAAGCCTTGGGGAAGAGCTCGTTCTGGTTGGCATCTCTGGAGAACACTGGCAGCTAGGTCTTTCCTTTCTATAGCTTTAGCTTCACTGGAAGGGCTTTTAAGATATTCGAGTAATTTTTATCTTTACCATGCTGAACTCATTCTAAGTTTTCCACTTGTTATACAGAACAGATTAAAATTCTAATAAAGCTCTAATCAGCTGCAGAGACAGGGCTGTTTTCTAGGTTTTATAACTCATAAATACTGTCATAATAGCAGTAACAATGATTTATTGAGTGCCTACTTGGTAATGGGCACTTTCCATATATTAATGTTTGAAGAAGGAGCAATTCATGGGTCACTGTAATTTAGACTGAGCTTATGCTAATTTATAATTCTTTCACTGCACAATGTGGACACCTGGATGGGCCATTTTCCTTCTGTCTCATTTTGGTTATATATTTTTTTTTCTCTTAAGAGTTTAACCCTTTTGTGTTTAATCCCATTTCTTTGATTTATGAAGGCCATTTGAAATTTTCATTTATTCTTTCAGGCTATAGTTACTTTGGTCAATTGAGGAACATCTGCAAATGGAGAAAGGCAGTACTCTCTTGGGGTTTGTCTATATGCCTGTAACATTGTCCTTTGACTTGAGAGTATTTTTTCCACAGTGGTGAGCAATCCTTTATAAAGCATAGTGATTCTGCCACATTATGACCCTCACAAAAGCTCAGAACTCTCCATTTGGTCCTTTTTCCTAGAAGCTTTCCAATATGGATGGCAAGTTTGTGGTATACTGACTGGCCTATGCCTCGTCAGGAACAGGATTACTTGCTCTTCCCAGGATAGTTGCTGTCACCAGAGAAACACGTGTGGCTTTGAGACAGCAGCAAAATGGGTCAGTGGTTAGAACTGGAATTCTAGAACTGAAATTTAGGTTCAAGTCCTGGCTTTGCTACTCAAGGCCTCTAAATTCAAGGACATTAGCCTCTTTTGCCAGTAAAATTAGGTATTGCTGAGTTGCTATGAGGGTTGAAAGGAATAAAACATGCCACATGCCAAGATGCTTGACATTGCTCAAAATAGTTTATGTGGTAGGAAACCAATTATAAAATATTTTTATTCCTTTTTATATTTTTCTTATTCTTTTCTAATCAGTAGAAGATTAATACACAGTGACATATACAGATCTTAAATGTAAAATTCAGTGAGTTTTGGCAAGTGCTTACATCTTTTTTTTCTTCTTTCAACTTTTATTATCCAAAATATGTATCCTATGAACAGAGTAGAGTAGGTGAAGTTTCTTTTTTTTTTTTCTTTATTAGTTACGTACACGGTCTGTATACAACCATGTTGGTACCATTGTTACCCTCCTCCCTGTCTGCCCCCTCCACAGGGACCTCTTTGTTGGGGAATGTGAGTCATACATTGTGGGGTTAGCCATCAGTTATGGGGAAGAGGCAATGTCTCTGTTCATAATGTCCCAACATGTGGCTATAATAATCTTTCCACCCCCTCTTCTGCAAATTTCCCTGAGCCATGTTGGGGTCATTTTAGGTCTACTTCAGTGATGAGGTCTTGGGAGCCCCTGTGTCTCTGGATATCTGGTTTTGTAGGAGTTGAGTGTTCGTGGTGTCTATCTCCTTCAATCTTGTGCTGGTACCAGGTTCACCAAGAAAGCAAGGTGCTTACATCTTTGTTACACAGCCCAAGTTAACGTGTTATCTTCTACTACTCCAGAAGTCCTATTTTGGCTCCTCCAAGGCAATCCTCAGTAACTGATGTAAAATTCTGTCTCCACAGAGTTAATTTTGTTTGTTTTCTGATGTGCATATAAAACAAACCCTAGGGTACACACTCTTTTGTTGGTTTCTTTCATTTAATGTAACACTTCTTTTTTTTTTCAAGTTTTTAAAATTTATTTGAGAGAGAGAGAGAGAGGGAGAGAAAGAGAGAGAGAGAGAGAGAGAGAGAGAGAGAGAGAGAAAGAGAGAGAGAATGGGTGCACCAGGGCCTCTACCCAGTTCAAACCAACTTCAGACACATGTGCCACCTTGTGCATCTGGCTTACATGGGTCCTGGGGAATCAAACCAGGGTCCTTTGGCTTTGCAGGCAAACACCTTAACAGCTAAGCCATCCCCCCAGTCCAAGCGCAATACTTCTTGATACACTCATGCTGTAGTGTGTGAGACCATTTTGTTGTTTTTTGCTTACAAGCATTCCACTGTGTGAATATGTCAAAGTTTCTGTCCATTCACTTGTCAATGGATATTGAACGTGATTCCAGTTTTTATTTATTTTGAGTGGAGTGGCTATAAATATTCTTGTACAAATTAAGGACATGTTTTCATTTTTCCTATATCAATGCCTATAATTGACTGATGTCAGTGTGATTGTTTATAAGAGATTTAAAAATATGTTATTCCATTGTACACTACCATCAGCAATATGAGAGTTCCAGTTGCTTTGTTTCTTCAATACTGTTTGATGCTATCAATCATTTTAATTTGAATCATTATATGGTGATAGTGTGTCACCTCATTGTGTCTTTAATGATTATTTATGTGGGATGAATGTAATTAGAAAAATGTACCCTTTTGCATGCTTATTGTCCCTTTACATACTTCTTTTGTATCTCTAAGGAGTTTACCCATTTAAAATAATTCTGGGTTGGAGAGATAGCTCACCAGTTAAGACACTTGCTTGTAAAGCTTAAAGGCCCAGGTTCCATTGCCAGTGCCTATGTAAAGCTAGATGCACAGAGTTGCACATGCATCTAGAGTTCTTTTGCAGCAGCAGGAGGCCCTGGCATGCCCTTTCTCTCTCTCTCCTTGCAAATAAGTTAGTAAAAAATTTAAAAAATAAAATATTTTTTGCTATTTTATTATTGAATTTGTCAATATTCCTTACATATTCTGGATATAAATTATTTACCATATAGATGTCTATGTATTGTATTTGCATATTCTTCCAACTTGTGGCTTGCTTTTTCATATTGATGACATGTTTTTTTTTTTAATTTTGATGAATCAAATTTATTAGGGCTTTCTTTTCCATTGTACATTTTCATGACCTTTTTAAGAAAGTTTTGTTTGTAGGTTGAAGACATTGTCCTGTATTTCTTCTACAAGGGTTATCATTTTAGATTTTACACTGAGGTCCGTGATCCATCTCATTTGTGTGTCTGTAGTATGAGATCATTATCCCTCATTGTTCTCATTGTTCTGTTGAAAGATGAGTTTTTCCACTGACCTGCTTTGGTGCCTTGCAGAAAGTCAGCTGACCACGTGTATGGTCCATTCCTGGATTCTGTTTTTGTTCCATTGATTTGCCCATCCTTATGTCAGTCAGTACATTACTTTAGTTTCACAATAAGTATTGAAATCAAGTATTTAAGGGCTGACCTTGCTCTTCTTCAAGATTTGCTATGGTTATGCAGATCCTTTGCTTTCTATAACTCCCCCTATCCCTCCCCCACCCTACTCCTCTTTATGTTGATTTCCTTATCTTGACTTATGACACTGACTAGAATCTCCATTAGAATCTTGAGCAGAGGTAAAAACAGGCATCCTGATCTTAGGTGAAAAACTCCCAATGTGTTATACTGACTGTGCTATCAATGGCAGGTTTTTATTTAAAAGCTTTTGTAGATTTTCATAACCAGGCTGAACAAGTTCTCTATTCATCCTAATTTGCTAAGAGACTTTATTTTAAATTCTTTTATGGGGGTTTCAATATTTTTCTGTATCTATTTTAGCTATTTCTTCTTTTTTATTCTGTTTCTGTGGTAAATTACATTAATAGATTTTTAACATTGAAGCAACTACACACTTGCAATAAGTCCTGCTGTTATTATTAATTACATACTTTTCATAAACCACTATGTTAATACTTTAGCAATTCTTGCATAAAATTTTATGAGGGGCAATGGTTTATAACTTTCTTTTTGTTTATTTTATTTATTTTATTTTTTATTTTTTTCTTTATTAGTTAGTTTCGTATTCAGCAAATACAGTCAGTTTGGTACCATTATTAGGCTCATCCATGACCTACCCCCTCCCCTTGGCCCCTCCTTGTTGAGGTATACGGGTCATGCATTGTGGAGTATAACTTTCTTTTTGTGTTACTGTGTGTGTCTGAAGTATGCATGTGCTCATGCAGAGGCCAGAGGAGAACGTCAGATACTTACTGTTTTAATGAGTCCTACAAATTTTCATAAATTTCCCCTTCATCCTTGCTCAGTTAAATTTACTTTCTAATTTCTCATAAATTTAGTTCTTAACTTCTAATTTTCTCATGTCATTTGTTATTTAACTCAAAGGTTATTTAGAAATGTGTTTCCAAATATTAGAGATTTTTCTAAATATTTTATTGTTGTTCTTGATTTACAACATAATTACATTGTGAATATATCTGTGATATTTTTTAATCCTAGCAAGTTATTGATAGTTCTTTTCTGTTGCTTACAGTAATGTATTCCTTGGTGAATGCTTCTCATGCATTTGGAAAGATTCTGTAACTTCTCACATGACTTATTTATTTTTATATATTACAAGAAATTAGGCAATGAAGAGTAGAAATAATTTTTTTAGAGAGTAGATTCTTTAGAAACTCTTAAAGGTAAGGAGAGCTTCAATGGTACATCAAGCTGCATTAGTAACATTGGTGTCTACTGAGTGTGATTTTTTAAATGTAAAATTGAACATAATTTGCTGGCAGCTGTTAAACATATTTTCTATGTTCCTTTGTCTATCTTTATAGTAATTATTATTATTATTATTATTTTGTTTTTTTGAGGTAGGGTCTCACTCTAGCCCAGGCTGACCTGGAATTCACTATGGAGTCTCAGGGTGGCCTCGAACTCATGGCAATCCTCCTACCTCTGCCTCCCATGCTCTTGTTAAATAATTAAGAAAAATATAACCGACTCTAAAATAGTTTATATTCTAGTTGTGCAAGTTCTTATGTAGTCTAAATGTCACTGAAAGGAACTAAAATCTTATAGCTACTTTCCCCTTCCAATTCTCTAGGATGCCTCCAGATGGCATTAAAACTCTTTTTCCCTTATATTTTATAGCATTTATCAATGCTTTAACCACTTACCATCAATCACTTCATGATATTATGAGAAAAGATGAGCTGGAGAGATGGCTTAGCAGTTAAGGAGCTTGCCTGCGAACCTTAAGGACTCAGGTTCAGATGCACAAAGTGGTGCATGCATCTGGAGTTTGTTTGCAATGGCTAGAGGCACTGGCATGACAGTCTCTCTTTCTCTCTATCCCTCTCTCACAAATAAACAGATTCAAAAAGAGAAAAGACAACAATGAAACTATTCATAATTTTTAGTGCACTGTCACTAGAAAGACAAATTTATAGTCATTATTATCAAAAGATACACAGTGCAAGCAAGAGGCGCTCTCTAGACTGAGTATAGACCTTGGACAAATAAGACACTCAGGTATACCACACACCACTTGTTCTGATGAAGAGCAGTTTGAGTGCATAGCGATGTGAGTACTAGTCCACAAACAGACACATCACAAAGCCTGCTCTACAACAGGAAAACATACTTCACTCCTCAAAGGTGAGAAGAATAAACATTTTTAGGGAGAAAACCCATAAATGATGCTTGTGGAGCTAAAACAAAGTCCTTTGTTAGCTTATGAATTATTTTACTTAAATACTAGTATATCAGTTTGGTATCAGACTAATCATAAAAAACACATTTGAAATATTTGCATCCAGAGAGGCAAATGATAAAAGACTGATGAGCATATGTTTTGTGTCTTCATCTTTTAAAAAGTACTTCACTTAAAAATATCCACAAACTCTTGATTTTCCAGAGATATCTGTAGTTTCACATAATTTAGAGGTGAGATTATAGATGTTTTAAAATGACTTGGGTGCTTTCTGGATATACGTGACAGAATGTCCCCCAGTATGTGTGAAATATTCTACAAATGTTGTGACAGTGTAAAGTCTCCTGCCAAATTTTAAAGGGCTTACTCTACTCTCCCCTAGAACATACCCTCAACTCATTATATTTCTACTTTATAAAGAGGCACATTTTAATTTTTAAGATTCTGTCTTCCATGCTAAAGCATAAGATCTCAAAATGCATCTGCACCAAAAAGCATTTGAAAAGGCATTAGCATGAGAAAAGAGAACCACGGGGCTCCTTCCATTATGATTACTACTATTACAAGATGCTCACACTGTTTCATTTTATAAGGCATATTAAAGAACAGTCATCTCTGAAAGAGAAACATGAAAGACACTTACGATGTATTCGACGTGCCATTGTCTGGACTCTCTGGCTCCGCATCACCTTTCTCTTAAAAAGGAAGCAGGAAAAAAAATACTGACATGTGAGGCTTGCAGTCTTTACGATTTAAGAGACATTAAACATACTTCATGCTTCTATTAGCAATCTTTCAAAATGTGCAGCAGGAGACTTTTAAAACATCTTTTATCATTTGAGAACTGAATCTGAACAATAATTTCAGCTCTGCAATACAATTGCCCAGGCACAGAGCTCTGAGTAGGTACCAAGGAGTTATTTGCAAACAACTGGAGACTTGGTGTGGAGACCTTGCCAAAAGATGAATATCTTGCAGATGGGATCAGTTTCGTTCCACTACATTTTACAGAAAATTTAAGGAAATAAACCCATTAGCATTGTACATCCAAGCTTCATGAACTTTGATCCCTTTAGCTAACACAAGCCAAATGGGGTCAGGCTAATTCAAAACTAGGAGAATTTTATAAAACATTGAGGCTGTAGGCATGAGATCTCTTAAAAATTGTACCTCATGGAGAAACTTTAACAGCAGGTTTTGGGGCTCCCAAATTATAGCAGAGTGAAATGTAAACCATAAATCTTTCTGGACTATCTGTGAGATGGTTAAAAATATGTTTGTGGTCACTGAGGACTTAAATAGGTTTTAGTTAGGGAGGCTTGGAAGCAGTTTCTGTTTTGCGTGCTAAGGGTAAATTCCTTTCACAGCAGGCGTAAAGTAATCTGTGATCCTGTGGTTTGAAACACAGCCTCATCTTGTAAGGAATGTCTCTGGATCTCCTGGAGGTTAGGGATAGAAGGGAAGGGCCACTCATGCTGTGTGCCTGTTGATGGTCTGTAGCTAGTAGTTGAACCCCACAGAATACGAGTTGCAGGAAGTGGGCTTGGGGGTGGCAGCCTTCTTTGCTGTGCTCTGTCAAGTCAGGCTGACACCTTCTAGGATCCCTCTGTTCCTCAGTCCCTTTGGTCTAAACTGGACTATGGTATGAAGTTGCATTTGTCAGTTATCAACATTAGCTTATGGTTACCTCATCTTAGGAGTAACTTCCTAGGTTATGCAATAAACATATCCCAAAGATATTATCTAAAACTGAGTTGAAAAGCACACTTCATTTTTTCTAGGAAATTAATTGTGAGAAAAGAAAAGCACTTAGTTATATATAGTTCATGCATCTATCTCCAATATAATACTGTGTTGTGTGTGCATCTATATCATGTAAGAACACCCATGCAGGAAAGCTACTTGGTCCATAAGCCACTTAGGAGCAAACAAACAAAAAAGCCACAAAAACCTATGCTCCTAACAAACAAACTGACTAGTTGGAGCTCCATTCCTGTGACACCATGAAGTAAAAACAAATGTAACAGATCAGTACACTTGCTCTAACACGCTTTTATATTAGATTTGGTCCTCTGGCAGGGTTGTTGTATGGTCACTTAGGAGACATAGAAGGCCTCGTCAAGTGGCTTGCATGCTGGAATTTAGCACTTTCCAAAATCATTTTCTGGAAAAACCGTTATTCCTACCATAGCCCCTAAGTAGTCATAATATCTGTATTATGTAAGATAAAACTAAAAATGAGTAGAATTTTTCTCAAACACATTGATCCTTCTCCCTCCCCCTGTTAGTCTGGAGAAGGTGGCACCTTTCCCAAGAGATCAGCTGCCACCAGTTATACAATGCATTGTTATAAATCAAGAATATAAAACTGTAGGCTCAGAAGGAACAGGAGATAGTAAACATTTACAGACAATTTATGTCAGAAAACAAGGAATCAATAAGGTAAGACCTTAATTTGGATGTCTGAATAAATGTATTTTACCTTGACCTGTAATGCTGCCAAACAGCCTGCAGGTTGGGGCCCCAGGCTGGGTTGCACATTGGATCTGGGGCTATAGGAATCATGGCTGGCTTCAGCATGGGGACAAAGCTGCAGCTGATTATCTGTGCTCTTAGCAGCACATGCTGTGGCAACACGGAAAACAGAACAGGTTCTGGCAAATTGAAGAATACCATGGGGCCAAATGGGACACTTATGAACGAACAGTCTGTGAGGAGTGCCCTCAGCAACTTCAGTGCTGATAATGAATTAACCTTTCTGGGGAAAAAGTGAGCTCCAGATTAAGACAGAGATTACTGTTTTCTGGTTGTTTTTTTTTTTTTTTTTCGTCTTTCAGAAAGAAAAAAATTGCAAATTTCCCCCTAACATCTGACAATTTTAGGTGACACAATTTCTGAACTTAATTTGAAGTATTTAAGGGCACTGGACATTGAAAACTGCCTCTTACAGGACCCAAGGAAAAGTGATGATGAAGGTCTGCTAGAAATTCTCAGTATTAGTGTTTTTTTTTTTTTTTTTAAAGTTGGGCATGCAAAGCCGGGCGTGGTGGCGCACGCCTTTAATCCCAGCACTCGGGAGGCAGAGGTAGGAGGATTGCCATGAGTTCGAGGCCACCCTGAGACTCCATAGTGAATTCCAGGTCAGCCTGGGCTAGAGTGAGACCCTGCCTTGAAAAAGCAAAAAACAACAAAACAAAACAAAACAAAACAACAACAACAAAAAAAGTTGGGCATGCAGAAGACATTTCCCTGAAGCCCACAAAGAGCTGCGAGGGCACCTGCAATACTCATGAAAAAGCTGGGTACAGGAGACTGGTGTAGGTACAGTATGGCCCTGTTACATGTAGAAATGCAATTACAGAACAGAAGTGGGGAAGACATGAGCCACAGGAAAAGCCATATAAATATATGTACAGGGCTGTACAGCAGTTAAGGTACTTGCCTGCAAAACCAAAGGACCTAGGTTCGATTTTCCAGGACCTATGTAAGCCAGATGCACAAAATGGCACATACATCTAGAGTTCATGTGCAGTGGCTGGAGGTCCTGGTGTGTCCATTCTTTCTATCTGCCTTTCTATTTATCTCTCAAATAAATGAAGAAATAAAAATATATTTAAAATATATGTGTGCAAATACAGATGTAAATGTTATGTGTACATGTCTCTCTCTTGCTCTCTCTGTGAGTGTGTGCGTGTGTGTGTGTGTGTGTGTGTGTGTGTGAGAGAGAGAGAGAGAGAGATTTTCAGTTTGACATTTGTCTTTGGACACTGTCACCAATATGAAAAGAGAGTTCTGGGCTGGGGGCAGCTCAGTTTTAAGGCATATTTGTCACTGAGGTGGATATAGTTTGAGGCATGAAACAACTTGAAAACTCCAATAGACCACTTAAAAATTACAATAGCTACTTTTCTTGAGCTCAGGCTGACCTGGAATTCACTACGGAGTCTCAGGGTGGCCTCGAACCCACAGCAATCCTCCTACCTCTGCCTCCTGAGTGCTGGGATTAAAGGTGTGCGCTACCACACCTGGCAATAGCTATTTTTCTAATTGAATAAATGTACTAAGGACTTTTATATGCTTGGTATTCTAGCTGGTAAGGAAAAGATAAAAAACAATTCTATTGAATCTTGTCAAAGGCCTTTTCTGCATCTATCAAAATGATCATGTGGTTTTTATGTTTAACCTTGTTTACGTGGTGTATTACATTGACAGATTTCCGTATGTTGAACCACCCCTGTGTTCCTGGAATGAATCCCACTTGGTCAAGGTGGATAATGCTTTTGATGTGTTGTTGGATTCGGTTTGCAAGGATTTTGTTTAGGATCTTTGCATCTAAATTCATCAGGGAAATAGGCCGGTAGTTTTCTTTTCTTGTGGCATCTCTGCCTGGTTTTGGAATTAGGGTGATGCTAGCTTCATAAAAGGAGTTGGGTAGCTTTCCCTGTTCACCGATTGTGTGGCACAGTTTGAGGAAGATTAGTTTGAGTTCTTCCATGAAGGTTTGATAGAATTCAGCTGAGAAGCCATCTGGTCCTGGACTCTTCTTTTTTGGGAGGTTTCTTTTTTATTACTTTTTCAATCTCCATGAGTGTGATGGGTTGACTGAGGTGATTAATCTGCTCTGTGTTTAGCTTTGGTAGATGGTATGCGTCCAAGAATTTATCCATCTCCTCCACATTATCCAGTTTTGTGGAGTAGAGGTTTTTGAAATAAGTCCTGATGATTCTCCCAATTTCACTTATGTCTGTTGTGATCTCTCCTTTTTCATTTTGAATTTTGTTAATTTGATGCTTCTCCTTTTTTTTGCTTGATCAGATTGGCCAGGTGTTTGTCAATCTTGTTTATTTTTTCAAAGAACCAGCTCTTTGTTTTGTCAATTGTCTTAATTGTTTCCTTCGTTTCCAATTCATTGATTTCTGCTCTGATTTTAATTATTTCTTTCCTTCTGGAGCTCTTTGGGTTGGATTTTTCTTGTTTTTCCAGTGCCTTCAGGTGGATGGTTAGGTCATTGATTTGGGACCTTTCTGTCTTTTTTACGAAGGCATTGAGTGCTATGAATTTTCCCCTGAGGACCGCCTTCATTGTGTCCCATAAGTTTTGGTACGATGTGTTCTCATCGTCATTCAATTCCAGAAATTTTGCAATTTCATTTTTTATTTCATCCACTATCCATTTATTGTTTAAAAGTGTGCTGTTCAGTTTCCAGGTGCCTTTGGGATTCTTGGTGGGTCTTTTGTTGTTGATTTCTAGCAATATAGCATTGTGATCTGATATCATGCAGGGAATTATGTCAACCTTCCTAAATATGTGGAGGCAGTCTTTGTGACCCAATATATGGTCTATTTTAGAGAATGTTCCATGGGCTGCTGAGAAGAATGTGTAATCTGTGGATTTGGGATGGAAGGTTCTGTAGATGTCCGTTAGGTCTAAGTGATCTATGGTTTTGTTGAGCTCTCTTACTTCCCTGTTGAGTTTCTGTTTGGATGATCTGTCTATTACTGATAATGGTGTATTGAAGTCCCCAGCTATGATGGTGTTTGTGGTTATTTCTGTTTTATTGTCAAGTAGGTTTTGTTTTATGAACTGTGGTGCCCCTGTGTTTGGTGCATACAGATTTATGATTGTAATATCCTCTTGATGGATCGTTCCCTTGATAAGTAGGAAGTGGCCTTCTTTGTCTTTTTTGATTATTTTTGGTTTGAAGTCTATTTTATCAGATATTAATATAGCTACACCTGCTTGTTTCTTATTCCCATTTGCTTGGAATATTGTTTTCCACCCTTTCACCCTGAGGAGATGTCTGTCTTTAATGGTGAGGTGGGTTTCTTGAAGGCAACAGATTGAGGGGTCTAATTTTTTGATCCATCCTGTTAGCTTGTGTCTCTTGATGGGTGAATTAAGGCCATTAATATTTAGGGTAATGACTATGAGATTTGATTTGATCCCTGCCATATTGGGATGGTAAATGTGGGTTGGAGTTTTCATGGACATTGAAATTTTTTGTGCCTACTCTGAGTTTGGTTGTTGTGATCTGCTTCTTGTAGGCAATTGTGTTTGATAATTTTTTTCTTCTGTGTGGAGAATTTCCTGAAATACTCTCTGTAGGTTTGGTTTTGTGTTCATATAATTGTAAAGCTGAGTTTTGTCATGGAAAGTTTTTCTTTCACCATCTATTATGAGGGATACTTTTGCTGGATAGAGTAGTTTGGGTTGGAAGCCATAGGTTCTTAGACTTTGCAGTGTTTCATTCCAGGCCCTTCTAGCTTTCAGGGTTTCCATTGAGAAGTCTGAAGTAATTCTGATGGGGTTACCTTTGAAGGTGGTGTGCTGTTTTTCCCTAGCTGCTTTTAGGATTTTCTCTTTGGTGTCAATGTTTAGAGTCTTAATGATAATATGTCTTGGAGAGTTTCTCCTTTGGTCCAGTCTGTTTGGAGTTCTATTGGCTTCTTGTATCTTGATGGGCCTTTCTTTTAAGAGACTGGGGAAGTTTTCTTCAATTATTTTGTTAAATAAGTTCTCCATGCCTTTGGTCTGGATTTCTTCTCCTTCTGGTATTCCAATGATCCTGATATTGGGATGTTTAAGTGTATCCCACAATTCCCTCATGTTCTGTTCACAGGAGCTTTTGAACTAACTGAAACTTTTGAACTCTCTAACTGTTTCTTCCATCTTGTCTTCCAGATCAGAGTTTCTATCCTCCACTTGGCTGACTCTATTCTTGAGAGCTTCTAGCAAGTTTTGGACTTGTTCAATTAAGTTTGCATTTTCTATTACTTTTCTATGTATAATTTCCATCCCTCTGTCAAGCTCCCTTTTCACATCATTTTCTGATTTTCTTGATGCTTCTTGGAGTTCATCCTTGCATTTCTTTATGTCTTCATTTAGCATGGCCAGCTGATTTTTAAGGTCTTCTGTTTTTTCACTCTCCCTCAAATCTCTTAACTCTTTGAAATCCTTCCAATTTCTTATCTAATCCTTCCAATTTCTTATCTATTAGTTCTAGTTTAGTGATGGCAGCATCCACACGATTGTCAGCCCTTTGTTGCTTTCCTGCAAGTTCTACAGTTCTAATCCATGCTCTTTAAATACCCTGATGGAGCACCACAGCTTCTGATAAAATATGTGATAAATATAGATTCAACATTCTGATAAAGTGTCACAGTAGCCACCAGCAGAGCTATGAACACAGAAGAGCTTTGAAAAGGGAATCAAGATAGACAGGCTTTATGCTGAATTTCACTGCAGGGGAAAATTCAGCTTTTGTATAATTTTTCTTCATAATTGTATTGAAAGTAACCCATGTCTATGGTAAAAGAAAATGTGAGCCTTAGAGAAAAAAAACTTTACTTACTTTTGTTTCAAATTCTGTGAGCCCTTCAAATTATTCCCCTAAGTAATACACTATTTTTATTTTTAGATGTATCTACTTTAGATAGTACTTAATCTCTTTAATTTATTAAATCCCTCCTTGTTCTATAATTTTCATTAGTCATATTATTACTCTAAGCACCTATAGTGTATATTTGTAACTTTAAATATGTTTAACTCACTATTTCTTACTTTAAAAGGAGGCAAAAGATTTATACCATCTGAAAAACAGGGCATAATCTATGTCTTGATTAATCAACTTATATTTTTCTTCTATTCTATGTAAGGGAGGAAAGTCAGCCATCTGTCTTTTCTTTCCATCTTCTTTTTCTCTCAACTCTAAGCAGTTACACCTTTCCTTTTTCATTGCTAAGATATAAAATATTTATATTCTATTCACTAATTATTAATAAGACATCATTAATATTAAGTTAGTTAATGATTTAATCTTTGTGTATGCTTATAGGACAATATGAGAAAGTATAAATCAATAGAGTATTATACGTTATTATAATACATTTATCTGATGCTAAAAACTAAATAGTAATGGGCTGATTTGTGCAGAAGGAAACCTCACTTGTGCTGAATAAAGGCAAATGCTCCTGGTATTTATGTCAAAAGGATTCTTATTTATTTTATTTTATTTTTTGGGTTTTTTTTTTGAGGTGGGGTCTCACTCTGGTCCAGGCTGACCTGAAATTAACTATGTAGTCTCAGGGTGGCCTTGAACTCACAACGATCCTCCTATCTCTGCCTCCCGGGTGCTGGGATTAAAGGCGTGAGCTCCCACACCTGGCTAAAAGGGTTCTTATTTTTATATTCCACCACCTACAGGATAGTTTGTCTCAAGAAAAGGCTTACTCTTTCCTAAAAGATTGTTAAATACATTTAACATATATAAAATGCACATGCACTTGAAATGCATGTGGACAGTTTAAAAAAATTAAAGTGAACCAACTGTGAAAACAACTTTCAGGCCAAGAAATCAGACTTTACCAAAAAACAATCTAGCTGCCTCCTGAGTGCCTCTGGTGGTTTGCATCCTCCTCCAGGCCTCACTGCCAGCTAGCTAGCAAGAGAATTCTGTGTTAAATCTTCCCTTTCTTTTCTTGACAGTTTTTGCCACCCATGTGTGCAGTCATTGGTTGATTGCTCTAACGTTTATACGAATGGAATTCTACTGCATATGTTCTTTTGACAGTAATGGTTTTCAGATCCAGCCATCATGACTCATGTAGCTTGGTTTTGTTCAGCATTTCTCTTATGCAGCATCTTAGTGTGTAAGTATACTATGAGTTTCCTCTGCTACTCTCAATGGGCATTTAGACTTTATCCATGAGAATGATGCATTTGCAAACACTCATGCACATCATTTCTCCTAGATACATTGGGAGTGCTGGACTATAGGACTTCCACATGTCCAATTTTACTATGGAATCTTAAACTGGTTTCCAAATTAATACTCCCTCTGGTACTACAGAAGACCTCTCATTAATTCACACCCATACAAATACTGTTTATATTCAAACTTGCAATATTTTTTTCCTAATTAATGTGGAATGAAATCTTGCTGTGATGTTGGCCTTTCTCTGAGGACTAATAAGGCTCATTTTATTTATTTATTTATTTGTTTTTATTTTTTAAAAATACATTTATTTTTATTTATTTATTTGACAGAGAAAGAGGGGGAGAAAGAGAGAGAGAGAGAGAGAGAGAGAGAGAGAGAGAATGGGTGTGCCAGGGTCTCCAGCCACTGCAAACAAACTCCAGATGCGTGTGGTCCCCCTTGTGCATCTGGCTAACGTGGGTCCTGGGGAATCAAACTTGGGTCCTTTGGCTTTGCAGGAAAACGCCTTAACCGCTAAACCATCCCTCCAGCCCCTACTTTTTTTTCTTTTTTGAAGTAGGGTCTCACTCTATCCCAGGGTGACCTGGCATGCACTGTGTAGATCCAGGCTGGTCTCAAACTTGCAGTGATCCTCTTTCCTCTGCCTCCTGAGTGTTGGGATTAAAGGCATGTGGCACCATACCCAGCCAATAAGATTGATATTTTTCTTATGTTATCTCTTTAAATTTTTTTTTTTTTTTTTTTTTGCTTAAGAGGCAGATAGAGAATGGGTGCGACACGGCCTCCAGCCACTGCAAACCAACTCCAGATGCATGCGCCACCTTGTGCATCTGGTTTACATGGGACCTGGGGAATTGAGCCTTGAACCAGGGTCCTTAGGATTCACAGGCAAGTGCTTAACCACTAAGCTATCTCTCCAGCCCTCTCTTAAAATTTTTTTAAAAAGAATATGTAGTTTTTGTTTATTTTTATTTATTTGAGAGCAACAGACAGAGAGAGAAAGAGGCAGATAGATAGAGAGAGAATGGGTACTCCAGGGCCTCCAGCCACTGCAAATGAACTCCAGATGCATGTGCCCCTTTGTGCATCTGGCTTATGTGGGTCCTGGAGAATCGAGCCTCGAACTGAGGTCCTTAGGCTTCATAGGCAAATGCTTAAGCACTAAGCCATCTCTCCAGCCCTCTTAAAATTTTTTATTCATAGAAGTGCTTTACTCCCTCAGTATAGTGATTTTTATCACCACAAACCCCAATAAAAATGGAATTTTATTATTTAGTATCAGCCTTTTACTTTGTTTCTGGTATTTCTTGCTGAATATAAAATTTTAATTGTAATGTACTATATTTATAAATATTTTCCTTTGACTCCTTTAAAATGTTTTGCTATTGTCCACTGAAAGTGTATATAACTACTAATCTTTTAAAGATAACTAAAGTAGTTTTTGTATATGGTGGATATGTATATTTATAATATACATATGTATATGTATAAATCTTTTTACATATACATATGTATAAATATATATGTATATTTGATTTCATTTTCAGCCTGTAGATAACAACTTATTACTCTACCAACTATTCTGACACAAGATGCTGGTTGTTTCTACACGGACCCACACCAGTAGCTATGTCAACAGCCAAGTTCTATGTGCTCCGTTCCAGTTCTGGATCCTCTAGTCAGCTTCATCACTCAATTTATCCACTGCTGTCACCTTTACCTAGCTTTCATTTCTTTTTCAACACTGGTAAGAAGAGGCTCCAGTCTCGTTATTCAGGTGGGTATTAGCTATTCTTAGCCCTTTGCCCTATCATGTCAATTTCCACATACATAAGAATTGGGACTTTGGAGCTATACTGAATCTACAGATCAATTTGGAAAGAACTTTTGTGTTTATGACACCTTTTAATCCATGCATGGTGTCAGTCACTCCATTAATTTAGGTTTTCTAATATCTTTGTTCTACTGAAGTCTTATATTTTTGTCAGAGTTATTGCTTAGTTTTATCTTTGATGCTAATGCTATTTTTAAGTGCTGATTTCCCCCTTCTAAGCAGGAAAATAGAATTGATTATATATATAACATTACTATATTTTCTTATTAATTAATTGACAGTCTTTCCATAATTTGCATAATTTGAGGAATTACATTTTGATTTTTTTCTTCCTAAAGCACACACTTACCCGTATTTTCTTTTTCTTGTTCTTAATTTACTGCCTTAAAAAAGAATTTTTGGTATGATGGGTCAATCTTGAACTGGTGCTGCCCTCACCTAATCTTTAAGAGAATGCTATGAATACTTAGACATTAAGTATGTTTCTTTCTATCAGGTTGTTGTTTTTTAGATACTGTTATGTGTTAATGAAGTAGTTTCTATTTCCAACTTGCTAAAATACTTTTCTTTGAATTATACATAACGAATCTAATCAAATACTCTGTTCTCAATTTGGCAAAATAACCATCTTTTTTCTTCATGTTTATCATAAGGAGTTACATTAATATTGAAAGAACCTAATTTTAAATTACTAGAATAAAGTGGTGTAACCCAGGTCAGAAAGTCAAATGCCATATATTCTCTCTCATATATGGATCATAGCTTCAAATGTTACATTTGTATGTGAGTTGGAGTAAAAGTCAGTAGCCCAGGAAGCTAGAAAAGGGTTATGAGGGGGAGAGAGAGGGAGGGAGGGAGGGAGGGAGGGAGGGAGGGAAGAAGGGGAAGGAAAGGCTTAAGAGAAGGGTAAAGCAGATATGTAAGTAGAAGGGCAGAATACTAGGGGTAGAATGGTTTAACTGGGATCAGGGGAGGGGAAAGAGGAGAGAACGGGATGTGAGAGGAGGGGTAATCAAAATTTAAGATGTTATTACAGGCCATATGAAAACCTACTTCTTCACTTGCTAATAATATGTATGTTAAAAAAGAGAGGGTGGGCCGAAGTATCCTGTGAAGGTGGATAATGGTGCACCTGGAAGGCATAGATTTTTAGTAGAAAAATTTCAGTGCCAGGGATGGGATACCTTCCAGCAAGTTGTTGGCCAAGGAGGCTCCCAATGCCCTCAAAAATTACAGGGTATTGCCAAGGCTCTTGGTTGCCACCAGGACTGGATAACTTGTAAGACCCTATTGCTGAAGATTCCACATGCTTGGGCTGCAGGTAACTGAGAAATCAAGCTGGAGCTGAGCTGGAAGCCTCCTTCCTATTTATTAGCTGTCAGGATGCTAGAAAGAGTTATGCAGCATGCAGCCTTTTGGGGAAGAGAAATCATCAACAGTCTTAACCAGCAGTGGACACTGAAAGCTTTATGGCTGGCTGGCCAGGCCAAATGTGCCAACTGGTGAAATGTCTGTTATGGGGAAACCAATTTCTCTCTGATTGAACTGGAGGCCCATCCACTGGGGGAACCTATGCCTAGTACTGAAAACCTAGTTGAAAGCCTATGGCTAAGCAGGTCATAAACCCTAGGGGGGAAAACTACTATTGTTGACTGGCTAAATGCATATATTATACCATTAAACTGCCCTATAAACACTTATGTTTATGCTCATATATTAATGCTACTCTCATTTTTGGTTAGAGAAGCTTCTTTTATCAGATGGCAGTGACCATTGTGGTAACTGAAAACTCACCATAGTGCTGAGAAGTGACAGTGGCATGAGTGTTCAGCACTAAGTGAGACACCTCTATCACATTCTCCAAGGGTCAGGAACCATTGTAGAAAGAGGTGAGGAAAGAATGTAAGAGGCAAAGGAAAGGGAGGACTATTTACAACACTGTCCTCCAGATACAAATTGGCCTTAATATTCAGGACCTCACAGTGGTTGACACTACCTACACAATACCTGCATGATAGGAGGAAAAACATGATGACATCAAAATAGAAGAGAGACTAAATGGAAAGAAGGGATTCAGTTGAGGGCAAATTTTGGACAGGGAAAGTAGGAGCGGTGGGAGGGGATAATGATTATAATACATTGTCTATACTTATGGAAGTTGTTAATAAAGATTTAAAATACTACTAGAATAAATATAACTTCATTATTACTTATATTTAAGATAAATTTTGCTATTTAATTTACCAATATTTTCTTAGGACTTTTTGTAATGAAACTGGCCTATGATTTTTTTTTTCTTGTACTATCCTTGTCAAATTTTTTTTGTTTATTTATTTATTTGTGAGTGACAGAGAGAAGGAGGCAGAGAGACAGAGAGAGAGAGAGAATGGGCGCGCCAGAGCTTCCAGCCTCTGTAAATGAACTCCAGATGCATGCGCCCTCTTGTGCATCTGGCTAACGTGGGTCCTGGGGAATTGAGCCTTGAACCGGGGTCCTTAGGCTTCACAGGCAAGCGCTTAACCGCTAAGGCATCTCTCCAGCCCCTCCTTGTCAAATTTTGATATCAAGGTTATGCTGGCCTGATAGAATGAGTTGGGAACTGCTATCAGTATTCTATTCTCCAAAAGAGGTGTCTGTTTAGAGTTTTTTAAAACTGTGTTTGGTAGAATTCCTGGTTTAAAATTTATATATATACATACATACACACACACACACACATCCCTAGAACTGTGCATAAAATGATTTTTTAAAAACTCATTAAGCCAATTTTTAAAATGGTTATAGGATTATTCAGGTTATGCCTATGAAAAATTTACACAAAACATATAGTATGTAAAAATAATTTCAATTGTATTCATTTCAATGCCTTGATAATCAGCAAGATTTTTCTCTATTTCATGTTATTGTCTTTGTGTACTCCATTAATACTCTTAGTTTTATTACTTCACAAAATATTATTGTTCCATATAATCAATATTTTTGAAAAGTTCCCCATATAATTTCTATTCAGTTAAATCCTACTTTCACCTTAAATTTCTTCTGAACATTGTATATCTTTTAGAATTTCTTTTTATTAGTCTACCAGAGGCAGGTGTGCCTTGTTTGAAAATGTAATAATTTATTTTATTTTTTGCAAAACACAGAATTCTCATTGATTATTATTTCTCCTTAGCTTAGTGAGGTCATATTTTCACTGTCTGAGGCTTCCACTGCTGCTGCTATTGTGAGAGGGCTGCTGGAGATTTCTCTCTCTCTCTCTCTCTCTCTCTCTCTCTGCTTTTTTGAAGATATTGAAGGGAATTTTAAAGCTTTCCCCTTGCTGGGTGTGGTGGCACATGCCTTTAATCCCAGAACTTGGGAGGCAGAGGTAGGGGAGGATTGCCATGAGTTCAAGGCCATCCTGAGATGACATAGTGAATTCTAGGTCACCCTGGGCTAGAGAAAGCCCTACCTAAAAAAAAAAAAAAGCTTTCCTAGCATTTGTGTTTTGCAATATACTATTTATGTGGGTTGCTTTTCATTTGAGCCGTTTCATATCTATTGGGTTTCATGATCTGTGGGTTAGTTAGTGTCTTTCAGTTCTAGACAATTCTCACCTATAATGTCTTTCATTACTGTCTCCTCCCATCCTTTTCTTGAATTTTGGTTAGCTGTATGTTAAGTTTTCTTGCTTATTCTTTGTAAGTTATATAAATTATAACATTCCTTGTAACTTCCATGTTCTATTTAGGTTTTTATAGGCTGCATTCTACATACTTTCTTGGATTCAGTTTTCTAATTAATTACATTAATTCTTTCTTGAGTATTTCTAATGTGCTATTAAACCTGGCCAAGGGAATTTAAATTTCTATTTTTTTTTCCATTCTAAAAGTTCTACTTAGCACTTCTCCAAATCTTGGTTTTCACCGCATTTTCTATCTTCTTTTCTATAGCTTAAAATAAGGACTCAAATCTTAGACTTCATTGTTCTAGTATCTAAATTTTATGTTTTCTTGACCTTATATATTGTGTCTTACTTCCTTTTACATAAAGTAATACTTTTACATAAAGTATTTTTGATTGTGAGCTGCTCATTTTATTCAAGATGATATTTATTTTGTTTAACTAATCTCTGTTCTTTTTTCTGGTATTCCTACTAGTTGAATATTGACATTGCTGCTTTGATTGATTTTTGTGTATATGAACTCCCTTTTCCTGTTTTAGATTCTAGACTTCAGGTATTACCTATTACTTTTAATAAAATTCTATTAATTTTTAACTAATTGATCATATTTTAATTCTCAAGTGTTCATTTATTCTGGAACCACTTGGTTTTTTTCATGCCAATCTATATTCTTATTTTATTTAACACAAATAATTTCAAATATTTCTGAAGACTGTAATTAGCCTTGAACCTTTTGCATCTTTGCTTGACATGGCTGGGTTTCCTCTGGGGCCATTCCTTCTTTGTAATTTTCACTGGTGATATAATTACATGTTTGAACAATAGGTTGGTAACAAAGAGGTAACATGTAGATTATTGTACTAGAATAATGATGGAGTTTTCTAATAATCTATGCCTTGTGGGGAAAGGCTGGTTTGCAGGAAGATGGATTATATTGGCTGGAACTTCAAAAGAGAAGAGAGGCCTTCAAGGTGAGCTGTGAGCCCAAGCCTCTCTTTATCCCACTATCAAAAAAGGGAGGTGTTTTACTTTGGCTATGTAGAGTTTTTTGTTAGTTTCCCTTGAGGAAAGTGGACACTATTTCCACCACTTATCTATGTCTACTTTTCAGATCTGGTAATATCTTAGAATCTATTCTGTTTCTCTGTAGGAGTTCTACTCACCCTTTCATTTTCAAAGCAAACACTATGTTTTCTCTTCTTTTAGTCTTTTTGGACAGAAAAATCGGAAGGGAAGCTCTGTGTGAGCATCAGCTAGGATGTGGACTCGGAGTCATGGGTGTGGAGTGACCCAGGCATCCATCACTGCAGACAACCCATGCCTGCTCTGCTGGTGAAGTGGAGATCTAGTCTTTCCCTCTCCTAGGCTCTTCCTTTACCACTCACATTTATTCCATGTTGGTTCTTTTTACTTGGTCTGGATCATGGCTTTCCTTGCTCAGGACTATTTTTCAGGAGGGATCTATCTACTTTCTGTTTTCCAGAAACCCAACTAAACTTTGGCCACTGATGGCATTCTTTCCTGCTCGTGAAGTGCTTAAGTTTAATCTGCCACCTGTACAGGCATTCTCACAACTTTGAAAAATATAAACATACATTATTTTAATATTTAAATATTTAATGGCATATTTGATGTCTTTTTTTTTTTTTTTTGGCTTTTCGAGGTAGCCCAGGTAGAGCTTACTCTAGCCCAGGCTGACATATTTGATATCTTAATGTTATAAAATAGAAACTTAATATGCATTGAGAAACTTGTCATGTCCCTCACTGGTACCTGTGCCCCTAGCAAGCCCCAGAGAAAGTGGGATAATTAAGAGATATAACTGTGAGGGTTAATATTGATGGTCAACTTTACAAGACTGAGAATCAACAGTTGGAAATGTTTATAAGGAGTTACTAGATTAGGTTGAGGTGGGAAGACCCATCCTAACTGTGGCTGCCATCATTCCATGGACTGGAGTCTCCAACTGAATAAAAAGGAGAATGTAAACTGAGCACCAGGATTCATCTCTAATCCCTAAGTGTGGATTGAATGTGACCAGCTGCTTTAAGCCTCTGCTACCATGCTTTCCAAGCCATAATGGCTTATATACCCTTAAAATGTAAGTTGACATAAACAATTCCTCCCTCAAGTTGCTTTTGTCAGGTTTTTATCCCAGAAACAGAAAAAGTAATGAACACACTGTGTGTTACAATGCCATCACCCCCTCCACTGACCTTTCTCTATATGCATTAATTTTCTGGGGCTTGCCAGTATACCATATATTTTTTGACCCCAACACTCCTGCCTCCTAGGTACTCAGTGGATAGGCTTCAGCCCCACAGACACAACTAGCTCAGAGTGACTTTTGTCTTCCAACACAGCTTCGTACCAGGCAAAGGGCACTCCCAGCTTGCTGGCTGCTCATGAAACCAACAAAGCCCAAAACATTTTATAGGTGTGCTTTTAGGACATAAGAAGGGTACCTTATGCATTTTTAATTCCCTAGATAACATGAGTATCCATTTGTAGTGCTAAAGATAAGAATTAAAACAGTGCTTCACAGAGTGCTCCTCTCTTTGATAACAAAGCTTTTGTGTGTCTCCTGAGCCACAGATTCAATGAGGAAACTACTTCCTACCCAGCCTGGTCTGTCTATTTCTAGAAAAGAGCATAGTGTACTGACTCTTCTTCATAGATTCTAACATCATTTATTGTGAAGTCTTCTGACTGGTTTTCTTAGTCTATTCTTTTTTTCCTTTTTTAATTTAGACATTCATTACTTATGTACTATGGACCAAATAAAACATGATTTTGTTTTCATCTATTACCACTTTGAAATATACCACTTTGTCTTTTGGCCTCCCTTCCCTTGAACAACAGCACTTAGGGCCATCATGAATCTTATCACCCATTCAGGCAGAACCTAAACAAAGGACCTACTGTATATTCACACTCATCTTCCCCTCTCCCCACTTTGTGTAAAGCTATAGAGAGACTTTCTTACTTGGATTATTGTGTCCAGAGGATACAAGCTGACAGTCCTGAAAAAACAAAAAAAAAAATCCATTAATTTTCTTATTTTGACTTCTAAGCCAATCTAAATATGAGATATATTACAAGTCACTCAGGACTGACTCACTGTTCATGATTCTACAAGTTACTGCTATGAGAAACATTTACAGGCATATGTTTATTAAAGAATTCTGGAAGGCTGGAGAGATTGCTTAGTGGTTAAGGTGCTTGTCTACAATGGCTGACGACCCAGGTTCAATTCCCCAGTACCCCTATGAAGCCAGATGTACAAAATGGTACATACATCTAAAGTTTGTTTACAGCAGCTAGAAGTCCTGGCATGCCAATTAACCCCCCCACTTGAAAATAAAGAAACAAAAAATTAAAAACAATTCTGAAAATATAGTTGATAGTCACATTTATTTTCTATTACTGAATTTTTGTTGGTTTAGTTAAAATGAAATTTACATCATACAAAATAAACAGTTAGAAATAAAAAAAATCAGTGGCATTTAGTACATCCACAATGTTGTACAACTAACTACCTCTATCAGGTTGTGAAATATTTATATCCCTCCAAAATAAAACTTCTTGCCCATTAAACAGAATTTCCCCCTGTCCTTTGAGGACCTGACACCACTAATTTCCATCTGTGCTTTTGGATTTTCTATTCTGGACATTTCATGTGCATGGAATCATACAACATATGACCTTTTAGCCTGGCTTCTTTCAGTTAGAACAGTGTTCTAGAGGAGTTCATTCTTGTTTGAGCAAGTATCAGTATTTCAATGAGAACAGGTGCATTCAGGGTGGTATAGCCATAGATTAGTATCAGTATTCCAGTTCCTCTCCCCTTTTCTCTTTTGCTACTTGCCTTTCTTTCTTTCTTTGTAGGGTCTCAGCATATAACCCAGACTGGTCTTCCTGCCTTAGTTTTCTGAGTGCTGGGATTATAGGTATGTACCACCATGCCCAGCCCCCATTCACTTTTATGGATGAATACTATTGTATTTTCTATAGTAACTTACTTATCTGTTCATCTTTTGATGGATGCTTGTGTTAATTCCATGTTTTGAGTATTGTGAACAATGTGGTTATGAACATGTAGGTACATGTACTTATTCTAATTCTTATTTGGAATCTTTTCTGTATATATCTAGTAGTTGAACATTAGGGATCTCTATGTTAAACCTTATGAGAAACTGTTAATGTATTTTCCATGGTGGCAGAACTATATTTTTAATTTCTACCAGAAAGGCATAAGGAATGCAATTCCTCAACATCCTTGTCAATATTTGTTATTTTCTCTAAATTTTTTATAGCCTTCCTTGTGGGGCAGAGTGGTATCTCATTGTATTTTTAATGTGTATTAACCTGAAAACTAATGATGCTGAGTATCTTTTTATGTGTTTGGTGATCATTTCCAAATCTTCTTTGAATTATCTACTAAAATCCTTTGAAATCTTTAATATGATTGTTTGCCTTTTTGTTGAACATTTGAGTACTATACTGTTATATTTTCTCCCATCATGTTAGTTGTCTTAGCCCTTTGCTGATAATGTTTTATGATGCATATTTTTTCAAGCTCTACTTTAACTTTATTTTCTGAGAACTTTAATATATGAACTTTTTGCAAATTGGTCCATATTCCCATGTGGTTATACTCTTCTGTCTCCTCTCCCCATCCCCATTCTACTGAGGACCCTCCTCAGCAGTCATCAGGGGTGGGGAGGCAATGCCTCAGACTATGCCTTCCCACTCTTACATTAAATTTTGATGTTTAATTTTCCTTTTTCTCTCAGTTTTTGTGCCCATATCTAAGAATCCATTTGCTATCTCAGACTGTGAAGATTTAACTCTGTTTCCTTCAGTGAAATTTATAGTTTTAGTTCCTGTATTTAGTCACTGGTTCATCATGTTACTGACTTTGACCTCTGAGCCACACTGCTACCACCTCAATACAGATGAGGTTAGAGGCCCTCACTGAGCAACTGTAGTCATCTCACAGTGGTAATGAAAGGATTATTACAGATATCCATTTACTTATAATGGTATGCATCCAGAGCTACTCAGTATTCTAAATTTAGTTACCACTCAGGTAAGTAGAGGATTATTACAGATATCCACTTACTTATAATGGTACATATACAGAACTACTCTATAGTCTAAAACTAGTTACTACTCAGGTAAGTACAGACTGAACCTGATTTTATTTGTACTTAAGTGAAATATGAAATTTTGTCTAGATAATTCACATCTTCCTTCCTGGCAAAATACTCATTGAACATGAAATATAAGGATGAACTGTTAAAAAATGAACTGAGATGGTAGGGATATTAAAAAAATTACAGCAGCACATAAACCCCAACAAATACTTACAATTCTGGTATGTGTAATAAAAATCTAGTGAGATGAAATTAACTTCTATTATATGGCTTAATATACTTTACCAGAATTTCCTCTATGAATGTAACTTAAATGGGGCAGGGATATCAGTTAATGAAACTTGTGGTATATTCAAATCCAAATAATAATATCTCTTTCAGAAAGGAATTCCATTGGAATAGTATAAAATGAGTCACTTTGTTGGGAATGAGCTGGGTGAAAAAACTAGGAAGGGAAGAGATTTCTGCTCAATTGGACAGGCTAAGTCATACACAGATGCCCAACACACTTTGCTGCATCTGCTGACAACTTCTGGATGGTCCATTGACTTAAATGTTAGTTCATATATTTTGACTTGCTAAACCCCAGTATTCCTAAACTGTGACATTCTTTTTTTTTTTTTTTTTCAAAGTAGGGTCTCACTCTAGCCCAGGCTGATCTGGAATTCATTCTGTAGTCTCAGGGTGGCCTTGAACTCTCAGCGATCCTCCTACTTCTGCCTCCCGAGTGCCGGGATTAAAGGTGTGCGCCACCACGTCCGGCAAAACTGTGACATTCTTAATGCTATTTGGCTGACATGTTACTAGTCTGCTCATGGAAGAATTAACTACCTTAATTTAGAACCACATATTCAGCTGGATATAAAACCCAGAGGGGCCCACAGTGTGCAGGTTCTTACTTCATGCAGTCTGTGCCAAGTTATGTCACAGCAGAGGAAAACAAAAAGCTCTTTTCAGGGCTGGAAAGATGGCTTAGCGGTTAAGGCACTTGCCTGCAAAGCCAAAGGACCTAGGTTCCATTCCCCAGGACCCACATAAGCCAGATGCACAAGATGGCACATGTATCTGGAGTTTGTTTGCGGAGGCTGGATATCCTGGCGCATCCATTCTCTCTCTCTTTCTCCTCCTCTCTCCCTCTGTCTGACTGTGTCTCTCAAATAAATAAATAAAATATTAAAAAAGCTCCTTTCTCCAAAGTGCCCAGAAGATGATGTCCTTTTCATTTTCTTTGTCCCTGCCATCCATCTACCCAGACACCCATATGCTTTGTAGCTTTTGTCTCAGATTCCTTCTCTCCCTTACAAATATCTTCTGTATGTAGATGTTCAGGGATGGCTGGCTATTTCTTGCTGTGTAATTTTATTTTCTCCTTCTCTGGGAGCACTACAAAACATCTTTCTCTGTGAGGCTCCTTCAGGGCTATCGACGTAAATCTAGCAAGGTAAAAATAGAGATGATGTGCGCACAAATGATTCTAACTTAGGGCTGAAAGTGATGTCATGGCAGCCACATGGGTGCTTCAACCTGGGTCTGTCAGCTCTTCTCCATGGAGCACATGTCCCACTGGTTTCTGGATGAAAAACCTACTCTACACAAACAAGCTCCAGGGTGACTTGCTCTTTGAAACCTTCCTAAATCACAAGGAGACTTAGTTGTTTCAAGTGAGACTTTTCAAAAACTTTACTGAAGTATCAATTATCAAACATAAACTGTACATATATAAAATATATATTTTGATAATTATGTAGAGAGTCCTACATTTCTTTTTACTGTGCAAATGACATTTAAAAAGTATTATAAATTTTAATAAGGAAATCCTGTAATTTGAGCTCCTCTGGCCCATTCCAGTGAGGACCCTCCTCTTTCAAGGTAGTTCATCTTATGTTTTGTTTTCTCTTTCCTTCTGTCCTCCATGTCAAAATGACAGGGGCTCAGAACAGTGCATCTCTTAGGGGATATCAGTACTCACTACAGGGTCATGAATGTACCAGTCAGTTCTTGTGGGAAGGACAGTAACTCACAGTATGCCTCCTCACTCTGTGGCTCCTTCATTCTTTCAGCCCCCTCTTCTACAGTTTTCCCCGAGTCTTGGAGGGTGTGTTAGAAAACTCCCCTAGGTCTGAGTTCTCAATGGCTTCTTATTTTATGTTTTGATCAGTTTTATATCTGCTTGGGGTTTACTACCATCTCCATAGAAAAGGTTCTCTGGCCAGCAGTGAGAGCAGCACTCACATTTAATCTGCCACTTCATTTGCAGATTAATGTTCTGTGGGCTCTGGTGAGTGTGACAGAGATGACTCATCCCGTGCTAGACACTAGCACTCTTTTTCTCATTTTGATGGGTCTAGGGTCTCCCCAGTATTTATTTCCATCTGTAAAAAGCAGATTCTGTAACCAAGAATGATCAAAGGGATAAATATATGCATGTAGAAGGCTGTTTGATGGGCACAACATCTCCATTTAGCCAAAGAACAGTGGAAGCTTCTCTTTAGGGTCTATGGCCTTCCAAGCCATAGGCTTTTGACTTGGTTCTTCATACCAGACATGAATTACCAATCCCACTAAGTGGGTCGCATCAAAGAGCAGTTGATTATGTAGCTTGTAGGTTCCATTGTTCATACTGTTGGTGACTTTTATCCCCCAGTAGCTGGCATACTGCCTTCTAGCACAATGACAGTAAGCTGGTAGGGAGAGGGAGAAGTCTAAAGTCTACTCTTATGATTGTCATGACCGAAGGATAGTTGATTCCTTTACACTTATTTATTAAAGAAACTTCAGAGAATCAGGAAAATATAAAAAAAATCTTGTCATTTCATATCAGGACATTTCTAAAAATTATCTGTTGTATTTGAATTGTCAGGGCCATTTCCTCAAATGTAAGTCATTCTGATTTTCAAGTACACAAAATGGAGAATTAGTCCTAGTGACTGGCAACTAATTCTCCATCTTTAGATCTTGAAGTCCCAACACATAATTAGTATTTGACACCATAGGATTTCTGAAATTGCTTAAGTATGTTATTTAATTAAATAAAGTTTATAGAAGCAATTTTACTCAACACAGAAATAGATGGGCACATTGGTATCAAGAAAGCTCTTCAATGAAATGCTGTAATAAGCACTATGTTTCATTAATGTAACATACCATCCAAATTGCATGAAGCTGCATTATCTTATGTACCACAGTGATAGTTAATCTTAATTGTCACTTAGACTGGATTAAGAAACACTTAGGAGATTAGTAAAGCATACCACTGGGTGTGCCTGTGAGGCACATGAGATGATTATACATGAAGACTCTGACCTAATGAAAGGATTAATCCCTTAATAGACACAAAATATGATGGAATTGTTGTGAGGTGGTGAAAAGTAGGAGGGGGGTAGTTAAGGAAGTAAGTCAATGGACCATGTCCTTGGAACTGTATCTTTTCCTAGTCTTTCCTTGTATTCCTTCTGCTTTCTGACCATCATGATGTGAACTTCTCTGTTCCATTTTGCCATTCCCTCTGTGTTAGACTGAACTCTTCGAAACCATGAGCCAAAATAAATCCTTTCTCTCCTCAGACTTCTTTTTTTGTTTGTTTAAGGTATTGCAAACACAGCAGTGAGAAAAGTAATTAATATAACCACATGAAAGAAAATTGCTGCAGTTAATTGTAAGATGCCATCAATTATAAAATAAAATCTCAGTTTTAGGGATTTTAAAATGTGAAAACTGTGGGTTTTAGATCAATGAAGAAATACAAAGGTTTTTTAGCTATAGTTTTGGTGGAAGGTAGTATTTATACTAGAAGGGCATTTCTTCAAAATAATGTCACTTTTGAGCCATTTAAAAACAACTCCACTCAGACTTCTCCCTGCTTGTGTATTAGTCCATCATTGGAATTACAAAAGACTAGACCTAGAAACACTTCATATTTTCAGATAACCAAGAAAGCTAATTACTACAGCAGTATAACCACTGAATTTTGGTGTGTCTGCCTTTACCTACAGCTGTCACTTTCTTCTCATTCTTAGTCTATAAAGCTCAAAATCATTGTAATTATGTAATTTATCATTAACTCAAATGTCTGTTTTTGAGGTAATGTGAAACATGAAGTTTTAATGTAAATATTTTAGTTATGAAACATGCTGGTAACCTGGAGAGGGAGATTTATAATACACTTTCTAACTCGAAAGCACCTTCCTTCACACTTGATGGCTATCATCCTCATTCACGCACAAAGAGAAAAACAGTTAGGTTCTCATTTCTGTAATGATGCTAGAATTCTTCTCTATAATTCTTTGAAAACCACTCAGCAAGAATAGTTTCAGACAAAGTCTAATCCACTAGATCCAGCATTCATGGTCATGTAAAAAGCTTGTGAGATGTCCTTGGGTTTGGATATCTCCTTCTTGAGAATGGAAGACATTCTATACATTTGAATTCTTTATTTGCATTTCAAAACATATGAGATTTCTGAAAAATGAAAGGGAAAGGGGCACAGCAAGTTCATTTTCTTCTCTCTTGATTGAAATACCTGGTAATGAATGGCAGCAGATTTAAAGGAGTTATGCATTGTTTTCTCTCTGTGTGTGTGTGTGTATTTATTTATTTCTATTTGAGAGCAACAGACAGAGAAAGAGGGGAGAAAGAGAGAATGGGCGCACCAGGGCTTCGAGCCACTGCAAACGAACTCCAGATGCTTGCACCCCCTTGTGCATCTGGCTACCGTGGGTCCTGGGGAATTGAGCCTCGAACGGGGGTCCTTAAGCTTCACAGGCAAGCGTTTAGCCGCTAAGCCATCTCTCCAGCCCTATGCATTGTTTTCTTTACCAAATCCAATTACTTGTGAGATTTGAAGAATGAGGCAGAAATGCCCAGTGATGTTTGTCTAGGGAACTGTGAACTCTAAATCAAGTCCTCAGAAAACAGAAAAATTAAGTCAAGTTCATTATCAATTGACTTTACTATATATCTTTTAATGCTCAGACTTTCTTTTTAATGCTCAGAAATCCTTGGAAGTGTTTAGCTAATTAAATTAGTGGCACTGGAAACTCAGAATGTGCAATAAAAATGACTTTTTCTTGTGTGGAATAAAATGGCACTTTATCTTAATTTCATTACTTATTAGTCATTTTGGAGATTTTGCACCTCAAATTTCATAAACAATTCCAGCTCAATAGTTCAAACAGTGTAGCTATAATGTCCAGCTGTTAGCATATTAGTTAACTGAGAGAAGGATCAAGAGATGAGCAATCTAGGGCTGGAGGCCTAGCTCAGTGGGAGAGTGCTTTCCATGTGTGAGGCCCTGGGTAGCATCCTCAGCACCATATGCACACAAAAGAGGTGGACCCATGAAAATTGGTAACTGTCTTTGTAATGGGCAGAATACTAGCATGCCCAAAGACGACTGAATCCTGATTCCCAAGATCTGTGAATATGCCAACACATGAGGAAAAGAGACTTTAAGATGTAATTCAGCTAATGATTCTGAAGTAGCACATTATTCATGGAAGCCCAATATAATTTCAAGTTGTTGAAAAGGGAAAGGAGGAGGTAGGAGTGTCAGAGAAGACCTGAGAGCAAGAGAAGTAGAGGTCAGAGTGATGCAAGCCATTAGTAAAGAAGCCTTCAGAAGCCAGGACAGGAGATGTCTGAAAGAGCACAGCTCTACCCTCAGCCTGATTTCAGCCCAGTGAACCCGACCTCAGGTGGATGACTTCCAGAGTGTGCACTGTCTTCAGTGTTTAAGTATGTGGTAAGGTTCCAGCAGAAACAAGAAATGAATGCAGCCTCATTTCATTTGTACAAGATAATGATCAGCCCTTATGGGGAGCTGTTTGAAAAGGGGCATTATTGAAATTACACAATGTTCCTACATTCTGTGAAATCATTTACTTGTTCTTTTTTGGGAAACCCGAAAAGACTAAGAGGTGATAGCTACATGCAAATCCTAGAGTAATCCTTAATAAGAGACATTTTTCATTTATGTTTGAAATTCCATGTCCTATATTACAGATAATATAACTTTCTGAGTAGAAATAAGATACTTCTAGTTTTCTGTTTTAAAATTGAAAATTTTAGTTATAGCTACATTATTATATGTTAGATCTCTGGACTTATTCATCTTGCATAACTGAAGCTTTGAACCTCTTGACCAATGTTTCCATTATCACTCCGTTCAGGCCCTAACACCCACCATTTTATTCTCACAACTGTTCCACATATATGATATGTACAAACATGCAGTTTAAAATATACTATGACTGTAGTTAATGATTATATCATATACTTGAAGTGCGCAAACAGGGCAGATCTGTAGACATTTGCTAGGATAGCAGTGCTTTCATTACAATAAAAGAATAGCAAAGACAAAAAACTATGTGAGGTAATAGCTATCTTAGTTTCCTTAATTAAGATGACTATTTTATAACATATACAAAGAACATGACATCAAGTTGTTTGTCTTAGATTTATTTATTTGACAGAGAAAGAAGGAAGGGAGGGAGAGAGAGAGAGAGAAAGAGAGAGAGAATGGGTGCACCAGGGCCTCTAGCCACTGCAAACGAACTCCAGATGCATGTGCCCCCTTGTGCATTTGGCTAACATGGATCCTGGGGAATCGAACCTGGATCCTTTGGCTTTGCAGTCAACGCCTTAACTGCTAAGTCATCCCTCCAGCCTTCGTCTTATATTTTTGTCTCTTATAATTCAATAAAGATATCAAAATAAAAATTTTGCACTGATGATTTAAAATCTGTCTCACCTCCGAAAAAGTGACTGCTTATACTTAAGTATTTACATGAAATAAAACAGAACAAATTTTGGAAGTCACAATAAAATCTGCTTTGAGATACAGCCAGCTTAATCAAAACTTGTATCACAGACATAATTCTTTAAGAATTGATATCTAATTATATTTGAACAGCCATTATTTTGGTTAGATTATGTGCAACAACTCTAAGGACTTTTCATTTTATTTAAATCCTGGCAAACCACTGGAAGTACATACTGCAGAGTCTGTTCAGGGTTGCCTGTATACAGGGTTGGGAGCTTCAGATGGGCTTGATTTTGGTTTAATCAATGAGATGCCTAACCTATTTACTATCTGATCCTTTATGGGAGTATCTTTGGATCCCTTTCCCTCTCCCGTACCCTGTCTGAGATAGGATCGTACTATGCTGCCTAGGCTGCTCTTGAACTCCTTGAATCAGGGGATCATTTGCATTAGCCTCCAAGTAGTTGATACAACAGCTGTATGCTATCACACGCAGCTCAGTCAGCTTCCAATTTCAATAGAAACTTATTGGGTAGGAGTTAGATAAATATATGGAAAATACTGGAATAAAATCCTAAACTAAATCCATGCATTTATGAGAAATTCAACTGTTGACACAGGGGGTATTTCAAATTAGTAAAGGAAAATGGGCCAATATGTAGATAGTGGTATAATAATTTACTAACCACTACAAAGAAAAAAGCCAGAATCCCAAGTCATGTCATATATAATTTTTTAAAGCTAAAAAATTAGAATGTAGAAACCATTGTTAGAATGTTAGAACAGGGAAAATGCTTTTTCTCTGACATTTTCCAGATAAAAGGCACATAAATAGGGTTACAAAAATAATTTCATTATAAACACTAGACAAATGAATAAGATACAAGAAATTCTTATAAATAATTTTTATGAAGTGGCAATGGATATGAATGGGCAATATGCAAAGGAAAAATAGTCACTGCTCAAGCTGAGAAGTAATTGGGGAAAAGCAAATTAAAACAATGAGATATCAACCTTTCATCCATCATGCAGACACAGTGATAAAAACCTAGATAATATTAATGATTGGCTAAGATACATAAAGAGAGTTCCTGGAACACACAGCCAAGTATAATTTTTTTTGTGTGTGTGTGTGTGGCTTCAGTACTATAATTCCTGTTCTAGGTGTCCTTACTGGGGCAGGCATACAGAGAGACATTCACCCAAGTATGCAAGGTAATGGTGTTTGTAATAAGAGACCACAAACTACCTGTCCACCAAAAGGAGTTGATTAAATAAATCATGGCAAATCCATATGAGTCAGTATTTTGCTGTTGTTTACAGGATGAAGTCCTCCAAACTACACTTTGTTAAAGGAAATAAAAATCAATTCTTAGGGAACTGGGGATGTTACTAAGTGGTCATGTACTTGCCTAGCATGTGCAAGGTCCTGGGTTTGACTCCTTATGCTACAGAAATAAAAAAAATCCAGCTTTTATAATGGAGTTTATGATGTGTTAGAACAACAATGAATGGTTTGTTTCAATTATTTACTTTAGAAAATTGAGATATTGACATTCAACAATGATAATTATGTACAAAGTAGAGTCTGGCTGGGTGTATCTGGATTTTTATGTGTTCCTTTCTACCTGCATAATTTGATCTTTGATATTGAGGGCGTAATTACACGCCATTACATGGTTAGGGAAATCAAAGAAAGATATATTTTAAATATATCTTGAGGCTGAGTTTTCTTAGAAAATACATTAATCTATTTTTAGGTCTTAGAAAATATTTTATGCTTTAAAAAGAGATCCAAAAGAAATTAAATACCATGTGTCTTCAATTCTAAGATACTTATTTTAAGATTCATTATTAATATCAGCTTTTCAGAAAAAAAACAGGACACTTTAATTCCTTTGACTGTGTAAAATGATTGCAGGAGCATAAATGTTCAGGTAAAATAACAATTAATAGCTAGCATCACAATTTTCAAAATTTTGTAAGATCACAGCTTGACTTTCTCTAGTTGATGCACACATGTGAACTTGTGGATGGTTGAAGGTCTGATTTATATGCCTCTGCCAGGAATATTTACATAGGAAAAGATGATGAAGGGGCAAACCCCTGTCCAGTACAGATGTTTCCACAGCACAGCATATTTCCTAAGGGATAGGAGATCTCACCTTGTTTGGAAATGGAAATTTGTTTGGTTCTATTTTGCCAGGAGCTTGAATAGAAGAAAGTGGAGGAAGCCAGGTCATCTCCTAAAGATGGAATAAAAACAGTATTTTGAAATACAGAGTAATCCAATACACACAGGCATGCAGAAACAATCCACACAGACACACATACACACACACACACACACCCTCAATAGGACATGAAAATGACAAGATATTTTTAAAGGATGTGAACCTGACTTTAAAGATTTATTTTCCTAGGGCTGGAGAGATGGCTTAGTGGTGAAGGCGCTTGTCATTGAAGCCTAAGGACCTATGTTTGACTCTCTGGATTCCACGTAAGGCGGATGCACAAAGGTGAGGCAAGCACAAGGTAACACATGCCCACTAGGTGGCGCAAACATCTGGAGTTCGATTGCAGTGGCTGAGGCCATGGTGTGCCAATTCTCTATCTCTCCTTTCTGTCTCTCTCTTTCTTCAGAAAAAAAAAAAGATTTATTTTCCTAATGTGATCAATTCTTGGTTCCAAGGCCATCCAGGTTCCCTTTCTTAATTCCTAAGAAAAGAAAGGGCTGTCCTATTTTAATTTTATTTAAGCCCCCAAGTAAAGAAGCAGCCCTGTAGCTAAATGGGAAGTATCATACAAAGAGTGGTTATATTTATTCACAAAATCCACAGGATGTCTCTGAAGGAATGTATAATGTACTTTAAAATTTAGGGTATTCATTAGAGGAGTTATTTATACTATTAAACATAAAGAATGCAATCTTAATAAGTTTCACACATCATTTCAGCCTTTATAAGAAATGGAGAAATGAGAAAAACCACACAAATACAGAGAAATAGTGTCAATTTTTATAAGCCAGTGTTAGGGATACATCCTGAGCTCCATACACAATGATTTGCTATGCTCTTTGATAGACAGTGCTCACTAAGCTATGAGAGAGGGAGAGCAGTTATCTTATTCACTTCCAGTGTTTTCCTTCAACTTTATCTTCTGGAAGACAACTTCATTTAATAAGTGATTTTGGGATTCAGCTGATTTCTGGAAATTGGGACATAAATTCAGGGTTACAAACAGGTTCTGAACCTGTTCTGGAAGGACTACCTTGTGCCTTCTGTCTTTGGGTAACTCTCCTCCCCAGATTTACAGATAGAGCATAATCTAGATAGAAACCATAGTACATGTATTCTAAAGATACGCTGGAAGAATTTATAGACCTCTACCACCCCTACCCTATGACACATGTTCCATAGGTAGCAGGAGTGTTTAGAGCATAAACTCTCAAAGTGTTCGTTCTGTAGCCTGTGGTCACTAAGGTTTGCTTGCCATGGTGATTAATATGGTCAACTTGAGACGATCTAGGGTAACCTAGGCGATAAACATCTGGACATGTCTATGAGGGGGTTTCTATATTGGGCTGAAGTGGGAAGACGTGCCCTAACTGTGGGTGGCATTATTTTATGGGCTGGGGTCATTGGCTGAAAAAAAAATAGAGAAAGCAAGCTGAGCATTACATCTTTTACTGCTTGCTGACTATGAACTGAATGTGATCAGCTGCCTCACTGTCCTGCTACTATGCTATCCTGGCCCTGATGGACTGCACTTCAAACTGTGAGCCAAAATAAACCCTTCCTTACTTAAGTTGCTGTGTTAATATTTTTGTCACAACAATAAGAAAATTAACTAATGTACCTGGAAAGACCCAGTGACCCTTTGAGTTCTTAACTCTTCCCACCCATTGTCCCTGAAGTATTCACTAGAGCCTTGCTTTCCTTGTAAGGTATCCAGAGAATATCTGACTTTGTCCAAGGGATCAAGAAACCAGTTAGCATTCTCAAATCAGCAGGTTACTTGCTTTGGAAGTCATTAGATCTCACCTGTTGCTTTCCAATTAAAGAAGTTATAAAACACAAGTGGGGTTTCTTCAGTTTAATCTTGTCCTTACTAACACTTAGCTCTCAAAGTGCTACCTCTTCTGTTCTTCTTCCATATGGTTTCTGAATTTTCTCTTTCATTTAATTTACTGGCTAGGATATGTGTGTGTTTGCTGTAAGTGGCCCCAGAACAATTTTTAAATCATTATTTATTAATGGGGGGTCAGAAAATAGGCACATCAGGGCCTCTTGCTGCTGCAAATAAACTCTAGATGCATATGCCACTTTGTACATCTAGCTTTATTTGGTTATTGGAGATTTGATCCCAGGCCTGCAGGATTTGCAAACAAGCTCCTTTAACCACTGAGAAATCTCTCCAGTGCCCCCTCAAACTTTTGTTTGAAGTTAGTCATCATTTACAAATACCTGACCTGTTTTCCTTTCCTCCATAGTGGACTGTCTGATGGATGCTTAAGGCCATTTCATTTGAACCAGACACTCAGTAGCTTCCTATGCAATCAGTTTTTAGCACACACAATTTAGATTACATGATTATTAGGGGCCAAAACAGATAAATGTAAACTAATTATGTATTTATAGTGTGCAATGGCTTTATGATATTCGTTATCATTACATTATAATTCCCCACCAAGGTTATACAGGGAAACTAAGGGCAAACAGGTATTTCCATTTCTTCCTGTGTCACTTACTAGCTCAATGAGCTTAGGTGAGCCATAGATCAGTACACTGCAGCGAATGCAAGCACTAGAGTTTAGAACCACTTAGATCTCAGCAGGTAGTATCTTACGGGTAGAAGAAATGGGGATATTATTCCATGGTTCAGTCATGAAGATTAAACGAGATAATACACCAGAGAACACAACATGATTCCCTTCACATTTAAGCATTCATAAAATATCACTCATTAATATTCAGATGAGTTTAAGAATTCTTGTCTCTAAAATGGGAAATATAATTTATCTCTGAGCTTTAGACATAGAAGTCTAGGACAAGAGAATATGTGAGCAAGTGTTTTTCTAAATAACAAAATAAGGTATCATGTAAATATAACCTATAGTTTTTTAGTTTATTAAAACAAAACACTATGTAAAGAATTAGGATTCCTAAGGATGATTGGTACTAGATTTAGGGGAAAAGGTCCTTATGTTTTCTCATAGAAGCAGATCTGTGACAAAATAAAAGCAGTCAATGGGATAATAAGATCTGATGGATAAGTAGTTCATTTGTATCTCATTCCTGGCAATGATTTAAAATGTGAGGCAAAAGAGAGATTATTACTCACTATGTGCCTTGTCTAGCCTCACATTATGATCTTCATACAGAAGGAATGTGGTTTCATTGTGAGGACATGGATTCCACCATACTACCTTGTCTCTAGCTCATCCCATACCCCTGACATTGTTCCCCAAGCACCCTTCATCACTGTTTTGCTTTCATTTACAGTGGTCCCCTCCCTTATCCACAGTTGACACATTCCAGCACCCCATAGCGGATACCTGTCACTGGGTCCTAAGGCATCCTGTCTATGTTTAGTCCTGTACAAACAAACCCAAGATAAACATTCACCCTTTCATGTCAGAGTCCAGAGTGCTCATAGTTACAGCATGAAATCTGCAGTCACTCTTTCATTTCAAGCAAACACTTTGTGGCTTCTTTGTTACATATGAACTGCCAGCACCACATCACACTACTCTTTCACTCTGGGGCCACTATAAAGTAAAATTTGGGCTATTTGAACACAAGCATTGTGATTAACAGAGATGGTCACTGAGTGTCAAATGGATAAGTAGTGTGCATGTAGCGTGGATATACTAGACAAGGAATGAGTCATGTCCTGGGTGGACGGGGGTGAGATATCATCATGTTACTCAGGAACAGTATGCAATCTAAAACCTGAATTATTGCTATAACTTTAACATTTGATAAATTTGGACTGTGGGTATGAAAGTTAGTCTTTATTGTCAATGTGACTGGATTTAGACTCACCTAGGAAACATACCTCTGGGTATGTTTAACTAAAGAGGGAAGACCAATCTTGAATGTGGGTGGTACCATAAATAAAAAGGAGAAGTTGAGCTGAATACCAGCTCTGCTTCCTGACTATGGAGACAATGTGACCAGCTACCTCGCATTTCTGCCACCATGCCTGCCTTGCCATGGTGGAATCTGTTCCTTCTTAGAACCGTAGGCCAGGACTGGAGTGATGGCTCAGTGGATAAAGTGCTTGCTGCACAAATGTGAGTTCAGATCCTTAGAATCCACATAAACCTGGACATTATAGTGCAAGTACCTATAATCCCAGTGAACCTATGATGAAAAGGGATGAAGAGACAGGCAACTCCTTGAGAAGTTCACGGGCCAGCTAGCTTATCAAATGCAGCATGAACAACAGGAAACCCTGCTTCAAACAAGGTGGTAGGTGAGAGCTGATACTAGAAGTTGCTTCTGACCTTCACATTCACACAGTGACACATGTGCAACCATACACACACACACACACACCCCAAACAAACATAAGCCAAAATAAGCCTCTCTTTGAGTTGCATCTGTCAGATATTTAATCACAGCAACAAGGTAACTACTAGACAGAATGACTGCTGGTCACTAGCACTGGGTAAAAGATGACTGTGCTCCCAGCTGGTCATCCTTTGGCCATTTCCTGAACCACATATAGAAAGGAGGAAAAAAAGTCATGTTTAAAGCTACTTACTCCAAAGTCTAGCTAGTGAACTCCCCTGCCATTTCTTTAATCTGTATTTCTTCCTTTTTAATCTTGACTCTAGTGCCAGCATGGATCCTCCAAGTTTTGAGTCTACATTCTTCAGCTTTTTAGATTTTCTAACTGGTGGTATTAGGAATCAGTACACATGGGGCTGGAGAGCTGGCTTGGTGGTTAAGGTGCTTGCCTGCGAATACTAAGGACTCATGTTTGACTCTCTAGATCCCACATAAGCCAGACACACAGTGACACAAGCATGCAAGGGGGTGCACACATCTGATGTTCAATTGCAGTGGCTGGAGGCCCTGGCGTGTCAATTCTCTCCCTCCCTCCTTCTCTCTCTTTTGTATAAAAATTGGGCTTGCTTAAAAAAAAAAAAAAAAGGATCAGTACATCTGTCTTAACACAGGGACATAGTTCATGCTGACCTTTTTTAGTTTTCTGAAATTTTTTATTCATTTAAAAACTATGAAACACAGACTTCTGGAAAACTGCAATTGTGGTATGTTACATTTTCTAGTTTGCTCAATGTGTTAAGTGGGTCTGAAGCTAGGATGATCCTAAGCTTTTGGCAGGTGGGCAGGAGATTCAATAAAAATCAAAGTAGGAACACAAAAGGCAGACACCATGAATTATTATTCTTTGGCTAGAACCTTCAAATGCCAAGTTGCTTTATAGTAGAAGTCCCCACTTTCCTCCCCAACTGCATTTCATTAACTGTCTACCTTCCCTGTCTTCCATTTGCAGTTTTCTGGAGGCCATGGGGCACAATGACTACTTTCTATTTTCATGTCTACTGTATAGCAAGATGCCATTCTTCTCAAGAAGCCATACTTTAGTGATGAGTAGACTTTCACGTGCTCACTTCCCAAAACTCCCTTCTTTCTCTTTGTAGCTGTCCACTTGTTCTAATGTCACTTGTATCAACATGTTTTAGGACACATGTTAGGCAGTTTAGGGTACCTGTTTGTTCACTGATGTTCTTTGTTATTAAAGGTGAAAAAAAAGCAAGAATTGATTTTAGGGTGAATTATAATCTTATATTTCCAAATGGAAAGCTGTGATGATCTGCAAAGTAAATGTAGTTTGCAAAGTTATACTAGGAAAATTTTACACAAGGTTTTCTTTTCTGTTTTATTTCCAGGATCTCCTGGTCCAGTTGTTCAAGATGCTGTCCCTGGAACCATAAAGGAACTTTAGTTTTTCACTTGCTTTATTATAGTCTCCCCAAAGGTGGGTTACCGTCCTGTCTTACTCCATGTTTTCTAGCCCTCCCTTTCAGGCTATTCCAGTTTCACTCACCTCTCCTTTCTCACTCTGGCTGCTCTGTGAAGATGACTGAGACCATCCTCACTTAGCTCCGCCACATAACAACACTGGTGCCACTGCTTAGGAATTACACACCACTGGCTGCTGTGAGTTTCCTTTCCATGAACTGCTACAATCATAATATTTTTTAAAACAACACGATTCTCACTTCAAGGAAAAGAAACATAAAGCTCTCTTGCAACTCTCTTATCACAGTGAATACATTTAGCCTCTGCACAATTATTTTTTTTTAACCCATAAAGTGATGGAAACAGTGCATTTTACTTTCCCAACCAGACACATGGACCACCACCAAGACTGAGAGAGAATGTGACTTCTTGATGTCTCAGCCAAGTCTTGAACTTCTCTGCTAGCACAGGTCTGTTGGCGAGTGGAGGCCACTTCATAGAGCTGGCCACAGACCACAGTTCACTCTGGAATATTTTGTGCACAAAGATGTATTCTTTTCTAAGCAAGACCATGGCTTGTGTCTGCCACTGGGGAATAAAAATATAAAACACTGAAGCTGCTGTTTTTGGGTGGTAGCAGTGGCTACAGATAGGAGCAGGCTTCCGTTTTCAGTTTCTATACCAGAATAATCACTCAGCCTTTCACTTCTTTCACACATGTTATTGGTGTTGTGACACCCCTATCAGCTGAGTGTCATTATCAACAGAGCTTGGTAATTTTAATTACCCTGCAAATCTTCCAAGTGTGGGCAGCTCACAGGAGTACCATCCTCTGAGGAGGGAGACAGAGCTCCCACAGGCCTGAACCTGGAGGCCCAGCACCAGCCAGGAGCAAGAGGAGTAGGAGAAATTCTCCCTTCCTAATGAGGACTTCTAGCACATTCAGTGGCATCATTGGAAAAGACCCAGCATTGGCCTTCAAACAGGCTCTAGAGTCAGACACTGAGGCTGGTTGGGCTTTGCTCAAAACACGGAAGTTACAGACGAGAACATAAATTCAAAAATATCCTTATTCTACTGCTCTGTAGTAGAGGTCATAAATCTAGTGCAGCGGTAAGGCTTTTGATCTTACTGTGCTCTATGCTCTCCTGAGGTCAGTTAGCCATCAAAAGGTGAAACAGGACAAAGATCAGTGCAGTCAGTCTGAGAAACAGCTTTCAGTCAAAGCTTCATAGAATGACAAATACAAAATAGTTTCTTTTAGATGGAAGTATTATTGCTCGTGGAAAAAGAGTGCATGTTCAAGTTGAGGCCACCTTGAGACTACATAGTGAATTCTACGTCAGCCTAGACTAGGGCTACACCAAGACCCTACCTGGAAAAACTTAAAAAAAAATCCTTTTCTTTTTTTCATCCTATAGCATCAGTTGCTAAAACTGCAGGTGATTCAAACATGAGCATAATAAGCAAATATTGGGTAAGCCTTTAGAAGCAGGGTCAGTAAAAACCATAGTGAATTCTTTTTTTTTTTTTTTTTTTTTTTTTGGTTTTTCAAGGTAGGGTCTCACTCTAGCTCAGGCTGACCTGGAATTCACTCTGCATTCTCAGGGTGGCCTTGAACTCGCAGTGATCCTCCTACCTCTGCCTCCCGAGTGCTGGGATTAAAGGCATGCACCACCACGCCCGGCTGTAAATTATTTCTTTAAATGGAAATCCAGAAATCCAGCCACTGTGAAACAAAGTTGGTGATCAGGAGCTGAATGGTCCTCCTTCAGTATCCATGGAGAATGGCGGTTTCAGGACCCCCATAGATACCAAGATCTCAAGTACTTGGATGCTCAAGTCCCTCATGTTAAAATGTTATAGCACTTAGAGCCTATATACATCTTCCTATATACTTTAAACCACCTACAGATGACTTATAATACCTAGTACAATGTAAATGCTAGGTAAATAGCTGTCACACTGAACTGCTAAGGGAATAATGATAAGAAGTGTATGAACAAGGTCAGTAATAATATAAATTTTTCTGAATATTTAAAAAAATATTTTAAGCTGGGTATAGTAACACATGCCTTTAATCCCAACACTTGTGAGGCAGAGGTAGGAGGAGTGCCATGAGTTCAAGGCCACCCTGAGACTAGAGTGAAGTCCTACCTCAAAAAACTTAAAAAATTATATATATACATACATATATATACATACATACATATATATATATATATATATATACATATATATATATATATATATATATATATATATATATATATTTGAGAGAGAGAAAGAAAGAAAAAGAGGCAGACAGCGAGAGTGAGTATGGGCATGCCAGGGCCTCCTGCCACTGCAAACACCAGAAGTATGCACCTCTTACTGTGCGTCTGGCTTTATGTGGGTACTGAGAAGTCAAACCCTGGCTGTCAAGCTTTGCAAGCAAGCACCTTTCACCACTGAGCCATATCCCCATCCCTTTTTCTGAATGCTTTTGATCTGTGGTTGGTTGAATCCATGGTTGAGCCCAAGGATATGGAGGACCCACTGGTATACATTACTTGGTCTCATCTAGACTCCTTGCATGGGAAGATCTCAAATTGGGATTTACACGCATCCAATTCACTGTAATGCCAGGGCTTCTGTCCTCAGTGAAGTGAATCATCAAGAGATAAAACAGGATAACGATCAGAATAGAATTAGAATTAGTTGTAGAAGCAGCAGTACAGGTTTCACAGACTGGCAAATGCAAAGCACAGAGACAGTCTGCAAATGGCAAATACCGAGGGAACCCCAGGCCTGCACAGCAGTCCTCATCGTGGGTTCTAAGACTCATACTTATTCAAAAGCCTCAGCCACAAGGTGGCTGCACTTTATTGCTTTCACACTGTCAAAACTGCTACTTGTAAGGACATCAATTATACGCTACTGGAGACCCCACTTTTCACTACTTTGACTTGAGTTGTTCCTGGAAACTTGGACTCCCCACAGAGAGCATACTTGGTCCTCAACACCGAGGAGAGTGAAGACCTGATCCTCTACCTTTAAGTTTCATTTTCATGCTAGATTTCCAAATTCTGACTCTGGGGCTGGTTCTCTGTCATTTCTGAGATTAAATTACATCAAATCTAGGTTGGTAAGAACTGACTGAGCCAAATCTATGACCAGCTCACCAGAAAGTATACCACTATAACTTTATTTCTGATTCATAAAACATCTTTTAGTGGCAGCATAAACACCAAGAAATTCCTTAATTTTGGACTTTTGGGAAGATTGCTTATTCTGGTTTTGTTGTTTTCCATTTTTCCTTGGGGATAAGAACATGGGTGTGACTCCTCTCTTACCCTCTGTGTTAAGGGCAAATCTGTTTATTTACTAAGAACCTTTTGGAACAATTAAAAACATATAGTTATAAAATTTATTTTTAGATTCTTCTGACTTCCTATGCTATTTTATTACTTGTATTTAAAACACATTGTAATTCCATTCTTCAATCTTGGGACTGTTTTATAGAATGCATGATGAATTAAAATGTTAAGGTAGCAGAATTTAAATTGAGTTCTCAGAATTTAAAGCAGTGGAGGTTGCCATGTAGTACACAGCTGTGGGAGCTGAATGACTCGTTAAACCCAGGTGATGAGAACTCCACTCCTGGACTCTGGAGACAACAGACATGCACCTGCTAGTTTCTAGCTCTCTTACAAATCTTGTGCTCCTGTGGAAAAACTGTTATTGGACCAATCTTAATCTAAATTTTTTATATTAAAAGAATAAAGCATTTGAGGAGCATTGGGGGAATCCTCTAAATTCTAATTCTGGGGCTGATTCTCTTCTGTGTAATTTCTAAGAATAAGTTATATTAAATCTAGGTTAGCAGGAAGTGAGTCAAATCTGTTATCAGTCATGAAAAAGACATTATTAATTATGTCACTATTAATGTGTTTCTGACTCATGTGATACACTTTCATGGTAGGATAAACACCCAGAAATTAGCCTTTCTAATAACCATGGAGATTGTAATTAATCTTTGAACTATGGTTTGTAGTCATCAAATTGCTCTTTCACGTGCAGCTAAAGGAAACGATGACATTATTTTGAATAGACAGGAAGGCCATGGGGGCTAGGGGGAAAGAGGCTGGTCATTACACTCTTGGCTATATTTTCCATATAACCCACTCACGAACCCCACTCCAGAGTCAACCTGGAAAGATGCATTTGACAAAACTTCTGTGTCAATTATAGAACAAAATAGTAAGACAAAATGAGGTTGGGGATGATATTTGAAGACCCTCATTTAATACCGGTCCTGCCATAAACCAGCAGAATGACCTTGAATGATTTCAGTGTCTTAATCTATAAATTGATATTAATAACCTTAACTCCAAGAATTAATTATTGATCAATATACAAAGTATCTCAAATGTCTGGCACATAGTAGGTACTTGGTAAATAATAATTACTGCTATTATACTAGCTTTATAATTACTGTTAGCAGCTTCTGGCTTGGGTCTTGTGAAGGAGAGGATAAACAGAGAAAACATTTATAAATTTGTTTTTTAATCTATTTCACTCAGTTAATTATTTAATATTTAACTGGTTAATTATTCATAGTCAAATAAAAGGCCTAATAAAACTGTGCTTATTAAACAATAATTTGCTTCTCCAAATCCTTTTGCCACCAAAGCAAGTGAGAAGGAAGCAAAGGAAGGGAGAGTGTTGTCTCAGTGGCTAGTGTCTTTCTTAAAAGGAACAGTTACTAGTAAGCAGGACCTATCTTATAAGAGCAGTTTTAGGGTCCTAAAGATTCTGTCTTCCTGTCTGGGGATGATCCCCAGGGCAGCAGTGAGGGCTGTATAGCAGGCATGCTGGCCCAGGGTCTCCTCAAGTGGATGATGGGGGTGTAAGCAGAGAGGTGGAAGGCTACTACACTGTGGTGGCAGGACAGAGGACCCAGGCAGACCAAGGCAGGAAAGTCTGGACAAAAATAAATGTGATTCACTAGGGCTAGGAGATCAATGCCTGGCATGGTGGGATTTCCAGTTCACTAGAAGGAAGGCCAGGCCATTCTTGTGGAAAGCATGGGCCCTTTCCCTTTCGAGTGTTTCCCAGGTCTTCTGAACATGCATGAGTCTATCTACAGTAGATCTGTGGGGGATGCAACCCAAGAGCCCAGGGGATGTCTGAAACCAACGACAGTACTCAATCTAATGTACGTGATGTTTACTCCTATGCATACACGCACGTGTTTAATGGCTTTTTCCTTTTAGCTAAGTGCTTTATTGTGGAGGTTCAGCAATAAAACTAGCATGATTCCTTTCACTGTCTTCCAAATTTCACAGATGGATTTGTCCATACCATAGATTAATTGAATTGGGAAGCAAAGATGAGCTCGCAGAATTGTCTAGGAGAAGGTGAGAAGGAAGCCCCAAACTACATAAGGACAAATGGTGAGTTTATAGATTTCAGACTCCTTGATCCTCCCTGACACCACTGACCTTGTCCCTTGTCTTCAGAAGAGGTCTGCAATCAGGTGGAACAGCTGGCCAAGCAGAGCCAGTCAGTTCAGTTTCTACTAGTGCATCTGGGTATGCATCCAACTGAATACACACTGAGCACTTACTGTGTACTAGGTACTTCTCTAGCTTTGGAATACAACACAGAAAACAAAAGAAACAGCTTCTGTACTCAGGAAATGTAAGTACTACTGGGGGAGACAGCAGTAAACAAGAATGGATAAATCTAAACACAACAGCTCTATGTACCTCATCATTGCTACAATGGTTTGATGGGTTTAATTAGTATTTTGGCAAAAAAAGAACATGAGGGTTTTCTTACTGCATCTGACGAGCTGCATGTGGAAGAAACATTATAGTGTATGTGGTTTATAGTTACAGAAAGATTCCGTTTTTTAAAAAAATATTTTAGTGCAATTTATGTTAACATTCCATAAGAGCTTTGTACCAACACTGTTTCATTGCTGGGGAGATAGCTGCAGATTAAATCTATGCCCTTATGGAGGCTATATTCTAGTTAAATGAATTAGACAGTAAACATGTGTAATACCATGCTATGTAACATCAGGTAATATAACCCAAGGCACTACAGCTTAGCATCATGCAAGATGATGTTATAACCACTGAAACTGCATTTCCTCAAAAATTGGGATAAGGCAAAGGTGTTATTCTCACCACTCTTGTTCAACTATAGGGTTTGAATTCTTGGTCAGAGCAGTAAGAAAAAAAATAAAAGAGGGGAAAGAAAGACAAACATCATGTTTTCTCATATGCAAAATCTAGATCTATGTTGGGTATGGTGGCACACACCTTTAATGTCAGCACTTGGGAGGCAGAGGTAGAAGAAGGATTGCCATGAGTTTGAGGCTGATCTGGCACTAGAGGAGTTCCAGGTTAGCCTGGGCTACAGTGAGACTCTACCTCAAAAAAAGTGAAAAAAAATCTAGATCTAACCATGCGCATACACACATGCACACACACAAATCAGAAGGTAAACTATTTATTGGGCGTGAGGAGGAAGGGGATTGGGAGTAAGGGAGACAAGGCAAAGAACTGGAGGGTGAATATAAACAAGGTATGGGTTGCAGAGATTGCTTAATGGTTAAAGACACTTGCTTGCGAAGCCTGACTGCCTGGGTCTGATCCCCTGGTACCCATGTAAAGCCAGGCACACAAAGTGGCTCAGGCGTCTGGAGTCAGTTTGCAGGAGCAGGAGGCCCTGGTATGCCCATCCTCTCTCCTGTCTCTTTCCTCCTCCCTTTCTCTTTCAAATAACTAGCTCACTAAATAAATCATACTACTCATAAAGTAACTCATTAGTTTGTAGGCTAACTAAACATTTTAATAAAAAGATAGAAAAAAGAAATGAGGAAATAGGAAAATTGCACACATTATATCAGTATATTGGCTATCTCTTCAAGTGATTAGCTGCTTTTCACAGAAACATCTGGCATTCCAAGCAGAGTAGGGGGTCCAAGGATCTCATGTATGGTGCTTTGATTCATGTATCTCCCATAAACATGTGTTCTGAATGCCTATTCCCAGCAGGTGGAAATTTGGGAACTGGAGCCTTGTTGGAGGAGTTGTGTTACTGGGAGTGGACTTATGGGTGTTAGAGCCAGCTCCCCATTGTTAGTATTTGGTAAACTCTCCTGCTCCTGATGATGCCCAGGAGGTGATGTCCAGCCTCTGCTCATGCCACATTTATCCACCATCATGGAGTTTCTCCTCAAGTCTGTAAGCCAAAATAAATCCTTTCTTCCCACAAGCTGTGTTTGGTCAGATGCTTTGTATCAGTAATAAGAAAGTATCTGCAACATCATGCCTGCTGTACTTGCCTTATCTGAGTTTGGAAGAGCCACATGATGGGGTCCTGAATTCACTGTTTTGCATTTATTTTCTTGTTTCCATTTCTGTCTGGATGAAGTATTTAATTTTACATAAGACACTTGGACAATTGGGAGTACATGATTTTACTGTAATGTAACTGAAAGAGTTTCTTCATGGTATTTCTCTGCTTCAATAATTTATGATTCTTATTAAAAAATTAAGCATTATAAAACAATACTAACTGCAGGGGCATGCAAACCCACTAATATTTTAACACCTACAGACAATAATGCCCACAGTGAACAGTGTTAAGCCTTGGGTACTGCTCCAATTTTTATATACATATGCTGTCATGGGGTCACACATATATTTTTAATGAGGTCATACTGTTTGGTGATATTTTTCTACTGAACATCTTTCCTAGAACAAGTTATAAGTTTATCTCTCCTATAGAGGCATCACAGACCACCTCACTGCCTAGAGGTACTATAGTTTATTTATTCAGGTGACACAGTTGGGTTGTTGTCATTTTTTTCCTTACTACAAACCATCTTTTGGCAAAAATCCCTGAACTTTTATGTACTAGTGGTTCTGCGTATCTGCAGTAGGATTAAATCCTTGAATAATATTTCTAGATAAATGATATAAATATTAAAAATTTTAATACATTATTAAATTATTTCCTATGGTCTACTAATTTACATCTCGCCAACAATATATAATTTCCTCAAACAGTCCCTGTTTCTTACCATCCTAATATTCTGTTTAAATAACACAGCCATACATGGTGGCACATGCCTTAAATCCCAGCGCTTGGGAGGCAGAAGTAGGAGGATCACCATGAATCTGAAGCCAGCCTGGGACTACAGAATGAGTTCCAGGTCAGCCTGGACTAGAGTGAAACTCTACCTTGGAAAAAAAGTTACATCATCATCAGTCTTGCAGGAAAAAGCTCATTGAATTGCTCTGTGTCTCTAGTATATCATATTTATTGGATATCCACTTACTTGTGAAATATTTATTTATATCTTTACCAATTTTGGCACCAGGATATATATTTTTATATTGTTTTAAGAATACTTTAGGTAATTTGAACATTGCTGGGTCATTGCTTACATGGAAGGAATTCCTAATTTGAAAATGAACAAAAAACTTGGAAGAAGAAAGTTCTTTTGAAAAGAAACAGGTTGTGATATAATTTTACCATTGAAAGGTATATTGAATACATTTGTATGTTGAACAGTTATAAAAGTATATAGCAGGCAAATTGTATTGCCTAGTGGAAAACTTTTCTTAATTTGAACTGAAGAAACTGGTTTCTAAAAACCTTTGTTTTAAAAAAAGGCTAAATAGGCTACCTTAGCAATGCCCCTGTTGAATCCTTAGAAAAGTTAACATAAAGATATGCTATTGTTTTCCAAGGACTTAGCACAATGTTGGCAACCAAATGAGATATAGAGGAAGCTAGAGCTGTGATTCCTGTCCTGCAGCTGTTTGCAGGAAGCAAATCAGAACCAATCACACACACACACACACACACACACACACACACACACACACATGGATCTTGCTGGGATGACAAAGAGTTCTGAAACTATCATGGTGATGGTTTCTCAACTTGACCATTTAATGAATTATCTACTTTTTACCAAGTCGCACACTTGAACTGGGTTAGTGCTCTGGCATATAAGCTGTATCTTGGTAAAGATAAAAATAAGTAAAAGTAGAGTGATGCCCAGAGTGAATTTATATACTGCTGATATGGTAGCAGTAAGAAGACAAAGATATCTTTAACTTGGGCAAGCAGCAGAAAGAGAAGGACTAGCAGGTTCACGGAAGGGGGAGAATCCATAAGGGTGGCCGAATGACCATGAGAGTGAGCAGTCTGCTTGGGGTGGGATGGAGGTGGTGCTGGAGGGTGGACCGAGTGCTGTGGTACAGGCAGAAATGCAACAGGAACAGGAAAGGAGCACCCAGGTCATGGATACAACTCAGCAGCAAGCCAGTGATACATCTCAGACCTGACATCTTGGTAAAAGCAGCTCTGAAAAGGAGCATGGTTGATCCATGTGAGGTGCAGCAATAAATTCTAGCTGCAACATCCTAAGGAAGCCATTTAAATGACCACACCATGTGAAGTAGAAATACCACTTGATTTGGAATGAGGATACATTGACTCTAGCATCAAATCTATAGGAAACCATGTTATCTTGGATAAAGGCTACCCAGACAAGATGTGTGTTTTGATGTTACAAACAAGGACACTTGTCTACAGGAGTCAAGTTGGCTGTTACAGCCAACAAAGTTTATTTAACCCATCTGAAATGCAGGTGATTGCTTCTTTTCATCTTCCTTCAGTTTTTGCAAAGTGATAACAGCCTTTAACTGGAACTTGTGGGAAATAAGTCTATTTGAAACTATCTCATAAATATGGTACTTAATGGAGAATGAATTAGCTTCAGAAAGACTTACATGTGTAAACCCAAGCTATTAGCATTCCTGCAATAGTGACTCTCTCATATAAGTTAATTGTTCTTTCCTCCTCAAAACCCATATAAAACAAGAGTGAAACAAAACAGCAAGAGAAGGAGAGGAAGATAGGAGCAGAGGCTAGATGTGAGTAGAGGAGCTGGGCATGAAAGCCAGGTGAAAGCAAGTAGAACTGGAGCCAGAACACTCTGCTCTGTCCTTGGCTTGATGGGTGTTTGGACTCATATTTGTGAATTCCATGAAAAGAGGCTTTAGGAATCAAAGTGTCTACTAAAAGAAAGGGGAATTAGGTAGAGCAGTCCAACATGACAAACATTCTCTCAAAACACATCACCAGGGTCCTTTGTTTTCAGACTCTGTTGTATTATCCTCATCTTTCTTCTGATACTTCCTTATTTTTTAAAGATTATTCATTGCATTCATGGCATTTTCAAAAACAATTTGTTGTTGCTGATTCCCATTCCTGCCTCTATCCACCTCTCTCCCAAATGTGTAGCCCAGACTGACCTCAACTCCTGATCCTCCTGCCTCCCCCTCTTCAGCAATTTCCCATGGGCATGCACCACCATGGCTGGCTATTCCTTTTTCTTTATCTTTTTTCTGTATCACTTTTGAAATCATGGTGGCAGTTAATTTTTTTGAACAGGTCTGAAGTGATGTGGTTAAGTCCTATATCATATCTTCTTTGGAGTCAAACATTCACACTTTGTTAGACTCTCTTGCCTGAGGAAGCTAAGGCCTCAGTCCTCAGCTGATTGTAGAAGCACCTGTCACAAAGCAGAGCCATGCATCAAGGTGTTAGTAGTCTACATCCAGGGAAAACCATCAATTGTGAGCTATGCATCAAGGTGTTAGTAGTCTACAGCCGGAGAAGGCCATGATTGTGAGCCATGCATCAAGGTGTTCGTAGTCTACAGCCGGGGAGGCCATCAATTGTGAGCCATGCATCAAGGTGTTAGTAGTCTACAGCTGGGGAAGGCCATCAATTATGAGCCATGCATCAAGGTGTTAGTAGTCTACAGCCGGAGAAGGCCATGATTGTGAGCCATGCATCAAGGTGTTAGTAGTCTACAGCCGGGGAAGGCCATCAGTTGTGAGCTATGCATTAAGGTGTTAGCAGTCTGCAGCCAGGGAGGCCATCAATTGTGAGCCATGCATCAAGGTGTTAGCAGTCTACAGCCGGGGAGGCCATCAATTGTGAGCCATGCATCAAGGTGTTAGCAGTCTACAGCCGTGGAAGGCCATGATTGTGAGCCATGCATCAAGGTGTTCATAGTCTACAGCCGGGAGGCCATCAATTGTGAGCCATGCATCAAGGTATTAGTAGTCTACAGCCAGGGAAGGCCATCAGTTGTGAGCCATGATCAAGGTGTTAGTAGTCTACAGCCGGGGAAGGCCATGATTATGAGCCATGCATCAAAGTGTTACTAGGCTACAGGCGGGGAAGGCCATCAATTGTGAAGCAGATTAAACTTTGATAGCCTCCTTTTCCACCATGCCACCTGCTATCTTGATTCCATCCACCTGTGTCCCTGGTCACTTGTCAGACAGGAAGAAAGGGCTCAGCTTTGTGTGTGTCCTATTGCTTCTTACGGAGCACTGTACCCATTCCAAACAGTTCCTCCATCAGCTCTTAGGAAGGAAACCCTGTGAATGCTATCTGTAGGGTTTACTCAGGTGATATCCTTCTGCCTTCATTTCCTTATTTATGACCTACCCTTCCATCACATCTTAGTTTAAGAAGAACCATAGTCCTCAGCAAACTCTTATCCACTGTCCTCCCCCACCCCCCCTCTCCTATCCAACTACTAACCAGGTCTGCCAGTACTTAGCTTTCGAAATCAGATGAGATAATTTGCATTCAGGGTGTAGCTTAAAGTGATAACTGTAGAATCTCTTATTCTCAGTGTGTGTAGTACTTCCTCCATTGAGTGGGAGCACAGTGAAGCCCTCTGAGGGCCGGTCTGCTTTTTCACCACTGCTATCCAGTGTGTATGTTAGTGAGGTGCTCCTTAGAAAGTCATGGACTAGATAAATGGCTACTTGACACATAAGCTAGGGTAAGATCAAGAGACTGATTCTTAAGCCACATGCCATAATGGACATTCATGTAATTTCCTGTCACCTCAAAACTTTCACTGAGGCAGGCAAGTATTTTATCCCCACAGTGTCTGGTTAGCTCACCATGTTTGTGGAATTCTTGTTTCTTTGAGGTTGAGCTATGTCACAGGGATGGGTGGGGGTGGGGTGGGGAATCTCCATGGTGAGAATAGAGCTGAATTCTGAGTCAGACGTCCCTAAACTAAGTGTCTGAAGAAGTCAGGGAGAGCCACTTTGGATTAAACCTCAGTGCAGAATTCAGTGCTCTCCTTGTTCTTCACTCTTAAGAGGAAATGGCTTTAGAAATTTGTGAGAGACGAGAGCATCATCACAGCGAGTATCTAGTACTCTAAGAAAACCATTTCAAAGGACAGTAAGTGATTCTTCCATTCTTCTGATGCATTAAGATACCCCATACATGCACTATTATTTTTTTTCTAAAATTAATGTGTCAGGTAACACCAAGAAGGAACTTAATCAATATCCACTGACCCAATTTTATTTGTAGGGTGACTGAATACTAGTTTGGTTCCCTCCAAACATAAGCTTTGAAACAAATTTAATGCTTTAAAAACACTAAGCTTCTAAAGCAGGATAATAAAATAATGCAACAGTAGGAAACAGGAGAAAAAGTATGACTCTCAGGAGGAAGGAAATCACTAGGAACTTTGGAAATAAAATTCTCAGAGAAGTTTCAAGTAACATGGGGAGAGAAAGAAACATACTGCTTGCTGCTGGGAGTTCCTTATAATTGTTAGCTTTGGTGCCAAAGAGCCAGTAAAGTCAGAAATATTTTGGGCAAATTTCAAGAAATTTAAAACAAAGGTTATAAAAAAAAAGAATAGGGGGTCAGTCTGTTTACCTAGTACAGACAGATGGTTGTGCTTATGTACTTAGAGGAGCAATGCAGAAAGATTTCTAAAGTTCCAGATGAGACACATTTGCTAAAAAAAACAAAAAACAAAAAACAAAAAACAAAAAAACAAGCTTCAAGTTGGCAGAAGGTAAAATCCCTGTATTGGATAAATATTTAGCAACACGGAAAAAAATTTTAACACTAATATCTCATTATAGTGGGATATGCTTTATGGTTTGAAATCTCTTTCCCACTCTGTTTTACAAGTGACGATAAAAGTCAAAACATCGTCACCTGTCCAGGATGAATCCTGCACCTGTAAAGCTTTATTTCAAGCCTACTTCCTCATTACAATGGAGAGGGAACTGGCGTGAGAAAGCAGGCCCTTCCCACCATTCCTGCACTGAGCTCTGGGCTCCCAAAGATCATTGCTAAAACCACAAAAAAACTGCTCAATTCATTTTTTATGATTTCAGCCTGCATAATAAACAGTTCCAGCTGGAGCTCAGTGGTTGACTCCAGCCAAAAATTGAGAGGGCTCAACTCTGAGGCATGTGATAACAGCGCTGCCTGAGGGAGGGATGAAACCTCCATCAGCACCAGGATGGCCAACTAGTGGAGCAGAGGTACAGCTGGGTTTGTGGCACTGGAATATGTCATAGGGCACAGAAAACACAAATGATGGACTCTTCTCTAAATGGGCTGACAGAATAGATGGGGAGATAGGAATCTATAAAGGCATGAGGGCAGAGAGCGAGACAATCCCTTGGTCATGAGTGGAAAACCTGTATGTGTGTGTGTTTTTTTTTTTAGTTAGTTATTTCAAGCAGAGAGAGAGAGAGAAGAAGAGAGGAGAGGAGAGGAGAGAAGAGAAGAGGCATGCTAGAGCCACTAGCCATTGCAAACCAACTCCAGATGCATGCGCCACCTTGCACATCTGGCTTTACGTGGGTAGAGACTCAAACCTTGGTTGTTAGACTTTGCAGGCAAGCATCTTAATCACTGAGCCATCTCTCCAGCCCATGAATGGAAAATCTAAATCCAGCAGTGAGCAGTGATGCTTGAACTAAGTGACATCAGGGTTTACTGTCAAGTTCAGTGGTCGTGAATCCACGGAAGCAGGGTGCAAACATGGAGACTCTGGCTAAGTTCCAGCCAGAATTCTCCACTTTACCCGTCTCCTTCCCAGGAACAGCCCAGGAAAGTGTCACTAGGAGCCACTAGTACTTTCTGCACAGAGAAACCCTTCCAAAGCATGTGTTGTCCTACCCACTGCAGGCCCAACACTGAGGCTCTGAGTTTTAAACCAGCCAGAGGCACACAGTGTACCTCTGAAGGGTGGCTTCAGAAGCCTGAGCCCCTGCACTGTGGACACCCACAGACTGTACTACACTGTCTTGGAGCTGGGAGGCTGAGTGTGGATGTAAGTGGCCTTCAGGCTTTTTTCTTCATGGAGGAAATACGGCCCCAATACTTGTGTCCCCAAAATGTCGTGCTGGGGGAAGCATTCTCATCTGCCTGGTCTGGGATGCTTCTTTACCAAGACTCTTCATTCGTAACTTTTTAAGTTACTCTCTACCTTCAGCACCTGGTAGGGTTCCCCTCAGTTCCTTTGCTTTTTGTATCCATGAAAATGCCTGAAGTGCAGGTGTTGGCCAAGAGTCCTCACTGCAGGCTCTAACTGGGTGCACCACCTTATACAGGGTGGCCCTATAAAGCAGACGTGCTGGTAGGCTGTGTCTTGCCTGGCCTGGAGCATTGGTTCAGCTTGCATATTACAAAACAGGCCACTGGGTACTTAAAACACATGAAAAGCAAAAACCAGGGAAGTTCATTTCCAGCACTGCTGGCTCCAAAAACAGCACACACACAGGTCCATCTGGCCTGGCTCCTGCAGGTGAGTGTGCAATCTGGACAAGCCACAGCTGTTGGAAATCAAAAGGTTCTTATACTTTGTTTGGGATATTAACTTTAGCTTTTGACTTACATTTTCTAGTTTACATTCATTCTCTTCTGCTAGTGGTATAGTTAGCAGGATCATATGATAGTCCTATTAAAGATTCTATGGCTACAGTACAACACTCATACATGATTGTTATCTATAGCTACGTCTTTGCCACAAAGGCATAACTGAGCAGTCATGACAGGCTGAGTGGTCTTCAAAGCCTAAAATATAGGTAAATATAAAATATATATAATATTATAATATATGATTATATAATAATATGTAATACTTAACTTCTGTTTGAGGGCTACAAGATAGCACAGACACAAAATATTTGTTCAATGAATGAATGAATGAATGAACAAGTGAGGTTCTGAAATATTATATTGAGTCTTTACACTATTAGTCAATTAGCCAAGTATTACAAAATAATAATTGAGTGATTTGAACTTAATATAAATCCAATTATAGAAAAAATATAACCTGTATTTCAGCTTTCTGAAAGTTAGGAATTTAATGCATTTCCTTTGATGTGATGTGAGAGAAATGCTGAGATGTACAGTGCTGGCCTATGTGACATTTAAGCTCATATGGGACTTTAATTACCCAGGGACCAATCCAAACACACACACACACACACACACACACACACACACACCACTGTGATGTGTACAGGTAATGCAGAAATCTTAAAGTTTCTTTCCTTTTTCTTCTTTAAACTACTTGGGCCAGTGTTTCAATGTTCTATCCCCTTTGAGCATAAAGACAGTTTTCTTTTAGATATGGGGTCTTCACCTTGTCACAATTATAAGCAAAATGCACCTGAGGGGTTTCTTGCAGATATTTGCAAAAACCCTGCTGCCTACACATCTGTGGAGGCTGGTATACATCATAAAATGGAGATTGGATTCCCTTTTCGTGATGTTGTTTTAAAATTTTTATTCATTTATTTCCATGTTTGCATTTTCACACATGTATGTAATCTATTTTGAGGGTAATTGTGGAGAAGAGCAAAATGTGCTGTTATTTTTTCAAAGGTCTGAATTCTGCCAGGAGGAATGAGTATGAACCTGAAAAAGAAAGGTCAGAGTCCAGATTTTCAAAGATAGCACAAAGCCCTGCTAAGCACTTACAGGCCACCCTGCCTGGGCTGTGCATCCCTTACATAACCAGCGGCCTCCAACAACTCCACAAAGTTTCCCTACAGATTCAGGAGATCCTGCCTGAAAGTGTTAACTCCTTTCAGAAGCCCATCTATGTCCTGTAGTTTGACTTTCCAACTGGTAATTAGATTAGCCAACAAATACTTCATCCCAATACAAACACAGACAGTATTTGTGGCAAATTCTGGGGAAAGACTTCTGATGGTACTATCAGTGTTCCAGAGACCCATGACAAGACTCAATATACTTTAGATAACATTTAAAGACCCAGAAGTGAAAAAGACACAATTGCTTCTTTTGTCCCTTTAGTCTGTAGAAGATCTATTTTCCTGAGCTGATCCTTAGGTTTTATAGGCAAATGCCTTAACCACTAAGCCATTTCTCCAGCCATAAAAATCTACTTATTTTTTTTTTGTTTATTTGCAAGTAGAAACACACACACACACACACACACACACACACACACAGAGAGAGAGAGAGAGAGAGAGAGAGAGAGAGAGAGAGGTGGAATGAATATGGGCATGCTAGGGCCTCTAGTCACTGTAAATGAACTCCAGATGCATGGGTCACTTTGTACATCTGGATTTATGTGGGTACTGGGGAATTGAATCCAGGCCATCAGACTTTACAAGCAAGTGCAAAGTTACCCTGAGCCATCTCTCCAGCCCCTTAAAAACCTACGTTTTAAGTGCAAGTAAAACAGGCAACCTCTGTAGATGCCTTGCAGAGAAGCAAGTCTTTGCCTCACCAGCTGCCCTAATGTGGATGATTATACAATGATTCAAGGTCCTAAGAGAATGTGGATATAGCACCTGTCAACCAGAACCATGCTCACATGGCCCAGAGTACTCAGACATTTCCCACCTGGAAATGAGACTGTGGCGGACTGCCTCAGTCTTACAGTCTCCCAACACCTTGAGGATGGTCTGGGGCATTCTTTGGATCCTTGGGGTGTGCATGTGTATGTTTCAGAATAATGATACACTCTCAAATTAGCACAAGAAATCATATGAAGAGCCTGTGAAATCACTACACAGAAAAGTGGTGACAGGCACAGCCTTGGGAATTCACCCCCAAAGAAGCCAGAAGCAGACTTGGAGCAAAGGGTGACCCGTGAGTAAATGAGTTGGCAAACAAAACTGCATGTGCTAATAAATGATATCACTAAGTATTGCATATTTGTACAGTATTAGAAATGCAGAAGTCTGTGCAGTATGAAGAACTTTCTGTTCCTCTGATCTCAAGCTATCAGCAAGGGGGGGAGCTCTACAAGGTTTTCCACACAGGCATAATTTTCCTCTGGTGAATAACATGGGTTTCAGTTCTAACATCCCCTTTTTATTTTTGGATCAAAAGCAAGAATAGACTAAATATATAATTGCATCTCCACAAAACCAATCCACCCATGCTCTTAAGTCGTAAGTATATTCTAAAGCATCAGAGTATAAACATTAGTAGTAAGGTGATAAGGAGGATTTATTGGTTTTCTTCTTTGCAAATATGTACTTGCCATCTTCTTTTGTGTGTCTCCTCATTCCTCACCTCCAGCTCTTCAACTATCTATGAAGGCAATCCTAACTTTAGTTTTAAAAACTGTACCTTATCGTATGTTTATGAACAATGCATGTACAGAGGTTTTAGTCACTTATTCTCATTTATGTCCCCACTTGTGTCCCAGAAGACAATATTGTTGTTAATCCCTTGCTGTGCCTAATTTATAAATCACACTTTATCATAGGTATAGTTTCTAGGAGGAAAAACCACAGTATACCCACAGAAGAGAAAAGAGCAGATTAGGTGATTAGGGGACTTGAGCTGGCTTGTCTGTTACTCATCTAACCCTGGCTACATCATTCTCAGTTGATTCTACGTGGAGCTCTGCAATAGGAAGCCACTACATGAATGAATAGAGAATTACAGCCATGAAATCTGTGTAATGGGATTACAAACTCACGTTAAGTGGCCAATTTTAAATTTAAAATAATAGCTCTGAGATGGATTCTGCCTGCCTTTATAGGGACAGCACTGATTCCAAAATTATACCCAAATCTCCAAAAATTACCTACAAAAGTTATGATTGCTAAAGAAAAGAAGATTGTCTTATAATACACCTTCCTTCTCCTAACCCTCTCCTTTTTACAAAGCTCATTAGGAGTTCCAATGGGCAATAAAGGGGGATATTTTTATTTCTCTTCAGATTACCAGCAGGTATTTGAAAATTACACAAACTTTTCTAATACCTCTTCTTCCACTGAAGAGATAAGTTTAGAAGACTTCAACCTGATTAGGAAACTTCCATGTCTTTCCATATACTCCAGTAATTCTCGTCATTTGAGTCTGTTTGAAAATTCAAGATACTCATGAAGAACTTAGGTTTTAGAACAATACACCCTGTTTGCATATTCTCTGCACAGCATTCCACAAATATTCCTTGTGGACTTTAACTCCAATTTTGTATCACCTTGCCTGATGCTGGGTAAGTTGGGCAAAAGAAAGGCTGGGAGAAAGAACTTGAATTTGGCTTCTTTAACTGACCAGCCATATTTGAAAACTATTTTAACACTTTTTTCTGTACCCTAATTTCTTGCTGTACTTAATTTATAACTTATATTTTATGATATGTATTTACTTGTGTGCAGGAAAAACAGTATATCCAGGGTTTGATATATCCATGGTTTTAGGGTTCCAGAGAGTCTTAGAACAGACCCTGGTAGATGACAAGAAACTACTGTCTTTCCTTAAGTTGGGGTTCTTATGATAATTACAGATTGACAAAATCATAACATAAAAGACAGAATGCAGTAAAACAATGGTCCACCTTCAAAATGACTGAAGATTTTAAAATATTAACTAATGAATGAGAGAGAGAGAGAGAGAGAGACAGAGAGAGAGAGGGAGGGAGACAATGGGCATGCTAGGGCCTCCAGCCATTGCAAAAAAACTTCAGACACATTTATCACCTTGTGCATCTGGCTTTATGTGGGTACTCGGGAATTGAACTTAGGTTGCTGGGCTTTGCAGGCAAGTACCTTAGCTGCTAAGCCATCTCTCTAGCCCAACAGAAGACTTTTTTTTTTTTTTTTTTTTTTTGAGCTAGGATCTCACTCTAGCCCAGGCTGACCTGGAATTCACAATGGAGTCTAAGGGTGACCTCAAGCTTTCCAAGATTCTCCTACCTCTGCCTCCCAAGTGCTGGAGGGCTGGGATTAAGGGCATGCACCACCACCCCCAGGTCCAACAGATCTTTTTTTTCGAGGCAGGGTCTCACTCTAGCTCAGGATGACCTATGTAGTGGCCTGGAACTCACGGTGATCCTCCTACCTGCCTCCCGAGTGCTGGGATTAAAGGTGTGCGTCACCATGCCCGGTGCAACAGAAGATTTTAAAACACAAAGACTGTCCACATTCTTTCTCTTGGCCCTATGTGATAAAGGGACAAGTGCAACTAAACATGTAGTAAGGAATCGAGCAAGAAAGTATCACTGACAACTGTGACTGTGTCCAAATGCTAGGGGCACAGGGTCACTAAACTGAACTGTTCTTCCAGTTTTTAGGCCACAGTACTATAAAGCCAGATAATTAAATATAGACTATAACTTCAAATCAATCCTTTTATGATGCCAAATTGCTGTGAAAGATTTAGAGGATTTGGGCTGGTTTTAGGGATGGATTCAATGTGTCATGAAGCTCTGTGGAACTTGAGCTGCAGTGGCTGGGTTCCCACCACACCATCTGTTCCTGACACTTGGTCTCATTAGTAGGGCTACTTTTGTTGATACACACAGTGAAGCTCTTCGTATCATCTTAGTGAGGCATTATTTATTGCATCCATATATACAACAACATTAACACAGTCAAGCACCAGGATGGGTACTTGAGGGCATCGTTAAAATCAGCCAGTGTTCTGCATGAGATTTAATGATGGATTTAATAGTATTAAATGGGAAAGAATGCCCTTGGCCTTTACTTTCTCATTTAAAAACATATAAAAGAGCAGTAACTCAGGCAACTATACTTCTCTCAAAGATTTTGCTCTAAATCACAGATGGCAATAAGAGGCCATGACTGTGTACTGGCTCATGCCCTACTTACTGACCACAGCCAGAAGTGCTTTGTTGAGTCATAATTAGTAAAATGCTGGCAAACTCAATCCTTTAAATCACAGACTTGCAAGTGCCAGGCCCAAGCATGCAGAAAACAAGAATGACAATGTGGGTATTCTCTGGAGGCTGTCTTTACAGCACCAGACAGCCATCCCACACACAACACACCAACCCCAGCCGCTCTTGCACATGCAGTGGAAGGAAGCAGGATGCTTTCCTGGCTGAGGACGCCCTGTGACTTGCATCCAGTTTGGGAGCTTCATGCTTTGCCCCATGAAGTTCCTACTCATCCCTGCTGTCCGCTCCTGCAACACACAGGTTGTAAGTTTCTGTTTCAGAAACACATAATGTAGCCACAGAAGAAGCAATTCCCTACAAGGCATAGCCTGCAGAGCGGGGTGTGGAAATCCAAACATTTCTGCTTGGAGAGCATTAGGCTGGGTTTCTAATCTGCATGGAGAGGTGACTAGTAGAGCAGAGGAGGAGTTCAGTGGAAGCTGAGCTGGCCATCTGCCAGCTTTGTGGCCAGTCTCCTGCCGTTTCTCAAATCTGTGCCCTTATCTGTAAACTGCCTCATAAATTTGTTGCATAATTCTCATAAATTGAAAAAGCAACAAAACAAGATTACATTTATGAAATGCTTGGTACAAAGCTTGTCACTCATAATTTTAGTAAGAAGGTGTTCATAATTTAGGTCACCCTCTTGTTTTCTTTTCTAGAAATCATGCGATGTGATCACAAATGACATTGTTATGGCTGCCTTCTCTCAGAACTAGCAAGAGGTCACTCTGGATATCTACTGGGATTAGTCTGCCTGTGTGGCAGCCTACCATCTTTCTCCCTCCAGTATCAGGGCAGACTTTAATTTTGGAAATGTTGACAACTAGCAAGTCATGTCAAGAGAAGCTGGCCATACTTCTCAAGAACCCTGATGCTGCTTCCACAGGCTATTACAACACTTGCTAGTCTTGTCAGGAAAAATAAATATCCGGTGGCAGAGGCACACTCTGACAATTAAAAGACAGCTACAAAATGATGTTCATTGCATTTTAAAGCAGATTACAAACTCTTTCAAATAGATTACAACAATGAAAGGAATGTAGAGACAGTCAAAATTACACATGCATGGACTCTGGTGATGATACCTAAAATTAGACTGCGGATGGCAGCCCTTGTGAAAAAACTGCAAAGTGATTGCTCATCAGAAAATACATACGCTCCCATGTGAACCTCTCTTGCTGATGATAAATTCTTCCCATCGAAATTACTACTGAAGCATTTACCAACCTGCTTTAGAAAATCCTGCAAGCTAATGTTTCTTGCCTAAAAATGTGTACAAAGCACATATAAGGGAATAAATGTAATAGTGACATCAGAGTGTTGAACTGAGTGGAAAGCTTATACAGTAAAGGCAGTGCCACAAGAACACCCAAATCATGGCCTAGGCCAATGTGGTAATGCATGAGTGTGTAAGGAGGTGTGTGTACATGTATGTGTGTGTACTGGCCAGAGATGGACATCAAGTGTCTTCCTCAGTCACACTCCACTTAGTGTTTAGATAGGATCTGTCACTGAATCAGGAGCTTTCCAATTTGGCTAGATTCACTGTCCAGCAAGACTAGAGACCCTGCTGTTGCTTCCTCTCCAGGGCTAGAATTTTGGTGCATTCTGTTGAGCCTAGCTTGTACATGGGCACTGGCGGGGGGGGGGGGGGACACAAATTCAGGCCCTCACACCTGTGAAACAAGTATTACACAGATTGAGCCATTTCCCCATCCCCTGGAGGTTTTTCCTTTCTTTTTTTTAAAAGGCAAATCCAATGGACTGGCCTTTTTTTTTTTTTTTGAGTGAGAGCCTGTGGACAGAATTGGTGCTCCAGGGACTCTAGCCTCTGCAATTAAACTCCAAATGTGTGTGCCACCTTGTGCACATCTGAGACCTTGTTATGTTTGTGTCACTTTGTGCATCTGGCTTACATGGGACCTGAAGAGTAGAACATGGGTCCTTAGGCTTCATAGGCAAGTTCCTTAAGTGCTAAACTATCTCTCCAGCCCTCCCCTGGAGTTTTTTGAATGAAATGTACTAAACAGACCTTCTCCATGAATGAATGAGAGATCTGATTTACTTCTTCCTAGTAAATGAATTTTAAAAAATATCTACGTATCTAAGAATGTGCTGTTTCCTTTATAGAACACTGTTTGCTTTTATAGTATTAGTGACAATATCCATTAAGTAGCTATTGGATTCAATTGTGGTTTCCAAACAGAGACCATGTCTGAAACATCCTTGGTTTGCATAATGAAAGACCTGTAACTGGCATCCAGTGGGTAAAGGTCAAGGGTGCTCCTACAGTACCTGGGACTTTCCCTATAGCAACTCATTACCTAGCTTAAAATGTTAATAGTGGCAAAGCTGAGAAATCCTTACAGACAACCAAGAAACTCTTCCCCTAGTTATTTACCTGAGATAAACTGGAAACATACATATACACAAAGACACATGATAGCAGCTTTATTTATAATAGCTCCCAAATGGAAACTCAAATTACCCATTGACAAATGAACAGGAGAAACCTATGATGCAACTATTCAGTGGGATACTTTAAAATAAAGACTGAACTGACAACAAACAAACAAACTAAAACTTACATGAAAGTAGGAAGAAGAAAGGTTTTAGTGGGAGGGGGATCAAAATATATACATGTGGGCTGGAGAGATGGCTTAGCGGTTAAGTGCTTGCCTGTGAAGCCTAAGGACCCCGGTTAGAGGCTTGATTCCCCAGGACCCACGTTAGCCAGATGCACAAGGGGGCACACGTGTCTGGAGTTCGTTTGCAGTGGCTGGAGGCCCTGGTGCACCCATTCTCTCTCTGTGTCTCTATCTGCCTCTTCCTCTCTCTGTCACTCTCAAATAAAAAAAAAAAATTTAAAAAATATATATACATGTATGAAAGTGTCAAAAACAAAAACAAAACATGACAAGAGTGACACATGAAACATGGAAGAACCTCAAAAACATTCTGTTAAGTGAAAGAAGCCAGGCACAAAGAGTATATTGTTTGAATCAACACAGAAGACATTCCAGGATGGGCTGTGCAAACGATTCTATGGTAAATGAACACATGGTCATGTTGACCTGGGATAAGGCAGTAAAGGTTGACGCTCATGTTGGGTTTTGCTTTTCTTTCAAAAGCACAGCAATACAGATGTTCTAGCACTGTTTTCTAAAATGATTATCCTCCATTACTTTTCCCTATTCTTTATACATTTTATATATGAATGAGTTCTGATATCATATTTTCTTATTTCTTTTGGGCTTAAGGTAGAAACCCAAGGCACTGATTTTCAACTTTTCATCTCTTTTATTATGAACATTTAAGCTGTGAAATCTGCTTTAAGCACTGCCTTAGTTTTATTTCCTATGTACATTTCCAGTATGCACAACATATGTTACAAATTCCCCTGTGATTTCTTCTTTTCACTCATGAGTTATACTGGAATGTCGAACTTCCTAGTATTTGGGAATTTTCCAGCTAACTTTTATTATACTTTCTAAATTGATTTTATTTTGATCAGAGAATATATTCCCTACCATGTGAATCCTTCTGATGTACTGAGGCTTGTTTTATATCAGAACACAGTGTGTCTTATTGAATGTTCCATATGCACTTGACAAGGACCACTGGGTGCAGAGTTTCTGGGTGGGGTGTGCTAGGGTTAGCCAGTGACATACTGACATACTGCTACTGAGTGGGTTACCAGTAAGGTAAATTTGGTTGTTAGTGCCTTAAGGTCTTTTATAACCCCCCGAATTTTCTGTTTACTTATTCTATCAAATAATGAGAAAAAGAATGTTGAAATCTCAAACTAAAATTGTGAATCTATTTATCTTGGTAGTTATACAAGATTTTATTTCATGTAATGAAAAGCTCTCTTATTAAATGTACATATAATAAAGTTATGTAATTTCAATGACTTATGTAATTTTTATCAAACTATACCTCCACATCCCTGCCAATATTTGCCTTGAATTCCACTTTGAAATTAATAAAGTCTCTCGCTTTTCTTTAGATGACTATTTGCATATATTGTAAAACATTTTACTTTGCTATCTTGATTTATATTCACTGTATGTAGGCAGAATAGAGTTGATTTGTGTTTTGTTTTATCCACTTTAATAATCTTGGCCTTCGATAATCAGTGTTTAGAGTATTTTAATTTAATGTAATGACATTAGATTTAGCTTTAAGTATGTCATTTTGATAGTTGTTTTCAGTTTGCCCTGCTACTTCTTTGTTCCTTTCCTTCTTTTCTCCTACCTTCTTTTGGATAAATTCTATCATTTTCCTTTTACTTTCTTTCTCCATTGTTGGCTTATTTGCTCTACTTCCATTTTATTTTCAAGTAGGTGCTCTTCTGTTTATAATAGACATCTTTAAACCACCACAGATGTCACAGATGTATCCCTCTACTTAGAGAAGATCTTTGTAGCTTCTATTTTCTCTTCCCATCCTTTATATTGTTATGTAATTCACTTTACTTATATATAGGTTATAAACTCTTCAATGAATTACTATCTTTTTGCTTTAGTCTGCCAGTTATTTTAAAACAAAATTAAATTACCTATGAGAATTAACTGTGAGAAGAGTTATGTTCATCACCACTGGAGCTCTTCATGTCTCCATGTTGTTCCAATTTCCACCTGCCAGTCTTTTCTTAAGTTCAAGAGCTTTTAAAAAATACTACTTTAGTCTAGTTTGCGTCAATGCACCCTCTCATCTTCTGTTTACTTAGATAACTATTTTGCATTCTTTAAAATTTTTTTGGTGTATGTATGCATATGTGGTCTGTATATGAGTATGTTTACTTTTCTGTACATGTGGAAGTCAGAAGTCCATGTCAGGTATCTTCCTCAATCACCTGATACCTTATTTTCTGAGACAAGGTCTTTGACTGAACCCAGAACTCATTATTTGGGTAGCCATTCCCCAGCCCACAGATTCCAGTCTCTGCCTTCCCAGCATTGGAATTACAGGCTTAGTACATCTGGCTTTTATGTGAGTGTCAGGGATCTGAACTCACATCCTCAAGTTTTTCTAGCCAATACTTTTCTGACTAAGCCACCTCCCCAGCCCTTGCATTCATTTTAAAAAATTTATTTACTTATTTGGGTGTGTGTGTATATACATGCGTGCTCGTGCACGCATGTGCTTGTGTTTTGTCTATGGGCATACCAGGGTCTCTCCAGCCTTACATGGGTGACTGGGGAACTGAAACCAGGCCATCAGGATTTGAAAGTAAGTGCCTTTAATTATGAGTCATCTCCCCACTCCCAGCTTACATTAATTTTTGAAAGATATTCTGTTGGATATATTTTGTTGTCTAGGTTGACTCTTTATTATCATTTGCATCATTCCCAACAATGAAGCCATGTTTTTATGTTGGTTTGCTGAATATGGTGTTTTCCCCCCCAGCTACTTTTAATATTATTAACTTTTCACATTTTGAATATGAGGTGCTTGGGTTTTCTGGTTTTTTTTTTTTAATTTTTACTTATTTATTTGAGAGTGACAAAGAGGCAGATATATAGAGAGGGAGAGAATGGGTGTACCAGGGCCTCCAGCCACTGCAAACGAACTCCAGACGCATGCACCCCCTAATGTGGCTAATGTGGGTCTTGGGGAATCGAGCCTTGAACAGGGGTCCTTAGGCTTCACAGGCAAGCACTTAACTGCTAAGCCATCTCTCCAGCCCAGTTTTATGTTTCTTTTTATAGTTACCTTACTTTGGATTTGCTGAATTTTCTATATTTGTAGGTTTATAATAGATATTAACATGTAAGGCTTAATTTCCTCAAAATAGTATTGCTGCTTCTTTTCCCCTTCCCTTCTGCAATCAAATCAGGCATATAATATAACCTCAGATGTTGTGACCCAAGTGACTGAGGTTCTTCCTCCTGCCCCAGCCCAGCCCAGCCCATTTTTTCCTATGCTTTAATTTGAAAAGTTTTGATGACTATGTTTTCTTGAGTTTGACTTTACTCTGGAGAGTTTTATGACTATATCTTCATCAGTTTGACTCTGCTCTGGAGAATTCTATGACTATATCATCATTAGTTTGACTTTACTCTGGTGTATTTTTATCTTTTTAAAAATATTTTTATTTATTTGAGGGGAGAGAAGGAGAGTGAGTATGGATGTGCCAGGGTCTCTTGCTGTTTCAAACGAACTCCAGACTCATATGCCAGGTTGTGCATCTGCTTTTACATGTACACTGGGTAATCGAACTCACACCATCAGGCTTTGCAAACAAGTACCTTTAACCCCTGAGCAATTTCTCCAGCCCTATTTATTATATCTTTACTTTTTTCTTATTGTGTTCATCTACTTGTTCAAGTATTTGAAAGTAGTCTAAGAATTGTGAAACTTTATCTGAAAATTCCATCACTCTTTTCTTTCCTAAGAATGTTTTACTAATCCGTTTTCTTTTCTCTATGAGCCCCACTGTCTAGCTTAGTCTGTCTAACATTTTTGTATTGGATACTTATTAACACTATAAATGACATATTATTAAATATTGCCATTTTCATTTCCTTTCTTAGATATTGATGAAGTTTGTTCTATTAATTTAGGAGCACTCAAATTTTTTAAAAGTAACTTTTAGGTATCCCACTAAATAATGGCTTCTATTATTACATTTTCACACGTACACATCGCAGGTTGTTATTTGAAAGTATATATTAAAGTTTGTTAGGGTGGTTCCAATCCCTTTACTCTAGGGCTGTTTTGGCTTTATTACTACGGCATGACTATTCTGGTGTCTCAGTGTCCTGGGTTTTTAATGGGATCTTTCCATTATGGCTTGTGAGAACTTAAATGTACCTCTGTTGTATTTGAGTACTGGGAATTGTTCAGATCATAGCTTCACGCCAATTTTTATTTGCATGACCTATGGAGTTTTATATTATGCACACAAGGATTAGCATTCAGCCAAAGACCCTCATGCAGATTTCTAGACTCTTCTATATTCTACCTTACAAAGTCTAGCTGCCTGGACCTTTTCGAGCTCTCCCTCCAATTTAATCAGATTTCTAGGTCATGCTTGAATCTCCTCCCAAGCACTGCAATCCAGAATATAAACTGGAAGTGATTTCAGAGTCACCTAATTTATTTCCCTTCGCAGGATCACTACTCTGTCCTGTTTTCCAATAACTGAAACCAGTGATTTTTATGTGTTTTGTACCATTTTCTAATTGCTTATGACAGTAGGGTAAATTCTGAGGACCTAATCACTCAACAGTGCAAAGTTGGGGATACTATCCCCCAGTTTAATATCCATCTAAGCTGACTATATATTTTACTGTACATATTGAGATTTTTTGAAGTGCTAGTAATATAAATAAGAGGTGATCAAGCTTTAGTCCTTAAGCTTCAATGTCTCTAAGTATACCATTTCATTGTTTATGGCACTTTGCCTTTACTATTCAGTTAGAAAACTTTTGCCCTCCAGGTGATGGGCACATTATATCTATGTGTCTACAATATTCATATCTGTGATGATTTATATTGACTGTCAACTTGACAGGACCTAGAATCACCTGTGAAGGATTATCAAGATGAGGTTAGGCTCTGTACATGCCTGTGAGGGATTTATAGTTGGTTAATTGAGATGGGAAGATCCATCCTAACTGTGGGAGGCATAGGCTGAGGTCCCAAGGAGAGAGCTGTTTGAGAACTAGAACTCATTGCTTTCTGCTACCCTCATTATGAACTGTATATGAACACTACTTTAAGTTCCTGCCACCATGTTTTCCCCATCATGATAAACTATAACCTGGAATTATAAACTGAAGTAAATCCTTCCTCCCTTAACCTGATTTTTGTCAGTATTTTGTCCCAGCTAGCAGAACTTGACTAATACTACCTTAGGGTAGTCCATAAGTTTATTAACTTGTTTGCAGATTGCATTAAGTTTTTGAGGAACTAATTAAGATGTATGTTTTAGAAAACCTAATGGATAAAATGTAAGCAACAGAGGCAACTGAAGAGATTGTTCATTATCTATATTTTTATTTAATATCAACCTTGTAAACTAAAGAAGGCCTTTTGACACTAGACCGTCCTACTTCTTCCAAAACTCTTAACCACATTCAAAATGTATTCAGAAAATCAAGGTCTCTGCTGGGACTGGGGAGATAGCTCAGCAGTTAAAGGTGCTTGCCTATAAAGTCTAATGGCCTGAGCTTGATTCCCCAGAACCACTGTAAAGCCAGATGCACAAAGTGGCACACGTGTCTTGATTTCATTTGCAATGGGTAGAAGCCCTGGCATGCCTAATCTCATTATATTTTCTCTCTTTCTTCCTCTCTCTGCTTCCAAATAAATAATAAGAAAATATATTTTAAACCCTATTCAGAAAATCATAATTTAAAAATTATGTGAAAATTTTAGTATGGAAATTCTTGGAGAACTTTGGAAGCTTTATGATCTAAGCAAACTTGCTAAATCTGGTAAGACTCAATGCTGGAAAGCTTAGTTATAAAAAGTAATTACTGGGCTGCAGAAATGGCTTAGTGGTTAAGGGACTTGCCTGCAAAACCTAAGGACCCAAGTTTGATTTTCCAATACCCAATGTAAGCAAGATGCACATTGTGGCACATGCATCTGTAGTTGTAGTGGCTAGAGACACTGGCATAAATTTCTCTCTGAAATAAATAAAAAACAAAAACAAAATAATTACTATTGATACATGCAATGGTTTGGATGGGTATCAAAATACTTATTTGGTGTGTAGAAACCAGACAAAAACAGTATGTATTATATTATTTTCACATACTGTATCTATAATCTATATGTATATTGCTTTAGGAAAATTCAAAGTCATCAGTAGCGACAGACAGAATACAGATCAGTGGGCATGTATAAAAGGGTATGAGATGAATTGCAAAGGGGTCTGAGAAAGAAGCTGAGAATGATGGAAATGGACATCATATTGACTCTGATAAATTTCTCAGGTATATACTAACTAGAAAGTATATCATAACATTCTAAATGTCAGTTTATTATATGTCAATTATACTTGAATAAAGAAATCTAAAAACAGCCGGGCATGGTGGTACATACCTTTAATCCCAGCATTTGAGAGGCAGAGGTAGGAGTATCGCTGTGAGTTTGAGGCCACCCTGAGCCTACATAGTGAATTTCAGGTCAGCCTGGGCCAGAGTGAGACCCTACCTTGAAAAACAAACAAACAAAAAAAACAAACAAAACTAAAAACAATATTTCTTTATTTCTCCTGAGTCTATGCAATTTTGATTTCATACATGCAACATTTTGTGTAAGTTCCCAGCAATGCCTCTTTTTTTTTTTTTTTTTAACAAAATCGGCTAATTAACTTTGAGAAAGCCTTAAAAATTTTCAAAGACTATTAACTTCAATATATTTTATTGGGTAACTTTCTTCTCGGATCTTTCTCCAAATATGCTACACAGTATCTTCTCAGGTGTCCATTGACCTGGTCTTCGATGTTGTTGATTTTTGTAATTAGGAATATTTTCAGGGTTAAGAAAATGAATTCAATTGTGTTGTTAATTGCAAAGGCAGAGGTGGACCTCTAAGCAAGATAACTGTGGACTACAATAAAGTTTGTTCTCTGTAAACAACTCCTCTTTCTGAAGGATAGCAAGTTTCCTGTTTCTTTCAGAAGAACCTGGATAAAGAAGCCTGCTCTCATAAACAAATCTCTCCAATGATGTCACTAATTTATTAACATCATACTGGGAGCTTGTCTTACCCATCTCCCAGAGTCCCAGCCTCTTACTTCACCATTTACCTCTGACCAGAAAAGCAGAAATCCAGTACTATACCATGAATTCTTCTATATAATTGCACATGGGGTCTCTATATTATTCCAAGTCAATAATTAACCTAGTTCCTTATTTTCTGTAAGACAATCCTTTGCCACATAACCATCTTTTGCACAACTATTTCCTTTGTTAAATATGTGCTTATGCAGGTTTTTACATGTGTATTATGGACCAATTATCATATAATTACATAATTACTGTAATCGGACTTAATGGTGTAATTAGAATGTGTAATTACATAATTAAAACATGTAATTACCAAGTTTAAAAAGTTATGGAAATTATTTTTTAATGAATAATGCATGTATGAGTAGGCAACTTTCAAAGTTCACTACTTAGGCCCAGGGGAAAAATTTTAACTGAAAATAATCAACATTCCAGTAAATGAGTTATTTCATATGATGTGTTGAATACCTTAAAAATACTAGTAGATTTTGATTTTACTTAAATATTGATAACCTTTGAAAGCATAGCATCTAATCAAGGCACAGAAATGAAGCTCACATTAGGTCTAGCTAAGTTACTAAACTATTCCCATACATACATTAAAAGTTCCTTAACTGCTAAGAATGAGTGGTGGTGACTATAACAAATGTCATTACACAGCTGGTGTTTTGGTTAATCTAGGAAATGCTATATCTGATTCTGCTCCCAACAGTCTGTGCTTGGTGTCAAAGGCATAATGTTACTTTTTAAAAATAGGTGTTGACTATGTATTGGCTTCATAGTAAGAAAAAAAAAACACCTCTATTCTTTTAATTCAAATTTAAAATGAAAAAAAATTACATTAGTATATTACATCAGTGATGTTATGATAATAATCCCACTGCATTTAAAGCTGGAAATACAAAAAGGAATTGGATGTGTTCTCCAGCAGTACATTGTTCAGACACTTGAGCCATAAACAAAGCACAGAGGATATGGGCAGTAATGGCTTTCAAAACTATTTTGAAAATCTAGTCATTATAATTTGGTGCCTGAGGAAATAATCCTCATCTAAATTGGCAATCAATTATTGATTTTCCTGACCACAGTCACCACAATGGTTGATTGCTGTCTGCGCATGAAAATTCCTTCTCCTCTCCAGGCCCTCCTGGAGCACTTTGCACATACTTAATAGTAGAGCACTTACCCCATTACCTCATAATTATGCATACGTCTGCTTCTTCAGAATGTGAGTTCCAGGAGGGCAGCTGCTCAGTGCAGGAAACATTTTTTCTCACCTGTGCTGAATGACTGCAGAAGTATTTGCACACACATGTGTATGTATGTGCATAGACACATATATCCAGTATATCTTTCAAAACTCAGTTTAACTTGCAAATATTCATCAAGATCATTCTCAAAAACCAAAATATTCTTGGACAAAAAACCCTCACAGAAATAAAATGATATGTCTCACAAGGAAGGCATTAAGCACAGTAATTATAATAAAAAACAGAGTAGGACTGGAGAGATGACTCAGTGGTTAAGGTGCTTGCCTGCAAAGACCAATGACCCAGGTTTGATTCCTCAGTACTCACATAATTATAGCCATATGCACAAAGTGGCACATGCATACAGTGGTGAGTTCATTTGTAGTAGATGGAAGCCCTGGCATATCCATTCTGTATGTCTCTCTTCTATCTCTCTGCTTATAAATGAATAAAAAAGTTTGTTTTTTTTTTTAAAAATAGAATAGGGCCAGAGAGATGACTCAGCAGTTAAGAGCACTTCTTTTTCTATTGAAAATTTTATTGACAACTTCTATTCTTACAAAACATAAATGATGATAATTCCCTTCCCTCCTCCCTTTCCCCTTTACAACTCCATTCTCCATCACATCCCCTCCCTCTCTCCATTAGCCTCTCTTTTATTTTGATGTCATCATCTTTTTATCCTATTACGAGGGTCTTGTGAAGGTATTGCTAGGCACTGTGAGGTCATGGATATCGAGGCCAATTTCTGTCTGGACAGTTGCATTGTAAGAAGTGGTACCCTTCCTTTGGCTCTTACACTCTTTCCACCACCTCTTTCACGATGGACCCTGAGCCTTAGAGGGTGTGATAGAGATGTTTCAGTACTGGACACTCCTCTGTTACTTCTCAGCACTATGTTGCCTTTTGGGTCATCCCAGTGGTCACCACCATCTGAAAAGAGAAGCTTCTCTAACCAAATGTGAGAGTAGCATTAATATATGATTGTGAACATTAACTATAGTGCAGTTTGGTGAGCATAATATATGCATCTAGCCAGACAAGAGCAGGCTTTATACCCCTTAAGGCTCATGACCTCCCCTGCCATAGGCTTTTGATTAGGTTTTCAGTACCAGGCATGTATTCCCTCCAATAAAGTGTGCCTCCAGTCCAATTAGAGTGTAGTTGGCTTCCCCCAGAGCAGACATGCCACTATTGCACCCATGGGGTCATTAGACTTGTCTGGCCAAACTTGAGGCTTCCAATGTCCACTGTTTTCACTGCTAATGACTTCTGTCTCCCATAGGGCTGCATGCAGTGTAGCTTTTTCCAGCTTTCAGTTGGTGGTCTATAGGAAGAAGGTTTTCAGCTCAGCACCAGCTTGATTTCTCAGTGATTTTGCCACTGAGGCATGTGAAGTCTTCAGCAAGAGGGTCTTATCATCTGTTACTCCTGGGAAGCCAAGGGCCTGTAATATTTTGGAGGCAACAGGGACCTCCCTGGCCAATAACTCACTGGAAGGTAGCCCATACCTGGCAATGAAAATTTTCTAGTAGCAATCTGGATGTGCCATTACCCAAAAAAGTAGGCTTTCATATGTCTTATTCACAATATCTTGAATATTGATTGACCATCCTCCCACCTTTCTCTTACTCAATCTCTTCCCCTAGCCTCACTTAGGCCATTCCACTACTTGTAATCTGTTCTTCTACTTACATATATACAATACCATTCCCTGAAGTTCTTCCCTCTCCTCCCTCCCTTATAGCCTTTTTCAACCTTATTGGCCTCTGCTACTGAGTTTTGGTTCCAGCTCACACACAAGTCTAAACATTTGTATCTAGGATCCACATATGAGAGAGAACATGTGATGTTTAGCTTTCTGGGCCTGGGTTACCTCACTTAGTATAATCCTTTCCAGACCCATCAATTTCCCTGCAAATTTCATTTGTCTTTACCACTGAGTAGAACTCCATTGTGTAAATGTACCAAATCTTTATTATCAGTTCACCTGTTGAGGGACATCTAGGATGGTTCCATTTCCTAGCTGTTGTGAATAGAGCAACAATAAACATGGTTGCACAAGTATCTCTAAGGTAGTGAGAAGAGTCATTAGGATATATGCGTAGGAGTGCTATAGCTGGATCAAATGGTAAATCTATTTTTAACTCTCTCAAGAACCTCCACACTGATTTCCACAATGGCCTGTACACCAACAGTGTAGAAGGGTTCCCCTTTTTCTGCATCGTCACCAACATTTATTGTCTTTTGTTTTCTTGATGACAGCCATTCTGACAGGAGTGAGATGGAATCTCAAAGTAGTTTTAAGTTGCATTCCCATGATGGCTAAGGTTGTAGAACACTTTTTTAGATGTTTATATGCCATCTGTATTTCTTCCTTTGAGACCTCTCTATTTAGTTCCATAGCCAATTTTTAATTGGGTTGTTTGATTTCTTATTATTTAGTTTTATGGGTTTTTTGTATATTCTGGATGTTCATCCTCTGTCAGGTGTGTAGGTGGAAAATATTTTCTCCCATTCTGTAGGTTGCCTCTTTGCCCTATTCACAGTGTCCTTTGCTGTACAAAAGTTTTGTAATTTCATGAGCTCCCAGTGGTTGATTAGTGGTTTTATTTCCTGAGCAACTGGATTATATTTAAAAAGCCATCCCCTATGCCAATATGTTGAAGGGTTTCCCCTACTCTTTCCTATAACAGCTTCAGAGTTTCAGGTCTGATATTAAGGTCCCTGATCAATTTGGACTTTATACTTGTGCATGGAGAAAGACAAGGATCTATTTTCATCCTTCTACATATAGATATTCAATTTTCCCAGCACCACTTGTTGAAGAGCTGTCTTTTCTCCAATGAATATTTTTGGCATTTTTGTAAAAAATCAGATGGCTGTAGATGCCTGGCTTAACATTTGGGTCCTTTATTCTGTTCCATTGATCTATGTTTTTGTCTTTGTTCCAGTACCATGCTGTTTTTGTTACTATGGCTTTTTAATATAGCTTAAAATTGGGTATGGTGATACCACTAGCCTTATTTTTGTTGCTCAAACTTGTTTTGGCTATTTGAGGTTTTGTGTGCTTCCAAATGAATTTTAGGATTACTTTTTCTATTTCTTCGAAGAATGCCATTTGAATTTTAATGGGGATTGCATTAAATGTGTAGATTGCTTTTGGTAAGGTTGACATTTTCACAATATTGATTCTTCCAATCCAAGAACATGGGATGTCTTTTCATTTCTTTGTGTCTTCTGCAATTTCTTTGAGTGTTTTAAAGTTCTCATTGTAGAGATCCTTCACTTCCTTGGTTAAGTTTATTCCAAGGTAATATATATATATATATATACATATATATAATATATTTATATTATATTATATATACTAATTATATAAAAAATATATAATTATATATACATAATATGTTATAATATATTAATATATATATATTTTTGAGGCACTTGTGAATGGGAAAGATTCCCTGATTTCATCCTCCACATGTTTGTTGTTCATATGTAGGAAAGCTATGGGTTTCTGTGTGTCTGTTTTGTATCCTGCTATGTTGCTAAAAGTGTTTATCAGCTCTAAAAATTTGCTGGTAGAGTCTTTCAGGTCCTTTATGTATAGAGTCATATCATCTGCAAATAATGATAATTTGACCTCTTCCTTTCCAATTTGTATCCCTTTTATGAGAGTCTCTTGCCTTATTGCTGTAGCTAGGACTTCCATTACTATATTAAATAAAAGTGGGAACAGTAGACACCTTTTTCTTGTTCCTGAATTTAGTGTAAAAGCTTCAAGTTTTTTCCCATTTAGTATTATGTTGGCTGTAGGTTTGTCATAAATAGCTTTTATTATATTAAAATATATTCCTTCTATTCCAAGTTTCTGTAGGATTTTTACCATGAAGGGATGTTGGATTTTGTCAAATACCTTTTCTGCATCTAAGGAGATGATCACGTGATTTTGTCCTTCAGTACATTTATATAGTGTATTACATTTATCGATTTGTATATATTGAACCATTCCTGCATCTCTGGGACAAAGCCTACTTGGTCGGGGTGAATGATCTTTCTCATATATATTCTTTTATTCTGTTTGCCAATATTTTGTTCAGAATTTTTGCATCTATGTTCATGAGGGAGATTGGTCTGCAATTTTCTTTTTTTTTTTTTGGTTTGTCTTTGTCTGGTTTTGGTATCAGGGTGATACTGGCTTTATAGAAGGAGTTCAGTAGAATTCCTTCCTTTTTTATTTTATGGAAAAGTTTGAGAAGCAGTGGTGGTAATTCTTACATGAAGGTCTGGTAAAACTCACCAGTGAATCCATATGAGCTTGGACTTTTTTTAGTTGAGAGACTTTTTACAACTGCTTGAATCTCTATACTTGTCATAGGTCTATTAAAATGGTTTATCTCATCTTGATTTAATTTTGGTAGGTCATATGAATCAAGGAAATCATCCATTTCTTTCAGATTTCCAATTTAGAGGTATATATATTCTTAAAGCATGTTGTTATGATTTTCTGAATTTCTTTTGTGTCTATTGTAATGGTGCCTTTTTAATCTCTAATTTTATTAATTTTTGTCTCTTCTCTCTTTCTTCTGATCAGATTTGCTAAGGGTTTATCAATCTTGTTTATCCTTTCAAAGAACCAACTCTGTTTCATTGATTCTTTGGATTTTTTTTGTTGTTGTTGTTTCTATTTCATTAATTTCTGCCCTAATCTTTATTATTTCTTCCCATCTACTGATTTCTGGTTTGCCTTGTTCTTCTTTTTCCAAGGCCTTAACATGAAGCAGTGAATTGTTTATTTGTAAACTCTCTAATTTCTTAATATAGGCACTTAGAGCTATAAATTTCCTCTTAGGACTGACCTCATTGTGTCCCAAAGGTTTTGTTATGTTGTAGTCTCATCATCATTCGATTCTATGAATTTATTGATTTCCTTTTTTATTTCTTCAATGACCCATTCATCATTCAATAGTGTACTGTTTAGTCTCCATTAATTTCTGTATGCTCTGTAGTTTTTCTTGTTGCTAATTTGTAGTTTAATCACATTGTGGTCAGATAGAGTACAAGGGATTATTTTAATTTTCCTGTATCTGTTAAGATTTGCTTTGTGTCCTAATATATGGTGTATTTTGGAGAATGTTCCATGTGCTACTGAGAAAAATGTATATCCTGCAGCATTTGGATGAAATGTTCTGTAGACATTTGTTAGGTCCATTTGTTTTATGACATCATTTAATCCAGATGTGATGGGATGACTTGTTAACTGATGAGAGTGGGGTATTGAAGTTACCCACTACAATTGTGTTTAGTGTTATTTGTGACCTTAAGTCTAATAGAGTGTTTGTTTGATGAAATTGGGAGTTGCCATGTTAGGTGCATATATGTTTAGGATTGTAATGTCCTCCTGTTGGAATGTTCCTTTAATCAGTATAACGTGACTTTTCTTATCTTTCCTCACTAATGTTAGTTTGAAGTCTATCCTGTCAGATATTAGGATAGTAACCCTGCTTGTTTCCTAGGCCTGTTTGCTTGAAATACCATTTTCCATCCTTTCACCCTAAGACAGTGTCTATTTGTTATTGAGAGATAAATTTCCTGGATGCAGGAAACCACCTGCAGGATACCACCTTTTAAACCCATCTTTAAGCCTTTGTCTTTTGGTTGGGGCATGGAGGCCATTGATATTAAGAGTTATTATTGTAAGGTATGTGTTTATTTTCACCATTTTTCTTGTTTTGTAGTGCTTCCTATTTCCCTTTACTCTCTTATTTTAACTGTTATTTAAGTATGGTTTATTATTTCCTGTTTCCTCATGTGTGTGCTTTGTTTTCTCTACAGTGTGAAGGGTTACTTCAAGTATTTTCTGTAGAGCTGGCTTAATTGTCATAAATTCCTTTAGCCTGTTTTTGTTGTGGAATATGCTTATTTCTCCTTCAATTTGGATAGATAGCTTTACAGGATAAAGTATTTTTGGTTGACAGTTGTTATCTTTCAGAACTTGGAATACATCATTCCAAGTCCATCTGGCATTTAAAGTTTGTGTTGAGTAATCTGCTGTGATCCTGATGGGCTTGCTTTTATCAGTGACTTGCTTTTTCTCTCTAGCTGCTTTCAATATATTTTCTTTGGTTTGCATGTTTAGTAGTTTAATAGTAACATGGCGAGGAGAGGTTCTCTCCAGATTTTGTATGTTTGGTGTTCTAGAGGTTTCTTGTATCTGCCTTGGCATTTCTTTCCAAATTTGAGGAAAATTTTCTTCTACGATTTTGTTGAAAATACCTACTTAGCCTCTGGATTGAAATTCTTCTTCTACTATACCCTGAATTCTTAATGTTTGATCTTTTCATAGTGTCCCAGATATCTTGAAATTCCCATTCATTCCTTCCTAATAGCTTGTCTTTCTCTTTGTGGGACTGTATTAGATCTGGCACCTGGTCTTCTAGTTTAGATATTCTGTTCTCTCCATCCATTCTACTGGTGAGACTTTCCACAGTTTTTTATTTGACTGACTGTGTTTTTCAGTGCTAGAATTTCTGTCTGTTTTTTCTTCAGTATTTCTATTTCCTTACTCATGCCTTGTAATGATCTTATTTCATTAAGCTGGTTTCCTGTGTTCTCTTGGCTTTCCTTCAGGAGTTTGTTTTCTTTAATTCCTTTTTTTCTTCTTTGATTCCTTCTTTGATATCTTTGAGTACAGATGAAATCATTTCTTTTGAAGTCTTTGTCAGGCATTTCATCTAAAACAGTATTATTGGGGGCATTTCTTATGGATTTATAATTTTTGGTGGGATTGTTTTGTCTTGTTTCTTTGTGTTTCTAGTTGGGATTTTTTCATTCTCAGTTGTTTTGATGCTTGTGTTTTCTTATAATCTGTGGTGCTTTTAGATTTGGAAATCCAATTTTATGTACCTTCAGAGTAGGAGTTTAAGGTGCCAAGTGTGGCTCTTGTATTCCAATCTAACTGCAGAAGTAATCCTTGGTGTTGAGTTATCCTGTTATTCAAGTATTCTAGTGGGCTGGGTGGAGCAATTTACTGGCAAGATTCTAAAATTCAACTGAGCAATATATACTTTCAACAAAAATCAACTCAGAGTGTGAGGGCTGAAACAAACAGATAACCTTGTAAAGTCACAATCCCTAAAGGTGTGTTTTGCTCTACACCCTTAATCCTATCAGCTGGGAGGTTGAGATTTCTGTTCTGAAATGAGTTCTAGGTCAGCCTGGGTCTGAGTCAGACCCTGCCCCCAATAATGACAGAACAAAAAGACAAAGGCCCTATAAATCTGAAAGCATTAAAGGCAACAATAGTCAATCTCCAAATACAGCTTAATTGAGAATAGTAAAGCCAACCAAGAGTATGTAACCCATAACCTGCCCTGACATGGAAAGAGAGATTAGCACTTCCAATGCAGGCCTATGTACCTGCTTTTTTGTCAGTCGGCCTTGTTACCTTTTGGGGTGGCTTAAAAATCTCACCAATGCTGAATGCCAACCTCGATCTCTCCATGTTGTGCTGCTAATCTGGTGTTCTGATCAGCTGTGCTGGATGCCCTGCTGCCAGGAGCTGAATAAGTTTTCCGGAGGGTCATGGTTCTGTCGGTTGGAGGATGGAAGAGTGCAGCAAGCCTGGAGTTGTACTGGAACTGCTCAGCTGGTCCTACCAGTGTCCATCTGTCTCTCCTTTGGATTTCTTGACTTTGCAAGGAGGCTGATGAGGTTGGAAAATCCCCTTGTTTGGTCTCTGCTCCTGCAGCTGGGCACCAGGTGGTCCTGCAGATCAGATCTGGGTTCACAAGCTCCATGGTAGGATTCTTGCCAATTTCCTCCTTTCTGATAGATCCTAGTCTCTCCTGCTTCTTTGCTGTGGCCGATAAAAACCTATACACCTTCACTTTTCAGATGAAGAGCGTATTTTGCTGTGGTTTTGCTCAAATCCCTCCCTAGGCTGGAATGGTGTGACTCCTATACAGCTATCTTACCCGGAAGTCCCCAAGAGCACTTCTTCTGTGAGCATGAGGAGGTCTGAGTGAAGACTGGACCATCTATAGGACACACAGAAATACTTAGGTGTGGCCACATGCATATGAAACCCTAGTCCTACAGGGAGCAGGGACCAAAGAATCACTGGGGCCTGTGAAAAAATGGCAAGCTCTGGGATCAGTAAGAGACTCAGGCTCAAATAAGTAAAGGCAGATGAGCAATGGAGCAGGACACTGGATGTTCTGCTTTGGTCACCTCAGGTAAGTGCAAGGTGCGCCACATGGGCATACTCCCCTCCCCTCTGTGAGATACACACATACATACAAGCAAAAAACCAGAATAGTTGTTATAAACAATAGACTAAATATTTGTGATATGCATTGAAAGTATGGCTATGGTAAACATGGTTGTCATCTATCAGATTCCATCAGACTGGAGTAGCCAAGTTCTGCACACTGTTCCAGCACTAAATATCTTGCATATTTACCCTCATTAGGTCATGTTCAACTCATTAATTACTCCCACCAATGTATACTGATCTTCTGTCTAATTCACGTGAAGCAGTGTGCTAGATACGGAGGATAGGACACTGAGCATATAGCAACACCACTCTTGTAGAGTTAATATTGCAACAATGGAACTGGCACTGAAAAATAGCATTAACAGGGCTAGAGAGATGGCTTAGAAGTTAAAGCACTTGCCTGCAAAGCCAAAGGACCCAAGTTCGATTCCCAGGGCCCATGTGAGCCAGATGTGCAAGGTGGTGCATGCGTCTGGAATTCGTTAGCAGTGGCTGGAGGCCCTGACACACCATTCTCTCTCTCCCTCTCTCTCTCAGATAAACAAAAATTAAAAAAAATAGCATAAACAGTACACATGCTCAACTCTGTGATGAAACTGTGCACCAAGATTCAATGATTATGGAGGATAACAACCACCTGTCATATTTAAAGCACTGTATGTACCAGGCAACTGGCTCTATTTGTCCCCTGGGCCTCACCGGTCTAGACTTGATGGGGGAAATCTCAGTGGAACTTCGTTTGATGGAGCAAGTAGCTCAGAAGAACCCCTAGGACTTAGAGCTTGCAGTAGCAAACCTGTCAGTCTTAGGCATCTCATCCCTTCTACAGAGACTTGCTTCTACCCACTCCACACTCACCTAAGAGTTCACCAGGATTAGTCAATTTTTTAATGGGGGTACAATGTGATGTTTTCATACATGTACATAATGTGCAATTATTAATAACAATTATCATTTCTTTATTTGGGAATATTCAAAATTCTCTCTTCTAGCTATCTTGAAATATACAGCCCATGTGTCATCAACTGTAGTTACTACATTATGTTTTTTTTTTTTTTTTAAAAAAACATTATTTATTTGAGAGAGAGAGAGAATGACTATGGGTGCACCAGGGCCTTCAGTCACTGCAGACGAACTCCAGAAGTGTGTACCCCCTTGTGCATCTGGCTAACGTGGGTCCTGGTGAACCGACCCTGGCTCCTTTGGCTTTGCAGGCAAATGCCTTAACCGCTAAGCCATCCCTCCAGCCCCATTATGCTTTTTTAAAAAATACTAGAACTTACTCCTTCATGGTATCTGTGATCCATCCTCTAACCCTCTTCCCTTCTGTCTTTCCCAGCCTCCCGTGACTTCTGTTCAACTGTCTACTTATAAGATCAACTTTATTGAGTTCCATACATGATAAGATCTCATCTCATCCAGTGTGTGTCTTTCTGTACTTGGTTTAGTTCATTCAACATCATGTTCTCCAGGCTCACTCATATTGCCTCAAATGAGAGAATTTCATTTCTTTTTGTAGTTGATAAAGTACTATACAGTATGTGTGCATCACATTTTCTTTTATACATCCACCAGTAGAGGTATACTTAGGTTGACTCCTTAACTTGAATGGTATTGCAAATAAACACTGGAGAGTACAGATAAGTCTTAATCTGATTTATTTTACTTTATTTTTATCTATTTTTATTGGGTAATTAATCTACTTTAATTTCTTTTGGATATATACCAAATAATGGGATTGGAAGGTCATAGAGATGTTCTATTTTTAGTTTTTGAGAGATCTCCATACTGCTTTCCATAATGGTTGTACTAATTTATAGTCCCAGCAAAAATCTATGAGCTGTCTTTTCTCTTCATCCTCCTCAGCATTTGTTTTTTTGTCTTTAGGCAGCAATCAGCCTTATTCTTTTTTTTTTTTTTCCCAAGGTAGTGTCTCACTCTGGCCCAGGCTGACTTGGAATTAACTATGTAGTCTCAGGGTGGCCTTGAACTCATGGCGATCCTCCTACCTCTGCCTCCCGAGTGCTGGGATTAAAGGTGTGCACCACCACATCCGGCAGCCTCATTCTTAATGCATCCTTTTTGGGAAACAAGTGGGAGGGGGAGTCAAGCACAATGTCTAGCAGACAAAAACACTCGATAATAAATCCTCAAGCCTTACATGGATAACACAATCCATGACATAATACCTTGGAGTGACTGGGTTCCCCCTTCCATTAACTATTCACTATTTTTGAAGAAAAAAACACATTATTTATCATGGAGTTGATCATAACCTCTGGAGTAACAGACATGTTGAAGGGTGCAGAGCCCAGGTAGGGCTCTGGAGGGTTGCAAGGGGTATAAATCTTAGCTTAAGCCCCAAACATTCTCTGCTTTGTGGGGTATTACTGGCACCACCAGGGATATTTCTTGTATCCATCAATGCATACTAACAGAATCTTCTGTTAGCCTGAGAATGTACTGATGTCCTTAATAAATGTAATTTTAGTCCATCAGAATATTGGCTGTCTCCTCAGAAAAGAACAAGCAGATCCTGGAGGTGGAGATGGAACCTAAAACACATGAAAAAATGGTGTGGTATATGGGTTGCTACCATATCTGTTGGTTCTTCACTAGTCTGATAGGCTCCCAGAAGTTTATCTGCAGATAGGACTCTGGATTAACCAAGTCCCTAATGTACAAATTCCTATCAACACATCTAGTGAGTGGGGATCTCTTCCTCGGATGGGGAACTCTTATGACCCCAAGTATATAATTTACATTTCTGGTATCTTAGCAGGTAGAAAGGTCTTCCATCAGGCTACTGAGTCCCAAAGTACAAATTCTACTCCTTGGTCAAAAGAACCAATTGAGTCTTCTGCAGTTATAGTGTGATTCTTGAAATTTAGAGTCATTATTAGGGCCTATCTTGATGCCTGGTAAAAGCAGGAGGACTTCAAATGACCTAACTGCAAATTTTCATCCCCACTTTGCCCTGTGGATAATGCCCTCAGTCATCCACTCTCCCTATCAAGGGAATATGCACAGGTCTTCTTTTCATACAAGCCAGCCACATTCTTCTGTGGGAAGTAGGGGTCACCCTATACTTTTGTTATTACCTACCCTTCCTTACTCAGCTCTGCCTATTCACTGCTCTGGAATGCTACCCTAGTGTGGTCTTGACTGCTCCTCCCCTAGTGTGATTCTGTAGGACTCACTAGATGCTCAATCTCACCTATTCAGAGCATGTGCTGTGTGTTCAGTGATCAATGCCACCCTAGGGTGGAAGACCCTCCCTTCCTATCAGGGTGAAAAGGAGGCAACCAAAGCAGCTGTCTACTACTTCTCACACCACTCATTAGTGACCGTAAGAATGGTGCCTAAGTCAAAACAAGGACAAGTAAATATTGGCAGAAGCTCGAGAGGCACATTTCAGAAGGAAGTAAACAAAGAGATATCTTGGGGGGGGGGTCAACACCATTGGTGACAGGAAACATAATTCATCTGATTCACTGGCAGGTTCCATTTACATCTGATCCTAGCTCTTTTTGTATTACACTTTCAGGGTACCAGAACTCTACCTGTCTGTGTATGAAAACAAAGGGCAGTGAACAAGAGAACTAATGATTAGCACTAATGCATGTGATCTGGTTACAAGTGCAAACTACTCCTCTCCTTCCCTCTGAGCTAATGGATGAACCTCAATCAATACATTCAGGAAAGACCACAGAATCAATAAAGAGGCCAATTTAACAGAATTAAGTAAGAAGTGGCTTTAGAAAAAAAATCCAAGAAAGTATACACAATTATAATAACTACATTCTTATATGTTGCTTAGCAACAAGATATAAAAATGATATATAATGTCAGGAACTTAGTTTCACAAACAGAAACAGTGCCCTGCCTCAGCAGTGCTATAATGTACTTTTCCCCAAGCGGAACTCCATAGAGACTATTAGCACTACCATTTTCCATAATACACTCTGTTAAACAATCATGTGTTTTTGTTAGTGCATTAAAACACTGAATTTATTTAATGACAACCCAGTGCTACAGAAGCTATAGAAAAGGGAAGAGTTCTTGTTTCCTTTTGAAGCAAGCAGGTTGATTCCCTGGGCATGAGAATCTAATAGCAAAGATTAACAATTTAAGCACTGGCATTCACATGTGAAAGGAAGGTGAGCTCTTGTGCAGGTATATTTTAGCGGGAAGCAGAGATGCCAAAGAGAATTTTAGTGGTTTAAAATTATTTTAAATATTTCCTTTTAAAATATATTTAATTTTTAGTTATTTATTTGACAGAGAAAGAGGGGGACAGAGAGAGAGAGACAGACAGACAGACAAAGAGAGGGAGGGAGAGAATGGGCACACCAGGGCCTCCAGCCATTGCAAACGAACTCCAGACATATGCGTCCCCTTGTGCATCTGGCTAACGTGGGTCCTGGGGAACTGAACCTGGGTCCTTTGGCTTTGCAAGCAAATACCTTAACTGCTAAGCCATCCCTCCAGCCCTATAGTTATTTTATATTAGAGAAGTTTCTGGAAGATAGAAGGCCTTTGAGGCTATAAGCATATCCTTGGACATGAGAGTTCTTTAGTAAGGAAAAGTAATAACAGAGGTTAGAGGGTATGCAGAGTAGATCAAGGGCAAGCTGTTGGGGTGTCAAGCTCTCAGTGTTTGTGAGGGCAAGACCCCAGTTGAAGAGACCCTGCTCCTAAGACAGTCTTTACCTCCAGCAAGCTCTTGAAGGAACAGCTAAACTCAGTGAGAGAGCTTCAGATGTATTATTTCACTTCATCACTCTATGAGTGTAAGCCCATTTAACACAACCAGAAAATAGGCTTCATGAAGTTAAGTGATTTATCTAGTTATTAAGTTTTAATTATCTCAGCTAGCATGTGGTAAAGCTGGAATCCTAAGTCTGTGTGTTTTCACAGCTACCCTGCACCTTTGCCTCAGGTGGCTGTTACACATTTCAGCTGTGGAAGATGTTCTGGGATCATTCCTATTGAAGGCGTTGAGGATCACAAGTAAGGGAGAAACCTACTTACTCCAAACAGCAAACAACTGAGAACAAGGTGCATGTTTCCTGCTATAATCTGTACACATTTAACTTGCATTCTTCTTTGACCTTTTGTGAGCATCTTATTCATGGCCATGAGGGATCATTAACTCCTTGAGTATGGGGCCATGGATTATACTTCCTGTGGAACAGAGCACTTTATTCAGATCTCCAGTTACTTCTGATAGACAGCCTGTGGGTAAAGCAAATGCCACATTATTTTATGAAGCTCCGGGGAAATGAATCTGTCCCATCCATAGTGCTATCTTAAAATGTCTGTGGGTGTTTGGAATTTTAAACATCCGAGACAGTAGTAAGGACTCAATAAACATCCTAGATAAACTACATGCACGTAAATACTTCAAAATCTTCATAATATGCTGATTGGCCAGTGATCAGGATCCTCTGAGACTTGAATCAGTACTGGTACCTGTAAAAGTCTAACTGGGATGATGGAAAGCCAGGTACACAAACATTATACGCTAATCTGAAGTGGAATGTTATGGTTCAGCAGGAAGGGTAGGTGACTAGAAGCAAAGATAACTCAAAGGCAGCTAAGCATCCTCCTGGTTGCCAGCAACCCTGGGACTCCCACATATTCCCTAAGGTCCTAACCTTACCACACCTGTTCCCTCATCCAGTAAATCATTTCAACACTTACACTGTCAGGCAGTCAACAGTATTTATGGAATACCACTGGGCGCAAAGCAATAAATTTCTTGCTTACTTAAGCCCGGAAGGACAGCTACAGCAAAACAGAGGATTAGTGGGATACCTAGGCAAACCTGGCACAAGTAAAGGCATTAGGCGTGAAATCCTCCAGGTGATGTGGTAAGACAGTCTTGGCTTTGGGGTGTTTTTAAAGTAGCACCTGAAAAGTTATGCCTGTTTGCTTTAGGTGGTGTATATGCTGGTTTTCTACCTCTGCTGGAATAAGTCACCTCCAGCCTAGTGGGGAAAGCAGCACATGCTTCTGACCTTACAGCTGAGAAGCTTAACATGGGTGAACAATGAGGTGCTGGTAGAGCCACGCTCATTCCTGGAAGCTCTAGTGGAGAAGCTGTCCCTTGCCCCTTCCTAAACTTAGAGGACACACACATCCAGGTTTGTGGCCCTTCCTCTATCTTCAGAGTCAGCAAGTTTTTCTCATGTTCCCTCCTCTCAGATTCTCTATTTTTTTTTTGTCACCCTATTCTACTCCTAAGGGTCAATTCTATCTCCAGATAACCTGCAGGTCTCATGGTGAGCTGATTAGCATTCTTGACTCCTCCTTACCATGAACCTACCATACTTGCATGTTCCAGAAATTAGGACATGGCAGCACTGTTCTGCCTATCATTGTGTGTGTGTGTGTGTGTGTGTGTGTGTGTGTGTGTGTGTGTGTATCCACAGAGAATAATGATCTGTCATGCATTCATGGGTGTGAGCCAGGGACCTAGGTAAGTCCGCCCATTCCCTTGAGAGCTTGACGTATTAGGAAGAAAGTGATAAACATATAAAATATTGGCTGCAACCAAAAATTACCTTGATATCTATATCGTGATATATAACTTACAAAGCACTCTGATATCCATCTTTCTGTTAGAACCCCAGTCCTAATTCACATGACAGTCAAGAAAAGTATGATTAACTATAATTTATAGATGAGCACACTGACATAAAGAAGGACTTTCCTCAGGGCCACAAAAATGGAATATTCCTACCAAGGTACGTGGACTTCTGATCCAGTGTGTGCTCTACTCCCTACACTGCAAAGACCTCCTGGCGTGTATCCTATGAACACACACAGCCAGAAGAGATCTTATTTTCATTTTGTGAAAGAGAAGAACAGATGTGAGTTTGTTCAGAGATTTAAAGGACACATCACGTGCTTCTCTGAGAGCTGAGGAGAGGCACCAAGTCCTGCATCAGTTCCAGGTTTGTCCCTGACCCATGCTGTGAACAGTGCCAGAAAACTGACAGGACAGGAAAGGCTGTTTCTACAGGCAGAGAGGCAGAGTCACTGTGCGGCAGCAGAGTAAGACAGAGAGGCAGATGCTTTATACCTGAAGCTAAGACATGCTTGCTGAAAGTTTTCACTGTCTCTGCATTTCTAAATGAGGGATGATGTAGGATGGCTCTGGCCTGTGTGCACAGCTGTAACTAACACAAATATAGGTAAGCTGAAAAGTTAAGGAGATCTGTGAAAATATTTCACTTGTGTTTGCCACTCAGAGTTGTTTTATTCCTCCTAAAGTTGCATGGTTTAAATGAAGAATACACAATCAGAAATGTGTTCATTTTTTTAAAAGATGTATTTTTATCTATTTCACACACACACACACACACACACACACACACACACATACACAGAGTATGAATGAACATGGGCATGCCAGGGCCTGTAGCCATTGCAAACAAACTCCAGATGCATGTGCCACCTAGTGCAACTGGGTTATGCGGGTACTGAGTAATTGAACCTGAGTCCTTAGTCTTAGTAGACAAGCGCCTTAACTGCTAAGCCATCTCTCTAGCCCAGACATGTGTTCACGCTAATTCTGACCTCATAGAATTGTGGTAAAGGGGAAATAATGACTGCTGTGGCCAATCCAAAGAGATGCTCTGTGACTAGTGAAATGTGATCAAGCCTGATGACCAGGTGAGTACAGAGATGTTGGTGAGGGTGTCACCTACTTCTCCTCAGGTTTCTCTATCCTTTTTAGAAGTGAGCCCCTTAAGAAGCCTTCTGCAGTCAACATGACATGGAAGAGATTACTTTTCTGAGGTAAGACATTACTAGTTTTCCTCCCTATGGTGAGTTCAGAAGCTGAAAGGCCATGAGGAGGCACTCACAGCTGCCAAGCAGCGTCTTCTCAAGGTATGACCTGCTACACCCCAGAATCCTCAGATGTTCACTGCACACAACATCTTCAAGATTCTCATTGGAAAAAGATGAGGAGAAAAAGATAGTCATGAATATAAAGAGGAAATGCATAGGTGTAAATGCATAAGGGATGTTAAGTGTGACTGACTCTTTCTTAATTGCCTAACACAATTCCCACTACATGCATAAATTGCGGCTCCTATTAACAGCACTATGAATAATAATCAGTTTACTTTCTGACTTGTTTCTAAATATACTTTCTATATGATTTCATCTTTTATGCAGCTCTTTAAAAGCAGAACATCTAATTACAGTTCCTATTACTCAACATTAATTTTTTCCCCTTTTTGCTATGGAGCATGTGTGATGATTGATTTTCTAAAAACAGAAATTTTTAGCATATGGAACAAATCGTGTTATTAATGCATTCCCAGATGACTCTGAGTTTCAATTCCTTTAATTATTTAGTCATTGCTGATTATGTCTTTTTACAATTCATTTCTTGCAATACAGGCATTTTAGTCATTAAGTGTCAAAATGAAGGGCTTAACCTCCCCCCAAGTATAATCAGAAAACAATAGTATATATTTTAAAAGTCTATGTTTCTTTTCTTGAACATTTTTGAACAATGTAAGAAGATGCTGTAAAGTTTTTCAAGGGCATCCTTAGGTACCAATGCCAGTGTTGGAGGCAGAGGTTGGAGGGTAACACCAGGGGGAAGGTGCAGAGCTGCTCATATGAGACATTGCAAAAGACTAGGTTGTGACCTTAGCTGTAATGCTGCCACAGTCTCACTTTAAGGAAAAACACTACTTTTCGATTGTTGTACCAGTTTTATTCAAAAGCTAACATGATATTTCAAAAATAGCTCTCTAAGTAGCACCAGAAAGTTCAGGTAAGAAACATTTACTAAATTAAAAGAGAACAAGCTCTTAATGAGGATTCACTGTGTCTGCTGGCTGATCCTACTGACATTATAAAACCCATTCTGACCCCAACTATTTAATAGGACTTAGGTACTACAATCTCCAAGCAGATGCCAACTCATTATTTCAGTGAGGTCTGTGTACCCTGTCTGAGATCAAATTCATTGCAAAACTAAAAAAGGTAAAAGGAAAAATAAGAAAGGACTGAGAATGTAGGAAGCTGAAAGAGAGTAAGTTTACCAGTCCCTACCTGGACAGAGCCTAGTCTCCACCCAACATGTCAGTTTGGATAGAGGAATTCATGGTGAGAATTCCCTGGGCTTCCTCAACAGCTCCTTTATTCATAACCTAGATGGTATAACACAGTGATATGGAACCAACTGGCTAATCTTTTACTAAGTATACAAGAAGCCAGGGATCTGCCAAAATTGCATACCATGGAGCAGGATGATCTATCAGAACTCTCTCTCTCTTTTTTTTTTTTTGGTTTTTCAAGGTAGGGTCTCACTCTAGCCCAGGCTGACCTAGAATTCACTATGGAGTCTCAGGGTGGCCTCGAACTCATGGCAATCCTCCTACCTCTGCCTCCCGAGTGCTGGGATTAAAGGCGTGCGCCACCATGCCCGGCCAGAACTCTCTTTTTAAGCATTAGCAGACAATAGATGCCAAATAATCAAAGTAGGGAGGAGTGTACCTGGACAAGCAAGGTTTGCAACAGAATGATACAAAAAGAGTAATAGACTATTTAATTCAATATCTCCCTGAAGGTCTACAATGGTTGGGAGGGAGGGAGGGAAGAATAGAGACAGACAGACACACAAACACACAGAGAGACAGAGACAGAGACAGAGATGGCGGGGGAGGGGGGCAGAGAGGGAAAGAGGTAGGAGGGAGAAGAAATTTCTTTAGAGAAAGTCCTTGTAGTACTGTGACATGGTGCTTCTCCAGGGGAGGTAAAGTAAGGGGAAGGAGGACATTTCTTCTTTATCTTTGTTTTCCATGTGTCCAATTTTCATTTGGCTCTATCTTATAATGTTTATATCTCTGGTAAAAATTACCTAAATGATCTTGTATGGTGTCTAGATTTTCAGTAAGGGTAAAATATTGTAGTCACTTAAAGTACCTGTCTATGATTGTGGCCTGGATTGTTGCCTTGTCTTTTTTTTTAAGTTTATTTTTATTTTTATTTACTTATTAGAGACAGAGAGAGGGAAAGAGTTTGGAAAAAGTAGTTAATTTTTTGGCTCTTTAATTTCTTTGTTTTTACAGTGGGATTGTTGTTCCTTGACTATTTTCTTTATTACTGCTTTTGCAGAACTTTATCAAGTTGTATACAATTCATTTCCTTTGAGTTGCACAACTAGTGACAAATTTCTGCTGCTATGGTCAGAGAAGAAAATCAATTAGAAAACTTACTACTTTCTATGCTTCATCTGTATACCCAGGTCCTCATTTTCAAATCACAGCTATGATTATACATTTCTAATTCACTTAGATGTGACCTCCTATCACAGGAAAAACAGAAATTGGACATTTTAGATAGTTTTGACTTATTTTAAAGGGCCAATAAATCACCTTTTTAAAAAGTGTTAATTCAAGGCATGGAATGCAATTTTAATGAGTGATGTTTAACACTTGAAACTTACAGGATGCCTGTAAGTATTGAATAGGTTAGCTTTTTCATGGCATTAGATGGCCAATACATCTTTCAAATACACTTATTTACTTATTTTATTTGCAGTGCTAGGGATGCAACCCCAGGACCTTGCATATACTTGGCAAATGCTCTGTCTCTGATTCATCCTCAACCCTCCAATTATTTAATGACACTATTGGCTGGGTGCTATGAAATCATACCAAAATGTTGTCAATTGCACTCTAATTGAAATTAAAACTGTACCTCAGAGAAATATACAATGTTGAAAAGAAAAAGATAGCCCTTCACATATGAGAGAGTAATGTCATGAATTCTCCTTTCTGAGTCTTTTCCTAAGTGCGTATAGACTTTTTCTAAGGGTATAAAGATAGATTTTTTTGTTTGTTATTTTTGTTATTTTGCTTTGGTATCTTTCTCTTTCAAAATTTCCACTAGTGTACAGACTCCTGAACTTTACATTGCTTCCTTCAGTTGCACAATCTTTATGTAGAAAGAAAATATATTTAAGCAGGAGGTTCTATGTCTTTTCTCAATAAGTAAGACAGCTGTTCTAAACTACCCCTCAACTGCCAAGTTTATTTCCACATGAAAATACTGTCAGAAGTTATACACAACATTTAAACCTTTGTAAGCCCTCAAAAGAAATCTATAGAACAACAGTAGATTAAAACACATGTTATAAAATTTTCTTTGCTGGGTAATTCATAATTCATAATTAGGCTACTTGGTATAATCTTATATTTTTAAGAGCAACTTACAAAAGTTGATATGAACATAGTTTGACAACCAACCAAGAAGGCAAGAAATTTAAGCACTTTAACTGTACTTAAAGAGATGAAGTGCTATCATCCAACTACCAAACAAATGTTCCACCAGGGGGTGTAGTCTGCATTTATTCCTTTTTCACTGCCAATCTAATGTATGCACCTGAACTGCTGTACAAAACACTGTTTTTGTATAGTGATTTAAAATGTCCCACTGGCTTTCATTTTTATTCAAGGCAAGTTTGTCTTTGTGTTTTACTGTTTGTCAATCAATTTCAAAGTGATCTCTAATGCTTTTGTTTTGCAAATTAAGGCCAAGCTGTAAAGAAACTATAGGCAAATATTTAAATTCCTTGGGAAACTTCCCTATTAATGCTAAGTTAAGCTTTTCCAATAGCCAAGAATCCTTTAACAAAGTAATTGTTTCTAAGCAATAAAAACAATCTGGCAAATGTTCTACAACTCCGTATTTGTGAGCTGAAATTTACGTGAACATCATCCCTAATGAGTTTGAAAATACTCAATAATTATAACAAAAGGAATGATAGCAGTTAATAACCATTGGTTCCAAAATAAAATTTTTATTTCAGTCACAGGTTTTCAAATTGGTTCACCTCCAGAAGTGCATTTGATGAATGAAAACATGTTGTTAGACATGCTGATTCATTTGGACATGTGCATTTGAAAGTTATCTAGCAGTAGAGGTGTGTGACAGTGAAAACAATAGCTTTTTCCTTACAAATTGCACATTTCATTGAAATCTATGACTCAACATCATGTGGTCAGTGACTAGTAAAGAAAGCTGTGGTTGAAAGTGGGAAGTCTGATGCTCAGTGCTCAAGCTCAGATGGGGAACTCACATCCTGGCAGTCTGGGGAGCCTGGAATTACATAGTTTCTCTAGACTCTTTACCTTTTTCTAACTCCCTCCAGGGAAGAAGATATTATTGACCGTTTTTGCCTTATTGGGGGTGACATGGGCAAAAGCCCTACCCTCTAGGGGTACCTGTCACCATTGAATCTCACAGACAGCAAAACATAGGCTGTTGTAAAAGTAATGCATAAAAGTATGTTACTCAATAGCAAGGTTTTAACAGGGCCTAAAATCACCTGTAAGGGAATATGTAGATTAGGTTAGCCTCTGCGCATGTCTATGAAGCATTACCTTGATTAGGGTAAGGTGTAACAACGCACCTTAACTGTGGGTAGCACCACTCCATGGGCTAGGGTCCTAGATGATATGAAAGAGAACTGGCAGAGCAGCAGCATTGAACGTGCTTTACTTTCTTCCTGCTGATGTGATGCTGTGCCAACTTACTGCTCCAGCCATGCTTTACCCCCACTACGATGTAATCTATTGTCTGAAACTATAGCAGAAATAACCCTTCCTCCCTAAAACTGATTTTTGCTAGGTATTTTGTCTCAACAATGAGAAGTTGACTAACACACGCTCCAGGTTAATCTGTAGTGACAATGTAAGGTGTTTTTATGCTTGCAAGGTACTGTGCATTGAAAGCCTCAGTCCTAGCCTCATATAGTTTACAGCTTCTTCCCATAGAAGCAGCAAATGCAGTCACGATGCATCTCTATATTTCTATGAGGCTATATCTCCACAACTCAGTCTTATGTTTTAAAATTACTCCCAGGTTTTATCTTTTAAAAAACACAGGACTGGAGAGATGGTTTAGCAGTTAAAGGCACTTGTCTGCAAAGCCTGATGGCCTGGGTTCATTTTCCCAGTACCCACATAAAGCCACATGCACAAAGTGGTGCATGCATCTGCAGTTTATTTGTAGTGGCAGGAGAATCTGGCGTGTCCATTCTCTCACTCTCTGTTTCTCTCTCTTATGTAAGTAAATAAAAGTAATTTTTAAAAGCACTGTTGTTCCTTAATATCCTGGGGATTGGTTGCAGGCTCCCCTGAAAATACCAAATCTGCAAATCCCCAAGCCCTTTATATAGAAGGGGCACAATTACTGCACAAAGCCTGTATATACTCTCCCATATAGCTGAAATACTTATGCCTGCCACAAGGTTAGTATTATATAAATAGCTGTTATACTGCATTGTTTATGAAATAACAAGAATGTAAACATGTTCAGTGCAAATGCAGCTGTCCTAGGCCTAACATCCTAACACATGAAGGAGACATGAGACAGATGAGGTAAACATCCAGCAATGGAGAGAGTCTGAGGATCTCTGAAACAGTGGGAAGCACAGGAAACCATACCTACATAACACGTGGATTAAGTAACACAACTAGTGTATAGAAAATTCAAGTTCTGCTTTCTGGAATTTTCTGGAGGGAGGGAGGGAGTGTGTTAATTGTTTCTACCTGAGGGTGGTTGAATTCGCAGACAAGGAGCACTGGCTGTATCCTGCATGGACTCTGGGAAAGCTGAGTTTAAACCTTGTCTTACTTCTTGTGTGCTACCCTCTTTACCTCTGTAAGACAGGGATGACAACACATGGAGTGGCTGTGAAGAGCAAATTAGGTAATAGAATAGATGTAAGGACATGGTATGCCTGTAGCTCACATTTAGCCATACTATTCTTACTACTGGTTCAAGTGCTTCTTTCTAATCATGAAGACTGTTCTAATCCAAAGCCTCAGACTTCAAGGAAAAGAAGGTTATTTAGAAACACTTTTAGTGATAAAAGGTCTAACCAATACTTACCCTTTGAGAGACTATGAGATGCCCTAGAATTGCTAAGACATTGGAGACTTGGGAGTAGAATGATAAAATGATGGCATAAACCAAAATTATTGATATTCCCATTTCCTAAACATTTCTTATAGCTTAGTAAAATATTTTGTTTATGGTCTTCTTAGTTTGTTTTTCCTCTGCCACATGCTCTTTGCTTTTGATGTGGTGTACTTTAAAAATACATTATTAGAAAGCCAAGCATGGTGGCACACACCTTTAATCCCAGCACTCGGGAGGCCGAGGTAGGAGGATCGCCGTGAGTTCAAGGCCACCCTAAGACTACATAGTAAATTCCAGGTCAGCCTGGGCTAGAGTGAAACCCGGCCTCAAAATACAAAAAACAAACAAACAAACAAAAGAACATTGTTAGAAAGTTAAGTCCATCATCTCTGAAGCTGATACTCTATACCTGCCTTATTCTTAATAAATCTCCCTTTGGGTTCTTTTGTGCTGAAGTGATTAATAATTTCATTATCCAAGGGCTGCTGACAATCTTTCCAGATGACTCCAGCTACCGCGACCCCCACCTCTACCCCAGCATCAACATTTGCTTTGAACACATTAGGAACCTGCTCTTTATTCATACATAGTGGACTCCTTTTATACAATAACTAGTGAACCTCTGAAGAATTTTGTTTTTATTTTGTGTCTTTTTTTCAGAGAGAGAGAGAGAGAGAGAGAGAGAGAGAGAGTAGGGGGTACAAGGGACAGTGATGACTTCAATGAGCAAACAGGAAATGGACAGTTAAAAAGTCAGGATGATAAATGCTTATTTTGTAGCCCAGACAGGAGGCTTTATCTCCCTGTCTCAAAAGAACCTGCTGCAGCTCATTATTCTATGCAGTATCACCCTTGTGATTGCAATGGGTCCTGGGGTTTCTTTCTTTCTTTTCCCTTTTTCCTCTGGTGATCCCTAACAGCTTCAAATACTGATGTCCAGCCTTAGATTCACCAGGCTCTTAATTTCTAATTTAGTTTCCAGAGATATATCCGGGGTAGGATTTGGGGTGTGTGTGATCATTTTAAAACAAGTGTCCATTAGCAATTTTAGTTAACTTTAAAGGTCCTAGTTTTAAAAATTATCTTTGCTGCCTCCTTACAGGAATATCCTGTTAAAATGAGTTCAAAAGCTCAAAGAACTGACGAAAAATATGTTGTTGATAGAGATGAGAAAGCTAAAATGGTTCATGGAGTAGATATATACAAGTATCCTGATACTAGTAATCAGTGTAAAATTCCAGGGTGATGTGAAATATGTACACTATATGCACAAACAAATCCATATTTGAGACTGTTAAAATGTTTATAGGTAGCTGAGGACTACAGTCTTAAATTACTGTCTAATAGGCTGATAATAGGTATGCTGGTCTTAATTATTTTAGGTACTACAGATGTAACTCAAAACCTCATACACTGCAGGCAAGCACTTTACTACTGAGCTACACCCCTGCCCCCAGGACTGTGATTTCAAGACTTTTTTTTTTCAAGCAAGGGTCTCACTCTAGCCAAGAATGAGCTGAAACTCATTCTGCAGTTCTACTCTGGCCTCAAACTCACAGCAATCCTCCTTTTGTCTCCAGAGTGCTGGGATTAAAGCTGTGTGCAGGACACCTAGCTTGATCTCATCAGATCTCAGAAACCTAATCTATATTTATAGAAAGATACTTAAAAATGAGAATATATATATAATTTTTATTTTTCATTTCCTTTAAAAATATTTTTCAAGGGCTGGAGAGATGGCATAGTGGTTAAGGAACTTTTCTGCAAAGCCAAAGGACCCAGGTTTGATTCCTCAGGACCCACGTAAGATGCATAAGGTGGTGCATACATCTGGGGTTTATTTGCAGTGGCTGAAAGCTCTGGTGCACCCATTCTCTCTCTGCCTCTCTCTGTGTCTCTCTCAAATAAATAAATATATAAAATTCTTTTTAAAAAAGAAAAAGAATATCTTTAGTTCCAGAGAGCCACAGACCTCTAATCATTTAACACTACCATAAAAAGGCTGGAGAGATGGCTTAGCAGTTAAGGCATTTGCCTGTGAAGCCAAAGGACCCATGTTTGATTCTCCAGGTCCCACGTAAGCCAGACACAAAGGTGTTACAAGCACCTAAGGTCACACAAGCGCACAAGGTGGCACACTCATCTGAAGTTTGGGTGCAGTGGCTGGAGGCCCTGGAGTGCCAATTATCTTTTGCATTCTCTCTCTCATAAAATAAAAAAATAGTAAAAAAAAAAAAAACCTTGAAATAAAATAGCTGTAATACTAAACATTGAGCTATCCATAACCTACCAGGAAATATCACAGAGGGAATGATAAGCATTTGATAAGTAGGTATACTTTTTACGTGTATGAATATGGGGAGCTAGTATAAATAAATCAGCTTGTGTTAGCCTAAGACAGTTCTGAAACGTAGTACCTGAGACATGAGAAGTAGTCCAGCTATTCCAATTTAAGACCAGAAATTAAAGGCACTGAGGAAAGTAGCCTTGCAAAGGGGTGTGTTGAGGCAAAGCATTTGTAGAAGTTCTAAGACATGGGTGAAACTATGGACAAATGAGGAAAAAGCCTCAAGTTAAAAAAAAACAACACTTATTATGGGATGGTAAAGAATCCTGATAGTGCGTTATCTATTTGGAAATTATGGGTTGTGTGGACACCTTGAAAATCAGAACAAAACAATGTGCAAATATATGGGGATATAAAAGCATTGAAAAATATGAATTCTGATGAATGCATTCTCTCAATCTTTATATTTCACTGAAATCAATGAGCATAAAAATAAGACATTGCACAGCTATGAATCAAGTTTAATAGAACTTTAAAAAACAGTGAAATGCAACTGAAAATGAAAAACTTAGTTTCCAGGTTTTCCTTAAGTTAAAATGAAATAAGTATTTATTATAAGAACTATAGGTTCATGTGTCTTAGTTAAAATATATCATTATTATCTAAGTAGATGTTCTCATTCTTTCAAGGTCTATATTTCTTCCATTCTCAAACTATCATTTTCTAACTCAGAAATTATTTTTCTGAGACCTGTGTACATACAATGGTAATTTTCAGCAAATCAATCTATTTCACAACCCTCAATTTGAAAAAAAAAAATGGCAGAGAACACTATGTGTGGTTTTCATAATAAATACAATTTTAAAATGTGTGCCTTGAGCTGATCACTCTGGATAGATGTGTTTTAATTGTTTCAAGAACTGCTTTACACAGAGCACATTAGCAGTGGAAATCAATCTGACTTACAGCCCTTGATTCTACCAGCATTAACATGGTAATTAACCAAATTATCCTTGCAAACTTATTATCCTGATTTCTTCAACTTGTAAAATTCATTATCTATCAAAATGAAAAAACCCAGACTCATAAAAGATAATCAAGACACAAGTGGCAGATACAAAATCCCAAGCTTCTCTGATGTGCTGCATACCACAGTAACAGCTAGATGGGATCCTTTTCCATTTCTGACCACTGGTTATCAGCAGGTAAAATTTCATCTTTCTCACATTTGAACTTACTGCGTAGTGTGTGATAATGCTTCTATATACAATTGTGTTGGCAGTGCTTGGAGAACTAATGTTTTAGTTAGAGGGATTCAAATATTTTTGTCGTATGGCTGGAAAACAACAGGATAAAGAAAAATAATAAGCTATGAAGTCATTTATTCATTCTTCATCCATTTGTTCAGCATCTCTTACATACTGATCATTGTATCAGATACCAAGGTGAAATAATAAAGACTACTGTGTAATAAGTGTTAAGTAAAAATATACAGTACCTGTCTTCTAGTATGTCTCAAAACACAGAGTAAGATTCTCTAATTCAGACCTGGAGTATCAGAAATGGCTTTAGAAGGAGTTACATGTCAAGATAATAGGAATCAGTCAGCCGAATTTGTGGGTCTGGGTAAGCAGATCATGATACAGGGATAAGGAGTGTGCACAGTAGGGACAGAGATGAGGGGCAGCAGTGACAACACCATGGTGGAAGAGAAAGTGGAGTGTGAGGTGCAGGGTAGGGAAGATCCAGCTGGAACAACATGCAGGAGCATTACACGTGAAGCTCTGGAAATTGTCTCGGAATTGACACGAACAAGGGAGGAACTAGTAAAATGTGTGAAGCTAAAGTATTCTTTAAAAAACTGGTTCTTCCTGCATTGTGGAGAGCTAGCTGGAGGCAGGCTGGCTAGAAACAGACCAGTGGGAAGCTCTCTGGAAAAATCTAGGCATGAGAGAATAGTGCACTGACCTGGATGGGGCAGGCAGAGAGTGGACCTGTTCAAGGGACAGGGAACTGCTTAGTTTAGGGTGGAACTGAACATGCTGAGTGTGAGAGAGGAGACAAGTCAACAGTTCAGCATCCACATGATGACAATAATTCATATTGGAGCAAACGGTGGTAGATGGTGTGAGGTGACATTAAGGTGGAGGTGCTCATCACATGAGAATGTAGAGCAACTTACGGGCATATGGACAGGTGAGCACAAAGTCAGGAAATAGCAGGCTTTGAGACACACATTTAAACCTAGCATTCTATCGGCACATGGAAGTCTTTATCAGAAGCTAGGGTGCAAGGACATGGGTAGAAAAAATATCAGGAGATATTTGAGGGACACTGACATCTCATTTATAGGAAGAAGAGACAATAGATAAGACTGGATGGTGTGGAGAGAAAGATTCCAGGGGTACAAACATTTTACCATAAACCCTGTGGTGAGCAAAATCTGATGTCCAGCAAGACTCAGTTGGGGAACAGTCCTGGCATCTTGGGATAGCAGGCTTGGGGTGGTGATATCAGTAAAAGCCAATTCAAGGAGGTGTGTGCTTGTATGCGTGTATGCATGTGTGGCCATGCAGCAGGAGGATAAAGGGGAAATGAAAGTGAAGATGCTGAGAGACTACCTTTGGAGGAAGAAGGAGAACCACAGGGAATGCAGCCTTCAAGAGACCTTGCTTTTCTCCACTTTCTCTATTTTTCTTTTTCAAGATGGAAATGTGTACCCTGAGTACCAATAGCTAGTACAGAGGGACAAGAGAGAGGAGGCAGAGATAGATCACTTGCTAGCTCTTGAGCTGACTCCAGAAGAGGACAAGACTTAGAAGCACAGTACAGGGGCTAGCCCTAGGCAGGAGAGACTTTAATTTTAGCAGAGAAAAGGAAGGATGAAAGGGATACAGGTAAGCGTCTTGTATCAGCAGACTGGATCACAGGGATACTAGGAAGATGAGGTCTTTGTCAGTTTGCACATGGTTGTCCACCTAGTGCCCCACACAGTGAATGGCTAAAGCCAGCCACTCCCAGGACACCCAGGAACATCTATTAGGTCCATGTATACAGAGAGTGAAATACTCATGGAAGGTGATGAGAGGGTACTGGAGTCACAGGGGCATGCATGCACTGCAAGCAGGGATGGTCTGACCAGCCAGATGTTCCCAATGGGCTCTTCAGGATGACATGCTCTTATTCTATGCAGGGAGCACAGACACATGAAGTGACAGCATCTTTTGAGGTGTTAGAACTTCATGCAGCAAAATTTAGGAAAACATGTCTAAAAAGGTTTCTTGGGGTCTATAGCCAGTGGTAAACAGCTTGCTTAGCATGTGGGATTCCCTGGTTCCAAGCAACTCCGACCCCCCCCCAAAAAAAAATCCCCTAGGGAATTGATTGAGAAGGTTGAGAGAAACACTAATGAGGCAGAAGCCCTGCAGTGAGCTCCAGTGGGGAATAGGTCACTCTAAGGAAATGACCATTGTCAGGCTACAGTGATTCTGCCCTGGAAAAGGATCCAGCATAAGCCAGGGGCCTACAACTGATCCATTCTGCAGACCTAGAGGAGTAATCCAGGGTGATGCAGATTTAGGGGAGATGAGGGACCAAGCACTGACGTTCATCCTGTCAGCAGAAGGATCCACCTCAGGAGATGGCCTGGCTTGACTTTGGCAGTGCTGCCCATAGGCTGACACAGGCAGCAACTGCAGAGAAAGGCTACAGTGCAATCAGGGCATTTGGGGCAGTAATGGTACCCAGAGGCAGATCTCCATGACTCATACTCAAGGACCAACTGCTTGATAAAATTTCAAGCTCAGCATGGGAACCACAAACATTGGGTATAGGTGAAACAGGTCATAGGGCCCTTTGTGCTGGAACTTTATGATAAAAAGTTTACATACACATCTATGTGTATACTCCCCCCTACAATGCTTCTGTAAACAAATGCAATTTTATTTCCTTTCATATTTTAAATACTAACACCATTTTAGCAAATAATATCTAGATGTTTTATTGCTACTCTAAACATTTGAAAGCCCTTAAAATAAGGTAACCATAAATTTTCTACTCGAATCTCTAATAAATTTTCTAAATCTTATGAGTATATATAATTACTAAATATAGAAGTATTCTATGTAATTACATAAACTGTAAGGGAAAATAAAATTAGCTAAGGATGTGGCTCAGTGATAGAATGTTTGGTTAGTAGTCACTAGGCCATGGGTTTCAGTGCTAGAACCATAAAAATGTCATTGGTTGGCTCATATTGTGTATCATCAACTCACTGCAAAAGAAGAACACTCAATGTGAAAATCACATTAAAGATAAATTATGTGGTGACTGGGGTGCAGCTTAGTGGTAAGCACATGTGTAGGGCCCTGAGTTGAGTCCCATGACTAAAAAACATTATGTGAACACATTTTATACATACACACATAAACACACACACACACACAATGTCTAAATCAGGATAAGTATATTTACCCCTTTAAACATTTCTTTGTTGTAAAAAGCATTCAAAATGATTTTTATAGCTTTTTGTAATATGCATTATAATATGCATATTTACATATTGTGTGATAGGACACAAAAACAATATGCCCCCAAATTTTTAAAAATGTACAGGCCCAGCTATGGGTCCCATACCAGTGAGGGGATCAGTTAGCCGAATTGAGAGCAGTTGGTTCCCCACCATGGCTGTGTGCCACCACTGAGAAAATGAAATCAAAATGAGTGATGTCATTGAGGACTTTATACACTTGAAAGCAGTATTGCCTACTGTGATTTTGCATGCATATCTTCTACTCTACAGAGTAAAAGCAGCAAAGGTCAACTTCATTCATGGATAAAGAATGCTCATTTTTTGTTCCACATAATTCACATTTACGCACTTATCTTTTTTGAAAATGCTCACTGAAGAGAAGGGAAACAATGAAGATACCCTGAGAATGTGAATGGAACATATGGATGGCAACCTGTAGTCCAAAGGCCCTCAGAGTAAGGCAGAGGAGAGAGGACCACTGTCTCTGTCGGCCTCACCCACTCTGACCCTTTTGTTCTGTGTTGCTGGGGTTGGACTTTGTGCCACCTGATAGGATGTGCTGGTTCTGAAAGGCACATATCTCTGTTTGCTTGCTCCCCAGCTTTCTTCCCCTAACTCATTTCTCCCTCCTGCTGAGCCACTCATGTGTGTGGTTGGTGTCCAAGGCACTGAACACTTCTAATTCTTTTTCAGATATTGATTCCTCTCATTACTTAGTCCTGTTGGTGTACCTTGCAAGACCAAAACAACTGAAAACATTCAAAAAGGAAGTAATATTTAATATCTGTCTTCTGGTACAGTACTGAGGTCCTCAATATGTCTTATAAAATGCCTAAAACATCGCAATAAAATGTCAACAAACATCCATGAAAAGACACTGTGTGAGGCAGCTTTTGTTTGTTCATTTTTTTTGAAGAGTCTTGTTCTAGCCCAGGCTAACCCAGAACTCAGTCTGTAGCTTCAGGCTGGCCTTGAACTCATGGTGATACTCCTATCTTAGTCTCTTAAGTGCTGGGACTAAAGGCATTGTACCATCGCACTTGGCATTGAGGTATCTTAACCTACTAGGCAGAAAGGAGAATATTGCCGCTGACCTTCCCCTGGCTTCTGTATAATTCTATAAATGCCTACACTATTCCTACTGGCATGCACCAGAATGAAGCAGGCGAATACTGAGAGGCAAAGCTATCTGTACCTCCAGGGTTCTGTGGCCATCACCCTAAAGCTTCTGGGCTCAGAACAAGTTCTGAAAGAAAGCAGCCTCTTGCTCCATCTGTCAGAGACTGTATGCCTACAGTCCCACTGCAAAGCCTAGAGAATGTAACCAGGTGTCCTGCAACAAGGCCTCAGGATATCTGTGGCAAGTGGGAATAAAGTCATTTAGTTGGGGCTTCTGGTTTCAGCCCAATAATTTCTATTATGAATATATCTACAGATGTGAAACGAAATTATAAAAGTGTGCTTTTATGTCCACAACATTCAGATGGCCAAAAGCAAAAAGAAAACGCAACACATACCACTACCAAGCACACTTTATTTTCCTTGGGAAAGACTCACTAGAGGTTTGGCTTGGTGAACTGAATCTATACTTCAGGTTTCTTTTTGCTTATTTCATTATACTAAGTAATGGAATATATTAATGGAGGCTCCTTGACAACTCTATTCTGGATTGATGTTTGCAATTGGTGGGCTTCATTTTTTCATGAATGAAATCTTTACTGTTGGAAACAAGTGAAATAATTTATAAAGGAAACAGTATGAGCTAGAAAGAAAAGCTGGTCTGGTCTGCAGCAGGGGAGATTTGACCTGAGCCAGCTCTGCAAGTGACCCAAGTAGGTCACTGAAAACAAGTCATCTCTTTGTCCTTTATTTTCCAGTAGGCATAGAGCAGCTAACATGTTTTCATCTGGGTTAAGGAGCATGTATACCTTCCAGCACAAGGCATCTCTTGTCTTACCACCCAGAGTCTCAACATGGTATGGGCCATCATGATGTGTAAGCCATATGACATTGTACTAACTCACAGAACTCCCTAGACCACAGCTGAAGAGTTTATTCAGGAGGCTCCTGAGTTTCTGGGAAACCAAATTAAAAACAAGTTCCCTTTACTTGTCTGAAGGCAGTTCAATTATAATGTCAGGACATGGATTTGAGGCTATTGCATTTAAAGTACCACTTATCCCCTTCATATAAACATCCACTCCCTTCACATAAATGGACATGCAGGTCTATGCAAATATCCACTGTGTTATCACACAGCACACTGGAATTCAATTAGTGACTAGAGACGAAAGCCAGAAAGCCATGAAGGTATCTGCTCAGATGTTGCTCTGAAGTGGTCTTTAATTCATTGTTTAAATCAAACCAAAATATAAAATGTTGGTTTCTTACTTGTTACAAAGACTCCAATCATGGAGATGCCCTAGAAAACTGTAATCTAAAACTGTCTCACCTAAAATCGTGCATCCTTGATTCTAGCTTTGCATTCCCCCCATTAAGTTGTAAAAATAAAAACCTTTTTATTGGCTGAAAAAATGTTAATGCCATTATATATTAATATATAGTGCTATGAAAAGCACCAAAGTATTACAGCACTTGGGCATTTAAGGATGAAATACAGTAAAGCTTAGAAAACTATGTGTAATAAACATATGTCAGCCATGAGGCCTTCTAGCCCTTGTGGCTCATCTTCATACAATTCAGTTATAATTTTGCCCTTGGTTCGGGGAATTTTGCAATTAAACAAAGATTTATTAGCTCCCTTGATTAAAATTCTGTGAATAAGAATAAAAAGTAATTATACTTTAGGATGCAAAGTAGTATTCAAATGACTTGAATACAGTCACCTTAGCAAAAATAAGGGAGGGAGAAGAAGCAGAAGTTAAAGCTGAGGTGGTTACGCTGGGCATAAGCCTGTGCGAGTGCAGGGGTGTAATGCATGATCTGGCACCTGGTTTTATGGCAAGATGTCTCATCTTTACTGTCTTTTCTAACCTGTGAGAACTGCTGAACTTGAAGATTCTAGGCTTTTCCACCATCAAAATTTTCACTTTCTCTCTTCTACTTGTGACTCTTCCTTTCCTTGGTCTATGGAATTGAGAATATAAACTCTTGCTATTTGTTCATCTTTAGTCTTTCCCCAGGAAGATGTACTGATTTCTATGGTTTTATTGCCAGAGATATGTGAATTAAACAAAAATGTTGGGGCTATAACTCAGACCTGTGCTATAAGTTCCAGCTCCTTGAATGTTTATCTCCTTTCTTTGAATGGTCCCAAATGCTCTCCAACTCAATGCATATGTAAAGGATACATCCTAAGCCCCCATGTTTAGAGCAAGTGGGATCTTTGTAAGCAACACAATGACATGTATAATTTTGCCTTGGAGGACTTTTTACCTCACTCACTCATTCACTCACTCACTCATGGATCCATCCAATAAAACTGAAGTAGGACCATAGTCTAAGAGGAATGCTGGTGTGTAAGAGATATACAATAAACATGATGGACTGTAAGTGAGAAGAAGCCCTAAGCTTGTGTTTGGAGGGAAAAGTATGCTTACCCAAACAGGAAAGACAATTTTGGAGAATTACCAATGTGTGAGGCAGGGGATAGCCAGAAGAGCATCCTAAGTACCAATGGGGACACTGACACAATCTCCTAGCAACTGCTCCAATACCAACTACTACTAACAATGTCTCAGGTAGGCAGGGGGAGTAAAAGGATCCAATGCACTGCTGGTACCACCACCATGACTTACTCCCATTCTTGACCACTTCCGTGGGTTCTGGGAAAAACGGAGCTCAAAATGTTCACTCACCTCTAACAGAGACCAGATCCAGAGCCTGCTGGCACATGTGTAGAAATTTCAGCCTCACATGTGAGTGCAAACTCATTACCCAATGGGTCCATATTTTGCCTTGGTTCCATGCCTGACTAGAAGAGAGCAGTGGTAGGGGCAGCACCCAAGTAGAAGGTTAGGAGTCAGTGTCATAGGAGGGTAGCAATGAGGGGAGGGAGTAAGAGACTCCAATCAGTTCTCTTTACAAAGAATAAAGCTTGAAGCTCTTGACGAATGCTATCTGTTTTATTTCAAATGAATGTTATTTCCCATATACTATTATTTTTTGGTGTGTGAATTCAAGTCTTTATTTGAACTGCAAACCCTACTTACAAGAAGAGAAAGACCAAGCCTGGGCATAGTGGCATACACCTATAATTCCAGCGCTTGTGAGTTCCAGGCCAGCCTGTATATAGAGAGGACTTGGGAAGGTTTGGAGGGGGAAGGAAGGGGATAAAAAAGAGAGTGAGGGAGGAATGTTTGGAAGGGTGGAAGAGGGATAAGAAGGGAGGAGGGGAATAAGAAAGAGAGTGAGGGAGGAAGGTTTGGAGGGGAGGAAGAGGGATAAGAAGGGAATAAGAAAGAGAGTGAGGGAGGGAAGCTAAATACAACACAACACAGGAACATTCAGACTCTGACATTACCTCTTTGTCAGGTGCTTCTGATTCTAATTAAGTTTAGAAGAAAAATCATAAGGCAGCCTCTGCCTGAGTCCGAAGGAAGAGTACTGATGCTTTTTCAAGAGTGGGGTGATGAATGAGTGCATCCAGATGTAAGCCCTGCTGTATTTTGCATCTAACATCTGTTTTCCTAGTCTTCTAGCTGATCACTTTAATACACTGTTACCTCAATCTGCCCAAAGGCACCAGAATGGGGTGAGCTCCTAGATTTCAAAAAGGAGTGTTGGCTTTTTAAATGTCATTCATGCAACTCACATGACTATCCTCAAAAACGGTAAACATCAATCAGCAAACCAACTCTGATAATATGAACATGCATCCTACCTGCTTTCTTTTTGGAATCTATGTATGCCCAACACTGATAAGCTTTTCAAAGAATACCCTTACCCGAATTATTTCTTCAACACAGCTGTTACTTTCTCCAGATTTACTCTCCTGAAAGCAAAGGAAAATAAATTAGGATTGACAGAATAGAACTATGGCCACAAAGAAAAGATGTGAGCTTCAAAATTGGTAGGGGAAAAGCAAGTTTTTCTCTGAAGGAATGTTAGCAGAGACTCCTGTTAAGTTTCTTTCCTTGATGAGTGCTCCACGGCTATACTGGTTCCCCTTCCCTGGCTGGAGTGTCACACATACACCTATGCCCAGAGGCTCAGGCCTGGGCCCTCTCAGCCTACCAGTTTAAGTTGTAAGGCTCTTAGGAACACAGGTCTAAGCTCCATCCACCTTGGGCTCCACTAAAGTGTGGAAAGCATCACCTTTTTTTCCTTAACAGCAGTTGGTCCAGTTACCCATCAAACATGTGTAATGGGCCAGATATATATAGCCAATGCTAAAGTAAAAGTCTAGTTCACAATCCTTAAATCATACAGTTACTGGTAGGATGTGTCTAAAACTAAAGGACTGAAACAAACAAACAAAACCCAAACTACAATTAAAAAAACAAAAATCAGTCAGGCGTGGTGGTGCACGCCTTTAATCCCAGCATTCCAGAGGCAGAGGTAGGAGGATTGCTGTGAGTTCGAGGCCACCCTGAGACTACATAGTTAGTTCCAGGTCAGCCTTGGCCAAAGTGAGACCCTACCTCGAAAAACCAAAAAAAAAAAAAAAAAAATCCTTTGGACATTGGCACAGCATTGCTGGCCTCACACCCATCCAGAGCTACGTCTTCTGCTGTAAACCATGCTGCCCTGTGTTGTAGAGGTATCAAGTGGCTGTGAGATGTGCTGGCTTCAAGGCACAGCTGACTCAGAGGAGCATGTTAAGTTTTAGAGACACTGATTCCTTTCTGTGGTCCTACGGATATTGTTCTCTGGGTCCTGTGATTCAAGGGTGATGACCACAGTGCATTGTGACATCCTAGTACGAAGCTTTTTGTGTGATCTCTTATCCAAACCCACCATCCTTCTGCCTTCCCAAAGTCTTTCTTAAGTCGTGTTTCAGCTATAGTTGTGTGCTTTGATTATATTTACATTTTGAAAATTTACTGTGTTTAGGAAAAAGATTAAAACTTATATGTAATTTACATTTCCAAATTTGTGTTTGTATTTTTCCATGATAACATTTTTGCTTCCCTTGGAAAGGTATTCTGAGAAGGAGGGCTGCACACAATGCAAATTTTAATTACTCTGTATTTTTGAAGGTTTGTAGCTATTGTTTCACGCTGAGTTACTGAGTGGTTGCTCCATATTTACTTCAACTTTGATGAACCCACCTCATTTTCCTATCATTACATTTTGAAATCTGTCATAACAGTCTCACCTCATTGAAACTCCAACTAAACTTCAATTAAAAGCTAGCAACCCATGCTGATTCACCCTCTTTATAGCCTTGGCTATAGTGTGATTTCCCCTAAATCCTATCACTTTCACACACACACACACCCTGCCTGAGAAATGCAAGGATGAAGCTTTGGGAAAGGGGCTCAAGAAACAGCTGGGATCCTGTCCCTGACAGCAGAAGTCCCTAATTACCATGCTGAGCACAGAGTATGGGAAGAAGTGGGCTTTAAGAAAAAGGCTCTATCAAATCAGGGCACATGGCATTTCATGGCAGAGATGAGCAGAGAACAGGCTCTAGTTTGAAAATACTTTAACTCTTCCTCAGATGCATTTCAGGGGGACCTTCATTCTAAAATGATGCTAATTTAAAGTCACATTTATCTTCATTTACCTGCAAGTCACCAACAGATCTTTGAATATTCAGAAATTGTTTATCCCATGTACACATACATACTCCTTCAGAAATATTTTTACACAAATCTATTTTAATTTACAGAAAATTTGAGATACAAAAATTAGGTGTGCCATCAATGTCATGACAGATACTCAGCATTAACTCTTCCACTGAGGCCTCAGTCTTAGCTTTGAGGACAGGGTCATTTGTGACCAAGGAAGCAAATGGCCTGTTGTCTCTCAAATTCTGCTTGCCTACACCTAACCTGACATGCCACTTTCCAAGGGCTGTACTCTGTTTTCTCCCTGTCCCCGTTGGAGGCTCTGCTTCATGGTTACTCTGTAGCTTCTTGATCTCACTGGAACATCCCACTCATGGGCCTTCTGCTCTGTATCATATCCAGTTCTGCCTCTGTCTCCTGTCACCACCAGCATTTACATGTTTACACACTTGAGAGAAACAAGCAAAAGCAAAACAGAAGAGAAGGGATATAAAGGGACATCATAAAATGCAAACATTAACTTAAGGCCATATCATTTTTTTAAAAAAACGAAAAAGAATCAGAAAGTACAATATAGAATGAAGGAAAAGCAGGGTATGAATAGAGCATCAGTCTAAGACATTCCAGGAAAAAGCAAGGGAAGCGGGCTAGAGATATGGCTTAGTGGTTAAGTGCTTGCCTGTGAAGCCTAAGGACCCTGGTTTGAGGCTCAATTCCCCAGTACCCACATTAGCCAGATGCACAAGGGGGCGCACGCATCTGGAGTTCGTTTGCAGTGGCTGGAAGCCCTGGTGCGCCCATTCTCTTTCTCTCTCTCAAATAAATAAATAAAAGTAAACAAAAAAATTTAAAAAAAGCAAGGGAAGCAGAGTTATCAGCCACTGTTATTTTTCCTAGTAGACTAAGGATACTACCGATGAAAACGCAAATAAAACCCACACAAGGGAATAGAAAATATGAACAGATAATTAAACATTTTTAACTTCTTTTTATTTTAGAGAGAGAGAGACAGAGAAAGAAATGGCGCACCAGGACCTCAGACACTGAAATCGAATGCTTGCGCCACCTAGTGGGCATCTGTGACCTTGTGCTTGCCTCACCTTTGTGTATCTGGCTTACGTGGGAACTGGAGAGTTGAACATGGGTCCTTAGGCTTTGCACGCAAGCGCATTAGCCACTAATCCATCTCACCAGCCCTGAACAGATAATTAAATAAGGCTAAATTGGCAGACGTAATGAGATAGAATAGCTGACCCTCCCCTTGTCACATATGTACAACATAGTTGTTTCAGTGGAAGATCCTGGAGTGATCATATAAGCAGCAGCTCACCAAGTCACAAAGTAGTTGCTTTATAGCTCAGACTCCTTACTCACAGATTGTCCAAAACTACAAGGTTATAAATTAAGTGTAGTGTAGACACAAAATATCTCCTAGAAATTTTGAATTGAACAAATACAAAAGAATCTTTATAGAAAACACAAAACATTAAAACACATAAAAACAAAATTTTGAGATGCTCTGAAGATCTCCTGAAGCAAATTTATTACTAAATATTTTATCTTTTTCCTAAAGTAAATTTATGTGCTAAGCAATCAATTAGACTCAAAATCAAAAGGATAGCACAAAGAAAACAAAAGGATGAGAATAACAAATAGGGAAAAACATGTTTTTGGCAGAATCTCATTGTGTAGCCCAGACTGGGCTTGAGACTCTGATCTTCCTGCCTTAGTTTCCTGTCTGCTGGTATTACAGGCATGTACCACCACCATGCCTGACCAAAATAGTTATAGAATATAAAATCAGGAGAATCTAGAAATCCCAAATACAGTCTCTCTACTGTAACAAAAGACAAAAGCAAAGACAGTACCTATAACTACAGATAAAGCACATCCAAATCAATCTAACAAAGAGAAGGCCAAAATAAATATAACTTGAGATAGATAAATTAACTTATAAAGAAGGTACTATCAGAGGATATTGATACTCATGTTAAAAGTGAACACAATGATAATAAATAAAAATGTCTTGATACAGCTGTTACCTTTTTGAGAAGACTCTGACTTATAGAGATCAGAGCTATAACCCTGAGGATGTAAGTGAAATAAAAATTATCTTTACAAAGAACTTCAAGCCAGGTAATTTTAGAATGAAGTATCCTGTCTATCATCTCTTCCAGAGTGGAAAGTAATGGAAAGCTAAACAATTCATTTAATTAATTTAGCACAAAACTAACAAGAAAATTTAAATCAATAGTCCTTGTGAAATAAATGTAAGATCCATAGCATGTTATTAAAAAACACAATTCAATGAATACAACAATGGAAGATATGTAAAGCTGAGGTCATCTTGGCTTACTGATTTTTATCACATACTTTCAAAAATCAATGATTTAAGTGTGACTACTATTAAAAAGGGAGGTTAGGCTGGAGAGATGGCTTAGTGGTTAAGGTGTTTGCCTGCAAAGCCAAAGGAGCCTGGTTTGATTCTCCAGGACCCACGTAAGCCAGAAGCACAAGGGGGCGCATTCATCTGGAGTTTATTTGCAATGGCTGGAGGCCCTGGCATACCCATTCTTTCTCTCTCTCTCTACCTCTTTCTCTCAAATAAATAAATAACATAAAAAATCTATCTTAAAAAGGGAGGTTAATAAAGTGATGGACATAAATGTACAGTTGTGCTTTTGTGTAACAGTAATGAACAATTTAAAAATATGAAAAAGTATCATGTATAACAGCAAATAAATGAGGGTAATCTTAACATGAAATGGTTGTGATGCATGCTTAAGAAAAAAATTCTACTGGAAGATGAAAAACAATACCCCAAAGGGACACAAATACCATCCAACTCTACTACATACTACATAGCTACATAAATAGAAGAAGAGGAAATCACAAACTATACTAACAAGTAAAACAAATGCTGGATATGGTGGCTCCTATCAGTAGCGCCAACAGTTCAGAGGTTGAGGCAAGAAGACTGCTTTGAGTTCAATGCTAGCCTGCGCTATAGTGTAGAACCCTGTCACAAAACACACAAAACAGCTGAGGTGAAAGCTGCTGCGAGTCCTACAGTGTATAGTTCAGTAGTATAGTTCTCAATGAGTAATAGTCATTTTGATTTAGTTACAGAACATGCCCATCATTCCTGTGTAAACCTCTTCATTCCCTTGACCTATATGCACTAACTTTTAATTATTTTACTGTATAAATGAATATACTGTAAATATTCCTAGTCCAAAAATCTGAAATCTAAAATGCTCCAAACTCTCAAGCTGACATGAGTACTGACATGATATTCTCTGATCTCATCTCATAGTAAAGTATACAAAATCATTAAAAAGTTGTATAAAATTACATTCAGCCTATGTGTATGAGGTGTATATGAAACAGAAAGAATTTCATGTGTAGAACTGGGTACCACTCCTTCCTCCCCAAATATCTCACCATGTATATGCAAACATTCCTAATAAAAAAAATCTAAAACCTTAAATATATCTAGTCTCCTACTTTGACTAAAGGAGATTAAACCTGCCATCATTCACTGAAAAGAATAAAATGAGGAAATCTTGATGGGTCACATGATTTGTATTAGCAGATTTCATAGCAGATAGCTTACCGTGTTTGTGACCAGCTCTAAATACAGTACTTGGTATGAACCCATAAAAACTTCATAATATCTGATGAATAAGTCAGTGGCTAACACATTTACACACAAAATTACATGTCTGAAAATTAAAGTTCTGAATGTTGTGAATAACTAGGACAGTCTACTTTGCTTTACCCAAAACAACAACAAAAACAAAAAAATCGCTAGTTGCCTTCAAGACAAATTTTTAGAACATCAATATTTATTTGTTTCATTAAAATTAAACTTATAACTATTACTACAGAAACATAAGCAAGTCACTGAACTTCTTTAATCACTACATCAGTACTGTAAATCAAGTACCAGCAGCCAACTATGGTAAATAGTTGGAAATTTATTGTGCATTGACAGAACACCACCAGTGAAGAATTCAACACCTTATTTCACATAATGGTTAACAGTAAAAATGCAGGTATAGAAAAGTATCACATAAAATTACCTACAGTCTATGTGTGTTTTTAAAATACATATGAGGCATTAATGGGTTTCATTTAGACTTGGGTCTTGGCACCATGATAGCTCATTATGCATATGCAAATATTCCAAAATCTGAAAAAAAAAATCCAAATTCTGAAATACTTCTAGCTCTGACCATTTCAGGTAAGGGTACTCTACCTGTAATAGCTAATCTTCTATCAGACTCTTAGCAATAGGACAAGGTCATTCACTTAAATATTTTTATTATGAAAATTAGTGATCTCAATCAGAACTTCTATTTAAAAGTACATTTGGTTTTTAGAAAGTTAAGCGGCCTCTCAGTGTACTGACATTGTTAAAAGTCTATTCATGGCATAAAGTGATTAGAACCAGAGGCAGTGACTTTACATTCTGATCATTAATTGATATTAATTTTCTTCTGGGTCAGGTCTCAATGAAGTGTCCATTACTGTGTATTGGAGTCATCGTCTACATTTCTCTGTCAACACTGGGTAAAGAAACCACAAGGCAGTCATAAATGACCACGTGCTCCCTTCTTGTAATTGACATTGACAAGAACACTGTGAGACTTCTGTGTTCCTTCATTTCAAATCATTACTCTTAGCAAATGGAAGACTAGAGGGGCTCTGGCAGGGGTGACAATAGTGAACCATTCAACACACACACTCATCAGGAAGTCCTTCAGGGAGACTTCTGAAGTGCAGTTTCCTTTTTAGCATCTTCTTAAATTTCATCTTGCCCCCATTTATCTGCCTTAAAATCTAATTAAGAGAAATAATATGTTATTTGTGAGTAGCAGAAGGCTTATTGTATTGATAGGCTGCCCCTGAAATATGTCCTCTTTTTTCCTACTTAAAGAATAGAGAAAAATGCATAGGAAAACTAAATTTGATTATTACTTATGCCCAGAAACATCTTTTTCTTCTCTAATCACGAAATTCTGAGCACAAAGGCTTGCAGATGGAAAGAGTAATCCAATGGGGCTGAAGAAATTAACCAATTAAGGATACTTAGGACTTTTCTAATTTGTGTCCCCCAGTAACAAAGATAATCAATACTTGTTCACCCAGGAATAGAAATAACTATTGTACATGGCAAAAGTGGTGTTACAGATCTGACAGCACAGTTTTCTGTAGATCAATGTTTCCAATTCTAGATTTTAAAAATTTCCAAAACCATCATGAGATCCCTCAGGAATAGGATACAAGACAAAACATAAAATTCTTTTATACTTCATGTATACCTGAAGGTCATTTTCTATAATATTTTAACAACTGTTTGCATTGTAACTGCAAACCATCCAAAGTCAGGTGTCTTTTTGGCATTGTGTCATCTTCAAAACCTTTGATGTTTGGGAGCACTTTGAGTTCAACCTGTGTTCTACTTGCATAATCTGCTGATTTTATTTAAGCATTTAGCTAAGAGAAAAGACTCACAAACAGCCTTTCCTATGTTATCTTCTTCATGGGTCTTTAATCTCTATCCCATGACCCCAACAGGTCTCAGGTATGTCTGACCATTACAGAAAGGTTCATTCTGTGTACCCAGGCCAGTCTTTGAAGAAATATGCTATATAAATAAATACTAATACATAAAGAGGATGGGAACAAGGAGCACTGGAGAACATGACTGAGAAACGGGTACATATTTTTGTTAACTAGTGGGAACTTTTCCATAATCAAGTGTTATATTTAAATTAGTCTGCCTAATTGCCATGATTTAAAGATCTGATACACTTCTATATTATTCTCATTATTGATGCTGGTATAGTTTAACATTAGTTTGGGGAAATATTTAGAGGGTATCCCAAAGAGAGCTATTAGAAAAACAATAGATTTTACCTCTTCCCTTCTACTTCAATAAAATATTTAGTTCTTAGAAAATCAGTAAGCTGGTCTTGATGTAAGACAGGGTAAGTGTGTCTGCTTCTGGAACGTGGGGCACCCGGGGATAAAGCTGGATGTTAGTCATGCATTTGCTCTCTCCTTTATCAGGGTGGGCCTCAGAAAGCCCCTGAAAGTGACTGCTGGCCACTGAGTTTCCATGAAAAACATCACTGTGTAAAGTCATCAGCTGGTCTTCTCAGGACAATTCAGGAAGGAAAGACAGAACTTCTGAAGATCCCTGTGTCTTTCACAACAAGGAGGAGTACTGCTTCCTGTCACTGTTCCAAAGTTTGTGGGTAGCACCCACGAGAATTACTTCTCTCTTCATATCCTCGACAGAGCATCATTCCCATAGTTGTCATCCAAAAAGAAGATAAATACGTGTTACCAAATACAGGTTGCTAAAAAATAGACTCCACACTTGCCATATACTGAGATGATTATGGCAAGATTCTGAGTACAGACAATGTGGACATCCTCTTCTCAGTACTGCTCGACACCACATGGCAACTCCTGGGAACAGCTGGAAAGGACCTTTGCTGAGGTCACTCTGGGATTTCATAACCTTGGCTTATTTGTCCTTTTTGGATATTATCTCTTATGAGACTGACCACCAGGCACATTTTTGCACCAAGAATATCCTTTTTCCAGGGGTGAAACTGGTAACTGTTTGCCAAGAATAATCTAATTATAACACCAAGATCATGTTGAAATAATTTAACAAACAATGATCATTTTGTGGAACATATTATTAAGAGTAGTCAAATTAAGTCAGAGAGTATAAATGAAAATTGTGAAGGTTCTTTTGTCTCTAACACCATGGCTTAAATGCTTACAAAAAAGAGAAATCATTCAATTATCTATTAACCTTTCTCTCAACATAATAAATATCAAAGAATAAAGTGAAATGTTTGATTTTTAGCATAATTTCCTTAAGGCTAAGTAAAGATATTCAAAGCATAATAGCAGTAAAGGAATGACTGGTAATGACTATTTAAGGCTACTCACAGCCAGAGTAGGGAACAGGAAGCCTGTAAGGTCATCTAAAGGGTCAGTGAGGAAGTCTGACTGCTACTTAGGCAGAGAAGCAGAGTGAAATGGCACAAAACCAAGAAGACAGAATGAAGCACAATTTAACTAGCTGGCTTCCTTCAAAGTTAGGAGAACAAATTAAGAAGGAGTTCACATCCCAGTTAGGTAACAAGACTGCCAATGCTTTTAGCCACTTTAGAACAGAAAACAAACACCTCAAAAGCAGCACTAACAACACTAAAATAACTTGCTGATATGGTGACAGAATCAGTATCTTTACAGAAGCCATTGCTGGACTGGGGAAATGGAGCAGTGGATAAAGCACTTACTACACAAGTATTAGTACCTGAGTTCAAATCTACAGATTACATATAAAAGCAGCCATGGTGGGTTTCTGTAATCCTAGCACACTTAGCCAGAGACAGGAGAACTTCCCTGTAGCTAGTCCGGCAAATAGAGTGGCAAACAACCGCATCAAGAGACCCTGCCTCAAGTGAAGTGGAAGGTAAAGACCAACAGACACCCAAAAGTTTTTCTCTGATCTTCACATGTGTACTTTGGCATGCATGCACCCACACACAATACAGACGAACACACACACACACACACACACACACACACACACACACACAACCAAAAATTAAATTAAAAAGAGAAGTGCTTGCTATAGTAGTACACTACAGACTCCTGAGTTTGCTGCTGGGTTCCAATAATCACACCATAATCTGTGTGGGGTGGCAGACAGGACCATGAGCTTTTGCAAACCAACCTTTCTGTTAATTACAGGAGTCTTCTCAGAGGAGGTTTCTTAGCTTGCTTACACCTCACCTTTCTCATTCTTAAAGCAGATAATAATACTACCACTAAACACTAGGACTCAATGAGGCAATGCATATAAAGTGTTCAGCAAGTGTCTTCCACATGACAGCTGATAAGTAAATAGGAATAATCACTTTATTTTAGAATCACAGACAACACTTTAATACTTCAAAAAGAAAGAAATGATTGCCAGGAGGCAACATGAATTCATGAAAGATGTTATTACTACAATTTTCCCCAGATCTAAAATATTATATGTCTTCTGAATTTCTGTAAGGCATCTGTCAAGGTCTGAGAAATGTCCTAGAGGGCAGAGGGGAATATCTAAATGAGTTGTTTATATAGTTGGAAGGACTGGTGACTAATTAACAACCATGCCTCCAGAGTATTTTCCAATAGATATTTATTGTGTGCTTACTTATGTCTGTCATGATCAAGATGGTAGAGATTCTTAAGTGAATTAAATAGGCAAAAACTCCTGTTGTTCCCCTTGTGAAGTTTATATTTTAATAACAGAAGCCAATAAAATACTATGCAGTATAGTAGAAGATGAAATGTTATGATGAAAAACGACAAAAGGGAGTGGCAGTATATGGGGTACTGTGTGTGTGACTGCAACACTTGATGTGTATGATGCCTCCAAAACCAAGACATGGATTGTGACATAGCTTAGGGCGAAGTACCTCATCTCTTATCTCCCCTCTAACCTACAAACCTCAGTATTTTCCTCTCCATTGGTAAAGTTTCATATTCTGAATGTTCACAGTGTGATCTATGCCTACCGTTTTACTGTGCTCCATGAGCACAGAAATAATGGCGAGACTGACAAAGGGTCTGAGAGAGTAGAGGTGTTTGTCATGGGAAGGACCAGAGTGAAATGTGCCATGCCACATCTTACATGTTTAAAAGGAATTCTGACAGAAAAGAGCTCAAACACATTTTGGGTCACTATAGGCAGAGGGGTTTAAACCAGTGGAGAAAAGTACCTGTGCTGTTTTAACTTCCTAAATTTTTTTCTCACAATTAAAACCTTCCAAAGAGAGAATGGGATGTATTAGAAGTTGAGTGAGTGGAAGTTAGCTACTAATTTATAACGCAAAGTGTCATATTTGTTCTAAATTTAAGAATTTAATTCTTGCACTGGGAGCCCAGCCCGGTAGTAAAGTGGTAGAGTACCTGCCAAGCACATACAAGGCTGCAGGTTCAAGCCCCAGCACTGAAAAAAAAAAAAGCTGATATATAATTCTTGCCATTTCCAATAAATTTGTTTAATTAAAATATTGTAAGGCAAACTGTCTCTGGGTTAGTGTAGCACTAAAGAAGTCTAAATGAGTTATTTATGTACAAACCCCTTAAAAAGACTGTGAAGAGTATTTAGCAGCATTAACCTGAGAGCAGTTAGAGTCATTACAGTGTCCAATAAATTAAATAAATTAACTCGGTAGATATTTGAGAGACTATTATTAATTATAAATTAATAGAATTATCTAAACCTGACAACCTGTCACAGTATGGCTTACTTTTTAAATTTTCAAACATTTCAGTAGTGTGTGCACATAGGTAGCAATCTATAATGGATGAATCTATGGGAAAACAATGAAATTCTTGGCAACAATTAGCATTTGACTCCAAGTCATAATTGAGGACAATATGGCATTCAGACAGAACTATTTCACTATCAAACCCACTCGTTGCTAATATTTGAATATGGTTTGAGCATGTTCATCAAAGGTTCATCCACTGGAGTCTTAAATCTCAGCATAACAATGTCAGGGGTGGGGGATTTCTAAGTGGTGGGGCCTCTTGCAAAGTCACCAAGCCATGGAGGCGCTGTCCTTGGAGAGATTAATGCCAGTCTAGTGCAATGAGTATGTGAGTGATTGTTAGAGAGTGGGGTGACATCACATTCTTGTTCTCTTCTACAAGGTGCTATGCCCCTGTCTGTTTTTCTGCCAAGGGTGCCTTTCCAAGGACATCAATATCATGCTACTTGGATCCTCCAGTCACCCTCTGATCCAAATAAACCTTTTTTTATTTCATGAAGTTCCAAGTCCCAGGTATTTTATTATATATAGCAACACAAAATGAACTAAAATACAGGCAAAGCCTTGTCTTAGAAAAATATATCACAAATAATGGTTCTTATAAGACAAGGAAGGTCTCTGAACATAAGGCAGTCAGAAGAGCCCATGATATTACATAGTGCTGCTGAACTTGACTAATCATACTGTGTTCATAACTAAACCCGAGTTGTCCTCTTTCTTTTCTCAGTTTCTTAATTCTAAGCTGTTTACAAAAATATGTTGAATGCTATGAAAACCAATGGAATTTTTTGTGTGTTTGCTGGAGATTTCATTGTTCAGCATTATCTCCTACTCTGTGCAGCAACTGAGGCTTTCTTAGGCTTGCCATCAGCAGTATCCAGGCTCAGAGGAGGGAAGGTCAAGCCATAGTACAAAGACCCTCAGTTTTAGCTCCTTTTGTAATTCTCACTGTAGAGAAATCAAAATTTTCTTCCAGCAGAGATGAAGCTTCTTTTCCTCTCCCATAAAATTCTAATAGTTATAAAATCCTACTCAGTGAGGCCTAAAACATTTTCTAGTCACATGGTTGTAACAATAAAAGTGTATGTTCAACTCCTACAATGTACCTCTGAGCTGAAAGCAGCATTTGCCACTCCACTAACAGCCCACCAACACTTCCAATAATGAGAGCAAATGGCCCTTTTCTAGATAAAGCTGAGAGTAACCTTCAGTACTAACTCTTCTGCCCATTCATGCAGGCTTAAGACTAAACAACTGGAGCCTGAAGTCATGAAGATACTCAATGCAGCTCTTGGCCTGTGAACAAAGATGATTAAGGGCAGAGCCAGATAAGATGAGCTGCAGCCCAGCAGTCAGACATGGCTGCTCAGTACACTAACCACCTTGCGAGCTGAGCTGGCACCTCAGTCATCCTCTTTCCTCATTTAAAAAAAAAAATCAAAGAATCTTAATAGGGATACTGGTGGGCTTAGTTTTCATTATTACAGACCTTTAAAAGGGAAAGCCTGGAATCAGGTCTGATCAATACAGCCTGTCCTGCTCCCTGCTTTCAATCTATTAAGAAAAACATGCATTTATGTTGCCACTAATCCCACTGTGCCCCCAATGAAGAAAGAGGTCCCCTAAAAGGCTGTCTATTTAATATCTACACAGTTGGTTTTAGAAAAACAAGACAACGCAAAACAAAAACCCACAAAAGTAACTGGGAGAAAATTCTTGGAAAAGCCTCCGTTGAAAATACACCATAGTGAAATTAAAGTCAAAAGAGGAAAAGCAGTTATGTCCATGGAACCCAGAGCTGGCTTGTGAAAGAATTCCAGTTTCTAGAAAGCCACTTACTAATTTTAATTCATACACACATTCATTCACACTTGGGGCACCCGTGCCATGCTGGTACTGGAGTTAAGGGCTAAACAACACAGACAAGGGGCTACTTCTTGGGGAACCAATAATCTCTGGGGAAAGGAGGCAGTAAATAAACAGAATCCTATTAGTGAAAGTGCTTACAAGGAAAGTAAACAGGGGCTTATATCATCATCATCATAATTCTTTTCAGCTCCTAAAATGAGGGAGCATAACAATAGTGGGTAGAAAAGCCCAACAGATATAACAGAAAGTTGAAAAGAAGTCACAATCTGTGATCCCAATTTCTACCATATCCTGAAGATCCATGGAATAACCTATTTATAATTTCATTGCAGCCATTCTGAAAAGGTAGAGAAAGAACCACAGGTTTTTGAAAAGAATTTTTGCAAATAACATGGCAGTATCGCAAAATGCAAATGTAAATGCTGCCGAGCCATCTGTTCAATATCACGGCAACATTGGTGAAAGGCTCTGAAACAAATGATGTTTGAAATCATTAAAAAAAATAACATGTCAAGTTTAAAATACTCAAGGATCTTAAAACCAGCATCAACATATTCAGCAACCATATGGCCCTACAGCAGGTTAAAAAAATTGCCCTGCTTGTAATTTCTACTTCAGCCCAATGGTTTCTAAAACATGTTTCTTTTTTCTCATCTGAGTACCTTTTTTTCTATCAATTCCTTGATGTTTACAGTTTCTTGAATTATATTTAAATTATAACATTTCTGGAGAAGGAGATAATATAATGAGAAAAACTGTTCCAGAAAAGGGGACATATGAGTGACAACATGTAACTTGTTGAACATGTCTTGCTTGAGGTATGATTTATTGATACTGATCATGCAGTCTTAATGAAAACTGGTAAAGCTCACTGAGTATTATAGTTTTCCAGGTACATTGCTAAATGCTTTGTACTTAATCACCACAATTTAATAAAACAGATCCACATTTTGTATATGAGGCTCTTACTCAAAGTCCCACAGGTGGTATGTGGCAGAGCCAATTGTGTAGGTCCAGTTATAAGGACCACATCTATGTCCTTAACCACTATTATGCACAATACATCAGTGTTCAGATGTTTGTGGGGAAACACCTGTGCTGACTTTCCAAGGTTAATAAAAATTTCAAGGCTAATGAATTTAAGGTTAAAAAAACCTGAGCATTATGTGTCTAAGGGCATTTGTTTTGCTATGGAAAAATCTGTTGGAGTTGGGGATATAGCTCAGTGGTAGAGTGCCTGCCTTGCATACACAAGACCCTAGATTCAATTCTTAGTAACACATACACTGTGAAAAGTGCCTTTTGCCCAACTCTAAAGAATACAAGCAATGGTATAAAGGAAAATGCTCCCAGAGACAGAAGACATAACAGGAGTCATAAAGCTGGGAAAACTAACAGGCAATGGAGAACACTGAGTGAATTTACACCCAGCATGATTTTAAATGACAATCAGAAATCTCAGGTTAGATAGAAGGCTCAGTGGGTAAAGTGCTTACTTCAAAGAGTAAAGTGGAGAGAGATTGAAAGATACTTTATGTGCACCTTGGGCCTCCACATACACCCATACACATGTGCACCCATACACATGAACATGTACACACACATGAAAAACTCAGAAATGTCATCATTTGTCCCCTAGAGCTAGTCAAAGACCTAAAATATTTCAGACTTTTTTCTTTTTAAATTATTTTTTGTTGACAACTTTCATAATTATAGACAATAACCCATGGTAATCCCCTCACCCTAACCCCACTTTCCCCTTTGCAACTCCACTCTCCATCACACCCCTTCCCCCTCTCAATCAGTCTCTCTTTTATTTTGATGTCATCATTGTTTCCTCCTATTATGATGGTCTTGTGTAGGTAGTGTCAGGAACTGTGAGGTCACGGATATCCAGGCCATCTTGTGTCTGGAGGAGTATGTTGTAAGGAGTCCTACCTTCCTTTGGCTCTTACATTCTTTTTTGATTATTAGTTATGTACACAGTGTGTATACAGCCATGTTGGTACCATCATTAGCCTCCTCTCTGTCCTCCCCCCACTCCACAGGGACCCTTCTCATTGGGGAATGTGGGTCATGCATTGTGGGGTTAGCCATCAGTTATGGGGAAGAGCCAATGTCTCTGTGCATAATGTCCCAACATATAGCTCTAACAATCTTTCCACCCCTTCTTCCGCAAATTTCCCTGAGCCATGATGGGTTCATTTTAGGTCTACTTCAGTGATGAGGTCTTGGGAGCCTCTGTCTCTGGATATCTGGTTTGGTAGGAATTGAGTGTTCTCTGTGTCTATCTCCTTCACCCTTGTGCTGGTACCAGGTTTACCAAGAAAGCAGCACTCTTGAATTGGGGAAATGAAACCAAGATTAATTGGGAAATTCAGACTAACTTTTAAAAGACATTTATAGAGTTATCCTTTAGGTGGTCACCAGAGATGACATGCCCTACTGCATAACCTAGAGCACTGATCCCCAGGATAGTAACTTCCTTCAATTCCAGAAGCAGAGTTGTTCTTGGAGGGAAGCATAATATCTATCTGGGGATAGGCCAACCTACCACAAAGCCTCACCAGTACCACAGAGATATCTATAAATGTGAGAAATGGAAGAGCAACTTGGTGCTTTGTTTAAACTTGTAAGTCAATTGCATTGTCTGGTAAGAATTGCAAAAAAAATTAAAGGCCCAAATAATTATACATTTATAGTTGAAATCTCACGGTTTTCAAATGAATTAAAAATTAGTCATTCAATTGAGTAGCTTCCAAGAGTGCCTAAAATACAGTGAAAATTTTTATTTATTTATTTGAGAGCGACAGAGAGAGAAAGAGGCAGAGAGAGAGAAATAGAGAGAATGGGCGTGCCAGGGCCTCCAGCCACTGCAAACGAACTCCAGACGTGTGCGCCCCCTTGTGCATCTGGCTAACGTGGGTCCTGGGGAATCGAGCCTCGAACTGGGGTCCTTAGGCTTCATAGGCAGGTGCTTAACCACTAAGCCATCTCTCTAGCCCAGATACAGTGAAAATTTAATATGCAATTACTGGAAAAGTTAGAACTACCGCCAATGGTCAATGTTTGGTATAAATGTAAATGCTAAAGTTGTTTAAGCATCTGGATTTGGAGACGTTTTATGATAATGAAGCAATTAAAAACAACAAATAGTTAAGGTGAACCTGAGGGAAGTCAGACAAAATGATCATTTGCCAAACACATGAATCTCTAAAGTACAGATATAAATGGAATCCTTCCAAAAGCAAAAAACACAGATGAAGTAGGTGTGCGTAACTAGAAACTTCCAAACTCTAGCAAGCAATACTGCTCTTTGTTTTTTGTTTTCGTTCTTATCCCTGGTCATGGACACTAATCTCAGTGTTCAGTGGTATGGTATCACAAAACACTTGCCCAAAACTTAATTCTTCATCTGTCTACTGCTTTTGACCAGTAATATCACATCCTGACAGATTAACAGCCATGGCTATCTTTAGCAACCCTTAAATTCCACGTCACTCAGTATAATAAATAAAATGAAGATCATAAACAACTTGGGTGAAATAAGTCAGCATAATAAGCAGTTACATACTTACAAACTTACTACAGAAGAATCCGTATTCAAATTTATGGGAACATGTATCATTTCAGGTTTCCTCATTCAGAACACTGGGTAAACCTCTAGCCAGAAAGGCATTTTATATTTGCAGAGTTGAAGACTTATAAGTAGACTGGAGCAGCATGTAGACAGCTTTTATCACTTGGCATCTGCTCACCAGAGAAGTCTTACAGTGGAGATGCCAAGGTTTAAAGTGATATAAATACAAATGGAGCTGGGCGTGGTGGCTCACGCCTTTAATCCCAGCACTTGGGAGGCAGAGGTAGGAGGATCGCTGTGAATTCAAGGCCACCCTGAGACTACAGAGTAAATTCAAGGTCAGCCTGGGCTAGAAAGAGAAATGGGCCTGGCATGGTGGTGCATGCCTTTAATCCTAGCACTCAGGATGCAGAGGTAGGAGGACTGGATTGCTGTGAGTTCAAGGGCAGCCTGACACTACATAGTGAATTCCAGGTCAGCCTGAGCTAGAGTAAGACCCTACTTTGAACCCTCCCCCCAAAAGAATAAAAATAAAAAAAGTAAACAAAAATGAGGGATGGTGATATGAGATGGCTCAGCCAGTAAAGTACTTGGTGCACAAGCAAGAGGGCCTGAGTTCAGAACTCCCATCCACATAAATGCTAGCTGGGCAAGTGTGGCGTGTGCTATAATCTCAATGCTGGGGAGGCACAGACGGGGAATCCCTGGGGCAAATTGGCTAGCTCGACTAGTTGAATTGGCCAGCTCTGGGTTCAGTGAAAGACCTTGCCACAACAAAGAAAGTGGAGAGCAGGTCAAGTAAGACATCCAACTTTAACTTCTGGCCTCTGTGCACATGCACACATGCATGTGTCCAAATATGTCAATATGTATAAATACATGTATGTACACCATGCATACAAAAGAAATAAGGACATTTTAATAAAAATGAGTTTTAAAACTAATAAACAAAAGTAATAAAGTCTCCCAACCCAAAGGGTTTTAAATGAAAGTCAAGAAATAGACTTGCATATAATTATTCATTTTTTGTAAAGATATTTTTTCAAAAGGAAATTCAGTGAGGAAAAGATAATCTTTTCAAAACAGTTCTAGAACAACTGCATTTGATTTAAAATGGAAAATACTTTCTCCTTCACAAGATTCTATACAGAAAAAACACACAAAGGGAACAGGGTTTCTCTGGAAGGTGAAAATGTTCTAACATTGATCCTGGTAAATGTACATTTTGCATGTGTGACCTGCATGGAATGCAGATTCTATCTCATAAAGGTGTTATTAAAAAACTCATAAAGAATTTAGAGTTTGGGAGAAAATATTTCTGGGAAGAACCACAGGGACAAATCTTTACTATTATTACACTATTTGCAGAAGTATACAGGTTAAAAGATGGCTTAAGTAAGCACACTTATTTTCTCAACTAAAAACTTCGTGAAACTGATCATCTTTCATTTTAAATAATCATAAAAGGCATATAGGTTTGGAAGCTCATTTGCAAACTGCTGCTGTGTCACTCACAGGCACAACTGAGTACATAAGAACGTGACACTATGCCCTACATATTTCCATTAATTGTGATAAACTGTCAACAATTTGTTTGTAAGACTGAACAATTTTAATCCTAAAATAATTATGCTGATTATAACATGATTTGGTATTATTTAGTTTGGGGAAAACATTTAATATAATCATTGCATTCACAGATGTTCAACTACAGGGCTTTTGATTTCATGTTCCTGCTTTATTTCCAAGAATTTAGAGGTGCTTCCAAGTTAGTCTATCAAGAGCTCATTAGAAGAATAAACTGAAATGGGCTGGAGAGATGCCTTATGGTTAAGGTGGTTGCCTGTGAAGCCCAAGGACCCAAGTTCAATTCCCCTGTACCCACATAAGCCAGATGCACAAGGTGGTGCATGCCTTTGGAGTTCATTTGCAGTGGCTAGAGACCCTAACATGCCAGTTTTTTCCCTCTCCCCCTCTCAAATAAATAAAATATTTAAAAAGAATAAACTGAAGTGAATTCACCTTATGAGTTTTTAGGGTAATAAACATTAAGTTACAGGAATATAATTTTAGACATGTCTACAGATAACCCCCTCTTGGACTGGATCAACTTTATGCTTCTTATGGTCGAAAATCCCATTTGTCCTTTAAAACGTACTCAGTTCAACCTTCCTGATGGCCCTAAAAATAACAAATCACTTCCTTTTGTATTTTTCCAAAGCAGTTTATCACGTTTTTTTTTTATCACGTTTTAACAATCCAGTTATCTATCACATTTCTCCTAATCGACTCTTTTATCCCCAAACTGACCCTAAGCCCATGAGATAGGGCCTCTTATTCATGTTTTCCTCCTGAAATAAACTAAAGAGAACTCCCTATAGGTTACCACATGTGCAATACTGTGTTGTTGTTTAGGAAATATTCACTTTCCTTTCCTCCCTTCCACTATGGGAGCCAAGTGACTTGCTTTGAAGCCACTGGGATATAGTAGACATGGTAGAAACCAAAGGTTTAGAATGTGCCCACAGAGCAGGTTTTGTCCTCTTGAAACTCTTGTCACCACCATGAAAAGGAATGGCCCAAGCAGGATGTGGGACAGGGAGGATGAGCTTGTGGAACAGATTGGAATCTAACCTCCTGCACAGTGCTGGGCTCAGTTAGTCCCAGCAGAGACTGGCAGGCTCAGGGAGGGGAGGAAGAGTAAATGACCGTTGTTTTAAGGTCTGCAGAGTTTTGTACCTCAGCAGCAAGAGTAGTACACTTACTTTACTAACATGGACCAAATTACGTTTTGCAAAATCCACCACAAGAAAATAGTTCAGCTTTTCCTATGTCCCGAGAACTCTAGCTATCTTTCCTCTAATATTATAATCTACTTGTCTATGTTAAGCAAATGTTTCCCTTTTCAGCCTACTCAGTCTTTCAGATGTTCCTCTGATTTATCATCACCACATTGGTATAGGATGCTTTACAGCAGCTGGGGTGGGGGAGTTACATGCAAACATATCACTCTGCACCCTGTACTCTAGACTCACATCATTTTGAGTTTGATTATTTATTTCAACTTTGAGAGTTATCCAGAAACCACCCAAAGTACACTCATCTAGGATTGTTAAAATTACTGAATGCTGGGCCTACTCCAAACCCACTGAGTCAGAACCTCTGGAGCAGGATCCAAGAATTTACATTTTTAATAAGCTCCCTAGGGAATTCTTACATTACATGAAAGTTTGTGAAACACTGATTTATGAACATGTTAACTCATCAGATCCCCAGGCAACACCCAATCCTCAAGGGTTATAATTATCCTCACCTAGGTACTTATTTATTCCTTAGTTTTGTTCTTTACCTGCTTTAATACATTACTTTTGCTTCCATCACCTTTAAGGGTTCAACTGAAAACAACAGCTATTCAGACTATTTTCATAGGCAGTTTTTAAATGCTTGGAGAATATTATATTTGTATTTTAAGTATATAATATGATGATTTGCCATATATATTATATAATAATTATCACGGTAAATTATTGAATACATCCATTACTACTCATCATTATTTTGTTTGTGTTTCTCTCATAAATGTCAAGTAAATAGTGTACTGTTATTACTTATAACAACCATGTTTTATATTAATCCTCCAAATCTGTTCATTTGATAATAGGTGTGTATTGTATATCTTTAACCAACTCCCCATGCATATTCAGCAATTCTTTTCTTTAACGGAGTTGCCTCAGATAGGAGCAACTTACCCATCTGAAGTTGGGTTTCTTTTAAAAATAAATTACATTGTAAGAAACAACACTTTTAGGACTGCTGCCAGTTAAATAACAGGTTTGGATCAAGAGCTCTGAAATTGGTGTTACCATTGTTTTTATTTCATCTGCAGCTTTCAGAGTCTTTGAATATACATTACATGGAAAGTGTAGTAAAGTGACCAAAAACATGGACTTTGGAGGCAAAGTACCTGGATATGTATCCTGCTCACACTCTGTGTCTCAGTTTTCCCTTCTGCAAAAAGAGGAACAATGCCCTACTGTACAGATGAGTAAATGATGTAACTCAAACTTGTTTGAGATACAGCCAAACAAGAAACATTAGGACTCACCGTACTTCTCGTTTAGCTCATTACCCTTTACTATCCCAAATGGAGTGTATGCCATTCCCTTGCTTCGCTTTGTGGTTTTAATACATGTCTTTATGAAAAAATTTTCCAAGTTGCTCATAAATTCTTCTGTGACCTATTTTCTTGTTCACAGTCCCCATCTGCTACCATTTTTAGGGTTTCCTCTTCTTCATTAGGGGACTGTGGCAGATTATGAAAGGTGTTTTGTTCCCTACATTGGTCAGATTGTTTTTCTTCAGTGCTTGATTTTGGAAACTGTTGCCACCTTCCTCAATGCTCCACCGTTATAATTCTAGGCAGCTAATGACAAGTGATTTTAAAGTCTTCATGGGGCTGGAGAGATGGCTTAGCAGTTAAGGTGCATGCCTGTGAAGCCTAAGGACCCAGGTTCGATTCTCCAGGTCCCATGTAAGCCAGATGCACGTGGTGGCACATGCATCTAGAGTTTGTTTGCAGTGACTAGAGGCCCTGGCATGCCCATTCTCACTCTCCCTCTCTCTGTCTCAAATAAATAAATAAATAAATAAATAAATAAATAAATAAATAAATAAAAATATAAAATCTTTAAAGTCTTCAGGCTTGGTCTCCAAATCTCAATGTTTTTTTATTTTCTTCTTAGAGTTCATTATTACTGCATTTGATTTTTAAAATTTTGGAGCAAAGGGGTAGACTTCTTGGGTTCCAGGGTGCTTGCTGCCAAGGCTGTGTTCTCTTCAATGCAGTATCACATACGTACAGAACTTCTGGGGATACTTTCCACTGGCTGGGGTCGAACTGTGCCCCAAAGTATCTATATCAATTCTAACTCTGATGTTTTAGAAAACACACATATAACCTACCTCAACCCCCACTCACCAGATGAGAGAATATTCCTCAAATTCAGATTACTAAAATTCATTTTTATAGTCTATTCTTAGTTTTCAGTGACTCCAAACATATCTGTAAACATCAGTCTGTCCCAGTATTCCACGGAGTAGTTAGTGCTGTTGCTAGCCCAAATGACAGAGGTATGAAAGTTCCATAATCCTACCTCAGTCCTTTATGTTTAATGGTACAAACAAAAGATGGATTTTTTGAAACCAATTTTTATGTCCTTCTTCTGAAGGCTGGGCATGACAAAAGGGCAAAAATGAGGTTGTTAGTAAAGTCATTTGATTTTCTCTTCTCAATTAAAATTATTCTAGTGCCAAATACCAAAAGGTTTCCTTTTCGTGTCTTTCTTTTTTCAAACTGTTATAATGACAATTAAAAAGACCCCTTTGGTCATTCCACACTAGTTTCCAGTCTAACCATTTCCTACAATTTAATGACCTTATTTTGGCAAACTAATATCACAACAACTTTTTTTTATTAAAATATAGTTTTAAATTGAACATCCAATAAATTATCTTAGCAGATATTTTCCAGCAAAAGCTCTATAGAAATTCAAAACCTATGTATCCTTCCAGACAGCTGCCCACCTTGCTCAGTAAAGAGTCTACTATTCATGCCAAGCAGTCATTGATTTCTGCAAGCAAAAACAGAGGCTGAAGAGGAGAAGAAATATAAGCTTTCTAAGGGGTAGATGCTTCCATTACTTGCCTAGGACTTTTGCAATTGTCTATTTCAGGAGAAAACTAAAAATTAATCTTGTTCTGAAAGGATAACTATTGCAGAGTAAAAGTAATGATTCTGGCTTGCTGTAAAGATAGCTACTTAAGTGTAAATATAAAGCCTTTATGGGGACAATAGGGTTATATTATAACTGATTTAAAGCACATGAACATCAGAAATTAGAATAGCTCACTTATTTTAAGTCTTTCACTTAAAAACTAAAGTATCAAATAAAACATCTATAACCTCAGTCCCAAATCTTCAGCCACTAAACAAAGTAACTTAAATAAACATAAGGACAACTTAGAGATGCTGGAAAGTGTTTGGATTTTGTTACTAATTTATATTTTTTACACACAACATTATAGGGAGTAGTTTTAAAATTCAGCTATGAATGTATATGTTGTGCTTTGATCCCAAAACATAATACATATGATTTACTGGAAGCTGCACATAAGGCAGACCATTTTGAAACAGGGATATGCAGAAGCTGCTGGCCTGAGTGTGGGGAGGGTAAATGAGCCTGCTGATGTTGGCTCTCAGCTGAGCAGCCTGGAGCCAGATTAGGATGGACACAATGGATGAAAGAACATGACAGGTTCACACTCCATTTTCATCTGAAGTCCATATGCCACTCTTTCACAGTGGAATAACAAACTCTCCACATTGGAAATGACAAACAAAAGACATGAGCCAGATAATATGAGGGACTTCAAAATATCAGAACATTGGGATAGATATTACCTGTTACCTAGTGCCTCAATTCCACACAATCACCTTCTAGAAGGTGGTACAGAAAGCCAAATACTGCTGTGGTACTGCTCAGCATCATTTCTAGTGGCAGCATCTATCTGAACTAGCATTTTCCTATTCTTCAACACTGTAGCTCTGCAGAATCATGGTTTACTTAGCTTTCTTTTTCTTTATGATACAAAATTTCTCATAATAGCTACATAGTAGGCAGAAAACAGGTGGAGGATGGATAATGAATCTTTTTCTAAGCCTGTCATATTTATTTGATATCAATGGTAGACCAAGATTCTGGGCTCCTAAAGTCTGTCTGCTGATAAAAGAGTATACCTATACTTCCTAGACTTTTCCTTGAACATGAAACCAGGGGTGGCCAAAAATCTCAGGAAATGTGACTCTATTGTTTCTTTGGTAGATATCTATGATAGCTGACATTTTGTCCACTATACACAATTATTTTTAAAGGCATAAAATGTATCTGTGGACTTGTGTAACAATGAATCCAATCCTCGGGGAGAAATCCTCAAGTTTAAAGGCTGAAATCTGCCTTGACAAGGCCTTATTACAAGCCATTTGAAGGCTGCCTACTCAGAACTGCTCAAAAAGATAACTACATTCCAGGCTATATAACCATTATGCTTCAAAGGGTACCCAAGTCACCAATAGTGCACACTGAGGAACCTAAGCAGGTATTAGTTAATGCACACAATGAAAGCTCCATCAAGGAAACAGACTGAGATCTGTCTAAACTCTGCTTCATACTCAACATATACAGTGAACATAAAATACTACACTAGGATTAAGGCATGTGAGAATTACAGGACATCATCACACTCTTGTATTTTTGAAGGTTTATGATGGGGAAACAGGTAAGTGTTATTCTATGTAACTATTATAGGCAAAACCAGAGCCAACAATGGATGGATGGTATGGACAACAATAGTATAGATCTACCTTTCACTCAGCAAGTACTTGTGCTCCTACCATGTGTCAGAATTGCTGAGTGAGCAGACTTGCAAAGCAAGGGCAACTTTATCAAAACTCAAGAGCTTTCCAGAAATGAAGGTACCTATCTTCTGGGGACATTGAGGACTGCCTGCTGAGAAGATTAAAGCAAAAGTAGAACTTTCAGTCCCACTGGATGAAAATAAACTGGTAGAACCTTAAGCTCCCTACCTCAGAGTAGCTTATGGGCATTCCAAAATTAAACAATGCACCTCTTAGTTCTTTTAAGAATAAACCATTACCTAACTCAATGTGGTATTCAGCAGAAAGCAAATGAAACCAACAGAATAAGATTTAAATAGAAATGATACTTATTAAAGAGGATATCACTGATTCTCCAGAAGACCTGAGAAGTCAGGCTTATAAAAACCTCATCCTCAGTAAAGATGGACAGCCATGTCCAGCAGAGCCGGTCTGGGAAAGATGCCTCTGCTATAAATGGGGAACTCACACCATTAAGAACAGACAATGGTGCTGTAAGTAATCAGCAGCCTGGACATCTAAAGGAACTGCTCCCAGTGTCCCCATCCTTGGAATGCACCGCATACATTCCCTACATCTTTGTATCCCAGCTTCTAACTTAAAGCCTAGAGGGTGAATTAGAGTGGCAGAATCTGAATCATGGGATTCAGTCCAAGCACTAAGCAGCATAGAAAATCAAGTGTCTGGCATTTTCCAGTTTCTATATGGAGGCTTTTGCAGGTGATTATAATATGAGGGTATCAGATGTTTAGGATCTCAAAACACTAGCAAGATGTAGGTGCACTCAGTGGAAGACGCTATAACCCCTTTCCCATTAATAATTTCACAAAGCCCAAGAACCAAGACAGAAGGCTAAAAGTAAGAAAATTAGAGTACGCAAATTACCTCCCTAATATTGTGGGAAGCATTTGGTCACACTCACAAGTAAGGTTAACACTGACTGGGAACTGTCACAGGGGTTTGAGGCAATACTATTTGTTCTTCAATAAATGGAACTGATGACAGGACAGACAAACCAGGGAATTTCAGCTTGTATTATGCCAAATAAAGATTTAGTCATCCTGCTATGAAACTTAATGCCCAAGAACAACTCATTAGTATCACAAGACAAGAAGCAAACTTTGCCAGTCAAAAAAATCCACCATCCAATCTCCCCAGTATTTCCAAGGAGATGGCTGCCTAAAGATCTTGTGAAGGTCATTTGAGAATTGCAAAGGCTCTGGATGTTCTCTGATACCGCCTTGCTCTTTCCTTCCATGCCATCCCCCCACAACCAGCAGTGCAAACAGAGAGGAGAGCTCACCATCTTGTCAAGTTCCACTTTGATTCCACAGGACAGTCCTGGGGACAGAGTTAGGGTTACCTCCCTTGCTACACAGTGATGAACCCACTGGTGTATTCTGGATTATGGATAACACTTGAGAATTCCAAGTTTCTTCTAGAAAGCGTAAACACACTAATCATGCCTCCATGACAGGTGGGCTTAGTTTTCCCCAACAGCTGTCAAGCTGGGGCCCTCTCATTAACACCCACGGCTCTCTCTCTTTCTTTTCGCTTTTAAGGTCCTTTGACTACAGCTCATGTACTTCAAGTAAGCCATTGAAAAAGGCACAGATGGGATCTACCAGATCCTGAGAATGCTTTCACAGCTTTGGAAAGTGTGCTGGGTTTCTTTCCTTAAGAAAAAAAAATTCTGTATTTTAATTTCTAGCCCTTTCTCACCACCTTCTTCCTGCTTTAGAAAGAAGCTATTGCAGAAGCCAATGTTCTGAGTTGTAATAACCAGTAGGGCAATAATTAAAATCAAGTTATTTATATTTTTTTCTTTTTAATCCAAAAGCAGCTAATTGTCTCTGCTAATTGTGCCTTCCTAATTCACAGGGAGTCCCAGCATCTGAAACCTACTCCACATGAGCTGCAGCCCACTCACATTCAGTGTTGGGCCAGAAGGGAAGACAAGGGGGCAGGCAGCCAGGAGGGGAGCCGGACAGGTGTTACCCTGAGGGAAGATGTGTTTGAGGTGGGAGGAAGTGATGGGGGAGGAAGGAGAGAGCTCCTCATGAGTCTTCTGGACAAGTAGTTGGTGTTTTTATTATGGAAGTAGCAAGACAATGAGGCCTGGAACAAGAGCACAAGGAACTGAACTGAATCTCTTGGATGGCTTTGTGGCTTCTTGAGCATTTTAATCAGCATTATCTATGATCCTATGACTAATATCAAAGAAACAAAGGCAATAAATGTACTCTGCTCTAGCTAAATGTTGTGTTCTCATGGGGTAAAGCTGTTCTTTGTGCAAAGGGAGCTATACCAACTTATAGTCCATATTTTTTAATTTTTTATTGTTTAAAAATTTTTTTGTTTATTTGAGAGCACAGACAGACAAAGAGGCAGAGAGAAAGAGAGAGATTGGGCACGCCAGGGCCTCCAACCACTACAAACAAGCTCTAGATGCATACACCACTTTGTGCATCTGGCTTATGTGAGTCCTGGGGAATTGAGTCTCGAACTGGGGTCCTTAGGCTTCACAGGCAAGCGCCTTAACTGCTAAACCATCTCTCCATCCCATAGCCCAATTTTTTAAAGTGACAATTTCAATATATGAACATATTGCCAACTGGTCACATTCCCATTGGATTATACTCTTATGTTCCATCTCCCATGGCCCCAACCCGCTGAGTGCCCTCCTCAATGGGGTTATCAGTAACCATTCATGAGCTCTGCATTCTAGCTTTCAGGTGGCATCACACCTACTGCCTCCACTCAACTCAAGAGATCTCACCGAAAAGGCTGACTCCAAGTCAAGTAAAATAGCTGTAAACTATAAATATAATGCACACTCAGCGTCTGGAATGGTCAGGATTAGCAATCTTCCCAGAAAATAATCTACATTATATACTTTAATGACTTTCTGCTAATAGTAATATACTGCTTCTTAAATTTACAAAAATGTCTTTCATGAAAAGAAGACAGTTACTCAACAAACATTTCTTAGTACCTACTGTGGTCAGGTGAAGGGCTAGAAGCTGGTGGGAGGACAGGAGAGATTCAATGATGACTAGGATCCACTCTTTTTTGGACAGATGTCCACAATTAAAACAATTATCACTTAAATAATCTTGAAAATTGTGACACCTATCCTGGAGAATCACCTACAATGTTAGTTGTCGACTCTAAGAAATGATGGAAAAAAAATTCAATCATGACAGTTTACCTCCTGACCAGGAAGCTAACTGTTGTTTGTGATCTTTAAAGGGACATTAGGGTAGCACAAGATATCCCAGGGCCAGCACCTCAGCATAAGTGGTGATGAGGCAGATATCATCCAAAGCCAAAGAATGTCAAGAGAAGTTCATCCTAGAGGGTCACTTTTATGATATAATTTGAAGGAGAGAGCTCAGTAGGTAAATCAAGCATAAGGACCTGAGTTCAGATCCCTAGCACACAGGTAAAATGTCCCATGTGGTGGTGTGTATCTGTAATCCCAGTGCTGGGGAGGAAGAGACAGGCAGATAGATATCTAGTGCTCACTGGATAGCTAATCTAGCTAATTTGGTGAGCTCTAGGATCAGTAAGAGATTCTATCTCAAAAAGAAGGAGGAGGAGGAGAAAAGATGGAGAGTGACTGAGGAGAATACCAATGTTGATGTTTGCTTCTGGGTGCGCAAACACATGTACACATATGAAGGTACATAAACATATACCTACATATCACACACACACACACATGTCAAAAAATGTCACTGGTAGCTACTCTGTAGGCTAATTTTAGGCTGCTCAAGAAGACCCAGAAAGGGTAGGACATGCTGATGTTCAGTGAAGGATGGTGGGGTGGTTTGAATCAAATGTTCCTCTGACACTCATGTATTCTGAAGGCTTAGTCCCTAGGTCATGGCAATTTTGGAGTTGAAGCTTAGCTGGAGGAGGTGTGTTGTTGGGGTAGACTTAGGAGTATTATAAATCTAGCCCTCGCTAGAGTTTGGCACACTCTCCTGCTGCTATTTTCCACCTGATGTTGGCAAGCAGGTGATATCCAGCCATTGGTTTACCATTTATTCCCTGCCATCATGAAGCTTCCCTTCAAGACAATAAGCCAAAACAAGCAAATAAACAAAAAAAGAATCTCTCCTCCTATCAGCTGTTTTTGGTCAGGTGTTTGGTGCCAACAATGAGAGGGTAGCTACAGCAGAAAATTGGTGCCAGAAGTGGTATTGTTGCTGCTATAAATATGTGCGGCTTTCATTGTTTGGTACTGATTTGTTGGAGGAATGCTGAAGGATTCTGAAACCTTGGCCTAAGAGATACCTTGCAGTGTTTGTTGATGGCCCATTCTGGTCAGGTTTGAAAGACCTAGCTGCAGAAAGAACTATGGACTGTGCGGGTTTGGCTTATGAAGGAAAAAAGAGCTTTGTCTAGACTGGGGTAAAAGCAATTTGTGTGAGAGGCTTGCTATGTTCTGCCTGTGCTATGAGAACGTGAACAGAGTTGAGTTTAGAAGAAATTGACTGGTGTGAGAAAATGGATATGACACAGAAAGAAATGAAAGTTTGTGGCTGGAGACAGTTCCCAATAAGCTGTAATTGTTCAAGAGATTATCACCATTGAGGTTGGACCATCTACTCTATACTGGGACAGCAGAAAGAATGCTCACTCTTTTGAAAGTAAAGGGCCTGAATGCTGAAGGAGTGTCCTGCTCTTCAAAGTTTGCTTTATTGCCCCCTGGATTAACAAATTTGGAGGCCCACATGGTACTATGGAGTATAACAAATGTAGCAAAGAGGAGGTCATTGGATTTACTTGTGGTTTGTTTCTTGGCAATGACTACTGGGTGAGGTAAGGTGAGGCAGTATTGGAATCCCCCTGCATGGAGGCTGGATGGAGCCATGAGGATGAACTGTGGTTGCAGTGGACACTCCAAGATTATTGTGATGCCAGAAGTGTGGGAAGGCTGCCAAAGACAGCTGTTGACTCAGGATAGACTTATTCTGGGCTGTGAGCACCACAGGTTAAGGGGCAGAATTGAATCCCGGAGACTTCATTGAAGGTCTCAGATGGACATGGAACTTCAGTATTTGATGTCTGCCCTATTTATTTTTATTTTAAAAAATATTTATTTATTGGGCTGGAGAGATGGCTTAGCGGTTAAGCACTTGCCTGTGAAGCCTAAGGACCCCGGTTCGAGGCTCAATTCCCCAGGACCCACGTTAGCCAGATGCACAAGGAGGGACATGAGTCTGGAGTTCATTTGCAGTGGCTGGAGGCCCTGGTGCGCCCATTCTCTCTCTCTCTGCCTATTTCTCTGTCTGTTGCTCTCAAATAAATAAATAAATAAATAAAGTAAACAAAATTTAAAAATAGTTATTTATTATTTAGCTATGAGAGAGTGGGCACAGCAGGGTCTTTAGACACTGCAAATGAACTCCAGACACATGTGCCACCATATGCATCTGACCTTCATGGGTACTGGGGAATTAAACCTAGGTCCTTAGGCTTCCCAGGCAAGCACTTTAACCACTAAGCTATCTCTCCAGCCTTGCCCTTTTTTCCTATCTAGCATTGGTTCAATCTTTCCTTGCTATGCCCAATGCCATCTTTTGCAGTATGAATGTGTTTATGATTTTATAGGCTCACAGTTAAGAAACATTGGACTATGGGGATGTTTGAACAGTGTAGGATTTGATAAAACCTATGGGAACTTTTAAAGTTGGACTGACTGCATTGCATTTTACATCATTGGTGGTCATCAGTTTATGGGGGCCAAAGCAGATTGTAGGGGTTTGAATTAGATGATCTCCATAAACTCATGTGTTCTGAATGCTTGTTCTCCAGGTGTAATAAGTTTGGAGCTGGAGCCTAGCTGGAGGAGGTGTCTTGTTGGGCACATACTTAGGGTGTTATAACTAGCTCCCACTTGCCTCTCTCTCTCTCTCTCTCTCTGTTTTTCTCAAATAAATAAACAAATAAGTATATTTTTTTTAAAAAAACAAGCCAGGAATGGTGGCGCACACCTTTAATTTCAAAACTTGGAAGGTAGAGAGAGGTAGGTGGATCACCATGAGTTTGAGGCCACCCTCAGACTACATAATGAATTCCAGGTCAGCCTGAGCTAGAGTGAAACCCTAACTCTGAAAAGGAAGGAAGGAAGGAAGGAAGGAAGGAAGGAAGGAAGGAAGGAAGGAAGGAAGGAAGGAAAGAAGGAAGGAAGGGAGTCACAAATGCTGGATGGTCCTGTATACATGTTAAAACAACTGCTACTTTAGTGTTTGAATTGAACACAGCCAGCCAGTCTGGAGCCATCCTCAGCTTTTGAGCCATCTTGCTAATCTTTTGCTATGTTCTGCCTGTAGTTAACATCTTGTTGGCTGAGCAGCCCCGAGTTCTCAGAGCCATTAGAATCACTTCTCCAAGGTTGAGGCCAGAGTCAGTTACCTGGTCAAACTGCTTCTTCAGCCTGCTCTACCCCCTTCCATCCTCTGCACACAGAATCACATCCACCATGTAGCCCTACCAGGTTTCCCAGTTGGCACAGGAGAGGGAAGGTTACATGTGCCCTCTTCTATTATGTAGAACCTAGTTAAGAACAGTGAGGTCACACCACAGCATCCTAACCCTGAGAAGACCCTAGATCAGATCTGCCAGGTCTTCCCACACAGATCCCACTCTCTTCTTCAATAATCATTCTAGAGATGAGGAGAGATCAAGAAGATATATGGCAACCTGACCCTACTCTGAAGGCTGCACACCATTAGGCAGGTTAGTCAAGGTTCCTTAAGAAAGGTGGGTCCTTAAGCATAACTGGGACTTCTGAAGGCCCTTTGAAGCTATCCAGGAACATTCTCTCCAAAGCCAAGCAAAGACAATATAGCTTTTATTAAAAAATTAGTATCCACAAGAAATAATATTTTAAAATTTAAAAATACACAAAAAACATTATGCTCTTCAAATTCAATTTAAATTTCATAGAAATTTAATTAAATTTGAAACTGGACAGCTGAGGTTTGAATGTTGGCCCTATCACTTAAATAACAACTTAAACCTCTTTGTATCAGATTTGTACACCTGTAAAACATGGAACACAAGAGGATCTTTTGTTCTTCTATTATTTCACAACACTTTAAAGTTATATGATATTCAAACTCCAGTATTAAAAAATAAATTTTAATATTCTTTTTTGCAATATGGAATTCATGAATTTGTGTGTCACTCTTGCACAGGAACCATGGTATTTTTTTCTATATTATTCTTATTTTAATATATGTGCTGCTGCTGTAGATGCTGACCCTCTTCAAAGGGATTCTGTAAGTATTAGGAATATAGCCAAGTACCCAGTAAGAACTTACTATAACTAATAGCAATTGTTGCTATTATTAAATAATTATTTTATCACAGCATCATGCTTGGTTCTGTTTCTTGCTGCAATGAATTCTCTATGACCTACTATGGAAGTAGACTGAAAACCTAGGTAAGTTGATTAAAACCAGTATTCACCTCAATGATAAGGAAGGTCTAATAAGATGTTTCTTCAAGGTAGACTCTCAATCAATAATTTGAGTTATGCATATTTTTACTATGCATGGAATGATGTTTTGAGAAATTAATAATACAGGTTAGTTGTAATATGACCTTTGAAATCATAACAATGACCTTCTCAAACTTGGTTCTATTAAGATGAACCATTGGTTTATCTTACACTCTGAATGAATCTTTTCCACATGCATTATTTTATAATATCACACATGGGTCATTTGGAAAACTCTGGTTCATTGAGTTATTTAGATCTTCCATATGTGATCATATTTTACTATACAACACTGAACACGTGTTAATATCACCACTGATCTTGCCAAAAAAGTCTTTAAATATTCTACTTTAAGTTAAAATATCTCCTGCTGGCAAATATAAGTTTTCTACAACTCTAACCTATATCATTTATTTGTTCAAATTAAAAAAAATTTTTTTTTGAAAATTTTTTTGTTTATTTTTATTTATTTATTTAGCTAAGAGCGAGAGCGAGAGCGAGAGAGAGAGAGAATGGGCGCACCAGGGCCTCCAGCCACTGCAAACAAACTCTAGATACATGTGCCCCTTGTGCATCTGGCTAATGTGGGTCCTGGGGAACCGAGCCTTGAACCGGGGTCCTTAGGTTTCACAGGCAAGCGCTTAACTGCTAAGCCATTTCTCCAGCCCATTTGTTCAAATTTTATAATTAGCAACAAACATTGCCAGTTGTTTTCCTTGATGTGACAATTTCATTCCAATCATTTTTGAAAAAAATGTTTGCCAAATACCCAAGTTTGAAAGCTATAGTTTGTCTCTCAGCCATTCTGTAAAGTAAAATAGTATTTCATAGGAGAAAAAGTGGCTTTTATAAAGATAGTTATCCTACTTGACTAGGCTATAGAAGTGTCTTAAACATGTCTTGCATAAGAATAAAAATACTAGGAAGGCACATTTTCAACCATGGAGAACTATTAAAATCAATAATTTTAGTTGTTTAATCAGGATATTCTTAAATAAAACTGGAGATTTGTATGTGGTAACTACATGACTATGAAGATAATATAATGTCTATAGACAGAGTTTGGTGACACTGCTTTGATACCTGCTGGGGCACCTGGTTTATTTTTCTCATTTTTAGAACTGCTATAATGTCTATAGTGGAAAGACTACACTATCTACCATTTTTGTGTTACTTTGAAGATGATTTTGAACTTAGGTTCCCATGGCATGAAATTCAGATCTTCAAAAACTATACTTTGAAGGCAGATCCCTTCAGGTCTTCTAGGCTGCAGCTGCCTCACTGTAAACCAGGCAATTCCTGCAAATCAACTAGGGTTACTGAGAAAATGAAGTGCAAGAGATCATGAAGATCTGCGCAAGACAGATCTACAGCAAATACTATGTAAAGGTTTTTTTCTTTTTCTTTTTGTGGAGTGCTGGGGAGAGAACTTGGCATCACAAATGCTAAGCAAACACTACCTCTGGGCTACATCTCAGCACACATATCATCTGAGACTCCTGATTAAACAAGAGTGATAAAAATCACCATCCTGACAGTTAAAGAAGAGAGAGAGAGAGAGAGAGAGAGAGAGAGAGAGAGAGAGAGAGAGAAATCTGTCAGTTATGTCTCCTGAGAAAGTTCTTGGTTAAGTATTTCTCTGAAATCATTAAAAAGATAAACTATTCAGATATTTTGCTTAGTTCTTTTTGTTCTGGGCAGTGCTGAGAGCTGAACCCAGACTCCTGAATGTAAGACAAGAGTCCTTCATGAGCTGACCCTTTCTCCCTAGACCTCGCTTTAAGCTCTAGACACTGTCATCCTCCAACCTCAGAGGCTCAAGAACATCTGGTTATCACAGCAGAGTGCTCTCTCTATAGAAGTTGCCTAGGAGTCTCTCAAAGTACCGGAGGGGGGGGGGATATTGGTATTTATATTCATGCCTTTCTGTGATCTAGATTCTAAAACTGTTGTGACATCAAGGGAAGGATGAGAAATTGCTGGGTCCCAAACCCAGTGTACAATGTCAGCCTTCTTCCATTCAAGCACGGTTTTCAAACATGGAGACTAAGGTCAAAACATCTGTTCCTTTAGCCAACAGGATAGGAAAGTCATTTCACTTTTGTTGTAATTGTTGTTGTTATTCTAATGGTACTTAATCTAATTAAAGCAGAACTGGTTATGTTGTGCATAAATACAAATGCAGGACAATACTTTTTGTGCCAGGCATCATGGTGGCACACACCTTTAATCCCAGGCCTTGGGAGGCAGAGGTAGGAGGGTCACTTTGAGTTCAAGATCACCCTGAGACTAGAAAGTGAATTCCAGGTCAGCCTGGGCTAGAGTAAGATCCTACCTCAAAACAAACAAACGAACAAAACAAAAAGGAGAGTGGACAACGTTTTTTTGTGAATAAAGAAACTTAACTAACATGTGTGACTCTGGACCACGGAGTTAGAGACTGGGAGCAATTTATACAGCATGGCAACAGGTATTATGGATAACTTAGAGAGGACTTAAAGTATACAGGGGAAGATCATATGCAGACACTACAGTATTTTTTAAATACTATTTATTTATTTATTTATTTGACAGAGAAAGAGACAGGGAGAGAATGGGCGTGCCAGGGCCTCCAGCCACTGCAAACAAACTCCAGACACGTGCACCCCCTTGTGCAGCTGGCTAACATGGGTCCTGGGGAATTGAACCTGGGTCCTTCGGCTTTGCAGGCAGATGCCTTAACCGCTAAGCCATCCCTCCAGCCCTACAGTTTTTTTTATAATGACAAGACTTGATCATTTATCCATGATGTTCTTGGAACCAACTGAGGCATGACTGCAGGGCAAAAGATTAAAATTGTTGAATCGGGGAAAGTTAGCTATGCTTACAACTTTTAAAAAGTGTGATTATTTCAAGACAAGTTTTAAAATGGCCTAGATTAAAAATGATAATACTTTTTCTCTTTCTTTTTTTGCTTCTTTGAAAGCACTTATCAATGACATTGTTCACTGGCAATTTGCTCCCTGCTTCTCTTTGTGACTTCTAACCATACCATTTTCCATTTTTCTCTGAGCACAGCTGCTATAGTATCCCAGTCTCTGACCCTCCAATAGGCCAATAGCTGTGGTGCCTGAGCCCCCATGCACTTGACCTTAGCTAGTACTAAGGCTCTCCCATTCCCAGGGCTATTCCTCAGCAGCAGGGTTCTGCTCACACTTCACACCCTCAGATCATGTAGCTGACCATCCTACTTAGATGCCCCTTTGCTTCAATCTCTGATGTTCTATATCCATTTTTGTTTCACTTAAAAATATTATCAGCACTATCTGAAACTATGTATAGTCATCTATGTCTTCCTCCAATAGATTCTTCGTTAGGGTAGATGCCATCTATTTTTAGTCACTAATGCTTTTCTGGAAATAATACCTGGGGCATTTAGTAGGAACTCACTAAATAAAGAGATGTCACCAGGACCTTCTGGCAGTAGGCACTCAAACTCTCCCACCCTTAGGGGATGGTGGACATGGAAACTCCTTCACATAGATGTGGTAAGACTAAATGACAGTGCAAGTGAGTGGATATTACAGAGTATTTCTGGTGCTAAAAATGACTGGATTCTGAAAGGGGAGGGCCCTCACTAATTACACACAGAACCTCATACATGGTGTGGCTCCAGGTCTGTAAGAGTTTGGCGTTTGTTCTATCACTCCACAAAGTGTTTCATGGGAAAGTTAATGAAGGAAGACCTGCATGTTGCCAAACTTAAGAACCCTGAAAATACTGACAAGTCTCTGTTGTTGTCTCATACAAGCATTATTTGACAGAGAGGATCTTTCCTTTGGTGACTATTCTCCAGGTTTCCAAGGAACTGATAACTACTAGTTTTCCCTGATTTTCACTCTCCTTCACTAGTGTTCTTTCACTCATCCACTATCCCCAGTGCTACAAAGGAGCCAGTCAAGGGCCTTCTTCATTTCTCATCCTACACTCATTCTCTAACTCAGGCTGGGGCTGGGCATGGCTGCCTTCAAGTACTATTCACACCTTATCTCTTGAAAGCAAATCTCCAGCAAAGACTTCTTATTGAACTCTTGACCCATTTCTCCAACCACCTAATTGGCGCATCCACTTGAGTATCTCATCAAAATCTCCAGACATCTGAAACACAGCTCTTGATCTTTAATGCTGAACAACTTATGCCCCAAGGGAACGTCCATCCTATAAATTCAGCTGTGGTACTGCCTTCACAATCCCTTCATCCATAAGGCATGATGAATCCATCTCCAAAGATATTTTACATCTGCATGCTCTGAGCCATCTTCTATTCTAGGTCTCCTCTCTTAACTTGTTTCCCAGCTTCTATTCTTGTTCTACTCCATTATTTACACAAATGCCAGAGTACACAGTATAAAGAGGGAAGAAGATCACATAACTCCCCTACTTAATACCAATGCTTTTCATGGCCCATAGATAAAAATCAGTCTTAACACAGCCTAAGTGGCTCTATATATCATGCTTCCAAACTACTGTGCCCTTGAGCCACTAAGCCCTAATTACACTGATCTTCCTTTAGCATCTCTAAACTTTACAAAGAGCGCCTGTCCTAAGGCTTTTGTACTTGTTATTTCACAGCCTGGAACATCTTTCCTTTAACTTTTCAAATAAGTCATCCACTGTACATCAGCAATCATGGGCAATTATTGGAACGTTCTATACAGTGCTTAAAATAGCAATTTTATAGTGATAGAAGATGGGAAGGTGAAGTGGAGAGGTATAAGATAAAATACTGGCAAAGTAGCTGGGGCTTACTGATGTATGGGGTGAGGTAGAAGAAGAGGGACGGATATATGAGAGTGTATATAAAAGATATGATGGTAAAACCCAGAGAATCTCTGGGGCAAAGAAATAAACAGATTCTTGGAAGATTCTTATTTCCCCACTATCTTGGAAGACAAATCTTTAAGGATTCCAATAGGACTTATAGCCAGAACGGAAATGCTGAAGAGGTCCTCTCAATTTCTTGTTCATGAATGATGGTTGGACAGTGATATATTTGAGAAGGGGTACTGAGAAGCAGCTGAAACTGAAATGCAGAGTAGGAGAAAGATAACGAGCTCAGTTTGGACATGAATTTGGGATGTCAGTATGACATTAAGTGAAAACGTCCATAAACTGCTAAGATGGGAGCTTTGGGGAGTGTTGACAGTTGGAATCACCATTATGGGACATCAGGAAAAGGGTTGTCTAGAAGCATGAAGAAAGAGAACTCAAGGGCTCCCAGATGGGAAACCACATTCATGAGATTATCACCAGCACCGTACAGTTCTGTAGTCACAAATGTATGACATGTTCACAAAACCTATGAAGCCATTCTATTCTTGGAACACAATGAAAAGATTAAATGGAATGAGTATATTCTACAAATATACCTTTTCCCTGTCACTAACTTGAAGGCTGCTAGCTAGCCTAGGTACTAGGTGGTAGTTTTCTTCCATTCAAAGCCAAGCAATTTACCAGTGAACACAATCATATTCATGCCACAATATTTTCAGAGCTAGATGCCATTATAGGTGCTTGAGATAATGTGGCAAGAGAAACAGAGTGAAGGTGTTATGAATGGAGAGTATTTATTCATAATGAATGCATGAATCAGAGCAAGTAATCCTCTCATGCATGTCACACACTGCTCCCTTGTTCTACATACATGACACTGTATGTCACTTCACCTTGTTTATCATTGAATGTTGGAAAGTAGATAGCAACTAAGTATCTTGTTAAAGAAAACAGGCATCCAATTCAATGCAATTTTGTGATAAGCAGCAAGCAAAAACAAGAAGAGGAAGTTTATGTAAAATTACGGCAATATTCTCCAGGTTGACCGTGAAGTTTACTCGAGTTAAGAAGAAAAATCAGCCAGGCATGGTGGTGCATGCCTTTAATCCCAGCACACAGGAGGCAGAGGTAGGAGGATTGCCATGAGTTCAAGGCCACCCTGAGACTATACAGTGAATTCCAAGTCAGCATGGGCCACAGCAAGTCCCTACTTCGAAAAACCATAAAATGAAAAACCAAAAGAAAAATCAAGTCAGGGCAATTTGACTAAAGAACAAAATTCTTTCAGCTGAATTATAAGAGACCAAATTATAAGTTTAAGGAAAAATAGTTCTTACTATGGAATGCTCTCCCCTGTGTGATGACTTTTAATAAGATTTTTTTTTGTATAACCACCTACTTAGTGAAACGTACTAAAGATATTTTAACCTATTCATGATTAACTATTAAACACTAAGAGCTTCTAAAGCAATTATAAATCTCATCATTTCTCCCTTTAATATACTACCTTATAATAGGTAGATTATAGTGACAGTTAAGGAAAAAATGTTTTCTGGGGTTTTGTCAGTAGGTATTATTTGCATTATTTCTAGTAATCATGCTCTTTGGGGTTGAGATTCTATGAAAATTAACAAAATCAAAAAGTGTAAATTTCGGCTGGAGAAATGGTTTAGTGGTGAAGGCTTTTGTGCCTGCAAAGCCTAATGACCCGGGTTTGATTCCCCAGGATCCACATAAAGCCAGATGTACAAAGTGGCACATGCATCTGGAGTTTGTTCACAGTGGCTAGTGGCCTTGGCATGTCCAATCTCTCTGTTCTGTTTCTCTTCTGTCTCTCTGCTTGCAAATAAATAAATAAATAAATAAAGATATTTTTTAAAGTGTAAATTTAGGAACTTCCAAAATACTTTCATCAATTAGCTAAGAAAACTATGACTAAACTCGATGTGAACATGTGGTATCTCCCAAAGCAAAAGACTCTTGGTAAGTGGTTGCCAATGCCTGCCCACATTTTAGAGTTCTTATTTCAGAGCATTTTTGTCAATAAACTTTGTAGATTTAAACAATAGCCCAATATACCTTTATCTTTCAAATACAGTTTTAAATTGCTTAATTGTAGAAATTTACTCTAAGAAATGTGTCTAGTCCTTAAGACAGATGTTTCATCATTGTTTGAGCATCATAGAGAACATTAATAAATTCCAGGATGGAATGGGTCCCATTCTAGGTAGACTTATATTGCAATTGAGGAATAGATAAACACAAGAAATCTGAGATTACTTCCAGTACAACAAACTTCTATATTGCAGTATTTAAAAAAATTAGAAGTATTACACTCAAAACTGATGATTAAAAGGTATAGCAATGTAAACCAGTAATATAGTCAAATGCTATTATTATCAAGTATTATATACCATATCTAATTGCAGGTGCTATACTTTCATATAGTTGTGTTTACACCAGCACCAGCACGAATGTGACGGTAATGCACTATCTCATGACATGACAGTTACAGTACTTTTGACTTGGTAACAGGGATTTTTAGCTCTCTTATAAGCTTAAGGTTTCACTCAAGAACCAAAGTGATCCTTTGTTGACTAAAATGCCAGTTGTGGCACGACAGTGTTTCAATTAAATGTGAACAGAGGGAAAAGATTAGACAACCCTAAGGTCACAAAAGTAGGTCCCTTCTGAAAACTATCATGTTGTCTTTTATATGTGAAAAGTCTATGCTCAGACTGAGCCCAGGAATCTCCTGGAATGCAGCAATGAAATGATGACTTACATGGTTGAAAAAAACTCCAGAGCTGGTCTTGGTGATAGAGACATAAAGCATGCAGTTCCCAAACTGTTTTCCAGATTGGATTCTTTAACAAATATACCTATTATTTATGCTTTTGAAAAAAATCTGTACTGTCCCTATGCAGTCCATAATGAGTTCTGCAGATTCATGGAAATTCTTTCTTGAAATCATTTCCTTTCTCTGAACTGTTACATTTATGCTATCCATCTTCAAGCTCATTTAAATTCAGACTGTGGACAGGGACAATGCTTATTTCTTTCTGGGCTGTCTTCATCAACTTCCTAGCAGTTCCATAAATGTGCATAACAACAAAACTAATAATACTAACAAAGCACTATATAAAAATTACAGAATGCCTATTAGGTTTTTCTCCAGTTCTCTGAGGTGCTACAAGCCACCTATGTAGAATGTCTTTATTACCTTGTGGTCCAGGAAAAAGGTCACAGGTGCCCTGGCAAGGTAATGCTAATCTTTGGGGTAAGAAAATTTAGGTTACTTGGACACAAATAACTAATCTTTACACTCTCTGGCATTTTGCCAAAGGTAGAAAAAGAAATTGGTCAGCATTTTACAAGTAGCCATATTCAAAAGTCATTAGTTCTTGCCTGTGTACCCAAGGACCAGATCTGTGTTCTGCTGTAAGTACAGAAACCCTGGTCTTAATTTTGTGACCTATTTCTTGAATTTTTACGTTCTTTTTAATCATTGTTCATGTCCCCGAGAACAGTGGCTGGATGATCTTTAACACGTATGAGCTGTCCTTAATTATTACTGCAACTTTCATTAAACTAGAAAAGTCAAGCCGGGCGTGGTGGCGCACGCCTTTAATCCCAGCACTCGGGAGGCAGAGGTAGGAGGATCGCCGTGAGTTCGAGGCCACCCTGAGACTCCATAGTGAATTCCAGGTAAGCCTGGGCTAGAGTGAGACCCTACCTCGAAAAAAAAAAAAAAAACTAGAAAAGTCACCAAGGCCCAAATAGGAATATATTATGAATATCATGTAAAATAACAATGAAAGTGATAAAGTGGTTAAAAGCTCATTCAACTGCTTATGAAGCCAGACCAGTAACTTAAAACTCAATTCTCTTCAGAATATCAATCTGCAGTACTAGTTGGAAAAATCATTTGATAACTGAAACAAGTACCAGGATATTCCTTTCCAAGAATTCATCTCTGAATTTTATTTATTTATTTATTTAAGAGCAACACACAGAGAGAGAGAGAGAGGCGTGCGCGCCAGGGCTTCCAGCCACTGCAAACAAACTCCAGACGCGTGCGCCCCCTTGTGCATCTGGCTAACGTGGGTCCTGGGGAATTGAGCCTCGAACTGGGGTCTTTAGGCTTCACAGGCAAGTGCTTAACCGCTAAGCCCTCATCTCTGAATTTTGTGGGTGGTTGTTTTATTTCCACCTGTTTTACAAAAAAAAAAAAAAAAAAAGGAAAAAGAAGAAGAAGAAGAGGAGGAGGAGGAAGAACCCAAATAAATAAAAAAAACCCCAAGATTCTCTGAAGCCAGGAGGTGTGAGTCTGGAATGAGGAGTAGGGTAAAACTCAAGTACAGGACCCTAAAGTACTACACCTTGTGTCTCACACCCTAGCCGTGCCCTACTACACTCGGAGTTGCCAAGGCATTTTCCCAGGAAAGGACTTACACAGGCCCCTGATGCAGCACCAGGGAGGGCTGTTTTTCCTCTTTGAAAGGCCAAACAAGACACTTGCCCTTTCATAAAACCTCTAGAATGAGTCACAAATGAATGAGTTGGCATCCTGAGGTGGTGGGTGGAAACAGAGGCTTGAAATGAGGCCACATGAAAGGCAGAGTGACACTGTAATGTCCTCACCGCCAAGCCCCATGAGCTGGCTCATACAATGCCACACAGAGAATCCTTATCCTAGGATTCCTGGTCTGCACCTCATCACCCATATAGGACTCCCTCTAAATTTCAAAAGGGTGCTACCCATCCTGGAAAAAATATCAAGTCGATGGAGTAGCTGAGAAAATACACTGCCAAGAAGACAGATGGCTCAGGGAAGAAGCAATCTGGAGTCAGAATGAGGGTGTGGGAGTTGAAATGTGGGCTGGGCAAGGAGATCAGAGAAGAAAGGACAGGCGTCAGAATGCAGCGACAGATGATAGAGAGCTGTTTGGGATGAGCAGTTGGAGGAAGCAAAGGAAATGGAAGTAATAGATTTATGCATAAGGGCTCTACCATCATTAGGAAAATTTCCCTTATGTCTACTGGGTAAGTCTTAACTCACCGAAGGCAGACAGCAGAGAGCAGTTGCCTTGCTGAGGAAGCAGAGGTGACGTGCTTTCTATTTCTGATTGAAACAAATCCAAACTGAGCTAATTTGTGTACAGCTGCAGGCAATATAAACATGGCTGTTTAGAATTCTTTATAAAGTATAGGCCTTTGTACCCACACTGCATGGAAGTTAATAAGTAGGTGTCAAACTCTGAATTCAAATTCCCAGAGGACTACACAGCACAAAGGACAATAAAAATGATTTTTAAATAATCACAGGGATAAATAGCATCTACTTCTGACAAATCTAAGTGCTGGCAGAAAATGTTATTAGGCTACCAAGATTGTCTTTTGTTCAGGAAGTATGTTTTATTCTCTAGCCCTGTCATTCATCATCCTAATGAGCCCTCAAAATGTAAATTAAATAGCAAAGACAGATTCATTTGAAAAGCATCTTTTCAAAAAAAAAAAAGAAAGAAAGAAAGCTAGGTGTTAAACCATTTTTTCTACTTTTATGTTCTGCTTATGTATTGGGTTGTTGTTTTATTGAAAAAAAAATCCATGAACACTTCATGGGGTAAGTTCATGCAATTCATATTTTTAGCAAACAGTTCATTCATTCTTCAATACTCTGGGACCAGGGATTTAATAAAAAGAATAGGAAGAAATTTCATTTGCAAATGGTATGCCTTATAAATTATGTTTGATCCCAGAAAATCTTAGAAACCTGTGCATGCATTTACTTTTTAGTTTTATTCACAAGTGATTTGGTTCAGAGAAACCCTCAATGGGAAAGGATTAGTGAAAATTTCAAACAGCTTTAGTTTACTGAACCAAATGCATTAATAGCTAAAACAAACACCATTTTAACCATTAATGATAAAAGAATAAGGTCATGAGTCAAATTAGTTGTGATTCCTTATCATGTATTGATAAGAACATAACCCGTTCCAAAGATGAATAGAGAAATCAGGGTTTTGTACTTGACCTGAATTTATGCATGAGCACATGTAACTGAACAGCACTGCTGGGGAGGCACCTAGGAAAAACACTGGGAAGGAAAACAGCAGCAAATCATGTCTCATTGCAGCATGATTGGTCCTTATTTGCCTCTCTCTCTCATTCTCCTTGCTCTCTTTTTCTCTCTGTCCCTCACTGCAGCCTATAAATCATTCCTAGCAATCTTTGGCTGTCTCTGCTTATTTGAGAGCTGGGCTCACCCATGTGTCTCTCCAGCTCTTACTCTGTGTGGGTGAATGTATATAAAATGAAGAGACAAATAATTACACTGTTGAGGTTTGTATGATGTCCAGGGGACAGCCATTAATCTGTGCAATGGGGCTTTTGAAACCTCATTCTGAAGAATAAATTATCATTAAGCAATGATGGGCATTCTAAAGTCACTATATTTTTATGAGGTCAAAGTGTGGTGAAATACCCCTGAGGGAGGCCTGAAAGCATCTAGCTGTGTAAAAAGCCACCCAGTGAGGTACAGACAGAACACAGCCCCACAGCCTGTCTGGCCCATGGGAAGTGCTGTACTGGGGAAGTATCTGTCCTCTTGTGGCAGTGCTACATGATGTCCCGTCTCAGAAAGAAAGAGGGGGCTCCCTCTGCTGATGAAAGGGTGTTCAACCACCAGGGAGAACTCATAGAAAAGACTGCATATATCCCACAGGAATCCTGGTCTAATTTATTTACTCAGCTATTTGTAGTAGAGAATGTTCTTTTTAACACAATGGAGCTGAACTCAATGCAAAACTCAACCCCGTCACTGTGAGAGGTGGCCACATGAAGAAACTGTAGTCTAAGCCCAATACTTCTTCCCACTGATTTCTTAATAATGCATTTTCATGAGCACATTCACTAGTTTATGATGGAAGAACTACACTAATTAGTGAGGGACAAACCAATGTCAGGTGTCAGTAGGGTTTTGAGATGTACTGGTGGCAAGGGGACAAGAAGACAGGGAAGAGTCTGTTTTAAGTGATGAAGTGAATGTTACTTCTGACCAAAAAGCAAGCAAGCAAGGTTTTATTCTATATGCATACTTTAACCCTAAAGAAGAGATGAACAATGAGTGAAGCCTCACCAGTCATCTGGGGAAAGAAGCGATTAGGATTATCAATAAATTCTTTTATATTTGAACCTAGGCAGGGAAAACAACATCCAGTCCGGAGAAGTGTTCTACTATGAAAAATTTGCATTTTATTCTTTGTAATGTGCTAATAGCTAATATGAATGCATTCAATATGGTATTTTTCATAAAAACACAGAATTCTTACACATAAAACCTTTTAAGTAGAAAAGAAATAAGCTATCCCCTAGAGCTTTTCTGAGAAAATTCCCAATGAAGAAGGCTCTTACAGTTGGACTATATAGACTTTTAACCAGATCTAAGATTACGGGTGAACAGGCACTGTGTTAAATGACTGACAGTGCCACTAGGAATTCTCCAAAATAAAATTCATGCTTCATTAGTCCCCCAGCTGAACTCAGAATCCTCTGACTCAGAATAAATCTCAGCCTTTAAAAATAAATTCTCTGCTGAATTAACATCTCAGAATCATTAATCTTTGGAGTGACCCTTCAATTTCATTTGGAAAAGAACTACCACATTTCTCAAAGATCTTTTTCCCCCCTTTTGGCAAATCAGAACTTCATGGAGAAAAGGAAAATGACATGTTCTTTCTTCTGTCATTTTTCTGCTCTCACCCTCAGGGCAGCCTCTTTTCCCTTCTCAACTGAAACATCCTAAGTCTAAATAAACAGAGAGCTATCTACTGAGTCAGGAAATGGGGGAAATTCTGCATTTGTTGTTTGACAATAAAAAACAAGGCTAGGTGGAATTACCATTATATATTTCAGGAGAAAAAGAAGTGTCATCATTGATAAAATCCTACCAAATTACAAGTGATTGGGACATTATTCCTCATTGCAAGGACCTGATTTATCATATAGATAAAGAATTCAGTTTGATTATCCCATGAACAAACCACAAAACGTGAATAATGTAGAAGGCAGGCATGGTGGCATATGCCTTTAGCACTCTGGAAGCAGAAGTAGGAGGATCACTGTGAGTTCGAGGCCAGCCTTCTGCATGAGTTCCAGGTTAGCCTTCACTAGAGTGAGAGCCTACTCTGAAAACCAAAAGAAAAATAAATAAATAAATAGATAGATTAAAAAAAAAACATTTTCGTGCAGTTAAGATAAACAATGGTCTCCTTTTACCCAATGTGTGTGACACAAATGGTACCAACATCATGGTTATTATTATACAGATAACTGTACATATTTATTAGGTCACAATGTGATATTTTGACATGCTTACACATTATGGCATGATTAAATCAAGCTGACATCTATCATCCTTCTGTGCTTATATTTTTTATGGTATCAGAATTTGAAACCCGCTCTCAGCAACTTGAACATTACATTATTATTTTCTATGGTCACTGTGTTTATTTATGAATATGTCTATACTGTCCATCAACTTTAACAGGTAGACCTCTTGAGCAAGCTCCAAGAAGAGACTTGTGCTGGTTAGGTTGCTGGGTTAACTGTGTTCATTTCTCCTGTCCTACTGGCCAAGCCCTTCTATAAAGGGGATTCCCAGGAGCAATCTATGTGGATTACCACAATTTTCATTGTTTTCCAGTGCCAAATGATCCTCATAAAGCCTGCAAACAAGCCACCTCCAAATAACTCCACCTTGTACTGTGAGGTAAACTTAAAATAGAAATTTGACCACTTCATTCTCCACTAATGATTTCCAAATCCCTGGAGGAAAAATCCAGTCCTTAGAGTCATGTGCAGCCCCACTCTGTGCCTTCCTTCCTAGTTCACTGGTGCACTTATCATCTCTCCTACTTACTCAAATTGTGATGCAATTTCTTTGTGATGATGAGAGCACTCAGGATCAAATTTTATTTGATCTCAAATGCTCTCATCATCATGAAGAAATGACAAACATTTGAGAGGATGGACAAGTCAATTATGCTGATATAGTTATTAAGCAATGAATACATTTATTGTAACATTGCTCTATATCTCATAATTATTCATATATGTCAAAAATAAGATAAAACATGGAAAAAACAAGACAAGTCTTTCCTCTGCAGGTTTCCTTGAGCTCTATCAAACATATAAAGGCTTTTACCTCTTCTTCCTCCTAAAAACTCAATATCCCTCTCTTGCCTGATACTCATTCTTTCCTGTATCACTGTCTATTATTCTTATACACATACCTTCCACACTAATTAATTTTATCATTTAATCATTCCTTCCTTATTCCTGCCTTCAGGAATGAGAAGCATGAGATGCAGGGCTACTCTAAACCTTTAGTTGGAGTTTGTCTCAGCTGTCACCATTTTCCTAGATGTCAGCTTCAGGACAGGGACAGAGCTTTTAAGCCCTCTCAATTCTATCCTTTTCAGCCCCTTCTAAAATTTAAAGGTACAACAAGATACTGAACCCTCTGGACTCTTTTCTGTGGCAAGATTAACAAGTCTGGGGTCAATATGTTCATTCATTAGTTCATACTCTTGATTGAGCAAAAAGCTCAACCACTCACCCAGACTGTTTGCATGAGCTAATTTGCAGGTTTGGGGGAAGAATATACTTACAGGTTGGCTTTCAAATGTATTACATGATAGAAGGGTTTGGCTTCTTGGTCTATAATGTCTTTCTACCTTACAGATAAGGCACTTGATATCAACTTTGAGTTCCTCCCTTACTCAGTGGAGATAAACAAGGATACAGAATTGGGATCACAACGAAGGTGAAAGTTGATTGATGCTGTTGCTCCTAATGACTGCCTAGGACAAAGGTGGAACATAAACCAAGAATATATTTCTTTCTCCAATCAAAAAGTTTCCTTTAGGTTAGTGAGTAAGTTTAGAGTAAAATGATGAATCTGCCCTCAAGTATGTATGCATAGCTTTCTTTGAATTTGCATATAGTAGCTATAGAATATTGTTTTAAAACAGAGGTATAAAAGAAATCCCAAAGGCTTACATTACCTCATGTCTTATTTATATCAGGAAATCTGCCATTAAGTAATTTGTCTCTTGATTGCCTGTATGACATGAATCAATTTTCTGGTTTTATATGGGTGTTTGATTTAGAATAACAACTACTGTTCTTGTAATGTGGAGATTTCTTAAATTGAGGTTTAAATTTTTTCATCTGTAATATAGGCATAATACTTTTTCAGTAGCTTGTTTACTCACCACTGTTCCAGACAAGTATGTGCTTGTTCTTACTAGTTTAAGAGCTAAATGTTTTCGAAGAGCAACAGAGAATTACAGATGGCTGTTTCTCAACATACAAGGAGTTACAACCCCAAAAATGCAAGTTTAAAATATTAAGTCATGCATTCAATAACTCTAACATACTGAATACCACAGCTTAAGTTAGTCTACTTGAAAAACATGCTTTATAACACTGTAGAGTCAGTTGTTTCCCCTGTGACCATGTGGTCCTCTGTGACAATGTAGTTGACTGGAAGTTACAGCTTGCTACTAATGCCCAGAATTGCCACTATCCTGAGATGAGTATCTATGTTTTCACACCACCCTAAATTGAATAACTATAAGTCAGGACTGTCTTTGTGCTACTATATTAGGTATTATAAATAAAAGTATTACTAAGCATGGGTATTCAACTCAGTGGTTAAATAATGAATACTTTAGTACATATGTGTGTAATAAAAACTTATTTTTGGGAAATTTCATTTAAAAAATATGTTCTGAATGTAACCAACTCTGTTTTTATTTTGATTAGCTGCATTCTATCTTTTGCACCTGGTTTACATAATCCAAAGTAAGGACTTAGCCCCTTGTTTGAAAGGTCTGATCCTCCTCACCTTCCACAGCTGGTAGAACACTATCTTGTCACTGGTTGGCACTTGCTGTGGCAGCCTTCCTTTACACCAGCCCTAGTCTAACTTACAGCTTGGTGCTATTACAACAGTATTACTCATTTACATTGTTAGCACTAAGTATCTGTGCAAAGTCAGACAACCTCCTCTAGCAGTTGGGCATATTGGGACGTCAGGCCTGAGAGCAGGGCTAAAGACATTCCAGTTCTTTGTTGTTTCCCTTCCTTGAAAGAAAATGCAAAACAAACAAACAAACAAACAGTGTGTGTGTGTGTATGTTTGCTATCAGCACAATGCTTACCTGCCTTTTGGACTATTTTAACTGCAAGTCTGCTGGATTAAAGTCATTTAAAAAGAGTCTGTACAGAGATGCAACAAGAAAAGAAAACTATAGGCCTATGTCCCTGATGAATTTAGATGCAAAGGTCCTGAACAAAGTCCTCACAGACCGAATTCAACAACACATCAAAAGCATTACCCACCTTGATTGAGTAGGCTTCTTTCCAGGGATGAAGGGATGGTTCAACATGTGGAAATCAGTCAACACCACATAAATAAACTGAACCATAAGAACCACGTGATCATCATGATGCAGAGAAGGCCTTTGACAAAAATATAACACCACTTCATGATCAAAACACTGGAAGGAATAGGCATGGAGGGTTTATATCTCAATACAATAAAGGCTATATATAAAGCACCCAAAGCCCAAATAATATTTAATAGGGAAAGTCTCAAGGAGTTCCCATTGAGATTGGGAACAAGACAGGTGCTCACTCCTACCACTGCTCTTCAACATAGTACGAGAAGTACTAGCCCAAGCAATAAGACAGGAGAAAGAAATAAAAAGGATTCAAATTGGAAAGGAGTAAGTCAAGTTATCCCTATTTACAGATGACAAGATCCTATACTTAAGTGACCCAAAAGTCTCCATTTCAAAACTTCTAAAGGTGATTAATTCTTTCAGTAAAGCGCCAGAATACAAAATCAATGCACAAAAGTCAGTAGCCTTTCTACAGGCAAAGGACAAATATACAGAGAAAGAAATCAGTGAGGCTGTCCCATTTTCAGTAGCAACAACAACAACAAAATTAAATACCTTGAAATAATACTAACCAAAGATTTGAAAGACCAATATAATAAAAACATTTTAAAAAACTCAAGAAAGAAATAGAGGAGGACTTGAGAAGATAGAAAGTGCTCCCATGCTCCTGGATAGGTAAAATTAATATTATGAAAATGGAAATCCTACCAAAAGCAATATACAGATTTAATGCAATACCAATAAAAATTATAGCATCATTCTTCATAGAGATAGAAAAAAATGATCTCAAAATTCATATGGAATGGCAGTTGGCCTCAGATATCCAAACATATCCTCAGCAAAAAGAAATACTTCTGGAGGTATCACCATACCTGATCTAAAGCTATATATAATAGTAACAAAAACATCATGGGCTCCTTTTGCATGGTGGCCCATTCATCATTTCTGGTGAGTTTCTCTCTAGTCCTGAACATCTTGGCTGAGAGGAGGGGAGAAACTCCTGACTCCTACTTCCCACTTGAGCTCTTTACTCCTCCAGCTCTCCACATGGCAGGAGCTCTTTGTAATTGCTTTTCTGTCCTCTCTGTGGGTTTTTCAGGCTCACCATGCAGTCTCTCAACCCATGTGGGTGTATTTATTTTCCTTCCCTTGGTTCTGTACTTCCCTAAATAAATATAATAATCCTTTTCAAAAAAAATACCAGCATGGTATTGGCATAAAAACAGACATATAGCTTAATAGAACAGAACTGAAGGTTCTGAAGGTTACAGCTACTTGATCTTTGACAAAGGTGCCAATAACATAGACTGGAGAAAAGATATAATTTTTTTTTTTTTCGAGGTAGGGTCTCACTCTAGCCCAGGCTGACCTGGAATTCACTATGGAGTCTCAGGGTGGCCTCGAACTCACGGCGATCCTCCTACCTCTGCCTCCCGAGTGCTGGGATTAAAGGCGTGCGCCACCACGCCCGGCTAAAAGATAGAATTTTTAACAAAAATTTCTGGACAAAGTGGATAACTACATGTAGAGAAGTGAAACTAAACTCACTCATCTCACCATACACAAAAATCAACTCCAAATGGATTAAAGACCTCAATATAAGACCTGAAACTCTTCAAGTACTGGGAGAAAGAATAGCAGGAACTCTCTATGATATATAAGTAGGGAAGACTTCCTGAACAAAACTGTAGTAGTACATGAAATTAAATAATCACTCAACCAATGGGATCTCATGAAGCTGAAAAGCATTTGCACAAACATAGCATAAGCAGAGACAATAGATTACCCACAGAATAGGAGAAATTTCTCACTAGCTATGCCACTGACAGAGGCCTAATATCTAGAATCTACAAAGAACTCAAAAAACTAAACAATAAAAAAACAACCCACTCAAAAAATGGGGTATAGAACTGAATAGGGAGATCTATATAATGAAAACATAAGAATAACCAAGAAAGAAATTGATGAGGACATGAGAAGATAGAAGACCTCCTATGCTTCTGGATAGGTAGAATTAATATTATGAAAATGGCTATTCTACCAAAAGCAATATACAAATTTAATGCAATATCAATAAAAATACTAGCAACATCCTCCAGACACTGAAAAAATGATCTCAAAATTCATAGGGAATGACAGCAGGCCTCGGATATCCAAACATATCCTCAGCAAAACAAACAAACAAACAAAACCACCTTTGGAGGTATCACCATACCTGATCTAAAGCTATATTACAAAGCCATAGTGACAAAAACAGCATAGTACTGGCTTAAGAACAGAAACACAGACCAATGGACCACTAAGCCATATCTCTAGCCCTGTTCTTCCTCATACTAATGGCAGTGTGTACTAAAATTTGGTTATCACACTGTATTAAAATTATCACTTATAATATATGCTTTTGCCGGATGTGGTGATGCATGCCTTTAAATCCCAGCACTTGGGAGGCAGAGGTAGGAGGAGTGCCATGAGTTCAAGGCCACCCTGAGAATACAGAGTGAATTCCAGGTCAGCCTGGACTAGAGAAAGACCCTACCTTGAAAAACCAAAAAAAAAAAAAAAATGCTTTTACATAAAGTATAAGCTTATCCATATAGGATAAAAATATTCAAAATCCTAGGTTTTAATACAGTACCTGCAGTATGGTTGACATTCAATAGACATGTATTTTTATTGCTATATTTATTATCAAGCTATTCTAATAGCCATTGATGGCCAAGTTCTGGTTGTACAAGACACTGTGGCAAGCTCTTTCCATATCTACCTGATTTAATCCCAACCTGCATGATAATACTACTATTCATTCACAGGTGAGTAAATAAGGCTCAGTAAGGTATATAACCTGCTCCAGTTCACCTGTAGTCAGTGGAGGATACAGGCTTCCATTTGAGGTGGTAATCCAAAAATCCGTAAATGCCGCATCAAACATCCCTAGCATTCCTGACTCTGGGAGCTAGCTCTCTGCAGTAGTATCTGTAATCAAAATCAGCAAGTTTTCCAAGAATAACCTCATGAACAATGTCACACAGTCAGAACTTTGCATCCTATGTTTTAGTAATGAACCTAACATTCAGAATACGTTAGGTAATACCAAAAGAAGGTTGAAAATATATATTCCTAATAAGATACTGGAGTGGGAAGGCTTAGTTCATAAAATATATTATAAGACTTTACTGTAATTTGAGAACAGAGAATGATGGAAGTATTGAGATAATTTAGAGTCAGTTCCTCTATGAAGCTTAAATAAAAGAAAAAATTACACATAATTTCAGATGAATAAACACTGTCAATCCATCAAGTTACATCATATGTGTAATTCTTGAGCACTGCCATTTTAAAATAGCCCTGCAACTTTTATATCTTGTTGAAAATATTATATACACATTCAAGATTTCACAGATAGAAAACTACAAAGGTTTATTCATGTCAGTGGTCATAAGTATGCTAGTACGAATAGATAAGTATATGACCTTTGTCCTTTATATCTTCCTGCTTCATCAGTTTTTCTTTTAGGAGCAGTGCCAATTTTTGAAACTCACCATCATACAATGACTTTTAGTCTTCAGTCTTTCAAATAGACATTTAACCTCAGTAACTTTAAAACATCTTCCATGCTTACGTGTTTAATCAATCACCCTGACTTCTGAATAGACTAAAACATGTATGTCAAAACTGTATCTTTGCAGCTGTCTTTGTCAAAGCACTGCATCTCTTCAAGGAATTGTCAGCAGTGTTATTCTTGGGCTCCTTCTGCCCAAGAGGGCAGTAAGGGCTGAACAAAGAAGCCAGTGGTACACTTCATCAACTGCCATCAGAGCCCTGCTTGCTGTCTTCCAAAATCTTGGTTTTCAAGGAGGCTTACATTATTAAAGTAAGAAAACCTGACTCCTCATCTCCACTGGTTTTAGGTGGTAAAAAATTTGGCTATCATAAAAATAACTATACAGTTGCATGCTTCAAACCTTTTAGGTTTGAAAACTATTAGTGCAACAGATGCATTGCCTAGAAATAAAAGCACCAATTTATCAAAGTTTTCCTTTTTTCATACTTAGAATAGAATTCTAACAGATCTGCATCCTGTGAAGAAAATTAAAAGGTTTCAATGCAGGTTCTCTAAGATGTTATGAATGATAGATTTAAAACATGTTTATTAGCAGAGGTGCTAGTGCCAGTGTTTCTGAATGATGTTGACACATGCTGTCTCAACATGAGCTCACCTCATGACAGATTTACAGAGAGGACAAATGTCACACAACACCCCCATAACACCTCCCTAGGGTCATACACATGTTTTCTGAACTCATGAAAGCTATGAACCTATCTTTAAAAAATAAAAGCAAAATAATGAGTACAAAACTAGATACAGGATCTTGAAAGCAAACTTGAAGCTCAGAAGCCCTGAATTTAAGTTTAATTTCATTTCTGAAGAGCTGGGCTTTTGTCTTGGTTTTCTGGTCCCTACCATGGTCTCCTTTGGTCTCCTGCTGATGGTCTGTGTCAGTGTGGCACATGGCCAGGTATGTACAGCCAGAGTATCAAACAACATCCGGTTGGCCAAAGTCTGCCATGGCCAGGAAACCTATAGGTGGCCACTTCTACCCAATTAGCAGTAGAGGAACACACCAGGTAGATGAAAGGCTTTGATCCTAACACAATATAGGAGATGGACAGGATTTGTCATTAGGTCATAAATTCAGGATTTCAATAAGTGGCTTGTTGGCCATCTGTATTTATGGGTTCAGCATCCATAGATAGATTCAACCAGCCACACAATGAAAACATTCTAGGAAAAAACTGTATTTATTCTGAACATGTACAGAATTTGTCATTGTTCCCTAAACAATATGGTATCACAGCCATCTGCATAGCATTAACATTGCATTAGGTACTACAAGTTATCTAGACAGAATTTAAAGTAAATGGGAGTAAGTGTGTAGTGTTGAGTGCCAGCTCTGCATGAGCAGCCAGGGAGGTACTGGAAGCAATTCCACATAGATAGGAGGGAGACTGTACACCTACCTGCTTTTCTTGTAATCATTTACTTTAGTAGTACTTTTTATTGGAAATTGGGAATACAATAAAAATAGAGAGGAAGAAGTCAGAAGAAAAAGGCATAAGCTTTTAACAATTGATTAAGTTATACTGTATTGACACCTCATTTTTAATTAAGCCAAACACAACATAAAGCCTTTCTAGAGCAGCCATGATGTCTGAGCTGCAAATCAAATATTCCTGGACCAGAGCAGGAGGAAGCCCTGGGCAGGAGGGAGGAGACATGTTGTGATTTCTGAGTTCAGCCTTTCATACAACTGTGTCCTCATGCATGCAACCTCACACTGCTGCCCTCCTGCCAGCTGTCCTTCAAACAGCAGGGGGTCAGAAAACAGCCTTTGGTGTGCTCTAATTCTGTCTGGGTAGATGTGACCTCCACATGCCCCTGGCCTACCAGGTGCAACATCTCAGGCATGCCAGCTGGGTCTTACCCCCTCCATCCTGGGACCCAAGCAAACTGGGAATTAGCTTCCTTGTTCACTGGGGCTGAAACCTCCCTGATAGCCAGACTTGAAGGGTGGGAAGCTAATTTAAAGCATACGATTTCTCTATCATTTGGGCAAATTGAGAGCAATAGAGTGGAGGACTACTGAGGACATTAAAGAACAGTTTGTCACCCAGGGTTTCCAAGAGGAGGCAAGCCACATGGGGAAGGGGGAGGATCAGAAAAGCACCAGGGTTGGCCAGAAGGTGTAGAAGGAAGAACAAATGAGCAAAAGTCTTTCTTGTGTTTGCCATGGTGAAGGGCAGGTGAGACAGGGCAGGCTGTCTTAGATGGGCTAGCATGGGTGATTGCAGGGCACTTGAGAGCAGAGGCGATATTTCTAGTTATTTGGCACCTGCTCTGCAATGATGATGGCAGGGGACAGGGGCCCACAGTGTGACAGACCCATAAAGGAGGTGTCTGTGGCACGTGGCCTCCTCCAGATTGGCTGTTTTGCACAGGATAGACATAATCAGCAGCCAGGGATTCTCTCTAGCAATCAGGCAGCCTTGAGAGAGGCAGTCCTAGCATCAGCAAGATTTTTCATAAGCCAAAAAAAGGTATAGAATAAAGCAACATGATTACAACATGAAGGAAGGAGCAGCCAACAGATAAGAATGTCATGGCATACAGCAAAGATAGCCAAAATCCGATCCAGCTGAGTGGATCCTGAAGCAGTGGAAGGTCAACTCCTCTTAGGTGCCAGTAAGGACTACCAAAACCTCTGCCCTGCTCCTTGAGACACCTAGGGAACAGGTACAGATAATCCTTCACCCAACATTAAGAAAGCATACACAATCTCAGCATTGTGACATGTTGAAAGTTGATTATATTTTACAGACAAAGCCACTGAGGCTGTAAGAGCTTGGATACACCTTTCCCAGTGTCACATGGCTGCAGGTGGCAGAGGTAAGCATATACCTAGATCCAAGTCATTCTGTCTCTTGGACACTAACTTAAGGCCTACTAGCTTTTGAGGGTCTCACATCAATGTCTGAGACTCGAAGAAGGAAAAACTAGGGTCTTGAAAATAAGAAAAAGCTACAATGTTAAAGTACATATATGACTACTTAAATGCCTACAACTATTATTTGGTTATTTCTATCAATTTTCACACCTTACAGTCATTAAAAATTCAATTCACTACACTTGAAAAGAATATGTAGTGCGCTGGGCGTGGTGGCGCACGCCTTTAATCCCAGCACTCGGGAGGCAGAGGTAGGAGGATCGCCTTGAGTTCGAGGCCACCCTGAGACTCCATAGTGAGTTCCAGATCAGCCTGGGCTACAGTGAGACCCTACCTCGAAAAACCGAAAAACCAAAAAAAAAAAAAAAAAAAGAATATGTAGTTTTCCCTTTTCAACTATCTCATAATTCCTGAGTTTGTATAACAACTATTACAAGAACACTAAATATGAATTAAATAAACTGCCCATAGTCAACTAACTCCAAAATTATATTTAGTGTAGGATCTCTTTTCATTATTGGACGGGGCAGGGTCTCCAGAATGAAGTGGATTTACTGCCTTGGAGATCTTGATATTGCCTGGGTGTACCTGTTCCTGGAGCCTGGCTCCATGTACTAACCGTCTAGCTTAGGGCCCCAGGGACAGGCCACAGAACACAGCTTCCTGCTCACTACAGCATTTGGTACCTACAGAGAGAACAATATGATTTCACACTACAAAAAAGAAGAAAGTGTTTCCATGCAGGGCTAATTCCCCAAGAAGTTTATGGAATATCTGCCCAAAGTACCAACCAGGTCTGAGAGGCAGGAAACACAGGTTTTCCATTAAGTGCTATTACACTTGCCTACTTTGTCTTTGCCCTGATGGCCTTTATTCTTCTTAATGAATGACAAGCTCTGAATTATGATGACAATGAAGGTTCCCTGGCACTTAAAGTCTTTTATTGCCAGAGAACTAATTAGAAACAAGCAAGTTTCTTTGCAAAAGGGTATGATTCTCAGAATGGAATACTTTCATAAGCCAATAACAATAGTATTAGAAGCTCAATATGAATAGAGGCCAAACAGGCAGACATGAAAAATGGGCTCTGGATGCAGCCTGCTGGATCTGAATCCCAGCAACTGAAACCTGGGAGAGATTCAATGATCTACGGCCTCCTTAGCTGTCACATGTGGATAGTGGCCCCTAAGACAGACAGCTGCTGCTATCGTAAATGTTGACAGTGCCTGGCTCATAGTAAGCTCTCAGCACGTGTTGTGATTGGTGTGAGCTTTTAGCTTTTAATTTAAATCTATAACCATAAATTTTTCCACTTCACAAGAATAAGTAACTCTAAAAAAGATACCAAATAAAGGTTGTACTCAAGGAAACTTGGAATCTACACGTTTATGTCTGTGTTGGTTCTAAGATTTCAAATGATGGTAAATCTAAAACTCTGTTTAGAATTGGCAACTAATTCAAGCTTCTCAAATGCAATGGTATTCTTGTAAGTTTTATGACAACATCATATTAATTACTTAGAGTCAGAAAAGTAAGTGTAAAACTGAGGACCAAATCTTATGGAACTGTTTACACTATAAGGTTTGTCATATATCCAATGGATAAGAGTAAGAGACAGAAAATATCACTACTGATTATTTTATGCTTCAAGTCCTACCTACTATGTGCTTTTGTAAATAAGGTTTTATTGGAACATAAGCATGCTCATTCACTAACATAGGATCCGTGGCTGCTTTCTCCACAGTACAGTTGAGTATGTACAACGGAGATGACAGGAAACACAGAATCCAATATAACTATTTGCCCCTTTGTAGAAAAACTTTGTTTCCTGTTCTGTCATGTTTTTTTTTTTTTTTTTTTTTTGTCACAGAACTGCCTGAACAGTACAAGAAGCTGACAGCCACACTAGTAAGTTAAATGCCATGATTATGTGGACTTTATGATTTAGGTTCTTTGTGGCAGTTTTCCTCTCTATTTTGAATTTCCTTTCAAGGGATAAGCTGATTAGATAAGCTGATGAAAGAAAATGGCTACCACTTTCTCCCTGAAAAGGGTATTGGGATGTCATGTCTTGATGACTCCACAAACACCTTTGAAATTACTTACCTAGCTCTTAATTTCCTTAGAATTAATTACTTATCTAGTTCTTAATTTCCTTAGAATAAACACTGGATCATTCTTCAGATATCCATATCCCAAACTTCACACAAATTTGGGTGCATGCATTTATCTAGACACTATTACTAAAGTAAATAAATCTTCAAGTGAACCAGGAGTTTGGAACTGTAAATTTCATTTTAAAATGTAACTTATATGTTTTATGCCATTTATGGGAATCTCTTCCAATGTTATCCATTCTCATAGGTCACCAAAATGACAGAACAAGATATCAGTGCCAACATATATCCCTTGTCTGTTCAGCTCGTGAACGTTCACTATAACCTGTTTCCCTCTCCTGATTTTCACACAGGGCACTGTGGTCCTTATGTAATCTTGTGAGATCAGTAACATGGGAGGTAATTGTTAAGCTACCTCAATCCACTTTCAATACTGTGTTCTCTCAGGCTGGAAGAGCTTTCACTGTCAGAAAGCATTTGAATTGTTGACAGCTTTTCTCTATTAAGTGTTCTTTGAGCACCTTTGTGGCTATTTCTGCCAGAAATGTTCTGAGAAGCAGAACTGCTGGCTCCAAGGGCTTCTGTTCCCAATGTTCTTGGATACAGCCATACTGTATCCTAAAGGGACAATGTCTGCTTACCAGGCCACTGACACAGTGCTTCCTCAGACTAACATTAATATAAAAATCAATTTGAAAAAAAAATGCATGTTTTTTAGAGTAGAACTGCATTTCAATAACATGGCATAGAAACTTGGCAGGCCTTTGATTTAGGAAGGTAATGTATTGAAATTTAGATTGCAAAAACAAAGATAGCCATGTGGAATATACATCTCAATTTTCACTTACATATTACTGAACTACATCTACTAAAGTTACATGGAATAGATATTTATTGTAAAGCCAATGGAAAGTAAATGTAACAACACTAAATCAGCATTTTTATATGATCAGCATCTGACATAGCCACCAAAGGGCAAGAGAAATCGGTATTTGAACTGTATTTCAGAACACCTTATCCAGCAGTAAATATAAGGCAAATTGAATTTAATGCTTGTACATCTTTTATGTTTGTTTATCTGTTTATTTTGCTTTTTTGAGATAGAGGTGTCCAATGAAGTCCAAGCTATACTTGAACTTGCTCTGTAGCCCAGGCCAGCTTCCATCTTTCAATCCTCTATCTCATCCTTTTGAGTACTGTGATTACAGTCATGTGCCACAAGGCTTGGCCAGGCACTTTTGAATTGAATTTTTCATCATGTGCAAGTGATTTGCTGTGTTTAAAAAGAAAAAGAAAAAAATTTTCTACCTCCATAAAAGTTTCTCCAGTTAGATTTCTATAAGGAACTTAGGAAGGAACTTTGGATTTCCATGGATTGTGGGAATGAGTCCCTTGCAGACTTCTTCAAAGATCTGTCTGGTCAGGCTGGTCTGGTCATGATTCAATGAGGACACCTTCCCCTCCTGCTTAGGTCCAATCTGGACCCTCTTTTGATGTCATTTACATACTTCCTACCATAGCGCACATAAAAGCGCCTCATCAGAGCCTGTTTTTTGGCCTCTGTGAGGTCTTTCCTAACTTCAGTGCACATCTGAAACTTTCTTCCGTCCCTTGACTTGGCTGTACCATTCCTGTTCCTCTGTATTAGTTTATTATCTTTTGTCATCATTTGAGGATCATGTCTCTCTAATGAGACAGCTTTTAGGAGTGCGATGCATACCTTATATCTTTTTTATTTGCCCGAGACAATAAAGAGCATGTAAGGCTGACAACTACTAGTAGATACCTAATTGAAATATTTTGTAAAGTGAATGAATTTTACACACTGAAGAACTACTGAATCATAAAGCTAAATTATGATCTGCCAGCAGTAAAAACACATTCACTGTGAATTGATATGAAAACTGAGTCCTCAGCAAGGATTCACTTCTGAAAACACTGATGATCTTAACTGAGAAGTCGAGTCCACAAGTTTCATGGCTCTTCTGTCTCTAGCCCCTCCCCTGTAATTTCCGCTGAGTATATGTCAAAGTTGTGTGAGGACCATGAAGAAAAGTAGCTGCCTCTTCCCACTTCTGGTTCTGCTTGTTTGTTTGTGAGAGAGTCTATTGGACCTGGGTTGGTCTTCCACTCACTATGTAACTCATGCTGGCCGTGAACTCCTGATGAGCTTCACCAGCCTCCCGAGTGGTGAAATGACAGGTCTAAGCCACCACACCAGTCTTGTTCACTTCTGTTAGTGAAGAAAAGTATCTGTACAGTGGGAAGTCCCTGAGCTCTCAACCTTTTTACTTTTTAGTTTTCCTGGAAATTAATGATATAATCTTCAAACAGTTAACTTCTCAGACTTCTCAGCTTCTACAAGGTGCCCAGTGTGGGGCCAAATGATTTACTGTTCCATTTGTTGTAATCATCACTACACAAAAATGATTGAGACCATGTGAAGAGTCCCACAGCCAAATTTCACATTCTTACCCCACCATAATCTTAGCTCTTCACACTGACCATGCTACTCCCGGCTCCAGTGGGGAAACTGTCATCACAAACTTCAAGAACAAGCTACAACTGGGAAGAGAACTATCATAAGCAATCAAATCATGGACACATTCTTATCACAATCACCCTCTTCTATGACCCTGTATCATACTATACCTTATTCTCAGTCCTGTGTCTCTTCAGGCTAACACCTGCGTCTGCTCAGTGTTGTCTCTGGCCTGCATCCTTGCACCTAGTGCTGAGTGAGCCAATTTCCCCCGGAAGCCTCTCCTCTGCTTATCACTTACCACTGATATTTCAATACTATATTTTCTCCTCAGCTTAAAATTAGAACATAGTGTCATAACCTCCAGGCCTTGAATTCAGTGCCTGCTGATCAGTGATCTCACTTTGGCCCCTCTGCCTCATATGGCTTCCTAGCACCCAACAGGGACATATCCACCCTCCTCTATCTTCCTCTTCCACCAGTGGCCCCAGTCTTTCTCCTACTTCCTGCCCTCAGCTCTGCATCCCCTCTGCAAGCTTCTACTAATTTCATTTTCAATCAAGATCAGTGTAAAAGCCATTTCTTCTAGAGCAGACCTCAGGACTGGGCACTCAGATATCTGTAATAAGTACTTGTGGATTTGACATGCCTGGTGTTTGGCAGCACAAAAGAGAATGCCAGATGCTAAATATGTAAGAAAAAGAAGTCCACTTCTGGGAGAAAAAAAATACCTCTTTCATTCCACCTCACATTCATAAATGCACACTAGTCCTCCCAACTCCCCTACTCTTAGCGAGTTTAAAACTGCAGTTTTGTGAAACAAAGGTCACTTGCTCAGCTACAGATAAATAAAAATTCACAAGCATCTCCAGGAAAATCAATACAGGTACTAAAAAATCTAAGTTGATAATAAATTTTAGTCCCCCTTGCACATAACTCAGGAATGTCACTATTTACTGGCACTGCTGTAATATCAGATGTTTCAGAAGGGCATTGATTTTGCCACTGAAGTGTGACTAAAGGGATAAATAAACTGCTCCTGGGGTCAATCGATCCATTTATCTTCGCTGGTATTTTATAAAAAGTCAAAGTAGCATAAACTTTGATAAATAAATGTTATCATGGAAGAAATACTGCTGACATAGGGATTTGAAAGAAAAATGAACAGACAGGCCACTTGAAAGCCACACAATTGCCTTAAGAGTTTAGCACTTTTAATAATAGCTACTTACATAGAAAGCATTCCCTTTCAGCTACTACATAATCAATGATGCCCAAAAGTTTGGGCCACATGGACAAGTCCTTGGGAAACAGGAAGCCAAGGGAAACATTATTATTATTATTACTATCACTATTCCTGTTTGATCAGAAAGAAATTGTCAAGGGTGTTAAAGTAGGCAAATGCCTTGTGATACTTTCAAGGTATATTTGGAAATGGCAAAGTGATTTATACTTTTAGAAATGAGGACAGGGCACATTCTCAAGTTGTTTTAAGGCTTTATTGTTAAATCAGGCTCCACCAATAGCCACTTAACTGCATCACAATGATCCCATAAAGATTTAAATGCATGGCCACAGCGAGCTCACAACACCGTGGCTGTAATAGGATATTAAGGCTCCAAAAGAATTTTAATTCAAGTGTGGGAGAAGTGGGAACCCTGTGAAGAGGCTATAACTTAGCATGAGAAATTATACTGGTGAGGTTTTGCTGCAATATGTGGAGACAGCATTACCAGCTTGTGATGAAATGATGATGATGATGATGATGATGAAAGTACACAGACTGATACTACAATTTCAACCCAGTAACCACTTGAGTTAAATTACCATACCCCAGGAGACACACAGCTATAGTGATGCAGAGGCTGCTAACAGATTGTAAATTTGGCTTGGGTCACCTCTAAAAGGGCTCTCAAACTTGAAAATGTTTTCAAATCTCAATATAGTGCCCTTAGATTCTTGCCTGCTCCTCCTCTAGGTCACTACCCATTCAGAAACTTCCTTTTTCTTTTTTCCTGCACAGACTCTTGGGCTACTTGTGCCTCCACGGAGCCCTGCCCAAGGAGGCCCTTCTTAGGGTCTCTTGAGAGGAAAACCTGCTCAGCACTTGGCGAGGCTCATATCTCCTGCGGGCTGGTTCAGTGCCCAGCAGGACACAGTGGGCACTTGATACAATGGCATTTACGACTGGAAGTGTCTGGGTGGGCAGACTGAGCCTGGGATTCTATGAAGGTCACAGGATGCTGGCAATGTGGTCCTAGCAGCTGCAAAAGCTGCACTGGGCAGGAACAGCCTGGTAGTCATGGGTACAGTCAAAAGGGGAAAAGCCCATGACGAAAGACTGTCTGGCAGGTTTGGATCATCTCCACAAAGTAGATCTGGCATGGTTCCGTGACAGCAGGCTGCTAGCTAAAAGGAGCCCACAGAGCACAATGCAGCTCATTTTCCTCCTCCTCCAGAGCCTCCAGTGTAGAGTTAGCCACAGACTTGTCAAAAAGCATGCTTCCCAGGCGTGTGTGGTGGCGCATGCCTTTAATCCCAGCCCTTGGGAGGTACAGGTAGAAGGATCGCTATGAGTTGGAAGTCACCCTGAGACTACGCAGTGAATTCCAGGTCAGCCTGAGCTAGAGTGAGACCCTACCTTGAAAAACAAAAACAAACAACAACAAAAAAAAGCATGCTTCTCTCTCACAACAGGTCCTTCCACATTACATGAAGAAAGGTGTGCATGTATGAGCACGCGGATACACATGATGAATTTACTGCAAAATATCTCCTTGATAGGTGCCACTAAGTAAATGAGGCAAGGTTATCTTTAATGGGATCGTTTTCCTTCTCTCTTCTCTTCTTTTCAGTTCTTCTGAGGATCCTGGAATTCAGGCTTGATGAACTTTTCCAGTCCTTCCATCTACATGCAGCTTAGTCAATGGGCTGTAGAAACTCTAGGCATCAGCTGCAGTCTCCATGTCTCTCCATGTGTCTCCATGAACTCTCCCCTTCTTGGCAGGCTCTGCAAACTTTGCTGGCACCAATGAAGCTCTTCTTCTCCCTTCTCTGTCCATGGCCAAAGGTAAATCTCCACTTAGAGGAAGTCAGTATGTTACAGTTTCAGAGAATGGCACCTCCACCTTTGTAGGTGCCCCAAACTAGGCGTTTTTCTCAGCCCACTTTCAGTTTATAGCCAAGTCTGTCTGGAGACTTGTCTTCTCCAGAAACTCCTCCCTGTTCCTGCAGTGTTTATTCTAGCTCATTTGCATACAGTGGCTGCCAGCCCATCTCTCAAATCATTTCCATGTATCTATTCCTTCTCTAGTGGTGCTATGGTGCAAATGTAAAGGTATCTTTCAAAGAGGCTTGGTCCCCAAGATGACACTCCTGGCAGTTGCCATGTGTCTTTAGGAAGTAGTACCTCATGAGAGGCTCTTAATTGGGGCCATGACTCTGAAGGGGACTATGGATCCTGCTCATGTTCTCTCCCTCTACTTCATGGCTTCCAAGAGGTAAGTGGTTTGCTTACCTCTTCCCTGGGATGCTACTCTTTCCAGAGATACAAAGCAATGATGCCACCTTATATTGGACCACAATCTCTGGAGCTGCAAGCCAAAGTAAACTTTTTCTTGTTATAAGTTAATTGCCTCATGTTCTTTATTATAGAAATGCAGAGCTGACTAGTACAAGTTATTCTCTCACTGCAGCCATAGTAATCTTTCTAAAACACCCATCTGACCTTGTCACTTCCCAGCTAAGACACTTGGATGGCTGTGCTCTTAGAACAAAAGGCCAGCTGCTTGTCCCACTAAAGGGTCATTTAGAGTTACTCTTTTAATTCTTGTCAACTCCATGTTGCAGCCTCTTCCATTTTCAGCTACATTTCCAGGTTTTGCAGATGGTTTTTCTTCTGCTCCTGTGCATTGTTTAGATTTTTAAATATATATCTATATTTTTTATTGACAACTTCTATACTTACAGACAACAAACCACGATATTTCCCTCTTCTCCCCCACTTTCCCCTTTGTAACTCTGATCTCCGTCAAATGCCCTCCCTCTTTCCATTAGTTTCTCTTTTAATTTGATGTCATCATCTTTTTCTCCTATTATGAGGGTCTTGTGTAGGTATTGCTAGGCACTGCAAGGTCTTGGATATTGAGGCCAATTTCCGTCCGGACAGTTGTATGTAAGGAGTGGTACCCTTCCTTTGGCTCTTACATTCTTTCTGCCACCTCTTCTGCAATGGACCCTGAGCCTTGGAGGGTATGAGATGTTTCAATGCTAGACACTCCTTCATCCCTTCATCTCAGCACTGGATTTTTGTTTAAATGTAATTTTCTTCTCAGCCTGACATCAAGGTCTTTCTTCACTGTTCCTATGGAACCATCTGTGTCTTTAATGCTGTTCATCAAATATGGATTTCAGATATATGTGGAAGTAAATTTACTCATGATTGTCTAAAATGTAAGCTCATGTGCTGAAAAGCAGTATAAACTTTACTAAACAGTATAAATAATTTATAGCCTATAAATTCTTAAAATCTAGAAGTTGCATGCTGCAATTAGTACCAATATGTCATAATATATATGCATGTGTATGTATACACACAATAGGGAAAATGTAAATTTGTCCTTTATAGACAGGGAAATAGAGTATTTGTTTAAAATCAATCACTTTAATATCAGTCACTTTTCTCTCTGCTGTGACGAAATACCTGGCAAGAAGCAGATTAAGCGAGGAAGGATTTATTTTGGCTTAAAGTTCAGGGGCTACCTCATCACCATGGGGAAAGTGTGGCAGAAGTTACAGGGGGTAAAAGTTCACATTGCATCCACAGTCAGGAAACAGACAAGGATGAATGCTGATGCTCAGCTAGATCACTGTCTCCTTTTTAGTCAGTCAGTCCAGCAACCCAACCCACAGAATGGTGTGACCCATACCGTTGGTCTTCATACTTCAGTAGAGCTGATCTAGAAACTCCCTACAGACATGCCCAGTGATCTGTCTCCTAAGTGATTCCAGATACAATCAAGTTGACAACTGAGAATAACATTACAATGATGAACTTCGATTCCCAGTGGGAGACTCTTCAGAACAATGTCTCTCTCTCTCTCTCTCTCTCTCTCTCTCACACACACACACACAGAGCTTACAACAGGTTTGAGTAAGCTGAACTGAATTCAATTGTTAACTTAGCTCCTCAATGCAGGTGTAACTCATTTTACATGACAGCCATGCTTTTAAAACTTCATGCAAACTGAAGTTTTGTGAATTAAGGATGATTTAAAAAGTCTCATTTGGGCAAATTCAATGTTAATTCTATCTTAAAAGGGAATAATCACCCCCAAACATAACTTTCTTGAGTAAACCAGGCTTTCAAAATTGGATTTAATTAAAGCAACATTATGAAGTAATTGGCTTCATTCACAAAATGAAAAATGAAGTAAAACCAAGATATAAGATAGGTATACACATTACACACTACCAACATCCTCCATAACACAAGCACTGAAATTATCAAGCCATCTGAAAACCTCTTATGCGTAATGAGGGGAAAATAGAGGAAAGCACAGCACTTACGTTCTTCTGAACATCATCTGATCTAGTAATTCATTTTTTTCTTTACTTTTCTTCTCCTCCTTTTTAAAAATTGGTTTATTTGAGAGAGAGAGAGGCACATAGAGAAATAGAGAGAGAAAGAGGACAGAATGGGCATGCCAGGACCTCTAGCCACTGCAAACAACCTCCAGACACATGTGCCACCTTGTGCATCTGGCTTATGTGGGTCCTAGGGAATCAAACCAAATTCCTTTGGCTTTGCAGGCAAAACTGCTAAGCCATCTCTCCATGTCCATCCACCTTCTGTTTCTTTTTAAAGACACGGTGGTCTCATGTATCCCAAGCTGGCCTTGGCCCTGCTACATAGTCAAGAATGACTTAAACTTCTCATCCTGTCTCCAACTCCTGAGTGCTTGGATTACAGGTATGTACCTGGTGTATGTACTTGGTGTTGGAGACTGAACTCAAGCACTTTTCCAACAGAACTACATTCTAAGCCCCCTTTTCTTATGCTTAATTTACAACCACCAAATACACAAGGAACATTTTATTCTTCTCCTGCCCCCCCCCAACAGAAACAAAATGACTTTCTTAGAAAATTCTCAGTTCTCTAAATAGATATGAATAAGTAAAAATGGGTCCTTGGTTAAAAAGAATCATATAGATGCATGATTACAATATACTATATATCATTACAACATATTTCACCAATTCTTAGATGCTAGTAGTACTACACACCACAATTTCTTATGCCATTTACGAAGAAAACTTCTCTAACCACATTATGACTTATAACACAGTGTGAGGCATATTCCAATTCTAGAGATGTTCAAGTGTGAGAAAATGTGCATTCTGAACTCCATGCTGTATGGCCAGAGACACTTTTTTCTGTATTCTAGCATATGATGACAGTGCTCTCAGTAACAGTAAAACAACATTTGGTATGTGCATGAAAAGATAGGTAAATGTTTAAAACATATGAAATATGTAGATATCTTTCACTTAGGAAAGTTATGACAACAGTAGGTAAAAACATTTTAATGGTATAGGTTGAATGTTCCTATTTAAAATGATTAAGGCCAGAAGTGTTTCGTGTATCAGATTTTTTTTCCAAATCCTGGAATATTTTCATTGACATAATGAGGAATCTGGGGGACAGGACTAAAGTCTGAATATGAAATGAATTTATATTTCTTGTATACTTCAAGGTAATTTTAAACTATTTTTAAAATAATTTTGTGTGTGAAACAAGGTTTATATTTCCTGAACTATCAGGCTGATGGTACTGTTGGTACTCAAAAAATTTCAGATGTTGGATTTCAAAGTTTTAGATGAAGGATGCTAATATACAGTTGACTTATATACCAAGTTCTTTCTTTAAAATTATAGTTTAAGTAATTAAAATACAAGTAATAATAACCTTTATATTGGCTTCCACAAATGAATTTGGTAAGTTTTTTTTTTTTTAAAAAAAACTAGAGTTTGAAATTATTATCCAATCATGCTCTTCTGATACAGCGTGAGACAGAGATTCTCCAAGTTTTCTGCTAAATTCTTATATGAAGCTTACCTTGTATATCTGGAGTACTTGAATGCGACTGAACAAATGACCCACAGGCTTATCTAATAGTCACACCCAACTAAATGGAAAAGTGCCCTGTTTTACAGCTACAAACAACCTGCTTATGCTGTCAATCACAAACCTTCCTAACATGGCCTGGGAATCCCCACCTTGTTGATCTCCTCAGTTCTATTTATTTGTCTGAGCTGACACCCTTGAAAGCCATTCCCAGATCTACACAAAGAAAGAATCCAATTACATGTTGTTTCATGGTTAAATGTACAAAAGTTTTAATCAATTACTTCACACATTTCTAATTTCATCTTGTATTTGAAAACTTGGCCCTTTTCTACACTTGCTCTGCCTTCCTGGGAATCACAAGGGGAACCTGTCTGTGTCATTTCCAATGGTTCTTCCATTTGATGCTCAGGAGTGGGGACTATGATTCCCCTAAGGTTGATCTTCAGGTAAAAATTCTGGGTCTGTCAGGTGTAAGATCAATCCCTTTTCCTTTGTGCTCAGCACACAGTGAAATATACAGTTTGACTTTCTGGGGACTAACTGTGTAAGGACATCATGTCCTATCTTCATAATAAAATGTCCATTTCCCACAAAATGACAAATCCTTCATTTCAAAAGGTTCAACAGAACAGCACCTATAAATGAATTCTACATGTGCTTTGGAATTTACTGTACATTCTCACCTCCCAGCATCATATGAGACAAACATTTATTGAGTCAGCAGCATCAGGTCTTAAAAAGTACAACTTCAATGTTTTGATTCAATTATCTATTATAGTTGTTAACTGAAAGAGAGTACTCCTAAGATTAGTGCTGCTCTCACCTTTGGTCAGAGAAACAGCTGTCAGTGACAACTGGGGAGCCTCAAAATCTACCAAAGTTCTGAGGATAAGTGACTGTTGAATACTCAGAGCTAAATGAGATGTCTCAATCACACACTTCAAGGCTCAGAGGACATACTAGAAGATGAGAAGGGAACAAAATAAGGTCCAAAGGAAGGGGAAGAGTGTTTGGAGTACTGTGTTTTGGACATGGAGTGCCTTGCCATTCATAACTTCTCAGCAGCTATAGTTGCCTGCATAAGACTGGAATAATATTGGGTCCATCAGCATTTTGTCGTGGATGATAGAGAAGAGCAAAAATCAAAAACAGGTGGCTGGAGAGATGGCTTAGCAGTAAGGTGCTCACCAGCAAAGCCTTAGGACCCAGGTTCATTTCACTAGCATACATGTAAAGTGCCAGATGCATAAAGTGGCACAAGCATCTGGAGTTCATTTGTAGTGACTAGAAGCCCTTGCATGACCACTCTCTATCTGCCTTTTTCTCTCCCTTCTTTCTCATAAATTAATAAAATATTTTTTAAAATATCAAAATGTAAGAGGAAATAGTTGGAAACAAGAAGGGTGTACAGGGCTGGAGAGATGGCTTAGAGGTTAAGCACTTGCCTGTGGAGCCTAAGGACACTGGTTCAAGGCTAGATTCCCCAGGACCCACGTTAGCCAGATGCACAAGGGGGCGCACATGTCTGGAGTTCATTTGCAGTGGCTGGAGGCCCTGGCGCGCCCGTCCTCTCTCTCTATCTGCCTCTTTCTCTCTGTCGATCTCAAATAAACAAATAAAAATAAATGAAAAAATATTAAAAAAAGAAGGGGTACAGTGGAAGGAGAATGGGGGAGAGAAGGATAAAAGGTAATGAGAAGGGGAAAATGATAAAAATACATTGTGCACAAGTGTAAAAATTATTAGTATTTTTTAAAAACAGGATTCTATTGATTCAGTTTTCAGTGTAAGAAATATCGGGACGTTGTTCATTTTGAGATCCCAAATCAATGACCTAACCATCCACCTAAAGGCACTGGAAAAGCAAGAAGAATACAACCCAAAAAGCTCCAGAAGGAAAGAAATAATTAAGATCAGAGCAGAAATTAACAAATTGGAAACTAAGAAAACAATTAAGAAAATTGACAAAACAAAGAGCTGGTTCTTTGAAAACATAAACAAGATTGACAAACCCCTGGCCAATTTGATCAAGCAAAAAAGACAGACACTTCAAATTAACAAAATTTCTGGTTCAGGTGTTCCCTGTAAGGGCCTGAACCACAAGACACTGGAGAGGGTAAGATCAAGACTAACCTTAATCTTCTACATCTTCCCTCCCTCACTTCCCCTCTCCCTCTCTCTCTCTCTCTCTTATCTCTAACTCTTGTATATTAGTTATCTTTTCCCTCATTTTCTTAGTGGGCACTGACCTGTAACTCCCAGAACCAGCATGGGGCTATCATCCACAATGAGCTTTTGATCAGAGAGACCTACAAGGTTTCCTAAAAGACAGACAGATTTCTGTCAGAGTACTTGATGACCCACCAAAGGCTAGTGGTAAGACCCTACTGCTGAAGACACCTTATGTGATTGACATGCAAATTAGAATGGCATGGCTGGAAGTTGGAAGACAGTCAGTCCCCAGACAGTCAGCGCGTCTAGTGCCAGAAGGTGCTACATGGGCGACTGGGGGAAAATGACCAATATCTGTCGAAGCAACGCATGGTCTGACCTACTTAGCAGCAAATAACTTGTTGTGATGCCCACACAAGTGCAGTGGTGGCACACAGCCATGGTGGGGAACCAACTGCTCTCAGTTTGGCTAACTGATCCCCTCACTGGTATGGGACCCATAGCTGGAGCTGGGAAACAAGTCAGAACCATATCCCAACATAAGCCCACTCTCCAATATCAAGCTACCATCAATTGTGGGCTACAAGAGGGCCGACACCTATTAAATCCTCTATAAAATAAAAAGGGTTATCTCATTTGTCCTGATGCTAACTTACTCTCCGTTGGAGAATCTGCTTCTCTTTTTCAGATAGATGTAGATCCTAAGGAGAGAGCCACCCCATCATACCTCAAAAGGGCCCTGGCTGAAACTAAGAAAAATTGGCGAAACAAGCAAGGGCGCTGTTTTCCTGATGAACCGGATACCAGCACAAGGGGGAAGGAGATCAGCACAGAGAAAAATCAACTCCTACCAAATCAGAGAGCCAGAGCCTCAGAGGCCCCCAACACCTCATCACTGAAGCAGACCAAAAATGAACCCAACATGGCTCAGGGAAATTTTGCGGAAGAGGGGGCGGAAAGAATGTCAGAGCCACATGTTGGGTCATGATATGCAGAGACATTTAGCTTACCCATAACTGTGGGCTAACTCTACAATGCATGACCCGTATACCTCAACAAGGAGGGGCCAAGGGGAGGGGGTAGGTCATGGATGAGCCTAATAATGGTACCAAACTGACTGTATTTGCTGAATACAAAACTAACTAATAAAGAAAAAAAATTAACAAAATTTGAAATGGAAAAGGACAGATCACAACAGACATAGGTGAAATTGGGAGAATAATCAGGACTTATTTCAAGAACCTCTACTCCACTCCACAAAATTGGATAATTTGGAGGAAATGGATAAATTCCTGGACACATACCATCTACCAAAGCTAAACTCAGAGCAGATTAATTTCCTAAACTAACCTATCACACTCATTGAGATTGAAAAAGTAATAAAAAGCCTCCCCAAAAAGAAGAGTCCAGGACCAGGTGGCATTTCAGCTGAATTCTATCAAACCTTAATGGAAGAACTCAAACCAATCTTCCTCAAACTGTGCCACACAATTGGAGAACAGGGAAAGCTCCCAAACTCCTTCTATAAAGCTAGTATCAGCCTAATTCCCAAACCAGGCAGAGATGTCACAAGAAAAGAAAACTACCTATTTCACTAATGAACTTAGATGTAAAGATCCTGAACAACATCCTCACAAACCGAATCCAACAACACATCAAAAGCATTATCCACCTTGATCAAGTGGGATTCATCCCAGGAATGCAGGGGTGGTTCAACATATGGAAATCTGTCACTGTAATACACCACATAAACAAGGTTAAACACAAAACCCACACTATCATTTTGGTAGATGCAGAAAAGGCCTTTGACAAAATACAACATCACTTCATGATCAAAACTTTGGAGAGAATTGGCATGGTTGGTTCATATCTTAACATAATAAAGGCAATATACAAAGCTCTTAAGGCCCAAATGATACTTAATGGAGAGAGACTAGAGGAATTCCCATTGAGATCAGGAATAAGACAGGGGTGTTCACTCTCACCTCTACTCTTGGAAGTCCTAGCTCAAGCAATAAGACAGCAGAAAGAAATAAAAGGGATACAATTTGGAAAGGAAGAAGTTAAGTTAGCTCTATTCGCTGATGACATGATTCTATACGTAAGAGACCCAAGAGATTCCATCCCAAAACTCTTGAAGGTGATTAACTCCTATAGCAAAGTTGCAGGATACAAAATCAATGCACAAAAGTCAGTAGCCTTCTTATATGCGAATGACAAAGATGCAGAGAAAGAAATAAGTGACATGGTCCCATTTTCAATAGCAACAACAACAACAACAAATATACCTTGGAATAACGTTAACCAAGGAAGTGAAAGATCTATACAATGAAAACATAAAAACACTCAAAAAAGAAACTGAGGAGTACTTGAGAAAATGGAAAGACCTCCCATGCTCCTGGATAGGCAGAATTAACATGGTGAAGATGGTAATCCTACCAAATTCAACATACAGATTTAATTCAATTTCAATTAAAATCCCAACATTGTTCTTCACAAAGATAGAAAAAAATGACCTCAAATTTCATATGGAAAGGCAGAAGGCCTCGGATATCCAAGCATAACCTCAGCAAAAAAAATACCTCTGGAGGCATCACCATACCTGACCTAAAGCTATATCACAAAACCATAGTAATAAAAATAGCATGGTACTGGCACAAAAACAGGAGTATAGACCAATGGAATAGAATTGAGGACCCGGACTTTGTATCAAGCAACTACAGCTACTTGATACTTGACAAAGGCCCTAATAATAAAGGCTGGAAAAAAAAACAGCATCTGCAACAAATTGTGCTGGACAAACTGGATAACCATACGCAGGAAACTGAAACTTGATCCACACATCTTGCCATGTACAACACTCAAGTCCAAATGGATCAAAGACCTCAATATAAGACCAAAAACTTGGCTACTACTGGAAGAAAATATAGGAAGAACTTTCCATGATATAGGAATGAAGAAAGATTTCCTGAAAATATTGTTTACTTATTCACAAGTACATGGTAGGGGAAGAATGGGCACAGTAGGGCCTCTTTCCACTGTAATCAAATTCCAATGGGTACACCACTTTGTGCTTAAGTTGATAGTAGGAAATCAAACCCAGGCCAGCAGGCTTTGAAAACAAAAGCCTGTAACGACTGAGAAATCTTCCCAATCCAAAGGTTTTCCATTTTTTAAATTTTGTTTCTTCAATAATCAATGCTTAAGGGTTGGAGAGATGGCTCAGCAGTTAAGGTACTTGCCTGCAAAGCCTAACAACTGGAGTTCAATTCCCCAGTACCCACATAAAGCCAGACGCACAAAGTGGTGCATACGTCTGGAGTCTGTCTGCAGTGGATGGAGGTCCTGGCACACCCACTGTATCTTTCTATCTCCCTTCTATCTCTCTCTGCTTGCAAATAAATAAATTAAAAATTAAAAAATCAGTTTTGTTGTTTCCTGTTTTCTGGGAGTCCCAGGCATCTCTTCTTTTGTGGAAAGAAGAAGATACCCCACAGGAGTACAGCCAGTTCCACAAACCTTAAACTTTCAAGAGGCTGCAATACTTACATGATCCACATGGTGCTCTTTCCCAGGTGCCTGCTGGACCTAGAGTTCCAGCGCTTGCTGCTTGAGGACAATGCCTAGGTGCCTAGGGCCCCACCATGCTGACTTCCTTTTCTTCCCCTCTCTTCTCTGCTGCTGCCCCTTTTGGCTTCTTCTCTTCTCCTCAGAACCTTTGGTCCTCTCCTCCATGGTTGTCACCTGTGTCCCAACTTTGAGGCAGCCAAGGAACCACACTTCCCCATGGCAGCATCCGAGGCATAGGACTAAGCTATCTGCAACCTATGGGAATCTGATGATGGTAGAGCAGGACTGTGGGCTCTTCCTCCAGGCTTCTGTCCAAGTCTTCAGAGAGTTTTCATGAAAATACTTGTTTGGCTCCTGCCAACTGCTACCCCTACTTATTTGGGAACTCTTTCCAAAGAAACTTACACAACATCCCTCAAGGCCACTGTGAGTGATCCTCAAGACCAAGCCCAGTGGCCTATGTACCTGTCTCACAGTCTCTTCCTATGTTTCTCACTTATCCCTGCCCTTCTCCCACTGGCTTAGAAATGAAGATCATAATGCCAGTTAAGTTTTTTCTTGTCATCTTAGATGCTAATTAGAGGAAGACATGGAGGAATTGTACCGGCTTACATTCTGTTCCCATTACTCTCAGGTGTTCACTCCTAGCCTCAGACTTGGGAAGAGGGGTGCATTGCAGTGCCTTGGTAGGAGCAGCAGTAGGCAGCTATTGTTTCAATTTTATATTTTAAAACCTGTAACAGATATTCTTGAGTTTAATTTAACTGTCTATTTACTAGCAAGCTACACCGGTTAAGGGCTGCAGTAAACCAACTGAAAAATTAAGTACACCACTTCCTCATATCCTAAGTCATACATTATTGTAAGAGTCCATCATTAGGAATTCAGTTGGTGCTTATACAGCAGCGCAGATCCTAATGACTCCATTTGGTATCTGTACAGATGCTACCATGTATCACACCCTCCACTGCCATGGGAGAATCTGCTTTTACTTTTTATTCCTGTGTTTGATAAATACGCTAATAATTTTGGTTCTGCATGATAAGAGAAAATTAATTCCAGGGCTCATTTATGTGCGACTGGGGACCGAAAAGGAAAGAAACTCTCATAGATTCCAACACAAAAAGAGTCTAGCCTCTTCCCTCTCTTTCAATCTGGCTGACGTTGGGACATGTGTACATTTCTGGATGCCATTCTGAACATAATGCAAAGAAAGCTCTCTGGAAACTTTGATCTTCGAACGTGAAAAAACATGGTAACTACTCTTAAAAGTGTATGTTCTATGCCACATAAGTCAATGATTACGCCAGGTATTAGGACTATCATGATCAGGATGGGGTATAATGCCAGATATTATAGTGATAGAGGCCTAAGAACCTCCACAAAGTTGTCATTGTTTTACAGATGAAGAAGAAAGGAGTCAAGACACATTCCTGGACATAGAACTAGGATGTATCAGAGGGGAGCTTCAGACTTGGGACTTCCCATCAACAACTGTACACTCAGGACCTTTGTATGCACCAGCTACCTCACCTGCCCTTGAGATGGCCAGTTGTGTCCACTTAGCAAGTTTTTCAATCAAACAGAAATGTCATTGCATCCAGGTGAAATATTTTTATAGACATGATTAAAATCTACAGTTTAAGGAAAAGCAGTCTAGATAACTAGTGTGTCTGGGACAATCAGTAGAAGGGCCCTAAAAAGCATGGCTGAAGCTTCCCTGGAGAAGAGGGAATTCTGCCTGAAGATTGCCTGAGTATTCCAAGTCTCATCTATCCGAAGGTTTATGCTGTCCTGTGGACAGTGGACTTACATAGATTGTCCTCATAGCCATACTAGCCTTGTTATCCATCTATCCTCTAAGTATGTGCAAGACATCCATATATCTCTGCTTCACCCTTTAAGAGCTGTATTGATGACTGAGGGACTACTATGTGCCAGACACTCTTGCCTGTTCATTTACAACAAATCATTTTACACTACACATATACTGCATGTCAGGCAAGTGTCAGATGTACCATTTTCATTAGCTTTTTGAGACAGGGTTGATTACAGTTTGCAGCTGAAAATGGCCTCAAATTCAAGATTCCCAGCCTCTCAAGTGCCAGGATTACAGGCATGTGCCACTATGCCTGTCTACCATATTTTAGAAGTTCAACCTCCCTCAGTTCCTTTATGGCAAAAAAAATGAATGTCAAGTAACACCATAGTAATCCCTCCTTTTGTAATCCAGGGCTTCTTTTGTCCTTTATAAAGGTAAGAACAAACCTTTCCTCTTCATATTTCAAGTCATCCATCTATTCTATCATGTCACTGATTAAAAAAAAATGCTGCTATTGCCTGGCATGGTGGCACATGCCTTTAATCCTAGCACTTGGGAGGCAGAGTTAGGAGGATCATCATGAGTTCAAGGCCACCCTGAGACAACAGAGTGAATTCCAGGTCAGTCTGAGCTGGGCTGAGACCCTACTTCAAAAAAAACAAAACAAAACAAAAAGCTGTTAAAATTACACAAAAACCTGCAAGCTGCCTAAAAGTAGCCTAATTCTGTTGTAGTGTGCATAATTTTTACCATTTTACATAATTAACAAGTTCATGCAAAACTCAGTCATTGTATGTACAATATTAAGGTGAAGTATTTCGAGTGTTCCCAAAATATTACTCCTTAGATACCAATTTAGAAAAGTTTATTATTCTCTTCAGGTTAAATAACTCACATTCCCTCATTGCTTTGCTATGAATCACACATGAGACTTGGAATGACTTTCATTGCCTGCCTGTGGAGCTTCCACTATTCATTTTTTTCTAATGCTAAGCAGCAAATATTGAATGCTGGCTTCTCAGAAAAGATGCTGAAATGTGGATGAATATTGCCGTTAATAAGATACACATACTATGTATGCTGAGCATATTTAGCCCATGAAAGTCAACTTTCTTCTTATTTTTCCTAGCAGAGAGAAACTTTTTTCTTGATTACATTGAATGAGTGCTGGCCTTGTGACATGTGATGCTTTATAGCTTATCTTGTCCTTAATGAACCTACATCCTGGATGCTGGCTCCTACTGAGGTGGCTTAGGCTGGCCCATTCTCTCCTATTTCCCATAAATTTAAAGTGGGGTTGGCTATTCCGCCTGCTACCTGTTGGTCTAAAAATCAATAATTAGTCATATCTGTGCCACTGCACATGGTTTCCAACCTTCCCTTCATGTCACTGATCAAGAGATGCTTTAAAATGGCTTTTTCATGTATGGCAGCAATATGTTTAGTATAAGATGAACTCTGAAATCCAAAACATGCTGATCTGGACCGAACACAGCAAACTTAACAATGCTCTCTGCCTTACCCAGGTCCACTCACTAAACAGCAACAACATGAAAATAACCAGCTGGGGGTGGCACTCAATGCTTAGGGAACAAACTTAGTTCTGTTCAGGCAAAGATTTTTAAAAAGCTATGAATTGGTAGTTAACATGTATTACTCATTTATTTTCAATTCTATGAAGATCTTTTAAAAGATGACTCAGGGCTGGAGAGATTGCTCAGTGGCTAAGGCACTTGTCTGCAAAGTTTAAAAATCCAGGCTCAATCTACAGTATTCACATAAAGTCAGATGCACAAAGTGGCACATGTATATGGAATTTGTATGCAGTACCTAGAGACCCTAGCATGCCCATTCTCCCCTCCCCCATCTCCTTGCAAATAAAGAAAGAAATAAAATAATTTAAAAAGATGATTTGGGCTGTATAAAGCAAGCACTCTCTCTCTCTCTTTCTCTCTGTGTGTATGTATATATATATATATGTATATGTATATGTATATATACATACATATATATAAAATGACCCAAGTTCAAGTCCCCTGTACCCACAAAAAGCCAGATGCACTAAGTGGTGCATATATCTGGGGTTTGTTTGCGGTGGCAGGAAGCCCTGGTGTGTCCATACTCTCTGTGTCTGCCTCTTTCTTCTCTGTATCTCCATCTCAAATAAATAAAAAATTTAAAAAGATGATTCATAATCTAGTATGTGATATGGTAACATCTGGATTCTGTACTAAAACATTAAAAGTCTAGATGGGGATATTTACTCTTCTTCATTATATTGTATTTCAACATTTTAATCATTGCAAGATCCAAGAGATGCAACAAAAACTTCTGGATGAAGATACTAGTTAGTGTAAAGATATTATGAATCATCTTGCATTCAACATCATTGTCTTATAAGCCATAGTGGAATAATGTGTTTTGAACAAGAGTATGAGGAAAATAATTGCTTTGCTTAAGTTGCTGATAAATTGATCTTTATGACAACATGACCCAGAGCATTTCAAGTTTCTTTTTTCACTTTGGTTGCTAGGAAGCTGAGGGCCTATTTACCTTTAGTTAACATGTGACAACTATATGACTTTTGGTATTTTATATCATTTTCTGAAGAAGAGATGTGTGGATAGCACTGTGATTTGGAAGATTAAATCAAATGTGATCATTTCAAGATCTCTGGCTGAACAAATGACTTATTCAAAGCTAGCATCATAAGTTCTTTCAGTAATGAACTAAGGACTACATAATCCTTCTTCCATATCCAGGACTATTCTGACAACTACTGAAGTTTTAATGAAGAATCTTTAAAGAAAGCTTTGCAAAAAAAAAAAGCTAAGAAATGCATAAAAACATTTTTGATTTGTGCACACAGTATAAGGACCCAGTGTGGTCTCTGAATGAGAGCTGCAGGGTTTATTTTCTGGATGGAACACACTAGTCCATCCATTCTACAGGCTGCTTCAAGCTCTGCCTTTCACAGTGCATTGGCCTGTATTGCTGTACTGTAGGAGGTGTGGTGTTAAGGGTCTATTTGGTCTTGCATTTGTCTCTCAACCCTCATATCTTTCAACGATATATTTTTAATATGTTCATTTTTTCATAAAATCTAATGTGTATAAAATTTAGTATAAATAGATTTTTATAAGAAAAAGATTCCTCTCAAATATTTGCTACAAACAACTGGAAACCATGGGTTAACTGTCTGAATAGGTCCAACTGTGCTCATTTAAGTACACTTAAGTATTTTAAAGTAAGGGTACCTTTTATTCTAATAGACAGACAGGGCAAAGTATGTGACCTGGCAGCTATGGAAGATACTAAGTGCTCTGATATGGCAAAATCCCAGTAGTTAAGTTCAGTTTCTAGAGGTTTCCTATGCCCCAAGATTCATTGTGAATTTTGCTGATGAACACTACAACTGCGTGTTAAAGCAAACTGTAAATGCAAGTGTTATATATTATTTGCACAATATTCCTTTAAAAACCCAAACTGCTATGTCATTCATCCCTTGGAAGGATGGTCAATAGTAACTGAGTGGAACGAACCAAGTTGTGATTGCCAACAAGTTGAAAGGAAAGGCTTGTGCAGAACCAGGTACAGCAGAGAGACAAACCCACTACCTCTGCCAAGTGTTGAAGACTTACGATGCTATGCTGTGATGTTACATTTCAGGAACCAGGTATCTGAAAGTTGTTTCACATTTTACAAGATTGACATGGTAAAGGTTGACTGTGCTGATGATTCATCATGACTTTCTTATTAAGAGTGGCAGACTTTGCAAGCACAAAATAATAGCTGGCAGGGGAATGTGCTCAAATGAGAGGGAGGAACAGAAGCCATCATTGAGCCTCAGGTACAGGATCCCCTGAAAGCAATTCTGAGATCAGTGGGGGTAATATATTGTTCCTTAACCCAAGGAATAGTGAGTCCCAATTTCACCAAGGATTGGTCCATAAAAGGCAGACTGCTCTATTTATTAACATAAGAACCTAGCATTATTAGAGGCTTAGGACAAAAATCAACTGTGACCCTGGGAAACCTCTGCCCATGAAATAAGATCAGTAGCTATACTGAGCTTAAGCTTTATGTGTGATGACAAACAGCCCATAAATGCTACTTGGTAATTTGTATTGATAAAAATTATTAGCTAAATCACACTCGAGGCATATGTGTTTCTAAATACCACATAACTTGTTACAACATAGCCTCAAATTTATAAATATGCTGTATGTCTCCATTATGACCCAGTAAATAATTTCTCTATGCCACTGATTGTGAAGACGTCTTCATCAGTATCCCTTTCAACTACACAGAGCTTTCAAAAGGTCACACTTTAACCCAAATAAATATATGAGTCCTTGAGATCAGAAATCATTATGGTATGAGAGAGACACCTAGAGCTATTATATCCAATCAAGAAACTTCAAATGTAATGATGGGAAAATCCCAAAAGGCTATACATTCTCAAATAGTCACATTGGGAATCAAAATTTCAACTTTCTAGTTTTATACTAGAGATTATTTTTGTCTTGTCTAAACTGCATATCCATGAGCAAAATAGATTATATTTAAGTTATGTTTGGAGGTAGTTAGTTACATAGCAATAACTAGCTCAGACACTTTGGGAATGAGAAGTATGTAGATACATTTCAGGGGTGTCCTTTTTTGCAGGGACAAAGGCCAAGTGGTACCCAAACAGGGAAGAGACAAAAAAACCCTCCATCTATACCTCAACACTATAACCTCCACCAGCCCCACACCCTGTTATAGCCTGAAGTCACAGCTCCTCACTGTGTCCCAATAAAACTAGTTCTATCTCTTTACTTCAGCGGGAAAAAGAAAGAGGGAAAGCAGAAGTAACTCATTAACAAGGAAAAGATATTACTCATCCACACTTAGCATTGTACCAACATATAGCAGGAAGCTTATATATAAAATATAAACATTCATCTTAAAATACCAAATCCAAGACAGTAGACTGGATTTTCATAGTAGTATATGATAGCAATTTTGAATCTATTTTTCTACATGAGTATTCTAAAAGTCAGCAAATAATCATATTGTGGATATTGAGAGCAAGAATTTTTATTGTAAAAAATGGAGTTGTAAATTTTCTACTTACTAAAAGACAGACCAAATGGCTGATCCTTCACCAGGCCCTTACAGGGAACACCTGAACCACAAGACACTGGAGAGGGTAAGATCAAGACTAACCTTAATCTTCTACATCTTCCCTCCCTCACTTCCCCTCTCCCTCTCTCTCTCATCTCTAACTCTTGTATATTAGTTATCTTTTCCCTCATTTTCTTAGTGGGCACTGACCTGTAACTCCCAGAACCAGCATGGGGCTATCATCCACAATGAGCTTTTGATCAGAGAGACCTACAAGGTTTCCTAAAAGACAGACAGATTTCTGTCAGAGTACTTGATGACCCACCAAAGGCTAGTGGTAAGACCCTACTGCTGAAGACACCTTATGTGATTGACATGCAAATTAGAATGGCATGGCTGGAAGTTGGAAGACAGTCAGTCCCCAGACAGTCAGCGCGTCTAGTGCCAGAAGGTGCTACATGGGCGACTGGGGGAAAATGACCAATATCTGTCGAAGCAACGCATGGTCTGACCTACTTAGCAGCAAATAACTTGTTGTGATGCCCACACAAGTGCAGTGGTGGCACACAGCCATGGTGGGGAACCAACTGCTCTCAGTTTGGCTAACTGATCCCCTCACTGGTATGGGACCCATAGCTGGAGCTGGGAAACAAGTCAGAACCATATCCCAACATAAGCCCACTCTCCAATATCAAGCTACCATCAATTGTGGGCTACAAGAGGGCCGACACCTATTAAATTCTCTATAAAAAAAAAAAGGGTTATCTCATTTGTCCTGGTGCTAACTTACTCTCCGTTGGAGAATCTGCTTCTCTTTTTCAGATAGATGTAGATCCTAAGGAGAGAGCCACCCCATCATACCTCAAAAGGGCCCTGGCTGAAACTAAGAAAAATTGGCGAAACAAGCAAGGGCGCTGTTTTCCTGATGAACCGGATACCAGCACAAGGGGGAAGGAGATCAGCACAGAGAAAAATCAACTCCTACCAAATCAGAGAGCCAGAGCCTCAGAGGCCCCCAACACCTCATCACTGAAGCAGACCAAAAATGAACCCAACATGGCTCAGGGAAATTTTGCGGAAGAGGAGGCGGAAAGAATGTCAGAGCCACATGTTGGGTCATGATATGCAGAGACATTTAGCTTACCCATAACTGTGGGCTAACTCCACAATGCATGACCCATATACCTCAACAAGGAGGGGCCAAGGGGAAGGGGTAGGTCACGGATGAGCCTAATAATGGTACCAAACTGAGGATATTTGCTGAATACAAAACTAACTAATAAAGAAAAAAAAATAGAGAGAGAGAGGGAAGACTAAGATGAGTCCTGGGGAATAGACTAAAATTTGGAGATATTAACACGAACCTTGATTTTGTATTAAATATCTAGGTAAAGAACAGATATCTGACACTGTAGTACAGACAGATATTTGTATATATATGTACATACAGGTATGTGTTGGGACATGAAACATATATGCTCTGCCCAGTGAAGGAGCCTAGAAATAATGACATTCAAGTACAACTGAGCATGCACAATAGCCAGAACTTGGCATTCCATTTGTGTAATGAAAAGAGCCAGGACTTGCTTGAGAAATGGCAGTCAGATCTAGAGTAATTACAAAATATCAATTATTGTTTAATGATTCTAGAACATCTTGGTGTACCACAGAAAGGAATAACGAGGGTATGTTTAGTGGAAACAAGCCAGTTTGAAGGGCATCTCCCGCTGACCAAATCTGATGAACATAAAATTAATGTAGTTAACTATCCATAACCTTGTAATAAAGTATAAATCTATGAGTATATACTCAGTGTACTCAAAAGGTAGAAGAAAAAGGTTTCTTATAGAGGAGTACCAACTAACTTTTCAGAAATAATGACACAATTATAAAATGAGCATTTGGCAAGCACAAAGCTGTAACTGACAGGCAAGGATCATCAGTGACTGAGTGAAAACCTGATGAGAAACACAAGTCCACCAGCCTTTAATATGCTTGTTAACAGTACTCACTAACAATTTCCATGGAAAAACCTGGCAGGTACCCCCTTGACAAAGTCACAATGTTCATCTCACCTGTCATGAGCCAAATCAGTGTCACTTGCTTCTGAACATGATGCTACTTGAGGACACAAGGTATAGAGAACCATAGGAGGGATTAAGGCCCTACCTGAGGTGATTAGCCCTGTCTTGATGTGAAGTGCCAAAGCCTAAGCTAGAAGCTACTAACAAAGGACATGGAAGAAGCAAGACTTCCCTCTCCTCCCTCCCTATGTATGTTTTGCCCACATCTCTCTCCTTTCCCCTCTCTTCTCTGAGATAGGGTTTTGCCAATCTCCTGCCTCAGCCTTCCTGCTATGTAGCCACGTGCTCTCTTTCAGTTCTGAAAGAAGATGCTCTGAGTTGCCTGAAGCCAGCAAGAGGCCAGAGGAAGGAGAACTTTGGTTGTTCTTGCATGAGGACCTCCCTGTCTCTGGGAGAGGGCCACATATGGAAAAGCAAATAAAGATAACATGCCTTCTCTGCTCTGTGTACCTTAACAGAGCTCTAATTTCATCCTTTCCTTGGTCCTACCATCCTTCCCTGAGCCTGCTGTGTCTCTGCAGTTAGATTCTAAGCTCCTGGGAGCTTGTCATATAAATATTGGGATTCTTTTGTGATTATATGACAGATTATTAAACAGATTGTCAACTTACCAACATTAAAAGAGACAAAAAGGTATCACAATTCACAAAACTCTGATGATAAGTGATGGTAATAGCAATGTATCTCATTAATAGTGACCAGCAGAATTCTATAGCAACTACCCAAGACAGAATTACCTAGTAAGAAAAGTAAATGATGGGAAGTGGAGTGCTGTTTGACAAGGATGCTACATTATTTGCCCCACAAAAAGCACACAAGAAATTCTGTTGGGTAGTTATTACTTGTCCATTATATGAAAATATTACAGAAATAAAAATCCTAGAAAGAGAAAAGTCATAACAAATTCTAATAGAACCAAATGGTAACATGCTAATGCACAATCAATTCTTATAAGAAAAAAGAAGATAAAGAAAAAAAAAATACAGCTTTTCTCCTTCAGTGTGACTTCTTAAGGGGAATAAATAATTTAGTGTTCCTTCAGCCACGTAATTCTCTCCTCTTACTTAAAAAATTTTCTGTTGCAGTTAGAAAAACAAAATCTAGTGGATTGCTTTCTTCCTGACTTGCCCTCTGCCTTGCTGTATATCTTGTGGTTATGAGAATGATAACTCAGAAGTAATAAAGAAAAGTTTTGGACCACCATCTTGCTTTGGCAACAATAAGAAAATGGAAATATATCAAAGTTTGAACTATCCTGAGACATTTAAATTGATTTATAATAAGTCCAGACATGCTGATGCACATCTGAAATCCCAACACATGGCAGGTGGAGGCAGGAGGATCAATGTCATCCTCAACTACACAGAAAGTTGTAATAATTTAAGTTAGACCACTTTCCTATCACCTCCTATGTTCTTAAAAATTTATCCAATAAGTATGTCTATTGCCTAATTTTCTAACTTATAATTCTTTAGAACTTGAAAGGGTTGATTAACAGATCAAGTCACTCTACATGAAGTTTCAGGGCCTATATTCTACAAAGTTGGTGACACTATCAGAATAGCATCTGTCTTAGTAGCAGTGTTTACCATCATAATTGCTAATCTTTTAATTCATTGATAAGTTTAGAACATTGCATTCATTCATTCTGAAAACAAGTATTTATGCAGTGACATGGACATATATAACATAAATATATACTTAATGACTGTCACTGTAAAGGCTCTATCACAAAAGTGCTATGTTAGTGCAATATGAAGGGTGAGAATATAAATATTTTATTTATTTGAGAGAAAGAGGCAGAGAGAGAGAGAGAGAGAGAGAGAGAGAGAGAGAAAAGGGGAGGAAGAGAATGGGCACACGAGGGCCTCTAGCCACTGCAAATGAACTCCAGATGTATTCACCATCTTGTGAAGCTAGCTTATGTGGGTAGTGGGGATTCTAACTTGGGTCCTTAGGCTTTGCAGGCAAGTGCCATAACTACTAAGCCATCTTTCCAGCCTGAAGGATGGGTATATAAATGGTTACTTGTAACCAAATTCCAATAGTAGTAGGCTCTAACAGAAAAGTTCTGTGCTTCCATTTCATTTTCAGAAGATATAAAAGAGCAGGATAAGCAAAAAAATTTCAATTCCAAAGAAAAAGTTTAGTATGGACACTAAACATGGATTTTGTTGTTATCTCAAACCACTTTTGCCCAGAACCCTATATCCCTCAAATCCCAGAGAAAAGGTGATTTTCATCTGGGGCATGAAAAGCAGTTTGGTTGTTTTGAAAAGCATGAGATACTATCCATTCTCATCATTATTGTTGCTTTATGATACATCTTAGGTTACAGCCTCATTTTATAAATACAGCCAATAATAATTAGAGCTCTCAATAGTAGTATAGAATCATTTCTCTCCACTATGTTATACCTCATAAAGAACCTGTATAAAAGACATTTGTGGCACCTTATCATCTTGCATGGATGGTCCACGAGCATGAAACTATTAATGTTTATCTCAACTATAAAGACCATATTTCTCACATCAATACCCATGTTTGAACACATCAATTAAAAATGGATACATAAATTTTACATTTTAAAGAAATCTAATTGTGTGAGGAAGATGTGTTGTATGCCCTCTTGTACATGCATTTCCAGAGGTGTTGCTCTGACAATTCTAGAATGAGTTATATGAATTGGAATCATTATTTCTATGGATGCAACCAACATGCCAGGCAGCTGCCATGTATAGCAGACAGTCATGTATATTCAGATGATTTTAGGTCTAGCAAGTAAACTATGTTCATATTTAGAAAACTGATGTGGAGTTCAGCTTGTCTAACATTTTTACAACAATTTATCCCATATTGAACATTTTCATACTTAATGATTAATTATCATTTTCCCCCTTACAAACTAAATAGTAATTCCTTTAAGGAAAAAAATTAAAAATAATACTGTTATCCAAATTCAAATAGCCGAAACTAATTTTAAAAAATCAGGAATTCAATGAAATATAAAAATATTGACAAATAGACAAAAAAGCCAAAAATTAGTTTTTATAGACTAATAAACTTGACAATCATTCAGTAATACTATTCAATATTTTTTTGAAAAAGATAAAAATGCAGCAACTCTCAACATTAGAATAAAGCAGTGGACATCTCTATAGACTAAATATAAATTAAAATTATAAGAGAATAGTACAGACAACTTTATGATAATAAATTCTACACCTAGATGAAACAAATTCCTTGAAAGGTTCAACTTACCAAAATTGACATGCACAGAAATAGAAAATATAAATAATTCCATTAAAAAATTGAATTTGTAATTAAACATCTTTATAAGTTATAAGATACTTTTTAAAGAGTATTAAAAATACAGGCTCCTCCCACCTCCAGGGTCTGAGTTCTTTGCATGGAGTGTGTGGGCAGGCTCAGTGGTCTGGAGTGAGTAGCCTAACCCATTTCTGGACTCCTCCCACCTCCTCCTGGGTCTGAGTTCCTTATGCCGACAGTGTGTGGGCAGGCGCAGGGGTCTGAAGTGAGTGGGCTGGGCTCCTTATACCACCCTGTTCAGGGTGCCTTGTGCAGACAGTGTATGGGCAGGTGTGGCGGTCTGGAGTGATTAGGCTGTGGAATCAGGCCTTTTGCTCTGGTATCCTGACTGGCCACTGGGTACCAACACCCCTGTTCACCTGAGTCAGAGAGTGAATGGCCAAAGGATGAAAACTTACTTCCTCCTCAATAAAATAAATAATCTTCCTAAAATGGGTAGACAACAACACAAAAAAGCCAAAAAAAAAAAAAAATCAGAAAACTGAGAGATCTCCACCAAGGATGCCTAGTCCTACTACGGAAGCCTCCAATGATATCATACAGAAATCAACAGAAGTTCATTCCCAAAATGAAAACACAATAAACAATGAGACCCTGATAGAAAAATTGCTGAACTTGAAGCAAACTATCAAAGAACCAACAAAAGTATCAATGAGATTGAACAGAATCGTCTCCCAGAGCATTCAGCCTTTGACAATAGGCTTAACTTGATTGAATAAAATGTTAGAACCCTCCAAAGAGATATGAGTAAATTGAAGGTAAGTCAAGAAATGGAAGACCTCAACAACCAGTTGATTAAGTATAATGACGACTTGATAAAATGCAAGAATGAACTACAGGAAGCATCAAGAAAATCTAACTTGAAATTGTACCTCAAAAAAGAGATGGACAGGATACAAAATAACACAAAAGAAAACAAAAATCAAATAGAAATTATAAAAATCTCTCTAGAACCCCTCACCAACAGAGTTACTCATGTGGAAGACAGAACCTCTGACCTGGAAGATAAGACAGGAGAAATTGATCAGGAGGCCAAAAACTTTGCTAAGTTCAAAAAAAAAAAAAAATCAAGTGTACAGAATAAGAGGAAACTGTAGGACACCCTAAAATGACCAAACATCCGGATCATGGGTATACCAGAAGGAGAGGAAATCCAGACCAGAGGCATAGAAAATATACTCAACCAAATTATTGAAGAAAATTTCCCAACTCTTGCAAAAGAGAGGCCCATCCAGATACAAGAAGCCCACAGAACACCAAACAGGCAGGACCAAAGAAGAAACTCTCCAAGACAAATCATAGTTAAAACTCTGAACAATGAAAATGAAGAGAGAGTGTTAAAAGCAGCAAGGGAGAAGCAATTCACAACATACAAAGGCAATCCCATTAGATAAAATCAGATTTCTCAATGGAAACCCTGAAAGCCAGAATGGCCAGGAATGTAACACTTCAAAGTCTGAAAAACTATGGCTTCCAACAGAAGCTACTTTATCCAGCAAAAGGACCCCTCATAATACATGGTGAAAGAAAAACTTTCCATGAAAAAAGTTAACTCTATGATTATATGAACACAAAGCCAAACATACAGAGAATCTTGAGGGAATACTCCACACAGAACAGTCAAACAACCAATCTCAAGAGCCAACAGGAAGATGATCACAATAACCAAAATAAACCAGGCTCAAAACAGTGTATAAAACAAGAAAGTACCAAAGCCCATAAAACACCTCACCATGGCATGGATAAATTCAAACTTCACAGTAATAACTTTAAATATTAATGGTCTTAATTCACCCACCAAAAGACACAGGTTATCAGGATGGATCAAAAACTGGACCCTTCCATCTGCTATCTTCAAGAATTTCACCTCACCACTAAAGATAGACACCACCTCAGAGTAAAAGGTTGGAACATAATATTCCAAGAAAATAGAAATAAAAACCAAGCAGATACTGCTATATTAATATCTGACAAAATAGACTTCAAGCCAAAAGTAATCAAAAGGACAAAGAAGGCCACTTCTTACTCATCAAGGGAATGATACAACATGATCACATAAATGTATATGTTCCAAACAAAGGGGCACCACAGTTTATAAAACAAAATCTACTCAACAATAAAACAGAAATAAACACCAACACCCTCACAGTCAAAGACTTCAATACTCCACTATCATCAGTAGACAGATCATCCAAGCAGAAAATCAACAGGGAAATAATAGAGCTCAACAACATCAAAGACCAACTAGACCTAACATATCTACATAACTTTCCACCCCAACACTACAGAATATTCATTCTTCTCAGCAGCCCACAAAACATTCTCCAAAACTGACCATATACTAGGCCATACAGCATGCCTTCATAAAGTCAGGAAAATTGAAGTAACTTCCTGCATCATGTCAGATCACAATGCTATAAACCTAGAAATTAACAACAAGAGACACATCAAGAACTCTACCAACTGCTGGAGACTAAGTAAGACACTTTTAAACAATGAATGGGTCATGGAAGAAATCAAAAAACAAATTGGAAAATTCTTAGAATTGAATGATAATGAAAACACAACCTACCAAAACTTACGGGACTCAATGAAGGCAGTCATAAGGGGAAAATGCCTTTATTACAAAGACAGAGAGATCGCAAATCAATAATCTGACTGTCCACCTGAAGGCACTGGAAAAACAAGAAGAATCCAACCCAAAGAGCTCCAGATGGAAAGAAATAATCAAGATTAGAGAAGAAATTAATGAGTTGGAATCTAAGAAAACAATTTTAAAAATAGATGAAATGAAGAGCTGGTTCTTTGAAAAAATAAACAAAATTGACATACCCCTGGCCAAATTGATCAAGCACAATAAAAAAGAGAAATCTCAAATTAACAAAATCAGAAATGAAAAAGGAGAGATCACTACAGACATCAATAAAATTGGAAGAATCATCAGTGCATACTTCTGAAACCTCTTCTCCACAAAATTAAATAATGTGGAAGAAATGGATGAATTCCTAGACATATACCACCTACCCAAACTAAACTCAGAGCAGATTAATCTCCTAAACAAACTTACCACATCCATGGAGATTGAAAAGTTAATCAAAAACCTCCCCCAAAAGAAAAGTCCAAGACCAGATGGCTTCTTCCCTGATTTCTATCAAACCTTCATAGAAGAACTGAAACCAATTTTTCTCAAACTATTCCACATAATTGAAGACCAGGGAAACCTCCCCAACTCCTTTTATGAAGCTAGCATCACCTTAATACCAAAACCAGACAGAGATGCAACAAGTACAGAAAATTATAGGTCTATATCCCTAATGAACTAAGATGCAAAGATCTTGAATAAAATTCTTGCAAACCAAATTCAACAACACATCAAAAGCATTATCCACCTTGATCAAGCAGGCTTCATTCCAGGGATACAGGGATGGTTTAACATACGGAAATCGGTCAACATTAAACACCACATAAATAAGCTGAACCATAAGAACCACATGATCATCTCAATTGATGCAGAGAAGGCCTTTAACAAAATACAACACCACTTCATGATCAAAACACTGGAAAGAGTAAGAATGGAGGGTTTGTGTCTCAACACAATAAAGGCTAAATGTAAAGCTCCTAAAGCCCATATAATACTTAATGGGGAAAAAACTAAAGGAGTTCCCACTGAGATCAGGAGCAAGACATGGGTGCCCACTCTCACCACTGCTCTTCAATATAGTGCTAAAAGTACTAGCCCAAGCAATAGGACAGGAGAAAGAAATAAAAGTTACTCAAATTGGAAAGGAAGAAGTCAAGTCAGCCCTATTTGCAGATGATATGATCCTATATATGTGACCTGAAAGAATCCATCCCCAAACTTCTAAACGTAATAAATTCCTTCAGCAAAGTGGCAAGATACAGAAATCAATGTACAAGATCAGCAGCTTTTCTATATGCAAAGGACAAATATACAGAGAAAGAAATCAGTAAGGCTGCCCCATTTTCAATAGCAACAAAAAATTAAATACCTTGGAATTACACTAACAAAGGATGTGAAAGAACTATATATTGAAAACATTAAAACACTCAAGCAAGAAATAGAGGAGAACTTGGTAATATACTACCAAGCCATAGTGACAAAAAAGCATGGTAGTAGAATAAAAACAGAAACATAGACTAATGGAACAGAACTGACCTTAGGGCAAGCTACTATAGCTGCTTGATCTTTGACAAAGTTGCCAATAATGTAGACTGGAGAAAAGACAGCATCTTCAACAAATGGTGTTGGACAAATTGTATGGCCATATGTAGAAAAATGAAATTAGAGATGGAGGGATGGCTTAGCAATTAAGGCATGTGCCTGAACAGCCAAAGGACCCAGGTTCGATTCCCCAGGACCCACGTTAGCCAAATGCACAAAGGGGCACAGGACTCTGGAGCTTGTCTGCAGTGGCTACAGGCCTTGGTGCACCCATTCTCTCTCTCTCTTTCTCTCTCTCTATTGCTCTCAAATAAATAAACAAAACACATAAAAGGCCAAATTTAAATAAATCAAAATGAAATTGGACTCACTCATTTTGCCATACACAAAAATCAAGTCCAGGGTTGGAGAGATGGCTTAGCGGTTAAGGCATTTGCCTATAAAGTGAAAGAACCCAAGTTTGATTCCCCTGGACCCATATACGCCAGATGCACAAAAGGGAGCATGCGTCTGGAGTTCATTTGCAGTGGATGGAGGCTCTGGTTTGCCCATTCTCTCTCTCTCTCTCTCTCTCTCTGTTTCTGTCTCTGTCTCTCCCTCTCTCATAAATAAATATATAAAATATATTTAAAAGAAAATCAAGTCCAAATGGATTAAAGTCTTCAATATAAGACCTGAAACTCTTCAAGTACTGGAAGAAAAAATAGGAAGCACTCTCCACAATATAGGCCTGGGAAAAGACTTCCTGAACAAAACTCCAGTAGCCAAGGAAATTGAACAAGCACCCAACCAATGGGATCTCATGAAGCTAAAAAGCTTTTGCACAGACAAACATACCATAAACAGAGCCAATAGATTACCCACTGAATGGGAGAAAATCTTTGCCAGCTATACAACTGACAGAAACCTAATATCTAAAATCTACAAAGAACTCAAAACTAAACAATAAAAAATCAAACAACCCACTCCAAAAGTGGGGCAGGGAAGTAAATAGGGAGTTCTCAGAGGAAGAATTACAAATGACTAACACACACTTAAGAAAATGTTCAACATATCTAACCATTACGGAAATGCAAATTAAAACAACTATGAGGACTTCCGGTTAAGATGGCGGCATAGGTACCATGCCAAAGCAGCCTAGGGGGGAAACCCCCCCCCCAAAAAAAAACACCAAAATACACACTTTTACTAAAAAGTGAGGTGTATAGGAAATTGAAATGGCAGCGGAGAAGTAGGAGAGATCCAGAACATCCAGAGCCCACACAGGACGGCAGAAGTGGCTCCAACAGGTCTGCCGAACCTCAGTGGTGGCACGCCAGCCAGCCACCAGGCTCGGCTTGAGCCGCAGGAAAAGCCAGGTGAGGGGATTTTTCACTCACACCGGAGCTCTCAGCAAACTCAAGAAACATGAAGGGAGAACCGCAGTGAACAACGGAGGAGCAGATCACAAGGTAGAAGAACACATGGAACAGCGAGAGAACTAGAGCAGCATCGGCAGCCTTCCCTCCCCCACCGCCAGTGCCCAGCTCCAGCGAGCAGAGCAGCAGTCCAGGGACCTGGCCATGACTAATTGAACCAACAGCGGGACCCAAGCAGGAGCAGCATAACTGAGACCAAAATCATCCCAAAAGGTAACTGGGATTACAGCAGGTTAGTACCCACCTAATAAACCTGGTATATAGGCCTGAACCAGAAGTGCTAATTGCACCTTCCATATCAGGATAAATTATATGTTAAATCTGATGGATGGTCAGATTTGCCATTCTTAAATAACCTTTATTTTGGGCTTGTTATTTGTTGCTTCTTGATTTATAGTGGCTTTGTTTCCTCTTCTTTTATACATTAGGGAAGGGTCTCACCTGGTCACAAGCTGACTTGGAACAGATCAGAAATCTTAACCTCCTTTTTGTCAAGATTAAGGGAATGTGTGAGGCACCACACAGCCTAAGGGACAGACAGAGGATCTGGCTGTCATAATACCTACTCTTGGATAAGTACTCTGTGCTGTTTTTCATTGAAAGTGTACATTGTTTAGTTAAATTTTAGAAACTATCTGTATTGGTTCCACTCAGCCTACTTGAGTACTCTCATAGCAGACAAACCCAACACCTAGGGTCACTTTTGTAGATACTCTGAGAGTCTTGAGAGCCACACCTAGTGCCTTAAGCTCCTACCCTGAAGATATATAACATCAGATTGATTGATACATCTAATAATACCCAGCTAACTAGAAAATCCAATCATCAAATAATCCAGGATGCAAAAATATATACATTATAACACAAGAAACACCAAAAATCAAGACAATATAAATCCACCAAAAAGTATTAATGCATCAGGAATGACCTCCAGTGAGAACGAGTTAGAGGAAATGCCTGAGAAAGATTTCAAAAGAATGATTATAAATATGTTCAAAGAAGTCAAAGAGGAAACCAAAGGAATCAAAGAAAACATAGGACACCAATTTAATGAAATAAAGTGGTCAATACTAGACATAAATAAGAAAATAGAAATAATAAAGAAAAACCAGTCAGAATTACTAGCAATGAAGAACACAGTTAATTAAATAAAAAACTCTGTAGAAAATCTCACCAGTAGAATGGATGAAGGAGAGGACAGAATATCGAAGCTAGAAGACCAGGTGGCAGATCTAATACAGTCCAACAAAGAGAAAGACAAACTAATAGAAAAGTATGAGTGGGAATTTCAAGATATTCAGGACACTATGAAAAGATCAAATATAAGAATTCAGGGCATAGTAGAAGGAAAAGAATTTCACTCCAAAGGCATAGTAGGCATCTTCAACAAAATCATAGAAGAAAACTTCCCCCAAATTGGGAAAGAGGTGCCAATGCAGATACAGGAATCCTTTAGAACACTAGCCGGACAAAACCTGGAAAGAACCTCTCCTTCTCCATATTGTAATCAAACTACCAAACACACAAACCAAAGAAAAACTATTTAAAACGGTCAGAGAGAAAAATCATGTTCAATGGAAGAAAGAGATACCACCAGTGAAGATATTCAATAGTGAACACTGCAAGCCTTATAATTAGCCAGCCAGGCCAAATGAGCCAACGGGTGCAATAGTGGCACATCTATCATGGTGGAAACCAACTGCCCTCCAATTGGACTGGAGGCCCGCTCCATGGGAGAGAATACATCCCTGATACTGAAAACTTAAAACAGGGGTAGTTATGAGCCCTAGGGATGTAACATCTGCTAGTGTCTGGATAAATGTTTATACTATGCTTATCAAACTGCCCAGGAAGCACCTCTCTTAATATTCATACCCTTATATTAATGCTACTCTCACTGTGGGTAGAGAATTTTCTCTTTTCAGATGGCAGTGACCTTGGGATGACTCAGAAGGTATCATAGTGCTGGAAAGAAGTGACTGGAGTACTGAGTAACATCTCGATCACACCTTCCAAGGCTCAGGGTCTAATGCGGAAGAGGTGGCGGAAACAATGTAAGAGCCAAAGGAAGGGTAGGACCCCTTACAACGTGCTCCCTCCAGACATAAAATGGCCTCCATGTCCATGACATCATAGTGCCTGACACAACCTACACAAGACCATCATAAGAGGACGAAAAGATCATGACATCAAAATAAATGAGAGACTGATTGAGATGGGGAGGGGATATGATAGAAAATGGAATTTCAAAGGGGAAAGTGGGGGGGAAGGTATTACCATGAGATATTTTTTATAATCATGGAAAACGTTAATAAAAATTGAGAGAAAAAATAAACAACTATGAGATTCCACCTTACCCCAGTAAGGATATCAAACATCAAAAAAAAAAAATCAACTGTTTTCCTGATGAACCGGACACCAGCACAAGGGGGAAGGAGATCAGCACAGAGAAAAATCAACTCCTACCAAATCAGAGATCCAGAGCCTCAGAGGCCCCCAACACCTCATCACTGAAGCAGACCAAAAATGAACCCAACATGGCTCAGGGAAATTTTGCGGAAGAGGGGGCGGAAAGAATGTCAGAGCCACATGTTGGGTCATGATATGCAGAGACATTTATCTTACCCATAACTGTGGGCTAACTCCACAACGCATGACCCTTATACCTCAACAAGGAGGGGCCAAGGGGAGGGGGTAGGTCACGGATGAGCCTAATAATGGTACCAAACTGACTGTATTTGCTGAATACAGAACTGACTAATAAACTAATTTAAAAAAATCAACTAAAAATAAATGTTGGCGAGGCTGTAGAGAAATAAGAACCCTCATTCACTGTTGGTAGGAATGTAATCTGGTACAACCACTGTGGAAATCATTTTGGAGACTCCAAAAAAGGATGAATATAGAGTTACCAACAGACCCTGTTATTCTCTTACTGGGTATTTACCCTAAAAACTTCACATCTCAATTCAGAAATATTTGCTCAACCATGTTTATAGCTGCTCAATTCATAATAATTAAAAACTGGCCTGAACCCAGGTGCTCATCATTGGATGAATGGATACCAAGATGTGGTATATCTGCAGGATGGAATTCTACTCAGCAGTAAGATAAATATGACACAATGAAATTTGTAGAAAAATGGTCGAACTTGGAACAGATCATTCTAAGTGAATCCACCCAATCACAGAAAAACAACCATTGTATGATCTTACTCATCTGTAGTTCCTACCCTGGATCAGCTCAACTTGCTGACATAAGTAAATGGCATCTTGAGGGTTGGACAATAGGGAGGGTAGGCTTGGGGGAAGGGGAAGGATAGGGGAGGGACACAAAACTGAACCCAAATTTAACTGGTACCATAGAATCCTATATCCTGGAAGTCAGACTAAAAGGTGGAACCCTTAAGAGGACCTTAGAGGGAGAACTTGAATTGAAGGACCCTGGAGAGAGTGAGACAAAACCTAACCTCAAATTTTTCCTGTTTTTCTTCTCTGGCTTTTTCTTTTTTCTTTTCCCTTGGCACTGGCCTATAATTCCCTGTACCAGGTTGTGATCTACATCCACAATGAGCTGTTGATCACAGAGACCTAGTGGATCTCCCAAAACAGGCAAGACAGACTTCTGTCAGAGCACTTGATTACCCATCAGAGATTAATGGTAAGACTCTACTGCTGAAGACATCAAATGCTGTTGTCATGGACCATGGGGAGACCTGCTGGAATCCGGAGGAGAGCCAGTCCCCAGACAATTAACCCATCTAGTGCTGGAAGGCACTACATGAGCTACCAGGGGAAAGTAGTCAACATCTGTCCAAGCAACTCAAAGTCTAAGTGACTCAGAACCAAACAACCTGATATGATGATGCTCACACAAGTGTAATAGTGGCACATAGTCATAGTGAGTAACCCAGTGCTCTTGGATTGGCTAACAGATCCGCTCAGTGGAAGGGAAACCATAACTGGAACTGGGAAACAAGTCAGAATCATATCCAGATAATGATTCTGCTTGTCATTGTCAAGCTCCCACTAACCTTAGATGATGAGTGTCTAAACCCTTTTAATTCTTTCTAAATTAATAATGGTTATCCCACTTAACCAGTGCTGACTTCACTCTGTTGAAGAATCTGCTTCTTTTTCAGATGGGAACTGGACCTGAAGAGTTACCCACCCAGCGCATTCCACCCCGGCCACAGCTGAAACTATAGAGGAATTGGGGGAATGAGCGAGAGTGCTGCTTTCTTAGTTAAGCTGATATCAGCACAAGAGTGATGGAGAAAGATACTGAGGACACTCAACACCTACCAAACCAGACATCTAGATGCTCTTAAGTGCCCATCAATGAAGAAGACTTAAAATGCTCCCAGCATGATGGTTCCAGGAATTTTGCAGAAGAGGGGGCAGAAAGATTTTAGAGCCACACTTGGGACATTTTGCGCAGAGACATAGAGACATTGCCTCCCCTCGCCACCCCCCCCCACACATTGCATGACCCACTCCCCATGGGGCTGACCTGCATCCCCAACGAGGAAGGCCTCTTCAGAAAAGGGACAGGGAGGAAGGAAAGGATGGTGCCAACATGTAATGTTTACATACAAAATATGTCCATATCTAATAATAAAAATAAATTAATTAATTTGAAAAAGAGTATTATAAACATAAAAGATTTGGTGATAAATTTATCAAAATACATGTATGATCTATATATTAGAATTCTATGCCATAACTGAATGATTAGAGAAATCCTAAATAAATGGAAAGATAAACATAAGGGCATATGTCAGAAAATTCACTATTTTTGAATATCAATCCTATCCAAATTTATATAAAAATTTAATATTAATACCAATCAAAACTACTAGCAAATTTTTCTCAAATGAAAGTATATTAAAACATAGTTTGGGAGCTGGGGAGATGGCTTAGTGGTTAAAGTGCCTGCCTGCAAAGCCAAAGAACCCAAGTTCAATTCCCCAGGACCCATGAAGTCAGATGCACAAGGTGGTCATGTGTCTGGATTTTGTTTGCAGTGGCTGGAGGGCCTGATGAACCCATTCTCTCTCTATATATATATATATTTTTTTATTTTTCTCCAGCCTCCCTCCCTCACCTCTCTCTAATAAGTAAATAAAATATTTTAAAAATAAAATAAAAAGGTTTAAAAATATTGTTTGGGACAATCACATATCTAAACATAAAAACTAAAAACTAATAAGAAGAATGAAGCTGGGTGAGGTGTGCATGCCTTTAATGCAAGCACTTGGGAGGCACAGGTAGGAGGATCACCGTGAGTTCCAAGTCACCCTGAGAACACAGAGTGAATTCCATGTCAGCCTGTGCTAAAGTGAGACCCTACCTTGAAAAAAACAAAATAATAAGAAGAAGAGGAAGGAAGAGGAGGAGAAGGAGGAAGAGATAATGAGAAATTAATAATGAGAATAACGGGAAGGGTACATCACTTCTCATGTAACCTTCCTCATAATGCAAAACCAGTCTATCTGAGAAACAATATAGAGAAATAGAAATTGAGGGCTATTCTATGAAATTTTTGGAGTAGTATTCAAGGTTATGAAAGGCAAGGAAAGGTTAAGGAACTACCACATATTGGGGAAAGCTAAGGAATAATGATGACTAATTGTCATGTGGCATTCCAGACTGTATCTGGACAGGAAAGCAGGGGAAGGTGGTAAAATACAAAGTCTGTAATTTACTTTAAGAATATATCAATGCCTTTCTTAGCTTTGATAATTATACTGTGGTCATGCAAGATGTTAACTCCAGGGGAAGCTGGGTTTGATATGAGTAGGAACTCAATGTACAGGTGACCCCCATCTTAACTGTACACATTGTCCTCTAAACATTCATGATTGTGCTCATAGAGTAGTGTTACTCTTACTTTTGATCAGAGAAACTTCTTTTCACAGATGGCAATGACTACTGGGGAGACTCAAAACTCACCAAAGTGCTGAAAAGAAGTGAGAGTTAAATGTTCAGCACAAAATGAGACATCTCTTTTACACCTGCCAAGGCTCAGGGACTAGTGCAGAATAGCAAGACAGAAAGAATGTAAAAGTCAGAGGATGGAGAGGAGTGCTTTGGAATGTTATATTCTAGACACAAGATAGCTGTTGCATTCATGACCTCATAGTGGCTATCATTACTCCATTATCTTGGGACCATCAACTTGTCATCAGGGATGATAAAACAGTGGGGAAAAGACATTAGAATGGTAGAGGGACTAGTTAGAGGAAGGAGGGAATTCAGTGTGGAAAGGGTATGGGGAGGAGGTATGACAGAGTGATGTGAGGGGATCATGGTCAAAACATGTCATAACACACACATACACACACAAAGATTATGAATAAAAAGTTTTTTAAAAGGGCTAGAGAGATGGCTTAGCCATTGAGGTGCTTCCCTGCGAAGCCTAAGGATGAATGTTCGACTCCAGATCCCACATAAGCCAGATGCAAAGATGAACCAAGCACAAGGTTGCACATGTCCAGTAGGTGGTGCAAGAATCTGGGTTTGAGTTCAGTGGCTAAGGCCCTGGCATGCCAATTCTCCCCCACCCCATAAAATAAATAAAAACAAATTTTAAAAAACACATGAGGCCTATTAAATGCTTTTTTTATCAAAATACTAGAGAAACTAGGTATGGGTGGTTTGTATCTCAACATAATAAAGTCTATATACAAACCACCTAAATCCCAAATCATACTTAATGGGGAAAGACTAAGGGAGTTCCCATGAAGGTCAGGAACAAGACAGGGGTGTCCACTCTCGCCACTTCTCTTCAACATAGTACTAGAAGTTCTAGCCTAAGCAATAAGACAGGAGGAAGATAGAAAGGGGACATGAATTAGGAAGGAAGAAGTCAAACTAGCCCTAGATCCTATATATAAGTGACCCGAAAGATTCTACCATGAAACTTCTAAAGGTGATAAATTCCTTCAGCAAAATGGCAGTACACAAAATCAACGCACAAAAATCAGTAACCTTCCTATTTATACAAAAAACAAGTAAATATACAGAGAAAGAAAGCTGCTCCATTTTAAATAGCTATACAAAAAAATCAAATACCTTGAAATAACACTAACCAAGAATTTGAAAGACTTACATAGTGAAAACATAAAAACATTCAAGAAAGAAATTGAGGAGGACATGATAAGATGGAAAGACCTCCCATGCTCCTGAGTATATAGAATTAATGTTGTGAAAATGGCAAATCTATCAAAAGCAATATACAGATTCAACACATTACCAATAAAAATCCCAGCATCTTTCTTCACAGAGATAGAAAAAAATAATCTCAAAATTCATTATGGAATGGCAGAAAGCCTCAGATATCCAAAAATATCTTTAAGTACATTTTCAATGCTTCAATCTGTGACATTTCATCCTAAACTGATTTTATTGGAACATAACACCAATGTACAACGAAGAACATCTGTACCATATTCACAACTTTTCTGTCATTTTAAAGTTATTTCAAAATAAAAATGGTTTTGAAAAGAAAAAAGGATATATTATATAAAGAGAACACAGAAGGGTATAAAATAAAAGAAGTTGAAAAGTTGGGTTTCAGTATAATTAAATATGTCTGCTTACCAAAAAGCACTATCACAAAAGGAAACAGGTTTGCTTCAGAATGGGAGAAAATACTTACAATACATATATCTGACAAAATGGCATTTACATCTCGAATATAAAAATACTCTGGTTGTCAATAATTTAAAAAGCAAATACAATAAAAATTTAATCAAAGCATTGAAAGAGGCACTTTACAGATGAAGATAAACAAACAGCCAATAAGCTTTGAAAAAGCACTCAGCACCACTTCCAACCAGGAAATAGAGAAAACGACAAAGAGACTCCATCCACTAGAATGAGCGAGTGAAAAAGACTGACAGCATCAAATGTAGACAAGGATGTGCAACAATTAGGACCCTTCCAAACTGTTGGTTAAGTGTAAGATGACACAATCACTGTGGGGAAAGTGCTGGAAGTTTCTTGAAAGATTAAATATGCATCTAGTGTATGACCACTAATTCTAGTCCTAGGTATCTATGTAAATTAAAACAAACCATATGTCTACCAAGAGTCTAATAGTACAATTTTCATGCCCATTTGATTCATAATAATGCTACACTATAAACAGTTCAGATTTCCATCAATGGATCCACTTAATAAATGAATTAAGCAAAGGAAACTACTGATGTAAGCATATTACGAATAAATTTCAAAAATATGTTGAATAAACTGAAGCCAAAATTAGAAATCCCCAGGGTATGAGCCTTTTCCTGGATCTAGAAAAAGTAGGTAAAGTCAATATGTGGTGGCAGAGGTCAGGTCAACACCTGTGTCTGGGGGCTGGAGAGACAAGGGAAATTTGGGCACATTTTATATCTTAACATGAATGCACCACAAGTGATTAACAGAGATACTTGATAAGTAAACATTTTTCTGCATGAAAATTATACCCCCAAAAGAAGGTGTCACCATTCTTAAGGACAAAGACTCATTATAAGTTAACATTATTATGTTCTCAAATTAATGTATTTTTTTCTGCATACCTAGACTCCTCCTGACCTATGTGGTGATATCAGCCTCACAGTTCGAGTCTTCTCAGATACTTCTGTTATGTGCAAGCATAAATGGATTTTTCTTTACCCAGCATTTTGGAGCTCTTGCCTAGGACTGGCTTTTGCTCTGCTATAGGTCTCTGAAATATATCTTAAGCATTGTATACTATAATTATGTATGAGCCATTCATTTCCAATGTGAGATCTGGGGCATCAATCTTATAAATGTTCCTTATTTTATACACTTAAAAAGTTGAGATTTGCCCATCTAAAGCCCTCTCCTTTAGAAGAGTGTATAAAGGCACTATGCCAAATGCAATAGTCTCTAAGAAAACTCCTTTTCCTCACCACAGGAAGCATGGCAGTAACTGAGCTCCAACTCCACTGTAGATAAGATAACAAGGGCAATGTCAGGACACAACTGTGCTTCTCTTTAACATTGATCTATCTACCAGGATCTTTACACAGTTGTCATCTCTTCACACCAAATGTCAAGTTGTTCAAAGTTAAGTGGCTCATTAGATAGTAATAGGATTGTGTGTGTAAGTGTTGACAAAAATCTTGGTCTGAACCACATTTGTGACACTTAGTAGAGTACAGGTTGTAAATTTCTAGGTACACATTTTCAATGCTGAAAAGCATATGGAAAAGCTGGGAAGAAATATGCTTTGGGCTAAAAAAGCAGAGAAAACTTTATTCCACATTTGACCTAAATATTCTCAAGAGCTGCATTTACAAGTTCTATAAAAAGCTAATATTCAAAAGAAACATAGATGATTAGAATCTTCTGAGTTCTAGCTGGATGGAAAGTGAAGTCCAGGAATTCATTGAAAAAAAGATTCTAAAGCACAGAGTGATAACAGGCTCTCATCATGGCAGATGAACAATTCTATGATGCTGGGTAATTCATCTAAATCACCATTTTAAATAAGATTTGTTCTCCATTTCTCTTGCAATAATAATTCAACTGTGCTTTGGTAAAAATATTCCCAAAACAGAAAATATTGATGTCCTTGGTTTCTGACATTTATACATATACACACAAAAGAGCAAATATCATGGTCTGTGTCAGTCCCCAGTAGGTACGCACTGAACATATTAACTATTCTTGCGGCACACCAGAAAATTCACTTTTAATGATATAACTATAATAAAATGTATCAGCTAAATAATAAAATCACTAAAAACTATTTATAAATGATAAAATCCCACTTTAAGAAACACCTCTGCTTTCTGGCTATGGAAAGGAGCTTCTAGCAAGTCCCCTCCCAGGTTCTACAATCACACAGAGACTAAAGGTGTCAGCTCTTACCTGCTTAAAGGAATGAATGTAAAGGCTACTCCCTTTATCTCTCCACTCCTCATGTCCTACTGGTGCCAGACAAGGCTTACTTAGAATCCAAAAGCTGAGCAATCAAACAATCTTCCAAAGGTTTACATGTGAGTGGGAAGTAATCCAGCTCAGACACTCTTCAGGGCTCTAAAACCTTAAAAACCCTGAGTGTCCTCATCAGGGAACCATGAATGTATGCACTGAGATCCCACAGAGCACGTGGGAGGCTGTTTCATGTTTCAGAGTCTATGAAACAGCTATTGTGGGACAGATGTACTAAGTGGGAAAGGAAATTAAAGCTTATGCCTAAATCACTTCATGAAAACTTGACCATGGTTCATAGTGCATTCTATCTCTTTAATATGCACACACTAAGTCAGTAATTCTTCCTTTAATATAAGTCTCTGTCCTCATTGATATTTACAAGGGAAGGCTGCTATTTACAGGTCATCTTCACAGTACACAGTCACCTAATTACATTTGTACAACAAGAACAAGCTGGCCTTTGTCTTTCAGTGTCAGGTAGAATCTGAAAGCTGCTACTGATGAAAGGATCTGTCTCCAAAAGTTCAGTAATTGTATCTGTACATGTGAAGTTAGGTTACTCTGTGTATCATATCACTTCAGGTAATAAGGCCAGTCCTACTCACTCTTCAATAGGTAACACAGGAAGATGCCAGAAAACAAGATATGGCTCTGGAGGATTTGGTGATTTGCTGGGTAAAGTAACACTTCAGTTGTGGTTGGAGAGAGTTTTGACCTCAGTTCACTTGAGTGGGGAATTTTATTATTCTGACTATAAGGGACTTGTCAAATTCACCCAGGGTATGCTCATACCAACCCTGCTACAGTAGCAGTAGCTTCTGAGTATAAGAACTCTTGGGGTACACAAACAACATACACACTTCAGGGACAAAACTTTTATGTCTTGGAAGACTGTAGAATAAAACCACCTTTTTAAGAAGTTGGAAAAATAATTTAGGTCACTTAATACATTTGGGGAAGGCATGATTTAAGAAATGGCATGGGTAAATAAAAGTAAAAACTTAATAAACATGAGAAAACTTATAACGCATTCTGTTCTATGATCAAAATTAAACTTACTGCTATAGTTTAGATCTGAAGTGTCTCCCGCAAGCCCATGTGATAATGGTTTGGTTGTCATGTGTGACACTGTTAAGAGGTAGTGGGGCCTTTAAGAGGTAGGGCTTAATAGGAAGAAGAGACGTTACTGACGGAGGGAGATACTGGGACTCCAGTCTAACCTTCCCTTACCCACTTCCTGACAGCCAGAAGGAAAACAGATTTGTTTTATCATACATTCTTCTATCCACCATGATGTTTTATCTTACCATAGGTCCAAAGAGATGAGACCAACTGACCATGGACTTAAACTGTGGGCCAAAATAAAGCTTTCCTCCTCAAGTTGTTCATCTCAAGTATTTTTTTTCATGGTGACCAAAAGCTGAATTACACTATGGAATGATTTATCTCAAAGCCAAAGGAAATATATGATTCTACATGTTTATCTGATTGATTCCCTGCTATGTTTTAATTTTATGTTGACCTTAGCTATTTGTTCATTTATTTTTAATGAATCTAATTCTTACTCTACCAGACTTTCCAAATGAATTGTCTTTAAAAAAAAAATGTTCCAGGCATGGTGGTGCATGCCTTTAATCCCAGTACTCAGGAGGCAGAGGTAGGAGGATCACTGTGAGTTTGAGGCCACCCTGAGACTACACAGTAAATTCTAGGTCAGCCTGGGCTAGAGTGAGACCTTACCTCAAACAGACAAACAAATAATCCCAACCTTCCTCAAAACATAGTGCTTTACAGAAAAATGTTTTTTCAAGCAAAGCATACTCACATGACCCATCGTACTGTCCTCCCTTGATTTAGGTTCAAGTGCACAGTGCCATAAAGTACAAGGCAATTCAGAAATTTTAAAATTAGTATGATTACATCTAATATTTTAAAACCAAAATTGCTTTAACATAGTATTCCTAAACCACTGGCAAGGCTGGACTGCCAACAAATATTAAGAATGAGCATGACAGTCAAGTATAGTTTGATATATTCACTGAAGGGAAAACCAGAACTAATTGACTATTATACACTTAGAATCTATTTATTTTAAAAATGCACATTGACTTAACAATATGCTTCAATCTTAAGAAAGCAGTATTTGAGTATTAAGGTGTTTTCATTTTTATATAGAAATTATTACAGACCTTTATCCTAGACTCTCCCTAAACTTAAAATGCTGACTTCTGGGCTGACCAGCTGCTCAATGCACAGGTGTGGCTACAGGATCAGCTTCAATCTTGTGCCTTCCAGTATCTGCAGGATGAAATCAAAAGCCACATTTCTTCCTTCAAAGCTTACATACTGTTAGAAGACAGGCAGAACTGAACACACACGGCTCCCTAAGGAGGGCCTGATTTGCTTGCAATGTAGATTCCAAGGTCAGGGTGGTTCTGCAATGCCATGCATGGGAGCATGCACTGTCAGTAGTAGGCATCTTCAAAGTGGTCCCTGTAGGCTGGTCTCTGTGGTCTGAGAGTCCACTGACACCAGCCACATATGGTGACACCAGCCACATTGTCGTCTGACTATACTGGGAATTTGTCTTGAGAAGGGGGAGGAAAATTCCCTGAGAGGTTCTTCCTTATTTTGTCACTCTCCCCCACTCAACCTTTTCACCTTTTCTCACTTGATCTTCTCCTCTTTCATAAGATCCTCACATTTCTGTACTAACCAGACAAGCCAAGATGTTGATCAAAACTGATCTCTAACTTGGGTTCAAAAGTTGTGATTAATGTTCCTACTTGTTTATACAGATCCTAGGGAATTAAACTGGATAGAAGGGAGACAAGTTCAAGGGCTTCTATTTCTTTAAAGCAATAGCTATAGATGTGTTAAGGCCAGAACCAGAAAGATAGCCCCAAACCACAGCACTGGGTGTACATAATTTCCAATCCATGAGTGCCAAGGACTTGTTTCATTTCTATGTAGCTTTAAGGAGGTCCAAGAGTTATACATATTTTAAAGCTCATGTCACATTATCTTTGGATATAATTTAGTAATTTCCCTAAACATTCGCAAACTAAACATCTAATTACCACTAGTTTAAGATTTAGAATTAAAATTCATATGTAAGATGGCTTAAAGTCACAACTAAATCTTAGCTTTATTCAACTTCATAATTTTACGTATAGTTGAGTTTAAAGGTATCAACAACCCTGGATTATCCTAACTCCAGGGATCACCTTTCTTATAACAAAATCAACAAAATGATAAAATAAATATAATGGTTCTTTCCCCAAATCATTGTGTTTGGTTGGCTTATATCCTGGATATGATGAGTCAGGACCTAAGAATCATCCATTCATTGAATAGTTACTGAGTTCATGCCACTTCCTGGAGATGCCAAGAAAAGAATTTACACACTCCACCTTCATGCAGCTTTTGGCTACCAAGAAAGCTAAAGTGCATAGTTTTCCTTTTTAGAGAAATGACATTGATCTGAATGGCCAAGAAGACTGGGTCTTTCTATGTAAGCTAGGAAGGCCTCAGTTTGGGAGGCTGCTTGAGAAGCTGGAAGAATGCTGGTGGACTCTGTTCTCTTTTCATTTTGAATACAGTGGTCTCCCCTGCAGGTTTTGTCTTCCAAGATCTGCAGCAGATGCTGAAAACATGAATTCTACCAATTCTATATAACCAATGTTCTTTCCTATACATATATATCTATGATAGTTTATTTATAAATTAGGACCAGTAAGATACTAAAACAATTGCTATAATAAAAGAACAAATATATCCATATAATAAAAGTTATTCAAAATTCCAAGTTATTTACTTCTGGAATTTTCTATATAATATTTTAGGACCTGGTAGTTTATGGCTATGTAAGCCCATGGAAATTGAAACCATGGACATGGAGGCTCTTATGTCTTTAAAACCATAGTTATTTATAAGGCACTATTCAGAGATCTGTTGTTTAACTTATATAAACAAAGGATAAGTATAAATGATTTACATCACAAGGCTTTGTCATTTACCCTTGCCTGATCCTGGGAATATTGAAGAAACTATTTTGTGTCACTCTCTCTAAGTATAAAGGTCAGATACAGGCATGTAGCTCAGTGGTAGATTACATGCTTAGTATACGTAAGGTCCTGAGTTAAATTCTCAGCCCACTAAAAAAGTGAGGTGCATTTATCTTCCTTGACTTAGCACTATAATTGGTGTACTGATAGCGTAATTCACTCATTTGTTTTATCTTTGAGAAAGAATATTTCAGAAAACATTCCCGATTTTCTGATTAAAGCAAACAGATATAGAAGCATCATAATCTACTTACTCAAGGTAAGCTACAGACACTGCCAAGAGAATGTTCTACTACAATGTCACCTGTTTTAATGGTCTTTTCCACACTACATCTACTATTTCATCATCAGCAAAGGCTGCAAGGGACCAATCAATTTGCTGATGTTTGTTGCTCAGGGACAGTACTGGGCCTAAAACACTATAGTGTCATCTTACAAACTCCATACAGTTACGCCTGCCAGCTCAGTTGCAAGAACCTGAAGAGAAGAGGCTGTCTTCTGAATTTACCTGTCTGGCATGTTCAACATATTATTCAGTGCTAGTTCCATACTCTTAGGATAACAAGGCACTTTCAAGAGTTAAGAAGGCTACCTAGGAGGCAGCAAGGTCAGCAATGTGACCTTGTAGACACAGTTAAACACAGCTTCTACTTAACTTTTTCCACTGTGCTACATAGACATTGGTCTACTCCTAACCATAATGTATGGTTCCAATAATGTGGTCCTTTTGTTATTGATGTTAAATGTACTCCTAAAAGAAGTATGGCAATGAAATAATTTCACAGAGAGGTAAACTGAATTTTCTTGTCAGGTAATAAATATATATGTTCATAATTAGAACAGATTTATGTTTCCAGAAAGGCAGATAATGGAATGAAGAAGGTGGTGCAGAAATTCTGAGCCCTGTGTTACCAGTGATAAATACTGCCAGATCTCTTTCAAGCAAATGCAGCATTCTCAAAATTAAAAACATACAGACTGTATGAAAAAAAATCCCTTTGAGGGACCATCAGCAAAGCAATGGGATTAAACTAAAGGTAGTGGTACTTAGGTTGAACATTTGAAAGACTCTTTAAGCTGGAAACAAACAACAAAAAGTGGTGAGAGGTATTTAAGAATAGGACAGTTTCATGAAGGGAAAAACCACCTGAGCATTATGATCTTCCTTGGGTTCTTGTGCCCACCTCTGCATTCTATCCCATGAGAATGACACACTATGGAAACATGACTAACATCTTGGTAGCTGAGTAATTTTTACAGAATGGTTTAGAACAACATTATGAGGAATTGAAAGGGGTCTTAACCATAGTGCAAAATAGCAAATAGGGATCTAGAAGCTTTGCTTCATCTACTCAGCAGAGGGATTAGTCCCAATGCCTCTTTCCATCCTGTGACTGACTAGAGGGACACACTAGATATTGTGAGGTCTCTTCACATGTCTGATGTGATGATTTTACATTGCATAGCCTACAGAGCACATGTAGTTAGAAGGTGAATGGATGTGAGTTTTCATGAAGTTCTCAACATTAAAAGGTGTCTGGTAGAAGACCTCTCTGGGTAGAATCCAGCACTGAAAGAGCTACAGAAGCAATTCCCTAAAACAGCAGGCATCCTCCTGGACCTCTGCTCCCATCCCCGTGGGGCACTGTTGCAGCACAGCCAATTCCACAGGAGCACAGTGAGTTAAGGAGAAGGAAGGAATAACCTGCAAACTGAAGCTTTGGGGTAGGGATGGGAAAAAGGTATGCTATAAGGCTTTGTAGCAGCAAGGGCTGCACTGGCCCAGAGAGAATGAGAGAAGAGATCCCAGTTGCTGGCTAGACAAACGCATTAGCACAGATGTCTACATATACCTCAGTGCTATGTCAGTACACCCCTCTTCATGTTTACCAAGAGAGGAACACCTGCCACTCCACTTCTCAGAAGCTGGTGGGAAGAAGCTCTCCTGTCATCGCTCAGTGCTTCTCCTCTCAAACATATCTGAGCAGGACAGCCATGTTCTATTACTGCTTATATCAGGGGAAAGAATCGGGCTACCTGTGGCACAGTACCCTTCTGGATCCTCCAAGGACACTGTTTTTTTTTTTTTTCTCTTCAGTCATGCTGGGAGCTTAGGATGATAGGACCTTCCCTCAGGAGAAGCTGTGACTTCCTACACTGCTCCTGGCTTTCCTTCTGGCTACCACTGGGCTCCCATACTTATAGTTCTTGGAAAGAAACATACTAACCATCAGTTTTTCTAAACTGCCTCATCAGCTGAGATTTTCCTTACCTTCTGTACTATTTATATCTTTTTCTCATTCTTAAATTCAGGGGAGGGAAAGGGTGTATGCTTATGAGCCATCTAAATGTTTTAAACAGTTATATTGTTAAAGAGAAGGTGAGGTTAGAGCAGTAAGGCAGGGATAGTGCATGCCTATTCCCATCTCCAGCCTGCATGGTACTCTCTCCTTCTAAAACATGGAGACCCCTTAAAATCTCTCTCCATATGGAGCTCATGGAAGAGCAGCCACTACTCATTTGGCATGGCGACAAGAAGTATCTGATATCTCTGACCTTTGTGTATCAGACATTGGCTGTGTTGTTTTCTGGAGAATTCCTTCTTCCTGTATTTATCAAACATGTTATCTACTAACCGTTATTCTCATTCATTGTACAAATATTTAATGAGCAGTTTTTAATGCTCATGGGAGAGAAGGAAGCAGGCATCTTGTTTAAGGAATGTCTGAAATAATGAAGTTATGAGAATAATACCATGAGCCTTACTGAGAAGACATAGTCTTGCTACATTATTGGTTACAATTTAGAATGAAAAGGATCAAAAAGCTATAACGTCTCCAAAAATAGCAGGCCATATTCCATATGAAGATGGCTGAAAACTTTCTGAACCCTTATCCCCACATTGGGTTTCTAAGGCCCCACAGATAGCCCATATCAAAAAGTCATATGCTATATCACCACTGCTCTATTGATTATACCACCAATGTGAATACATTTGCATGTATTTCATTTCACTGAAAGGTGTCATCAGAGTACTCAGTGAGGCAGAGAACTGGGAACACCTACTTCAGCCATGCAGTTCTTCAGATCTCTAGCCAGTAACCAGTCAAAGTTGTCAATCATCCTCAACCACAGGAGTTGAAAGATGAAACATTCATCCAAAGCAAAAGGAAGAAATGAATGGATGTAGCAAGAAAGACTATGAACATGAATTTAAGCAAAATCAGAAGAGGATTCTAAAATCAGAAGAAGCAAAACACCTGAACACTATGGTGTTGGGGCTTATATAAAGACAGAAGAGAGATGGAGAGGGAAACTTCTCCAAGGAAACACTCATGAAATGGAAAATATAGTCTACCAGTGGCCTTTCGTTCTCTGTTTTCTATTTTCTCCTGCTTCTGCCTCCCTATCACTCAGGGACTAGAGCCTTAGGGGAAGCCGGTTTGGATAGCAGTTGTGTATTAATTAGAGAATCTAAATTGGTTAGTGTGGAAAGATTAGCAACAGTAGCCACGTGGTGTTTGGCTAATCCTTCCTTGGAGCCAGAGGCCTGGTGGTGCTGTATGGGCTGAGGCTCCCAGGAAATCCACAGGATCCTCTCCTGTCAGCTTCATGAGATGAGAATCATCACCTTGCCTGCTCTGATGATAGGGTTTTCCCTAATCAGACCACCCAGGAACTAAAAGGACAAAAAAGCCAGCTTAGTTCCAGGGAAATAGCCAAGAAACATGGAGGAGGACTACAGAATAAAGGCATTTCCTCATCTGTGGAATCCCCATACAGGCCAACCCAGGCAAGAGGAAATGCAGCATGGGCCATGTGCTTACACTGTTTAAGGGCTAGAACTTCTTGGAATTTTTAGGAGAAAATCATACAATGCTAAAAGAACAAAGTCTTAACTTCAAACTCAGAAATACCCAGGAAGGAAAGAGGATTAGGGTATATTTGTTTTGTTTGCAGACTCCTGGCTCTGAGAGTTAAGTATAATCACACTTGTTGAATACACACACACTTTAAGGTACTGGTGACTATCATCAAGGAAGGATTTCTTTCTCCACAAGTTACTGGCATGCACTTTCTTCCCTCAGACCCATCTGAGTTGAATTTAACCATGGCATAGTCCATGATCAATGCCAAAATGGGTCAACACTGTTAGCATGACCTTCAGACACTCAGATTAAATCTGAGAATACCTATGTTGTTTTCCTGGGTCCAAAAATCCAGAAAACAACATTCTGAAATTATTATTAATATTCAGTAAGAAGAAAACACAAATGTAGTTCAATGGCTAGACCTAGAAAACATTAATGTCCTAGTCTGGAAGCATGAGAGAGAAAGGAAAATGGTAATTCACAAAGATCTGTTGGCACAGATAAGTGAGCTGCATATAAAAAGGCAGAGTTTTTAAATGACTGAAGAGATTTTAATGGGACAATTTAAGAGCAGTTACAGATCTGTAGTGACATATGGATAATAACCTGAGGTGTTTGCAGGATGGTAGTACTGTTTACTGGATCATGCTAGAATACCCAGGCTGGTCTTCAGTGAAGATACCCAACCCCTGGAGGACCATGAAGAGCAGCATGACCAGCCCAGTCCTAACAGACAGTAACTGCTCAAGAGAATAAACTATTACCACTCATTCAGTGATCAGTCTCTCAGAAGCCAGCTGCAATGACATCTGCTGTGAGGGTTCACATTGATTGCCAGCTTGACAGGACTTAGAATCACCTGGAAATGAACCTGTGGGCCCAACTGTGAGGGATTATCTAGATTAGGTTAACTTGAGGTGGGAAGACCCATTTGATGGGTGGCACCATTCTGTGTGCTGGGATTCTGGATTGTAAAAGAAAGAGAGCTGACTGATTACCAGCATTTATGGCTCTCTGATTCCTGATTGTAGCCACAATACAGTCAGCTGCATCATGTTCCTGCTGCCATGTCTTCCCCAACTCAAAATGACCCACAATAAATCCCTTCTCCCTTAAGTTGCTTCTGGTCAGGGATTTAGTCACAGCAATGAGAAAGTAACTAATACACCAGCTGTATCTTCAAGGAGAATCTACAGGTGAGGCAGATGTATATAAGACCAAGTTAGATCAACAGGGGCCATGACCACAAATCTGTCATCAGTAAAAATGGATATAGAAAAGCATGTTCCAGATACACTATGGTTAGAATGAGGATATAATGAGCTATAATGAGTTAGGTCATACTACTTAGTTATTTGTTCAAGTAGCTTGACATCTTTGTTTATTTTTCTCTTGTGTATATGTATGTTATGTGTCCTTCTAGCACCCCATGTACTTGCCTGCAGAAGCTGGAGTAGAACATTAGGTATTTTGCTCCATGGCTCTTCTGCCACTTTTACTTGAGCCAGGGAGTCACTTAGTGATACTGGAGCTTGATGCTTTTCACAACCCTTGTCTCTGCTCCACTTTAGAGGACTGGAGTTATAGGCATGCATGGCCAGGTCCAGCTGTTTACATGGGTTAAACTCTGGTGGTTTCAGGGCCCCTCCGGTCCTCATGCTTGCAAAGGAAGCACACTTAACAGCTGAACCATCTCTCCAGCCCCAGTAGGTTTTTAAGAAATAGTTACCCTCCAGAACATCAATGAGTCTCATCTAATCAAAGGCCTTAAGAGAAACACATTGAGGTCCCCTGAGACAGATGAAATCCTGCCAAAAGACAGCCTTTGAACTCGAGATCATAATAGCACTTCTTCTTTGGGTGCCAGTCTGCCAGCTTGTCCTGTGGACTTGCCCATCCCCACAATCATGTGAGTCAATTATAAAAAAAAAAATCAATCCATCTCTTACTTAATACATATAACTTATGTAAGTTATTTTTTTTTAACTTTATGGCTAAGAACAGCAATGAGAAGAATAATACTATAACAAAGTTGCAGCCTGATCAGCTTTTCCTGGGTGGCTATGAAGGACCACCCTGTTAGATCTGGATTCCCTAAGCTTCTGGAACACAAGAAGGAGTTGCTTAATGCATACTGACTTTCCTTTCTAGTATAGAGTAGTACACATGTTCATTCACCACAAACTTAAGTCATTTTCCTGAAGACACCAAGGGGGCACAGGACTTTATACAACACTCAGCTAATAGCACGAGGACCAAATTCTTTGGTTTAGGAGAAAAAAAAAAGGACCTCATTAGCTCCCTTCTTCACTTTGCTCAAGAGCACCTCAGACCCTTTACTACAGAATAGTTCATTTCTGTGTAGACTGACACATATGTCAGGAGCATTAAAATATTTGCAATGAATTGAAAAGAATCATCTGAGGTGAAAAATATTTGACTTCTACACATGGCTTTAGACAGGCTAAAACATACTGTACCGAAGCAGAAATGGCTATTTCTACTTTCAATTCCATCCAGGAATACCTTGAGCTGTTTGTTAAAACCAAGCTTCCTGAAACATCTGATGCTAGACTGCTCCCCCCGGATTAATGAGACCCTTTAAATATGAGGGTGAGGTCTGCACTTCCCTCACTGTCAGTTTGTGTCACTAATGAGAACCACTTTGCTGCTGTCAGCTTCCTATCAGGATAATACTACGTTTTTTAAGAATCCATAAAAGCTATATTTGAGTCTTGTTCTCATGATGACCATACTTACCTGGTGGGGCCTATGGCACTGATACTGCACTTATGTGTGCTACATAGTATTGGGTCAAGAACTGACTCAGAAGAAACTATCCCTCAACAAACACTAAGATCTGAGATTTCTCAATAACTTTAGTCCCCAAGTATGTGTATGGGTGAATGACAGTGCCTGGGGTGTGTGTGTGCTGTTACATTTAACCTGCTACTCAGCTTTCCTCTGTGATTAGAAAACATTTTACACAAAGCAAGTAATGATAACATCCATCTGAAATGGGGAGAAATTTCTACTTTTCCAAAATATCTTTATAGTGTCAAAAAGCAAAACCAGAGTAAGAGTAAGCAAGAGATGATTCCATTGGGTTATGTCTTCTGACCACAATAGCCTCACTCACCTATGTGTCCAGAGCAGCCCCATCTGCATTGCCATGTTCACACTCCACCTCAGTGAGCCCATTCCAAGGTTGTTAGAAAGGAGTGTCAAGGCTAAGCACACTAGTGAGAACCATTCCCCAGCAAAAGATGGCATACTTGATGAAATTAACCAAGCAATTTTTGAAAGATCTACAAAAGCAGTTTTTCTGTTAGGCAGCTGCAACGCTTACTGAAGTGCCTACTGTGAGTCAAGAGCTAAAGATACAAAGCTTTACCACTGGTCAGCCCCTAACTTTAAGCAGCTGACAATCCCCTGAAGGAAGAAGCATGCTCTAAAGAAACAGAGTACATACTGCATTAACCATACAATACATGTCATTTGCTTACTGAACAGATGACTACTAGGTACCTACTATGTGCTAGTACTCTCCTGGAGATATGCTAATGAGTTTACATTGTAGATAGCAAGTCAGAAGATGGAAGGCAAAGATAAGAGAGAAGAAAACTAATAAACAAGAATTTCAGAAGATAAGATTGAGGGCTGGAGACATTGCTTAGTGGTTAAGGTGCTTGCCTGCAAAGCCATAGGATCCAGGTTTGATTACCCAGTATCCACGTAAAGCAGATGCACAAGGTGACACATGCATCTGGAGTTTGTTTGCAGTGGTTGGAGGCCCTGACATGCCCATTCTCTCTTTTAATCTGTTTGTCTCTCTAAGTAGACACACACACACACACACACACACACACACACACACACACAGAGAGAGAGAGAGAGAGAGAGAGAGAGAGATGAGATAAATAGATAGATAGATAGATAGATAGATAGATAGATAGATAGATAGATAGATAGATAGATAGATATTAAGGTTAGCAGTTGGGATTATTTCAGATTTAGTGACCCTCTTTGTAAAGGTGACATTTAGACTAAGATTTTACATTGAAACAGAAAATGTAGCCCTGTGAACCACTTGGGGAAAGATGTTTGTGAAAGAAGAATATGTGCAAAGGTCCTGAGGTGAGAATGTTGGAAAATGGCACTAATGATAGAGAGACCTGGCCTTGATGGAGGGAGGAAAAAAATCAAGGAGTTACCAAGTTAGCTTTGGTTGCAACAACATGCTTGTCCTTCCTTAGTGGCCATTCTCACTAAGGAAGGAACACAAATGAATGCATCAAATGTCCAACCTCCTGGCCTCTCAGCAGGCTTGGCGATAGCACCCTCTGTGCCTTGCTCCTAACAGTTTCCTTCCCCAAGAAATAATTAAATGAGGGAAAACAGTGAAGGCACCTTTCTTCTGCATTCTGTATTGAAGAAAGGTAGTATGGCTATAGTGAAAGATGTCCTGAGTAACCCACTCACTCCCAGCTCACTGGATAGGCAAACACCAAACACTGAGTTCAAAGCCTCACCCCTGCAGTCACTGCTATGCTTTGAAACTTCAATGTCCTCCAAAGGCCCTCAGTTAAAGGCTGCATCGCCAGCATGAGGCACTACTGGAAGGTGGAAACCTCATGAGGTAGGGCCAGGTGGGAGGTCTTCTGGTAGTATGGGGTGCCTTCAATAGGGACCCTGGTCCCTTATTCTTCCTCTATTTCTTGTCCCATAAGTTGCTCTGCCACATGCTCCTACTATGATACATGGCCTCATCAGAGAACAAAGACAAAAGGGCCAAGTGATCACAGACTAAAAATTCCAAATCTGTGATCCAAAACAAAGACCTTCTATAAGTTAACTGTCTCAATTGTTATAGTAATAGAAAGCTGACTAACATATTCACAGACCACATGGTAATCCAGGGTACAAGATAAATGATTCCAGGACGTCAAAGCTGCAGAGAGTGTCAAATAAGAGAAATAGTTGTGATCTGCTTGCTTACTCCAAACCTGTACATTGGTCCCATGTAAGCCACCTTGAATTGTGCCTGCCAGTACTCAGCCTCCTTCAAAAGCTCCATGAAAATATCAGAAAGATAAAACTACCATCTTCAGTAATTAACTATTACTTCTTACTTCTAATTACTTCTTCAGTAATTAACCATTCAGAAATACAGGAACACACTAGTCATGGATCCAACTTTATTTTATTTTTGAGGATCACACCCATAGCCTTGTGTATGCTACCCAAGTGCTCTACCACTAAACTATATGATCTGACTTTAAGAGTTCACAGACAAAATGTCCAATTTTCAGTGATGATATCATTTTATAGACAGTAATTCTTTGATTAGTCAAAGAAATGCAATACTGCCTTCTTCCCATATAAAAAGAATGTTTTCTCATTTCAATGAAGACCTTTCCTCTTTCTTCAGATTTGCCACCCCCAGTAATGTTAAAATCATTACCTGGTATGATGGTTAATGACCATCATCTTGATAGGATCTGGAATCACCTAGGGGACAAATCTTGGCATGTCTATGAATTCTTAGATTGCAATAGTCAAGGTGGGAAGACCCACCCTAGCTGTGGATGACACCATTTCATGATAGAGTCCCAACTAAGTGAAAAGAACAAGAGCTGAACACCAGCATCTCATAGCTCTCTGCTTCCTAACTGCATATGTAGCATGACTAACTACACTTTAAAAACTTAAGCTGCTACACAGAAACATAAAAACAATACATATTTATTAGACTCCATGTAATATTCTGATAGTGTGCATTGTCTAATGTTTCAGTCATCCCTCCTCTTTACCATTTCATTACTCTTATGTAATTTAAGTAATCTCTACTGACTGATCTACCTAATACAATATAAATGTTCTGCTAATAATTGTTCCAGTAATTGTTTAGCGAATAAAGGCAAATGGAAAAAGTCAGCATGTGTTCAGTACAAATGGGTTTTTTCAGATGGAATTTTTTTACAAAATTATTTTTGGTCCACAGTTGGGTGAATCTGTAATGTAGAGTGGACTGTGTGCATGCTAAAGGCACAAATGTAAAAGTCTCTGTGTCCCATTAACAAAATAAGCAGCAAGGAAATGATTCTCTGGCTAGGGCTTCTCAGCATTTATGCTTCCCATGAAGACAACAAGGCAGGTCCCCCTGTTTCATAAATAGAGTGAGAAGCTGAGGTCTGGGAGCTTCAGGAAGTCTCCAAGGTTCTAGTGACACTTTTTCCCCTGTCAGATCAGGTTGTTTACCCCTAGCATCCCTGGGATCTCTACCATGGGTCAAATCCCTTTCTTCTTCTCAATGGAGGCAATGGAAAAGACTGCAGTAGAAACAGCTGCAGTTTTCTACTGGCTCAATTTTTGCCAGAAGGGAAAAGTGAGCAACACATTGTCCTCCTCCCCTCAAGAGGGGGAAAGTCCGTGTGATCCTGGTAGGTACATATGACCTCTGAACAGCCTCCTGCTGACTCTCTAATCTCCTCTACTAGCGTTTTATAGATGGCTTAGCTCTAAACCCTGGAGTGAATAAGAAGAAATAAAGAGACTGGTCAGAGGAAGATACAATGCTGCCAAGATCAGGTACCCTTCCTTCCTTCCATCCTTCCTTTCTTCATTCCTTCCTTCCTTCTTCCCTCCCTCCCTTCCTCCCTCCCTCTCTCCCTCTTTCTTTCTTTCTGCTAGAGCTGGAAACCAAGGCCTCCTGCATGCTAGGTAAGCAGCCTACCACTGGGCTCAACCTAGCCCAGGTATTAAATTTTCTAGTCTAGAGTGAAATGTGGAGCACATTTAAGGCAGGGAGGTCATGTTTAAGAACGATACAAGTAACATTTGTAATCTTCAATGACTGGGGATGTGTCCTGCAGACTGGTCTGCAGTGTGATACTTTACACTCTAGGCAGGATCCTGAGCTCTCTGCTCCTTGTGTGCTGCCTGTGTCCTCCTTCTACAAGGAAGGTGTGACCACTCACAACCTGCACTGCTAGGTTCCCACAGAACTCACTCCTTTACGAAAAGACAGGTTTTAGAGACACAACTGAAACCAATGCTGCCACCACTCTGTGTGTCATTCAGACTCCACTTCCTGACCTCTGACACATCTTACTTTCTGCTGCACAGTCTGGGGTCTGGCTTGGCTTAATATACAAAGAGCACATACAAAAGATATAATTTTTTGATGTTTTTTCCCCTAGCCTTTTTCATTTTAAACAGAAAAACTCAAGGAGGAAGTATATAGAACAGTGGGCAGCAGGTATGTGCATGCAGGGACAGATTCTCTTTTTTACTGGCTTCAGAGATTCTGCTAGCTCCAAATGGACCTAACTACCTAATTCCTAGAAAGAGCAAATACCCTATAGGCAGAGTCCCAGCACATGTAGGCTCCTCCCATCCTAAACCAGTCCTCCACATAGAATGAAAACAATGGTGTCAACATTGTCCCTCATGACTTTGTACACTTTTTACATGCTCATCAAAAACTCAAAACAAGGTTTAATGCGACAAGAATGTTAAGTTACTTGGATTTGATCATTATATATTGTGCACATGTATGAAATATCATACTGTATCCCATAAATAGGTACAACTAGAATAATGATTACTTTAAAGACAAACACATTCTCTCATACACAACATACAACAGCCACACTCCATTAACTGACTTTTCTACAATGAGCTCTTAACATCACTCAACCCCAATTATAGCAATATTGAACACTGGTAAAGAAATAGGAAGAAACTCCTAGAAGTATTCTTCATTTAGCTCCTCCAAAATAAAATTTTAGTTGTAAAAAATAAAAGTGGAGCCATCACAAGCCTTGGTTTAAGTTCTGGACCATGTTTTTAGACTTGCTCTGGTCCATGGTTTAGTTCAGTTAGAAGGCAGCTTTACTGGGTGGTGGACCCATAGAATTGGTACCTTAGCTTTCAGACTTCTCATCAGAAAAAATGAGAAAATAGCAGCACCAAAGTAATCGGGCTATCAAGAATTAAGAGAAATAAAAATAAAAATAAAATAAAATAAAAAAGAATTAAGAGAAATAATGACATACAAAAATATTTAACATTTAAGATACTTTATTGTTAACAGCCAAGGGTTTAAACTGATGTAATTCACCGTATCCATCTCCTTAAGCAAACTGTTTGCTTCCTTGGAGCTCCCTGAAAGGCAGGGAAAAGTTCATGGAAATATATGAACTCTACTTGATGTATGAATGTTCTAAACACTCAGGCATCTTCATATGTCTTCCATTATTTTTGAAAGAATGTTTCAAGCATCAAATAATGCATTAAAATGTCTTTTCTCACCACCACACATCACCATGCACAGTTATTTCATTCTTCCCAGGTACTTACAAAGCCACTTTACTCTTGTATTTTCCCTAGCCACTATAAAGAAGCTGTAGAAGTCTAACCTCAGCAATCTGACTTATAAAGATGGAGAAACACCTTACTAACAAGGTGATATCAGCTACATCTTAATGACATGTGCACGTACGTCAGTACAGTTTGGAAAAATAATTACATGATTAATAGTGCAGAAACATTAGATGAAACCTAAGACTAAGGATGAATGAATGATTTCTTAGTCCTTCCTGAGACAAGTACATCTGCATTTGTGAATGTGATGCTAGTGCTTTGGGTCTTTTTCAAATGTATCAAAAACTAAGTAGATAACCGGTTGAAGGAGAGTGGGTAAAATGGAGTGAGTATGTGATGAGAGATTCCAAGAAGTGAAGGATGAAAATATGTGTTGCAGCTGAATACTATGTAGCAAAAAAGTGGTATCAAGTCACTAAGTTCTGTATCCCACAACCTGGACATGAGAGACAAATGTGTGGTCTTACCAAGAACAATGCAAATAAAAATCGCTACACGTATGTAAGTAGAACAGATTAATGGGGTGAAAAGGCCTAAGTGAGGTCAGTGGAAGAGACTGAGTAAAGGAAAGGTGGAGGGAGGGCTAATCAAAATCTAAGAGGATATAAATAAGTCAAATGGAAACCTACTTTTTTGGACAATGGAACACACAGAAGCCATTGATTGTTACCAGAAAATTTTCAGTGCCAGGGATGGGTTACCTTCCAATGAGTTGTTGCCCAGGGAGGTCCCTGATGGCTGCCAAACATTACAGGCCATTGCTGAGGCCCCTTGGTTTCCCACCAGGAATAGATGGTAAGACCCTATTGCTGAAGACTCCACATACTTGGGCTGCAAAGCTACTGAGAAATCCTGCTGGAACTGAGCGGATAACCTCCTCCATGTAGACCAGCTGACAGAAAGCTAGAAGAAGTCATTCTACATGCAGTTCAATGGGAGAAAAAGATGCCACCAGTGAAGATACTCAACAGTGGACACTGCAAGCCTTATATTTGGCCAGCCAGGCAAAATGAGCCAATGGGTGCAATAGTGGCACATCTGTTATGGGGGAAACCAACTGCTCTCTAATCTGACTATAGGCCTGCTCCATGGGAGGGAATACATCCCTGATACTGAAAACCTAAAACAGGGGTAATCATGAGCCCTAGGGGTGTAATACCTGCTGGTGTCTGGCTAAATGTATACACTATGCTCACCAAACTGCCCAGTAAGCACTTCTCTTAATGTTCATACCCATACAGTAATGCTACTCTCATTTTGGTTACAGAAGCTTCTCTTTTCAGATGGCAGTGACCTTGGGATGACTCAGAAGGCACCATGGTGCTGAGAAGTGACAGAGGAGTGCTCAGCACTGAAATATCTCAATTACACCTTCTATGGCACAGGGTCCATTGTGGAAGAGGTGGTGGAAAGAATGTAAGAGCCAAAGGAAGGGTAGGACTCCTTACAACGTGCTCCTCCAGACACAGAATGCCCTGGATATCCATGACCTCACAATGCCTGACAATACCTACACAAGACCATCATAATAGGAGGAAAAGATCATGACATCAAAATAAAAGAGAGACTGATTGAGAGGGGGAGGCGATATGATGGAGAGTGTAGTTTCAATGGGGAAAGTGGGGTGTAGGGAATTACCTTGGGATATTGTTTACAATTATGGAAGTTGTCAATAAAAAATAAAAATTAAAAAATAGCTACACAATGGCTACAAGCTTAGCCATTAAGGCACTTACTTGAGAAGCCTAAGGACCCAGGTTAAATTCCCTAGTACCCATGTAAACCAGATGCACAAGGTGGCACATGTGTCTGGAGTTTGTCTGCAGTGGCTAGAGGTTCTGGAGCGCGCATTCTCTGTCTCTATCTGCCTCTCTCTCTCTCTCAATAAAAATACAATGGGGGCGAGCTGGAGAGATGGCTTACCAGTTAAGGCACTTACCTGCAAAGCCTAAGGACCCATGTTCAACTTTCCAGATCCCACATAAGCCAGATGCACAAAGTCGAGGCAAGTGCAAGGTCACTCGTACATGCCCATTAGGTGGCACAAGTGTTTGGAATTCAATTGCAGTGGCTGAGACCCTTGTGTGCTAATTTTCTCTCTCCCTCTAAAAGTAAATTATATATATATATATATATATATATATATATATATATATATATATGGATTTTTTTCCATTTTTTCACTAAGTTGTCCTGTCCATGAATGCCCTTTACCTTAGAATCTGAAGACAAGAAGGGTAGATGTAACCAGTCCAAATTCATAGATGGAGAGTGTACACATCAATTAGCAAGTATTTATACTATGTGTAAATAAAACAAGATAATCAGAATTGTATACTGATATGTTGATTTAAAACTGTTTATGACTTGTGTTTCTAGTCTTACTGGTAATATGGTAAACTCTTACGAAAAATCCCTCTCTGTCTAGAGAAAATAAAGTCCAACTTACAAACAGAAAACTAATGATCAAGAAATGCATATAAACACTATATCTGTCTTACCAACCAATCAAATGAAGCTACATAAAAAAGAGGTCAAGGCTACATATAAAACAGTGAAATAAAGCTTATGTATAAAATTTAAGCTGGATGCGGTGGCACATACCTTTAATTCCAGCACTAAGGAGGCAGACGTAGGAGGATCGCTGTGTGTTAAGGCCAGCCTGGAACTACTGAGTAAGTTCCAGGTAAGCCTGGGCTAAAGTGAGACCCTACCTTAAAAAAGGGGGAGGGATGGAGAGATGGCTTAGTGGTTAAGCGCTTACCGGTGAAGCCTAAGGACCCTGGTTTGAGGCTCAATTCCCCAGGATCCACATTAGCCACATGCACAAGAGGGCGCATGTGTCTGGAATTCATTTGCAGTGGATGAAAGCCCTAGTGCACCCATTCTCTCTCTCTCTCTCTCTCTCTCTCTCTCTCTCTTTCTCTCACTATTACTCTCAAATAAATGAATAAAAATTTTAAAAAAGAACAGAACTTAAGAAAAATTACTTCTTCATAGCTTAACATTTTTATGTTCTACTTGTCATTATGTATTCATTCTTACAAAAGGAATGAATCAAGTCATAATTATCTTCAAGGTAGTTTTCTAACAAACCCTGTATGATTGCCCATTGGAACATTTTTCTCATTTTTGATCCATAAGGAGAGTCATTTCTGCCAAAATGACTGAAGATGTCTGTGACTTTCCCAATGGCTTCTTTTCTTTTAAAAATGGTTGCTATCCCTCATTTTGCTACATTCTCCCTCCCTCCACTCCTCTCTGCCTACATGTGTATGTACATGTGCATGTGTTCATGTGAGTGTGGGCTATGTACATGCCATAGTACATATGTGGAGGTCAGAAGACAACCTCATGTGATGGCTCTTGCCATCCACTTTGTTTTTGAGGCCGGGTCTCTTATACACCACTTGTTCTCCTGTCTCTGGCTCCCACCTCATCACAGGTGTGCTGGGATTATAGATGCTCATGCTATAGCATCTGGCTTTTTCTGGGGACCCAAACTGAGATACTCACACTTGAGCAGCAAGCACTTTGTCCACTGAGACATCTCCCAGCCCCACACAGGGTTTAAAGAGGGAGAAGTACAGAAGAACCCAAGTGAGAGGCAGCCTTCCTTCACAGCAGCTCCCACACTACCATCCTCCTGCTGTGTTTTTATTTCCTAACAGTCCCAACAGGAGAGACACAGAACTCAGAGCAACACATGTGGAATACGTAGCAAACATGTGAACATGTAATAAGTACGGTGTATCTTGTAGGTGTGATTGCTTAGCCAAGGCTGTAGCCCACCTGACCTTGTCTTCTACTTCCATGGACCTTTTGTGAATATTGCTGATGTGGATTCTTTACCACTCCTGCACACAAACAAACCCCAAACCTCAAACAATGAATCCTACCAAATGAGGGCCAAAAATGTCCTTTTATATACATTTAGCAGTATATAAATATTCTACAAAAGAAGCTTAGTTGATAATCTGCTATTCTGATATGTATAGTAGGCTTATATTTTCTATCTTTAGTTATAGTATAGTGCTATTCTGACTTATAAGTGGGGAGAAGACGGGTTTCCAATAAATAGTGACATAAAGACACAAATTCTGAAATTTTACAGGAATGTTAACAAGGTAATAGTATAACATATACAACACTGTATAGAAGTTCAATGCTTGGAAATGTTTCAATGATCACCAAGGTGATGTAATAAAATGAGGATAATAAAACATAATTAAACATTAATTACAGAAACTATCAAAAATAATTGACTTGTACAAAGCACAGCACTCCTATTAAAAAAGAAGCTGATGGATAATAAACTATATACAGTATTCCATCCTCTAGGCATAATTATTCCAAGGCAGCAATTAAATTTATGGAAAACTGTTAAGTTTCTTCTGTGACACTTTACTACTCTGAACTCAAGATATGTTTACTGAGAATTGCCTCAGAAAAATTCTTATGATTGTTGGACATCCTGACAGGAGGCAGTGCCATAAACTCAAATATGTGTTTTATAAACAACCAAAAAATTTAATAATCTTTAAGACTCTGCTACATTTGTCATATTTCTGGTTCCCACAGGACCAACTTCTGCTCCATTTAGAAGTGTCTAATTCTCCTATATCTATGTGTGCACATACTTAAATAGTAAAAAAACTTAATTTTAATGTAAAAATAATATTCTGCAGAGTACCTGGAAGAATATTAATGTCAATATATTGTTTTTAGCCAAAATAGACCAAATTTTTCCTAGTAATTATCAGGCCAAAAGTTTTATACTAGTTTGTTTCTTTACCATTTAAGGAAGTAAGATCAACCCATAAAATCTTTCCAGAGTCCTTATGGGAAGCATTAAGTTTTAAAAGGTTATAAAAATCACTCCTTCGACCTTTTTACAGCACATTCAGAGTCCACAGAATTCTCTATATGTAGGCAGGCCTGAAAATAAACTTGTCTACACTAATGCTAGAGATAGGACAGGTCAAGATATCAAAAAATTTGATATCAACAGTGTTTTTAACACTGGAAAATGAAGGCTTTAGGCAAAATATAAATATATTATATATTCATTATAAAACATGATGGGCATCTTCGAGATTTTCATATATTTCTACCATGTACTTCTCATATTCACACCTCTTGCACTCTGTCTTGTGTCTCCCCTCTCCTCCTTCCCTCAAACACTACCTCTCCTACTTTCATGTGTATGTTTATATATGTGTATGTTAGAATCTAGATTCATCAAGCTAGAGAAAACATGCAATATGCACCAGTTTATGCTTTAAAAATATGCTGTTTTTAGCCCAAACATAATTCAGTGCAAGTGAGGACAGGGTGAGACATTGGGGGGAAAGGAAGAAGACATTGTTAGCAAAGACTGTGGCCAAACCTTTACTGATAGGGAGAAAAGTTTAAATCCTGAAATCAGTATTTTCTGAAGCAGAGCTAAAACATAGCTGGGCAGATGCCAAATGCAAACTACAATATGAAAAGCAACTCACTGGGGCTATTTGGTACTGCAGTCTAGCTCATCATATGTGGATGGACACAAAGCCTACCTTCTAGCTATTAAAAGCAATTGGCAGCCCAAAGACCTGGTTTTTAACGAGTATAAAAGTTTTCCTTATCTAAAAGCCTTTCTTTTACACTAAAAGAAATATAAATGACTTGGCAATATTGCTTAAATATACATAGTTCTGACAACTCAAAATTAGGCTACTAAGGAAATTCCAGGGGCACATGTGTTCACCATCCATTTCTATTCATAACAGTACACTGCAGCATCACTGAAAAAGAGGCAGTTCATTATTCCTGCACTGTGGTGATAGGCAGTCTTGGCAAGGAGTTTCTGAGAGGAGAATAGGAAACAAGGAATTCATAGATATTATATAACTCACCACTGCTGCCTTTGACTGAATAGGAAATAGGAGCTTTATGGCCTAAGAATCACAATGTAAATGAGATCAAGTATAAAAGAAAATGGTGTAAGCAACCACCCTCAAAACTGACAATTTATGGAAGACTGTAAATGCAGGTAAGAGTGGTACTCAGTAAATATCAGCCCCAGTTAGAGCTTGGGGCTAAAGACATAACATGATACCTTTGCTGAGGATACACAAAGGGGTCCATCTAGCATGAGGCACAAAGTCATGTGTACCCTTGCATTGCTAGGCAGATACCAATTAGAGGCCTCATTCTATAGCCTTCCCTCAAAATCTAGAATGGCATCATCCTGTTACTTGGAAACAATTTTTCATTCCTTTACAAAAAAATAATAAAGGAAGGACTACTTAACATTTAAGGGTTGCAAAAAAAAATTAGCAAAAATAAAGGAAGTCATCTATCATGGCTGTTTTATTTAAATTCACCTCCACAGTCTGCCAGATGAGAAAATTCTGTTACATATATTTATGTGTTTATATATGTGTATTATGTGTTTGGGAAGAAAGGAGAAAAGAGAAATACACTGGCATATTTATTTACAGAATAAAAATCACACACCCACCCACCCACCCACCACCACTACCACCAGTTTATGACTGTCAGCCTCCTTAGAGTTCCCAAGGCAGCTCTGCCTCCAAAGGTTGGGAAAGGTTTTAAAGTAGCCAAGTTAGAAGGACCTTCTAGTTAGAAAGATCTTTCAGCTAAAACAATAATGGAACAGACAATAAAATAGCTCTGTCAGGCTGTCAAGACTTATAGAAGATCAAAGACTACACACAAATCCTTTCTGGAAGGCCCTCTAGCGAACACTTGGAACAAAGAATTGTTCCTGTTCTATCAGACTTATTTCTAGCATCTAAACAGTCAGGCAGGTGGGTCTCTGCAAGGCCAACCAGAACTGGGACCAGGCAGCAGAGTTGAGGAGTCACACCCAACACTGGATCACCTTCGCCATAAGCTAAACAGTGTGACTGTGCTTCTCAGATGCTAGAGAATGCCTGATTGACTTGACTGTCAAAGCAAGACTCCAAGACTGGTGGGTCCTTTCTCATCCACAATGAGATCACTGGTCCTGGTGCAGTACTCAGCCTCCAGAAGAACACTATTTTTGCATCATTCTAGACACACTGCCAAAGGGATTTGCCCAAAGAAGAGCAAATGGGAAAACAAAGGTTTTAGAAATGTTGACAATCTTAGAAAGTTAGCTGTACTGCATGGAGAAATTGGTGGAATTGAACAGGATTCTCCAAACCCCTGCAGGTCCCTGATACAATTCCATTCAATAAATATTTACTGAGCAGTTTTCCTGTAGATAATCTTGTGCCAGGCACCCTGGAGGCTTATGACAAGATTGATAAGAAACAGTCCCAGTTTTTAAGGAGTCTGCAGTGAAGGAAGGAAGAGGTAAAAAATAAACAAGTAACTAGCACCAAGCAGGCCCAAAGAAACACAAAGTACCATAGCACAGGGACCGACAGGTAGAAAAAAAACAATGTTTTCTAAAGGATATTTTTGAGGGGTGGATAAGATTTGGAAAGCCAGAGGTTTTCTTGAGGAGAGAGTAAGGAATATTAACACTATCAAAAATGAGACAGGGCTGGAGAGATGGCTTAGCAGTTAAGCACTTGCCTGTGAAGCCTGAGGACCCTGGTTCGAGGCTCAACTCCCCAGGACCCACGTTAGCCAGACGCACAAGGGGGCGCATGCATCTGGAGTTCGTTTGCAGTGCCTGGAAGCCCTGGTGCGCCCATTCTCTCTGTCTCTCTCTCTCTGCCTCTTTCTCACTCTGTCTGTTGCTCTCAAATAAATAAATAAATAAACAAAAAAATGAGACAGATAAAGGGTTACAAGTATAAAATAAGTTGCATAGGAGGGGTACATGAGAATGAGGGGTAAAATGCCCAAAAAATCTAGTTTTCTCTGGAAAATAGGGTAGAGTAAAAGTAAACACCAACTCCTACCAAATCAGAGAGCCAGAGCCTCAGAGGCCCCCAACACCTCATCACTGAAGCAGACCCAGCATGGCTCAGGGAAATTTTGCGGAAGAGGGGGCGGAAAGAATGTCAGAGCCACATGTTGGGTCATGATATGCAGAGACATTTAGCTTACCCATAACTGTGGGCTAACTCCACAATGCATGACCCGTATACCTCAACAAGGAGGGGCCAAGGGGAGGGGGTAGGTCACGGATGAGCCTAATAATGGTACTAAACTGACTGTAAAAAAATAAAATAAAATAAAATAAAATAAAATAAAATAAAATAAAAAGTAAACAACTGGTATACCAACAACATATTTCCAAGATGCATGTATGTACATATGCCTATATATACATATATACACAAACACTGTATAGACACACACTCAAAAGTAATTCTTGGGCTGAGGGATGGCTTAGTGGTTAAGGCATTTGCCTGCAAAGCCAAAGGACCATGGTTCGATTCTCCAGGACCCACATTAGCCAGATGCCCAGGGGAGTGTATGTGTCTGAAGTTTGTTTGCAGTGGCTGGAGGCCCTGGCGCACCTATTCTCTCCCTCCCTTCCTCCCTCCCTCCCTCTCTCTCTCTCTTTCTCTTCCTCTCCTTCTTTCTCTGTCAAATAAATAAATAAATAAAAATAAAATATTAAAAAAGTAATCCTTATGACATTAAAAGAATGTTCTCAATATATAGTTACAAAGCAAACAAAAACCTTCTTCTCAGCTCCTCCCTTCAAAGTAATACCTTTTAGTTTATTACTTCATCAGCACTCAGTAACAGACTGTTGATTTGAATGGAAAAATGTATTTTAAAAACAGTGTGATGTAGAGCATAAATACATATGGCATTATTAGCATTGTTATCCAGAAAACCATTCACCTGTTCCCCTTTTTCTGTTGGTAAACAGTCTATTCCTCCTAGCTTAATGTTTATAATGTATTCATTTTGTTTTTGTTGTTCCGCCATAACCTGGTGATTAAAACAGAGAGTCTTGTACAGGCTAAACAAGTGCTCTACCACTAAGCTACTACCTAGCCTTGATGTTTCAAGATAGGATTTTACCATGTAGCTGGCCTCAAACTGGTAATCCTCTTGCCTCAGCCTCCTAAGTGCTAGGATTACAGGTTTGCCCCAACATATCCAGCTGTTTCCCGTGTTTAAGTCCATGTTAGCTTCACTTGATATCTTCTAGCACAGTCAGGCACACCCACACACAAACAAAAGACTATAGATGCTTTAACAAAAGAAAAATGGAGAGGCATGTTTTTGTTTTGTTCATTGTTACATTGTGAGTGCCTTGAATAAAGAGTGAACAATGTATGGTGCATTGTTAAATAAACTTATACAGCATAATCCAACATAAAATAATGTCATTTCTTTGCTTATCTACAGCTCAAGATTGTTCATGGCACTACTGAAGAAGCACAGGAAAGATCTTATAATGAATAAAATGTGAAACTGTATGCTGAAAAAAGAATCATTTTCTTTCTGTTATCAGCAGTAGTAGTGTTAACTTCTAAGTAATCATCCCCTCCCACACTCATCTTAAATGTTTAATATTTAAATGATAATAAAATAATCATAACACAGATTGATTTCTACCATGACTTTTAGGCTCAACTAGAAATTTATGGTCATACATATCACATATCCTTTACATATTCTTAACTATTAAAAGGAAGAAAGGCAGCCTTAATGATGCTCCATTAATATCACAAATTCACAATGATTTTTTTTCATGTTTACTGTGAAACCAGCAGCACCATATGGACTGACTCAGGGGTGTCATGCTGGGATACTGTATTTTGTCAACAATATGCTAGCTAAGCACTGCCATCCTCACAATAGCCCAGTGCTTTCCCTTCTATCATATGGTGTGATTCACAAGACACAGAAATCAAGCTTACCATCTATATGCCCTTACTTTTGCTTCTCTTCACCCTCCTCTCCCTTGTACCTACATATAGTGACCCTTTCTAAAGGACAGAACCTTGGAGTCCCTGGAGGAGGAACAGTTCCAGAGCCTTTATCAAAGGGATAAGCTTGAAATATATACTCTCATGCTTTTCTGGCTTTTAGGATTGCTAAAAATTAACAAAAGTCCCACAAAGTGATCAACCAATAAATGGGCTAATAAAATAAACATAGTTCTTGAAACAAGAAACACAAATGGCCAATAAATATATTAAAATCCTTAGCCACCAGGGAAATGCATTTGCTACTTTGACATTCCATCTTACCCCATCAGAATGGCTACTATCAAGAAAACAAATAACAACAAATATTGGCAAGGATACAGAGAAAGGAGAATCCTTACTCACTGTTTTTGGGAGTGAAAACTGGTACACTCATTATGGAAATCAGTGTGGTGGTTTCTCAAAAAAAAAAAAAAAACTAAACATCAAACTACTATATGAAACAGCACTACCACTCCTAAACATATACCCAAAGGACTCTACAGCGTACTCTAGAAGATACCTATATTATCTATGCTTATTGCTGCGCTATTCACAAGTTAGGGAATAAAATCAACCTGGATGTTTATCAATTTATGATCACAAAATGAAAAGATGGTACATAAACAAAATGGAATTTTTTTCAGTTGTAAAGAAAACTAATGAAACTTGTAGGAAAATGGGTGGAATTGGAGGTAACCCAGGCTCAGAAAGACAAAAACTGCATGTTTTCTCTGATGTATAGCCCAACTTTTTATGTTTGTATGTATGTAAATAAGGCGATGCAAGAGTGGGTATACACTACAAAACTAGTAGGAGACCACAGACACACGAGAGAGGGCAAAAAGACACATGTAACAGGAAAGCAGACAGGAGGCTATAGTGGGGGGAAATCCCAAAGGTAGAGGAAAGAGGGGAAAAGGAAACAAATCCAAATTTTATCTGAAAAATGCCATAATGAAGCCCAATTCTTTGTATACTAATAAAAAATACTAAAGTACCATCTACCAAGTCCAAAAATGCCAATCTGACTCTACCTCTGCCAGTAATCCTTATGCTGAACAGTTTTCCTTCTGGCTTCCTGATGTAGCTGCCAAACCTGTGACATACTTTCACAGAGCTTGTGATTCTGGCTTCCCCATAGCCAATGCCCTTCCAGGTAGTGGGCTTACCACCTCCTCTCAAAACCAAAATCATGCTGAACTAGCCAGACACCTGTTTAGTGTTTCAGTCACTGCCTTTGTGGTCTTAGTCACCTTGTGCGGAAACAGTCAAAGTCAATCTCCCCAAATGGTCACCCAATGCCCACTGATGCCTACCTGCCATGCCTCCACTCATAGTAAAGCAGGCCCTAGAGAACTTGGGTGAAGGGACTTACACTGAGATCCTATTTCCTGGCTTTCAGTTCTATTCTACCAGCTAGAGGCCTCTTTCCTCTGAATATCAGATCCTAAGGGTATCACAACTGCTGGAAACCTGTGATTACTAACTGCTCCAGTCAGGCTGGGGGAAATAGTGATCCTTCTGTGCCCTGATGTTTCTTCCTCATATCACTCACTTGGCAATTAATAATATTTTGCCTTGAGACATCTGTGGTTTCTCTTTTGTCATTTCTTTGGCACTTTGTTCTCAAGTGGTCAATCCACTTTAACATACAAAGGTTTAGCAGACTGTGTTCTCCACATACCAATACAAGTTGGATCTCAAGAGTATTTTTTGACTGAACTGTGGACTTGTGATCTAAGCAATGTGATGTATTCTTAGTTCTCCCTGATCCTCCCTGCTCACCATGATGGTAATCCCTGGAAATAACACAAAAGGCAACTAAACAGAGAGTCTGATGAAGGAGAGCGCTAGGTAAACTGTCAGGGATCCTATTTTATTATACCTGTCTGCTAGTATAGAACAAGCAAACTAAATCATAGTAACATGGGCCAGGCCAGACATGGGCATTCCTTTTGAAGACTGGGAAACAGCCTCATGTCTGAGAATTCAGATCAATCAATCACTGGACTGCCAAAAACTGGCCAGAGGAGGCACTAAGATTCTCTTCTCCAACATCCAAAGCAGCATATGGATGGGGAAGGGGGTAGTTCACCACAAGTACTTAACCTAGAAAAGTCTTACCTTCCCCTACCAGGCCAAGGGATACCCCATGGCAATTGGGTACCAGAGAAGAGGACCCCCACCACAGCAGCACCAACTTATGAAGCATTCTCCATCTATAGACTCCGGAAGGCTGGGCCCTTCTTTCCCTGACCCAGAGGTGCCAGGAAATAAGCTTGGGAAAGTTCTAACTCTTTCAAAAGCAGCAACAGCAGCAACATGAGATAAGCCAAGAAGACAGGCTGAAATAGCACCAAAATGAGAGACCCTTCACAGAACAGCCAAGATGACAATATATGACTTTTTAAAGAACTAGGGCACAAATGTGACCACTAACTGATGCTAACACTGAGGTAATTAGATGTTAGAGTTAAGAACTTCAAAGCTGTCATCATAAAAACTTCAGCAATGAATGTTAACAATCTCTTCAACTGAAAAACAGAAAATCTTAGCAAAACATATGGAGGCCAAAGATTGACATCAGATGTCATCCTCAATCTCTCTCTACCTTATTATAATGCGACAGGATCTTTCACTGAACTTAAGGCTCATGGATTTTGCTAGCCAGCTTACCCTGAGGACTCACCAGTTTCCACCTACCAAGCACTGAGATTACAGGTGCACGCTGCCACATCCAGCATTTATGTGGGTGCTAGTGATCTGAACTCAGACCCTCATGCTTGCATAATAAGCACTTTATTGACTAAACCATTACCCAACCCCAAAATCTATGTTTTTAACCATAATAATAACACAAGGCAGAAGAAGAAAGTATAGATAAGAGGATTCAAAATATGATAACAACAGTTAAAAGCTTTGGAAGTTTCCAAAGAGAAGGGATGCATGACATCTAGGGAATATCAATTCCAATTACACAGAAACAGTGTTCTCATCTGCAATTTTGGCATCAGGAAGAGGAGGAGGCATAACACATTTCAAACACCAGAAGAATGCTGTCAAGTGGGAAGTCTTTATTTTGTGACAATAATGTTTAGAAATAAGGGAGAAATGAAGACATTCTCACATGAAGGAAAAGTTATAGTAGAAAACCTATCCTTAAAGAATGGTTAGAAGAAGTTCGCCTTAAAAAGTGAACATCATAGCCAGGCCCCAGCACTCGGGAGGCAGAGGTAGGAGGATCATTTGAGTTCGAGGCCACCCTGAGACTATAGAGTGAATTCCAAGTCTGCCTGGACTAGACTGAAACCCTACCCCGAAAAATTTAAAAAAAAAAGTGAACATTAGGCTGGAGAGATTGCTTAGTGGTTAAGTGCTTGCCTGTGAAGCCTAAGGACCTTGGTTCAAGGCTCGATTCCCCAGGACCCACATAAGCCAGATGCACAAGGTGGTGCATGCATCTAGAGTTCGTTTGCAGTGGCTGGAGGCACTGATGCACCCATTCTCTCCCTCTGCCTCTTTCTCTGTCTCTCTCTCTGTTGCTTTCAAATAAATAAATAAAAGTAAACAACAAAAAATCCTAAAAAATGAACATCAAAATGAGTAAAAATGATGGCTCTAACAAAAATTATTAAATCTGTAGCGTGATTTTTCCTGGGGAGCTATAAATAAATGTATTTCACCCAAGATGGAGAAGTCATCAACAACAAAAAAAAGAAAGGACTTAATCTAAGAACAATGTGGTGATCCAATAAATTTATTGGGGTTACTTACAGAAGCATGGGGACTCAAAGGCAGTTATACTAAGAGGTGCCCTGAGCAACTACTCCATTGACAGTTCCACTTGCAGTATGGATGATTCACAAAAGCTGCTCCAAACTGCTCCCCTAGGTGATGTACAGGTAGCTACCAAAGAGTTTCCTGTCCCCAGTAAACCATCCACATTCTATATAACCTCAAGGCAGAAATGCACCTCATGAGAATCTCATAGTCTCCTTAGCTAAGTGAGCACTTCACTCCTCCACAAAGGGAATGTTAATGATCCAATCTCATCAAGGTCTCAGGTGGGTGATCACATTAATAGGCTGATCTCCAAAAGGTCTCATGTGAGTGATCACAGATGTGCTGATTTAAAATGGCAATGGACATGTTCAATCCAGAGAAAACAGCTACACATCACATCTGACGTGATACACAATGTATACAGAGGTAATACTTGAGATTACATTTAAAGAGAAGAAAGGGCAAAGGTGCCTGAAGACAGTAAGATTTCTATATTTCACTTAAAGTGGTAATGTACTTTTATACTAGTAGTAGTAGATGATATGTGCGTTGTAATAATGAGATACCCTAAGAAACTTATATAAAGAAATATGTCTTTACTTTCTTGCATGTGTATGTGGTAGATTTATGTGTGGACACACACGTATTTGTGTGGAGGTCAGAGGTCAATGTTGGATGTCTTCCTCACTTGCTCACCACCTTACTTGCTGAGGCAAGGTCTCCCTTACTTAAAACGAGGAATTGCTGATTTGGCTGGTCTAGATAGACAGCTTGACCTGGGGAGCCCTTATCTCTGCCTCCAGAGCCCCTGGATTACAGGCAGCCATCACACCCACTAGACATTTATGTGAGTGCTGAGGTCCAAACTCTGATTCTCTGGCTTGCACAGCAAGCACTTGGTCCACTGAGATATCTCTCCAGCTTTAAAAAAGCCCTACACCAAATAAATACAGAATCATTCTTAAATGTCCAAAAAGTTTAGAAGAAAAACAAAATAAGAAACTTGTAAAAAGAATTCAACCCAAACATCAATAACTACCTACTGTGTAAATGCCTAAAAACATGAAGGCAGAGTTTGTCACAATAGACCAAGTAACATAACTCAATATTCTATCTATAAGAAATTGACTTTATGCATGCCAGCACTGGAAGACTTAAAAATAAGAGGACATAAAAGAGATATACCATATCATATCAGTTTTTAAAAATGTAGTGGTGGCTATATTAATATTAAATAAAATAATCCAAAAAGCAAAGAAAATACTGGAGACAATGGGGAACATTACACAATTATAAAACAGTCCACTGTAAAGGATGATATCCTGAACATGTACCAAACAACAGAATTTCAGAATAAAAATGGAAAAAAGGAAGAGGAAAAGGACAAATCAATAATTATAGCTGGAAACTTAAGCCCCCTACTTTTAATAATAGCCAATACTTCTAGACAAAAATTCAGCAAGGATTCAGAAAAAAATGGCCACCACCAACCAAGAAGTTAATTGAGATAGAAAATTCCACTTAGCAGCAAAAAACACATTCTCTTTTTTTTTTTTTTTTTGAGGTAGGGTCTCGCTCTAGCCCAGGCTGACCTGGAATTCACTATGTAGTCTCAGAGTGGCCTTGAACTCACAGTAATCATCCTACCTCTGTCTCCTGAGTGCTGGGATTAAAGGCGTGCACCACCACGCCCAGCTCCAAAAACACATTCTTTCAAGTGTTCATAGAATATTCACTAAGGTAGAGTCTATCCTGTGCTAGCAAACAAATTCCTGTAAATTTAAAAGAACTGAAATTAGGGCTGGGGAGATGACTCATTAGTTAAAGGCACTTGCTTGCAATGTCTGCCAGCCTCAATTCAATTCCCCAGCATCCACATAAAGCCAGATGCAAAAAGTGGCACATGGGCTGGGCCTTCATTTTCAGTGGCATCCACACAAACACATACTTATAAATAAATAGAATAATGAACACAAAACGGCCTTGATATTTATGACCTCATAGTGCCTGACACTGCCTATGCAAGACCTTCATAATAAGAGGAAAAGATGATGACATCAAAACAAGAAAGACTAATTGGAAGACTAATTTGATGAAAGGTGGATTTGAGAGAGGGAAAATAGAGGTGGGGGAGGGAATTATCATGGTTTATTGTCTGTACATATGGAAGCTGTCAATAAAAACTTTTAAAAAGAGAACTGGGGCTGGAAAGATGGCTTAGTGGCTAAGCGCTTGTTTGTGAAGCCTAAAAACCCCAGTTCAAGACTTGATTCCCCAGGACCCATGTAAGCCAGATGCACAAAGGGGTGCATGCATCTGGAGTTCGTTTGCAGTGGCTGGAGGCCCTGGCACACCCATTTTCTCTATCTATCTGCCTCTTTCTCTCTCTGTCGCTCTCAAATAAATAAATAAAAATAAAAAACAAAAATATTTTTAATTTAAAAATTAGAATAAAAAGAAACCTGCAATCATACAGAATGCTGTTCTCTAGTCCATATAATGAAATCGGAAAAAGAATGAGTAGTATAATGGCAACAGATAAATTTCCAGACACTTGTAAATTATACAATACACTGCAAAGTACTTCAAGAAGAACACTTAAAGAACGGAGAGGGGTACTTTATAGGACGGTATTGTATATATGTAAGTAGAAGAATAGATTAATGGGGGTGAAAATGCCCAAAGTGAGGTCAGGGGAAGAGATTGAGTAAAGGAAAGGTGGAGGGAGGGCTAATCAAAATCTAAGAGGATATAAATAAATCATATGGAATCCTCTTTTTTGGACAATGGAATACTCAGGAGCCATAGATTGTTGCTAGAAACTTTTCAGTGCCAGGGATGGAATACCTTCCAGTGAGTTGTTGGCCAGGGAGGTCCCTGATGCTCCCAAAACATCATAGGCCATTGCCGAGGCCCTTGGTTTCCCACCAGGAATAGATGGTAAGACACTATTGCTGAAGACTCCACATACTTGGGTTGGAAGGCCACTGAGAAATCATGCTGGAACTGAGCTGATAACCTCCTCCATATAGACCAGCTGACAGAAAACTGGAAGAAGCAATTCGGCATGCAGTTCAATGGGAGAGAGAGAAATCACCAGTGACAATAATCAACAGTGGACACTGCAAGCCTTATATTTGGCCAGCCAGGTCAAATGAGCCAATGGGTGCAATAGTGGCACATCTGTCATGGTGGAAACCAACTGCCCTCTAATTGGACTGGAGGCCTGCTCCATGGGAGGGAATACATCCCTGATACTGAAAACTTAAAACAGGGATAGTCATGAGCCCTAGGGGTATAATGTCTGCTGCTATCTGGCCAAATGTATATACTATGCTTATCAAACTACCCAGTAAGCACTTCTCTTAATTTTCATACTCTTATATTAATGCTACTCTCACTTTTGGTAGAGAACCTTCTCTTTTCAGATGGCAGTGACCTTGGGATGACTCAGAAGGCATCATGGTGCTGGAAAGAAGTGACCAGAGGGCTCAGTACTGTAATATCTCTATCACACCTTCCAAGGCTCAGGGTCTATTGTGGAAGAGGTGGCGGAAACAATGTAAGAGCCAAAGGAAGGGTAGGACTCCTTACATCGTGTTCCCCCCAGACACAAAATGGCCTGGATATCCATGACCTCACAGTGCCTGACACTACCTACACAAGACCATCATAAGAGGAGGAAAAGATCATGACATCGAAATAAAAGAGAGACAGATTGAGATGGGGAGGGGATATGATGGAGAATGGAATTTCATGGGGGGAAGGGGGGAAGGGAGGGTATTACCATGGGATATTTTTTATAATCATGGAAAATGTTAATAAAAATTTGAAGTAAAAAAAAGAAAGGAAAAAAGAAGAAATCTCAAAAGATAAAAGAAAATTAAACCCACAGAACTTAATAAATACGGAAATACAAAATATCAAAATGTAACTAAAGCATGTAATTAAACGATGAAAGGGAAATAAATGGTACTAAATGCTTACATTTGAAAAGAGAAATGTCTCAAGTATTAGATGCAAAACTTCTCTGTAAAATATTAATAAATCAAATCTAGCAGCATGTAAAAAGAATTATGCACCATTACCACAGGGGCCTTACTCCTGGGGTACAAGAGCAAAGTAAGGGATATCTGCTCTGCATACCTTTACAAATGCTAATGTCAATATCTTGATTGTGATATTGTACAATGTTACAAGATGTTAGCACTGTAAGAAAATGGGTGAAAGGTGCACTTGATATTTGTATTATTTCCTACAGATGCATGCATAACAGCTTAAAACATCTGTGGATGCTGAATATAATTCAACTCACACACTAATTTTTTAAAATTTATTTATTTACTTGAGAAAGGGAGAGAGAAAGGGAGGGGGGAGAGAATGGGCATCCCAGGATCTCCAGCCACTGCAAACGAACTCCAGATGTGCACCATCTTGTCCATCTGGTTTGCATGGGTATTGGGGAATTGCACCCAAGACCATAGGCTTTGTAGGTCAGCACCTTAGCCATTGAACCATCTTTCTAGCCCATCAATAACTAATTTTTAATCAATTTTATAAAAGGTTGAAAGTGTCATGGTTGTGTGTGAGAGTTAATAAGACTCTCAGAAAACTAATTTAAGATTGTTCTCTGGGATTTGTTTTAGGAAGTGATAGATGGAATACAAAAGTTAACTGATCTGTTCCCACTCTTTCCAGGACAGAAGTCTTAGCCAAATCTGTTCATAATACTGTTAGTAAAGCCTGTACACACCAAGATGCAAGCACAGAACAGCACCTACTGGACTTCAGATGCTCCAGACCTCTTCTCTACTGGGATGTATAAAAGATGATGTATTTAGAAAGCCACCCTAAGCCACACGTGGTGGTGCACGCCTTTAATCCCAGCACTTGGGAGGCAGAGGTAGGAGAATCACCGTGAGTTCGAGGCCACCCTGAGACTACATAGTTAATTCCAGATCAGCCTAGACCAAAGTGAGACTCTACCTTGAAAAACAAAACAACAACAATAACAAAAAAAGCCACCCTAAACCTGCATTGGGAAATCGAGGACAACTAGGTGAAAAGCGTTACGTATGTACATGACTGCCTTTATTTTCCTCCTCTAAGCCAGCCAGATTACATCTCTATCTTTCCCAAACTTTCAGGCCTTTTACCTCTTTAAATGATTAAGCTAATGCACTGTTTGCACCTATCAATCTGGTTAGCATAGTCCATGGAAGTCCATTCTTAGGAGGTCAGTGGTCAAATTATCCTTCTAAGCCTAAGACACAGCTATGGGCTGTAGCAGGCTCACTACTGAAGTGGCAGCAACCTTAAGTGCCAAGTGTCCCCTCCTCAAGATGGTTGACACCTGTGACCATGTATATGTATATTGCCCTTTCTCCACTTCTCTTGGGGGCCAGTATGATTTTTTCAAAACTCTGTCACTCAACTGCATATTTCTTATCAAAAACGGTGCTTTGTTCTGGACTTTAATAGCACATTTCCCATGTCAAATTGTATATGAGATTCTTTATTATTATTTCTATAATGATTCTTATTTATTATTTTTGACTTCTTTAAAGGACTATGAAAACTAAAGGTGTACACTTACTGTTTATAATAAACACAATTCAATTATTTTCTTCCCAAATCAGACTTTGATTAATATGCTGACATTGAGTTCATGCTGCAGAAGACGTACAAACCACTTTGTCTTTTTCCACTAGGGTTCCATCCTGCTCTCTAAATGCCCAGTGCTTAAGTGAACTATCCAAACAACAAAAAGAAAAAAAAAACAGCAGCTAACTTAAATAGACTTACTGGGTTTGTTAAGATAAAGGAAACCTTACATGACTAGAACATCCATGGACTAAACTTTGTACAAATGACATACTGGCTGAAAGGTCATCCATTGTTAGTGGCAAAAGAAACAAAAAAAAAAAAACAAAACTGACCCCAAATTAAAATAATGGTATAAAAAAATCAAGAGCCAAATATGATGGCTCATTCCATAATTCTAACACTCAGGAGGCTGAGGCAGGCAAGTTCCAAGCCAGTCTGGGCTATAGAGTGATACTCTATCTCAAAAATAAATGACTAAACAAACAAATAATAAAGAATCACAGAGAATATAATCAGTAAAATTCAACAGAATTAAGTTATTGATAAATCAGTTCTTTATCATGATATTTATATGAAACCGAATTGATAAGGATTTCAGTAATTTTATAAGACAAATATGAAAATGGAAAAAACATTGGAAATAGATTAAGAGTATTCTATGGAAAACTGTTCAGAAAGAACTGAATGAACTTATTATGATGATGCTCCCTTGGGAACTTCATGAGAATTAATTCATGGCTGGGCCTATTCTTATTAAAGTATTTATATTCATAAACTGAGAGTCAAAATGTTGTATACTCCCAGTGATGTCAGAGTTTCGTGAACTCTTTGCCATTGTATACACTGAGATTCTGCCTGTTTCCTGCTCTCATTATAACCTTTTCTCTAGCCTTTCATCCATGTTTTCATATCTCACATTTATCCATGATTCCCAAGGTTCCATTCTTAGCCTAATTCTATATGTCCTTTTTGTTGTGTTTTGTGCTTTTATTTTATTGAGAAAGGGTTTTATGCAGCCTAGGCTGTCCTCAAATTCCTGAGCCTTTTGCTTCCACCTCCCAAACATGGGGATTACAGTTAGGTGTCACTCTGCCCCTCTCAATTTCAGTAAATTCTATCTCCCCCCCCCTTTCTCTCTGTTTTCTCCCCTCTCCTGTCTCAATACTCCCTGTCCATCCTCCCTGAATACTTTAGTACAGATGGCTTATATGTACATCTCTTATCCTGACCTTGGTCCTGAGTGTTGGCACCAAGTTTCCAATGCCTACTGGATGCTTTCCACATGGTTATTCCAGAGAACTCCTTTCAAAACAGGATCTCATATCTCTATAACATACCAGATGCAATGGTGTCCTGGATCTGACTCAACTTGGCTAGTGAATACCTCACCTCCATATTCAGTAACACTACCATTTTGGTGGTAGACCCAAATGGGCTTAGTTAGTATTTACACCATGGAAGCAGGCAAACAAAAGGCAGAAAGCAGAGCCCTCTTTGCCTAAGAAATGAAAATACACCATTGCTTGTAAGGCACCACCATTCCCAGGCTATACATCATAAAAATTAAGGATAATTTTTGGTACCTCACCAAATTTTACCCTCTACATTCAAGTAATTACAAGTTATTTGTATTCATCTTCTAACATGTCCCTCATGTCCTCCACTTTCTCTCCAGACTCAGACACTGCTATAGTTCAATCTACCCTCAGTGTTTGGCTTGACTATAGCAATGATTTCCTAACTGGCCTCTTGACTTCCATCTTTAATTCCACAATCTGTCTATCACATAGCCTCTCCCCTCAAATACCACTAGGAATGTACCATTTCAAAAAAATTTTTTGTTTTATTTATTTATTTGAGAGCGACAGACAGAGAGAGAAAGAGGCAGAGAGAGAGAGAGAGAGAATGGCGCGCCAGGGCCTTCAGCCACTGCAAACGAACTCCAGACACATGCGCCCCCTTGTGCATCTGGCTAATGTGGGTCCTGGGGAATCGAGCCTCAAACCGGGGACCTTAGGCTTCACAGGCAAGAGCCTAACCACTAAACCATCTCTCCAGCCTGGAATGTACCATTTTGCTTCAATGTCTTGCCACTTTTGAAGGATGAAAGCACTAAATCTTTAGCTGCAGTAATCATCCTGTTACCTGAACTTTAAAAAGCATGTACTGATACAGCACTGTCTGTGCCTGGTGCCTTTATTCCCTTAGCCTCAAATATCTTGACTCTCATCCTCTTCTCAAGACTCATTTGGCCAAGAAGCCTCTTTTCCTGACACCCTTTCCCCACCAAGAATGGACTATTCTTTCTGACTGCACAACCTTTGACTATGTCACCGTTGTGCCTGGCTTTATGCTTCAGTGTCTCACATATGCCAGACTCAGCAAGCAATTAGCTCCCTTTCCATCAGTTTTTAGAACCTGCTTTGCCCAAGTGAAGATTTTATTTTTCTTTCAACCATGTATTTTCTTCATTTTGCTTCCCTAACTCAGTTTTAATTATCTCCAAACCATAAGCACTTAAGAGTTAAGAATACCTACTCTCCAACACAATCTTGCAAGATAAAAAGATATTTAACCCCAGGCTAGGTGTCCCAACTGCCTGCAATTAAACCACACACACTCCTCCCACTACACACACACACACACACACACACACACACTTTGGTTGACTCTGTGATTAAAAAAAGAAAATGATTACATTACAGATAATTTAGTTCACATTTTTGCTTTGGTATAACTTAAGAGTTGAGGTGGCTTTCACTGCCCTTGGAACAATTGAGCATGCAGTAGCATCAAGAAATAGAAAGCAAGAACACTGTTAACACTTGTGTCATGGGTAAAACACAAAGTGAGCCATGGGAAGGTAAGCTTGGTTTGTCATAAAATAACTATGGAAAACCACAGGGGCTCTGGACCAGGAGGATAATTGTTTTCTTCCTGCCCTTTCTGGTCCATATTCACTTCCTTAGCCTCTTAGTTCTCCACTCCCCAAACAGCTGAAGCCATACCATAGGTTATGTGCCAAAATTCAGCATTGTGCCACAGCAAAGGAAAAGAACCACAGATTCCAGGGGCATAGTGAGAATGATAAAGAGGAAAGGGTGGATATGTGAAGCACAGAGAAAACAGCAGGCTTGGAGTGGGATAGAGTCAGCTGACCACTGCCCCACTGCCGTTGTCTGTGCAGGCACCCAGGAGGGGAAACAGAACAAGTGGGGGTGCATTCTTCAGCTTTCTGCCCTCCTAGTGGCTTGATGTTCAGATTCAAAAGGAAACAGCTGACCCAGATGCTCCCATAGATATACACTCAGCCTCCCTCCCTCCCTCATGACTCCCTCAGGTGTACAACCACTGGGTCTCTCCATTTACGCTTTCAAAGATAACATCCATACGAGTGACCTCAGTTCATCTCAGACAACATGCAGTTGTTGGTAGAAAGATTCATGTTTGGACATCTTCTCTTGCATATGGGGACAGTTTAAACTTTCTTGTCCATGGGGACAGATTAATACCTTTTTTTTAAGCTTAGAACTTTTCATTTTTAATTGAAACAGGAATTACACATACTCCTAAGATAAGGTATGGTATTATTTTAGCTCATGTAAACAATGTGCAATGATCAGATATGGGTAAACAGCATATGATCACATCAAACATTTATCATTGCTTCATGATAGAAGCATTCAAAATCCTCTTTGCTAGTTATTTTGAAACATACAATTAGTTGTTGTCAACCACTGTTACCCTACTGTGCTGCAGAAAATGAGAACTTATTCCACATATCCCACTGCACTCTGTACCCGCTAACCATCCTCTCTCCATTCTTCTACCCTAATCCTTCCCAGGAAGTTCTGAGTTTTTAGCTTCAACATACAAATAAGGCCATATGGCTATTTTCTTTCTGTGTCTGGCATATTTCACTTATCAATTATTTATGGAAAAGTATTAGTCTGAACACATATACCACTTCTACCATATTGTCTAGATATAAATTTTAAAACCAAGAAATACCTGCCAATACAAATAATAATAAACAATTATAATTAATAATTCTAAGTCTGTATATATATTTATTATTTTTTGCAATTAAGGTCTTTGAAATTTTATATTAAATGATCACAATAGTACATGTATTTATATAATATTAAGAAACAAAGCATCTACAGGTACCCTCTACCATGTATAGCAGTTTTCTTTGCAGCACTTTGGCACTGCTTGAGAGGAAACATAATGTCACATAATATGTTCAAATGGTCCACCTGCTCTGTAAGTAGTAAAGAAATGTTCTGATAAGGGACAAAAGGAAGAAAATGGCAAAAGGATCAGGCACGAATAGATATTTTCCTTTTGACATTTACTACATGGCAGACAATACATTGGTGCTATCCTCTTTCTGTCCCCCCAAAAGGTCTCCATGTTTTCTAGAATCATCTTTGGCTTATGACCCAGAGATAGCTGTTCTCTCTCCTGTCATTTTGTCTCTCTCCTCCAAATACTTCCTTCTTTTGAATAATCGCAGATCTGCCATAACTTGAAAAACCCATCAGCTGATCCTGTTGCCTTTCTAGAAAGCCACTTCCCCTGCCCTTTCTTACCGTCCCTCTGCCCAGCCCTCTCCTCCCATTCGTCCATGATGTTACTCCCTGCTTCCCCTCCTATTCCTATTTCGTCATTAGTAAAGTTGGTTTATAATTAAAATTTCTGTTTCATCATCACTCACCTATCCTCTTACTTTGAAATCCTTTACCACCTAACTTGAGTTCTTACCAAACTATTTTTAATGTTTTCACAAAAAAATCTATAATAGCCCTCTTTTTTAATATATATATACATATGTATGCATGTATGCATATATACACACATATATTACTGACAACTGCTATACTTACAGAAAACAAACCATGGTATTTCCCTCCCTTCCCCTGCTTTCTCCTTCGTAACTGTGCTCTCTGTCATATCCCCTCCCTCTCTCCATTAGTCTCTCTTTTAATATGATGTCATCATCTTTGCAACATAGTGCTGTGAAGAAGGAATGGAGGAGTGTCCAACACTGAAACATCTGACATCCTCCAAGGCTCAGGGTCCATTGCAGAAGAGTTGGCGGAAAGAATGTAAGAAGGATAGCCTCTTTTTTTCAAAAGTTTTGCAAAGTAGGGCCTCACTCTAGCTCAAGCTGACCTAGAACTCACTCTGTAGTCCCAGGCTGGCCATGCTCTCACAGCAAACCTCCTGCCTCTGCCTCCAGAATTCAGGGATTAAAGGGATGCACCAGTGCCTGGAAATAATCTTTTTTCTTTTTAAACAGAGGTAAGCAAGTCTCTGTCACAACATGACACTGTTTAGCCAGTCCTCTCCACAACATGCTTCCCTTCCTTCAAATTAGCCCTTCATTCCTTTTTTGTTCTTGTGGAACCCAGTAGTAGTATTCTTAGCTTCCTACTCTTTTTCTCTCCAACTCCATCCTAAAGAGATTCAAGGAGCATCTTGTCAGTGCAGTAATCATCTTTAGGACTTTTTTCTATAACATCTCCCTCTATCTCCAAATGCTTCTGCAGCACTCCACCTGGATTTTCTACAATCTGCCCAACTTCTCTCTTCCATAAGCCTTGTCACTTTGTGCATTATATGCCTTCTAGCATCTAGATCTGTAACGTGAGAGCCAAACCATCATTCTCACCTTGGCTAGAGGGTTGTTGCAATGATCAAGTGGTTTTTAATCAACATACTGCAGCTGAGCATAGTGGTACATTCCTGCAATATCAACACCTGGGAGGCTGAGGCAGGAGGATTGCAAGTTTGAAGCCTTGGGATATAGACTTGGGATAGAAAGATCCTATCTCAAAAAATAAATGCATAAATAAATAATGCAAAAATTAATCTATAAATCATTATAAGTGCATAAAGCATTATTAACATGCTAGTTCCCTCACTGGTCTTCATACTTTAAAAAGCCCTTCCTATGACTAAATCACAGGGTGAAAGGACAAAGCTCAATCCATTTCCCCTCCACCTCTTCCTTTGGAGGAGGCTTATGCAGTTCATCCCTCCCTTTCTAGCTCATTCCTCTTCACTCTTCTGCCCAGATCTTTGTTCATTAGTGCTTCCTGCTCGCAAATTTCTTAATTCAAGTGTTTCCCACTTTTCTTCATTTTGCTGCCTCTTAGAAAAATCTTCCTAAAATTTAACTTGCACCACACCTCTTCCAATTTCCTTAACTATTATTTCCACTACACATGAGAAAATATCCAAATTCTTCTGGTTACCTTTCAAATTCTCTACAACATAATCTTTTCTTTCTAGCCAAAATTACCTTCAGCTAATCCTGCTACTCACAAATATAAATATCTTATCTCCCTCTAGACTGAAAGCTACACACACACACACACACACACACACGCACACGTCATAAATTTATTTTGAGTAATTCCTATAGTATAGTCCAATCTCTATTGAGCAGAACATGTAGTATTTGAGCCATCATGTACTGAACACTCTAAGTGGGGTGATATGATCAAGTTGCAGTTAGCTTTGCATTGCTTGCAAAAAGCACCTGACAAAAAGCAGCTTGTGGGAGAAAAGGGTTTATTTTGGCTTACAGATAGTAGGGGAAGCTCCATGATGGCAGGGAAAAAAACAATGGTATGATGCAGAGGGTGGACATCACCTCCTGGCCAACATCAGGTAGACAATAGCACCAGGAGAGTGTGCCAAATACTGGCAAAGAGAAGCTAGCTATATCACTCATAAACCTGCCCCAACAATGCATCTTCTCCAGGAGGTTCCAATTCCCAAATTGCTGCCAGCTGGGGACCTAGCATTCAGAACAGATAAGTTTATGGGGGACACCTGAATCAAACCACCACAGATCATAAAATACAATCTGAAGGTCACTTGGGAAGTCAGACCTAAAGCCAAACAAAAAATGAGCAGCAAATGTCAATGTATGTGTTGGTGGTCTCATCTCAGTAGTAATGATCTAAAGTATCCTGAAGCCCAACTACTGAAACTTTATGGTAGAAGCAAAGGAGAAAAGAAAGATTTATATTAATTTCCACTGTGAAAACCATGAGCAAGAAACTTGACATTTGTTCACTTTAAAGACAGATGCCTACATCCATGAGTAAGTGAAACACTTCAGACCCAATCCTTCCCATGCAGAGTCCTTCCTAGTGGCACACAAATCCCCCACCCCATATGCTTACCAATAAGCAAGGTACAAACAGCAAGAGACTGTAATTATAACATTATCCAGAATGCACCCCATATTCTAGCACTGGGGCAATGCTAGTTTAATGTCAAGATTATGAAGTGTGGGGCTGGAGGGATGGCTTAGTGGTTAAGGCATTTGCTTGCAAAGCCAAAGGACCCAGGTTCAATTCCCCAGGACCCACATGCACAAGGGGGCACACGTGTCTGGAGTTTGTTTGTAATGGCTGGAAGCTCTGGCATGCCCATTCTCTCCCTCTCTCTTTCTCTATCAAATAAATAAATAAAAATAAAATACTTTAAGATTATGAGGCATGGCCTCTCTAGGCTTAGGAGACCAGCTGTTTTCTCCCAGACCCCTGAGGCCACAAAGAGACCATAAGATGTATCTATCTATCAAGAAGATTTGGACAAGAGAAAGTTCAGAAGAATTATTACACTGAGAGTGGCTAATGTTACTGAAACTCCTGATTCCAGGAAGACTCAGACAATATCTATCTATACTGCCTGGACTACACATGGGGAACTTCATGCAAATCATAAGATGCTGGGTGCAGTTTATGGAATTAGAAAAAGACAAAGGAGTGATGCTATGCTCAGAAACTCATGGACTAGTATTATGTTGCCTTTGCACATGAATGGTACTATAATTCATTAGCACATCCATTTGACACATTATTATTGGCCCTTTGCAGCATGCTAGGAGTTTTTAAGTGTCAGGGATAGAGAATAATTAGGACAGGCACATCATTAATTTACTGAGGAGGTAAGCAAGAGACCTGCAAGTGGATAAGATAATTGCAGATGGCGATAATTGATATAAGGAATTTATAACAGAATAAAAAGGATGGAGAATGAACATAGGATGGACAAATACTTCAAAAAGAGTCAATGAATAAAAAAAAATAGGAAAGAGGCAAGGATACCTTGTACATTTCTGCTATTTATCTATAGTCACTTCTGCCCAGTAGACATATTGCACTGCTTTTTAACACTTCAGTTAAGACTAGCACCATCATGACAACTGATGCCTCAATGCCCATATGTAGCTATGCAAGCCATTTTTCCTTAGAGTATTTGTCAAAATAGTATGCCTTTGCTATTCATGATCTGAATAGATATGGGCCCTAAACCACACATGATACCTTGAATATTTTCCTGATGTACCTCCTATAGTTTCCAAAACACTCAGATTTCCATGATCCTTATCTCTTCCATACTGAATGTTCACTGTAGGTAAAGTTGCTCTTCTTAATTTTCTCTGGCAGCAATTACCATTCACTAACTCTGACCCTGTGTCTTGTTATCAAAGCACAGATGCACATAAAAAGTATTTCATCCATTCCTTGGGAAGACAGATCTTTGTTAAGATTTAACTTCAGCTTTTGGTCACAGATACAAAATGCACCAAAGAATCAACTTGTAAAGAGAAAAGGTTTCTTTTCATTCACTGTTTTGGAGCTCCCAGTGGGTCTCACTGCTTAAATCCTGTGGCAAGGCAGGAGCACATCAAGACAAGAACACATGGTGGGGCAAAATTACTCAGCTCAGGGCTAGAGAGATGGCTTAAGCGCTTGTCTGTGAAGCTTAAGGACCTCGGTGCAAGGCTCAGTTCCCCAAGACCCCCGTAAGCCAGATGCACAAGGTAGTGCATGAATCTGGAGTTTGTTTGCAGTGGCTGGAGGCCCTGGAGCGCCCATTCTCTCTCTATCTATCTGGCTCTTTCTCTCTCTGTCTGTTGCTCTCAAATAAATAAATAAAAATGAACAAAAAATTAAAAAAAAACAATTACTCAGCTCACAGTTGGGACACCAGAGTAGGGATGAGGTTGGGGTTCCACCAACCACTATCCCTTTCAATAGTATATGCCTCTACTAACCTAAAAATCTTCCACAATGTACCAGCTCTTAAATGTCATGCTACTACCAACAGTAATATTCTTTAGGGACCATTCAATATTCCAACTATAGCAGACAGAAATCACTTCTTTGAAATTGTTTGGAGCAAGGTGGAAAACAGAAGCAGATGAGCAAGTTGTGGTACTGGTGCTGCCTTCCCACAACCTACATTGACTGAGAGTACTTTCTGAGAGTACTGAGAGTAAAATATATTTTACCCACAGATTCAGATATTCACCTAAGACAGATGATTCTACTTTCATCATATCTTATGCATATAAGACAAAAAAATCACTTAAAATAGATTCAAATTTCCCTTAAGTTTTGGCATTCTAAAATACCCTGTGCTATACAGCATAGAACTGTAGTTGTAAATTCAGTTTCAGCGAAATAATTCTTTCCAGTTCAACTTGAGTATATAAAACTGCATTAATGTAAGACCAAATTACCTCATTCTAATTCTCAGTGTTTTCCCTTTCATAGGTGGAATCTTTTGTTTTGTTTTGTTTGAAACCAGACTTTTTATGGGACATTACTACTTCAGGTACAGGTATTCTATGTGCATCTGTCCCTGCAGCTATGGTTTTAATTAGTGTGCCTGCTAGGCAGCTGTCATGTGCTGTGGGCTGCTCTGGGACACAGGTGTCTTCAGAGGGTTCCTCTTCTGGAACACAGGACTTAATGAGCCATTTCAGTAATAAGAGCCCTGTATGCAATCAGGAGCCTGAGCACTGGAGATGCCCCAAGCAACAGAACTGCTCATGAAGTTCTGAAGCTGTCTTTTGCATTTACACTTAAACATAACTCCCAAAAAAGAATAATTTCACCTGTGGTTTTCTGATCTAGGAAAGGAAGCCTGAATAAGGCCTGAAGATGTACAAATTATGTTAATACAATGGAGGTAAAATTGAATGTAGTCATGCAAAATGCATATGTCTTCTCTCAATGTCTATTTTTTAACCAAAGCTTGTTTTGTTTTTTTTCCCCTTAAGCAAGATGTGATACAAAAATTTAAGTAAATGCTTATAATTCCTATTTGATTAAAACTCTGATTATTCTTCATCTTCCTGTTATCTAGACATCAAAAACCATTGCAAGAGGAGGGATTAGTGGGTGCCTGGTGACTCCATACAATGGATTGAAACCAATCTAATTTAACACCTGTGTGCTCATCAATAAGTGTACTCAAGCACAAAAATGAGCAGTGTTGAGCGATTGTGACAATGACTGCATGACAAACCCATATTCTGTATCCAAACACTCGCCGACAAGAAGCTAATTGCAGTGATGAAAGGCACACCACTAAAAGCATGAGTAATCACTGCCACAATCCAAAGATAACCCACACTCCTTCACTACCAAGGTGCTGCAGCATTTATCTAACACCCACCTCTATACCATATGACAACCTTGTCTGTTGGACTCAGGAAACAAGGAAATTATTTTCCACTGCTATGTCTACAGTGGTGATGATTCTTTTCTGAGCACAGAGATTTAGTCATCAGTTATGGAATAAATACAAATACTGGTGTTTGTCATCACACTGCAGAAATGAAAGGTTAATAAATAGGACAGTTTGAGTCCCTTTCCCCAGTCTACCCCTGGTACCCATGAAACACAGACACCGTCTCCCCAGGATGTGTGACATACAACAAACTACTAGGGCAATGATAATGAGAAGAATGTCAAGATGCAGCCCCTGTGGTATCTAACAAGAGGCAATTCAAGGTACTGGTGCTTAATAACAGACACTGAACTTTAGAGCTCAATAACAAAAGGAACAGTAAGATTTTCTTCCTGAAATAACCAGGGTCATGAAGATCAACACTGAAGCCTATGGAACTAAAAAGCATCCATAGCCTCGCAATCTTACTAATCTCAGAGGTCAAGATCAGGATGATTTTCTGTTTCACCAATGTTCTTTGATCTTTTATCATCTAACAAGAACATACTTTGTATAAATACATCTTATGTTGGTATCATCTTTTCCCTCCTCCCTGACCCCATTCTGCAAAGGGGCCCTCCTCAGTGGGGTTGCTGGTATTCTTCACAGGGTTGTAGGTTATGCATTGTGGGAACAACAGTCAGTTATTAGGGGGAGGCTGGGCATGACATCCCATCCCGTGAATTGTACAATTTTTCAGCCCCCTCATCCACAAAATTCTCTGAGCCATGTTGGGTGATTTTTAAGTTTGCTTCAGTGATGAACTCTTAGGAGCCTCTGGATTTCTGCTTTGGTAGGTGTTGAGTATCCTCAGCGTCTGTCTTTTTTTTTTTTTTTTCGACGTAGGGTCTCACTCTAGCCCAGGCTGACCTGGAATTCACTATGGAGTCTCGGGGTGGCCTTGAACTCATGGCGATCCTCCTACCTCTGCCTCCCGAGTGCTGGGATTAAAGGCGTGCGCCACCATGCCCGGCTTAGCATCTGTCTTCTTTACCCTGGCACTGATTGTCAGGCTCAGGAAACAACACTCTTTCTCAACTCCCCATTTCCTCTGCAGTCTTTTTTTTTTTTTTCTTTCTTTCTTAACAGCCAGTAGGCCACAGAGCAATAAATACATGGCTGGCTTGAAGCTGGAAGCTATTCAAGTCCACTGAGTCACTGACCTCTCATTCACCTCACAAATATCATACAAAGTAGAAAGAAAAACCCAACCATCTATCAAAATTATCCAACTAACTGGGAAAAATGTTTTAGTCAGTATATTCTTGCTTATGAAGCACTAACAGTGATAACAAAAAGTCATCTGATTTCAAATCTATGAGTGTGACCTCCTATGCATGATCACATAAAAATGTGTGTAGACTAAATGCCAGTAAGTCAAGTCCTTTCCTGTGGCATACTGTTAATGGAAATATAATGAAGTAAACAGTATAGAAAAACTGAATTTTCATGCAGCCTAAGTGAATTTGTGGAGGCAGGAGGCATATGGATGTCCATGTTATTGTGCCAATATTTGGAGCCCATAGCTGAGACAGGGTGGGTGACAAGCAACTCGTAGACACAACCATTTTTTTTCCAGTATCTTCCTATACTCTCTCCTCTACTTATTTTATTTTTGCCATGTCACTTGTAACTTTATATTGGCTTTCAAGTGACACACAAAAGTATCTACATCAAGCAACATCTCATGATATTTTGTGAAGATTCATCCAGTTTTAACAGCTAGAAAGCAGATTACAAAGTCAGTATTTACTGATAAGACCCAGAAGTATGACGGACTTATACCCAGATCTACCCATCTAGCAGGTGGCAGAACAGAGGAAAAAGAACTTGCTCTTTTGGTGCCTGCCTAAGATTTTCCTTTACAGCTCTGCATCACAAGGAGGAAGCTAACACTAATTCTTATTCAAAATTAAATTCTATTAGATATTATGAAATTGTGCTGGGAATACTTCAAAAATGAAAAAGTATTTCCATTTAAATTAAATGTCCAACTAAGTCACAAAGACTGTACTTCAATAAGAATACTTTGTCCCGTTATAACAAGTAAAACTCACTTTTTTCTTAAATTAAGAGCTAGCTTATGCAAAATGATTCATTTATACCTCTGATTAAAACACGTCCTATCTTAGGTTTGTACCCTAGATTCTGAGGCTCGAGCACTCAGTAAAATGGCACAGTACAGCTCTGGCAGGTGCATGTGTCTAGGTTCTTACCATTTATCAGATTTTCTAAAGATCTGTAACTCCTCCCAAAGATTAATATCTATTCCAGACAGAGCTGAGGTTTTGGCAAAATTAAGGAATCTTTACTCCAAAATAAGTTTCTCTCAATCGTTTCTAAATCTCTTCAAGTCTCATAAATGCTTTTAAATTCACAAAGGAAATCCATAAGGTCCACAAAGGGAAGCATACTCTGGCTCTCACTGGAATAGGCAGCAATTTATTGAGTCTGCAGTGATGAAAACTTAATGCAAAGCTTTTTTACTTCATTTCAGGCAGGATTTAAACCTCAGGTGGGATGTTGTCAGCAGAGAAACCACTTCCATTTGTTCCCTTCTCCTATTTTTTTCCTCCCTAAAAAGAGCCTTATATTTACTTAACTTGAATTTTGCTGGCAAGCTTTCTCTTCTGAATACTCAAGTAACTGGTACTGAAATTATTCCACCTGGGATGAAAAAGAAAAGGCTGAACTCTAACTTTATATTGGCTTTCAAATACATGAAGGTTCTCAGAGAGGAGGTGGTAACCAAAGTAAATGGTTGTCTTTGAGCTAAAGTATGAGGACTCTGAGCATGCACTATGTATTTCCTGACATGAAGCATTTATAATAGGAAAATGAAGGATCCTTTTTGAAGTTCTTAAAAATAGGAACTGGACACAATGAAACATGCATATAGTCTCAGCTTTGTGACAGGCTAAGACTAGAAGATCATTTGAGTGAATACAGGAGTTTAGGACCAACCTAGACAACATAGTGAGACTTCTATCCCAAAAATAAAACAAAGCAAAATGAAAAAAAAAAAAAACTACACTGTCACTTAAAGTCAGCGGTATGAATTTTTACCAGGGATAGTTCATTCTTGTCATGTAAATCCAAGGACATGGCTAGCAAGTCAAGATTTGGGACACTAGCACAGTCATCTCCCCAGTGAGGGAATGTATCTGCCAGTCCCATCCTTCAGCCAGTCTCACTGTCAATTACCAGGACCTATTCCTATAAGAGGTGAGACCGGTTTCCAGTGGGAGGGAGCGTGCTTTCTAACTGTATCCTCAGTCTCCACCAGTCCTTCAGAGATCCTAGGTTTTTAAAACCAGCAATGTGTAAGAAGCAGAAAATACATGCATGCCAATTAAAGAAGTAATCAGTAGAACTCCTTTTCTCTGCTCTTAAGGAAAGAGTACAACTCAGTTCTGGTTTCAAAACAAATAGATCAGCCCTCATCTTCTTTTCTGTTGGATAACTCTGCCAATCTTAGACCTTCCAACTGAGCTAAGACATGTATGTGCAGATAATAGAGGTGAACCTACCTCCCACCATTGTGTTCTCACAGGCTCAGAGACACTGAGCTGTTCAGGAATCCTATATGTGATATGGTCAACTCTTTTTACCCCTTAGCCACTACTCCCAAGTAATCACTCATTTTCTGCCAGATCCCCTCCAGGAGAGAACCTCATCACCTGTGATCAGCCCATCCCAAACCTCTGGTACTATAGAGAACTCTGTGGAACTCTCATTCCCAGAGCTAAACCTCAGAACATTCTCCAGAGCAGTGCAATTTCAAGACAATGGGCTGTCTATTATCTCTGTGGCTGAAGAGCTGAAGTCCCATCTGATAAATGCCACTTCCTCCCTCTTTAAGAAACAATATAATATGAAAACTATGTCAAAATAAGTAAGTTATGACTGCTCACAGAACTCTAATCTAAAGAAGCTACAGGTTTAAATAGGATGAAAATATTTATGTAGGCAGTAAGGGAAGCTGTCATAAAGCCAGAATCCCAGTAGAAATAAAAAGATCCTAATAGTGCACTGTGGTTCAAAAAGTATTTTAAAAGTATTCATGCTATAGTTCTATAATATTACCAATGTTAAATCATGTATTGGTTAATAAAACACTCAATGGTAGAAGGCATTGTCAACTTCTCTAAAGAACATAGACCCAACAACTATATAACAACAGAAAAGCAAGACATTATCCTTTTCCTGGACAAATCCAAGGTACTATGGACATGCATCAGGAAAAAGATGAACAATTGCTAAAGTTTTGTTCCTTCCCACAAATTCATGTGGGGCATTTGGAGGTGAGAAGATATAAGGGGAGCTCTCACAAATGTGATCAGCCTCAGTAACAGAGGCTCCAGACACCTGTTTGGCCTTCCAGCCATGCAAGGACACAGTAAGAAGGTAGCACCTGTAAGTAAAGGACCCTGACTAGACACTGAATCTACTATCTCCTTGATCTTGGGCTTTCCAGCCTCTTACTGTGAATTATGTTAGTTAGTTACTTACACACCACCTAGTCATTTTTGCTGCTTGTAGCCAAACAAGAACAACACAGCCACTCATATGATTAAGGGCTGAGGTATAAGAATCAACTGCACAGAGACTCTCCAATTGGAGATAAGTGCAGCAAGGAAATGGGATTAAAGTCTGTCAAAAATCTATAATGGTACAAATAGGGCCTATTTCTTCAAGAGATAGGTTTGTGTTCCCCATTAGTATCCTCAAAAGTGAGGGCTGGGAAAACATTATCCTTGGATTACACAGAACCCTGACAATGCTTTGTACCCAGCAGGTGTTCAACACACATTTATATAGAACTGAACTGCACTTTTTCAAGGAAAACGAGTCTGAAAAGTAGCTCATTTTGACTACTTAGGCTTTCTTAGAAAAGGAGTGAGAGGGCCAATCATAAGCTCAGCGTAGCTGTGAGTCTGAAAGAAGATGGGAGGATATAGACTCACAGAAGAGTTCTGTAAGCTATGAAGAAAGACCATTCAGTGTCCATAGAATGGAGAATTAAAATCCTTCCCCTCTTTTTAAATTTCTTTATTCTATTTTTACTTTTAAAACATTACTCCGTAGTTCTATCATTACATTCATTTCCTTTTCTGCTGCAAGTCCACGATTTAAACTTCCAGTGTCACTAACAACTTGAATTCTATAAACCCAAGCAATGTAGATAAGCAAACACTGTTCTGAGCCTCTTACTTTTTATATTTCTTCATCCTATCTATGGCTTTCAACTACATGTCTTAGCATAATTGTGTGCCCTTAATTAAATCTAACTTACCAGCCATTTTTTTTTAATGTGAAAACTCATGGCAATGTCCTTGGGTTTATAGCACCATTATTGTTATGACGAGCTATTCAACCTCAGCTTATTGCTTGACTTAAGTTAATAGAGGGTTTAGAGTTTCATATTCGTAGTAGTAACTTCACTTATGGAAATAAATGTTGTGCTGTTTGCTTTCCCCCGGCTATTCAACATACTTTAGGCTCAAGGGCTGCCTGGATGCTTGGCCTTGGTGCCATGGCAGAAGATAAACATCCTCACATAGTCCCAATGAGTCAATGTTTTCCTTCCTTAAGGTGCCAATGTAATGACACTCTGGCCTGAGTATGCAGGAGGTAGCAATTAGAAACAGGGTGCATCTCAAAAGCAACGGTGAGGGAAGAGCATGATAAAAGGTAATGATTTCTCTTTCCAAATATGTGGCAATTTCTAGATTTCAAAGGAATGACAGACAGATACACTCTATGAAAGGATCTGATGTGTGTGTTTGTCTTGTCCTAATTCCATTAATACCAGGCTTGTTGGCTGTGAGCACAGGGTCAAGTATTTTCTTCTTACTTAGCACTTCCTAGTCAGTTATTATCTGTATCAGTTTTCTTTTACCCACGTTGATTTTATTAAAATTAGGTGTTTTTCAGTCGCTTCACTTTCGTTAACCAAAGTATTTTTTTGAAACAACATGTTTTTATAGTCAATCTATGATACCTTTAAGTCATAGAGTGTTTAAATATACAAGGTGTTCATGAATGTAAAAGTGATTCAAGTTCACTGCACAAACAGGCTAGAAAGGATGAAAAAAAAAGGCTTAGTAGCCCATAATGCCACCAATCAAGGCACTTTTTGGTAACAAACATTTATAAAACTGGAATCATACTCAGCACACTGATTTATGTACTTATTTTTCCAGTTAAGACATGAATATTTTCTCCTTTGTACAATGATTTTTATTTTATTTTATTTTATTTATTTTTGGTTTTTCAAGGTAGGACCTCGCTCTAGGCAAGGCTGACATGGAATTCACTATATAGTCTCAGGCTGGCCTCAAACTCACAGCAATCCTCCTTACCTCAGCCTTCTAAGTGCTAGGATTAAAGGCAATGCACCACCAAGCCCAGCCCGTACAAATTAAACTTTAGTGGGACACAGAAAATGCCTGCTTCTTAACCTTCCATGTCTTTATAATTTTTACCAATTTTATAGGTAATATGTTATGGCACTGATATTTTCATTTGTATGACTTTAAATTCATTTGTCTGTGTGCTTTTTGGATAGCTAGAACCTTCCTTGGTGAGTTATCTGCTTTAGATCTATTTCTCTTTTAGAACCTCGGTTTTATTTTAGTTTTCCTAATTCATAGGCAATATCCCAAAGTTGTTATCCCTGCACAAGGTTCTTTCTCAAACCAGGGAAGTCACACACATTAGCAAGGGCAATTTGGGACCAAACTACTAACTTCTGGAATTCACTTTGAAGTTCTAAGGTTAAAAATCAAAGAATGTAAATATAATAGAAAAATTCAATCCATTTACTCCTTGGGTTATTTAAATTTCTGAGTCTTATTCTAGGATGCTAGCTACTAGAAATATTCCTTATAATTCTCCAGATCTGATGTCCCATTTGTCTTTATATTATAGACCCAGGATATTGAATTGACTAGAAAACTGCAAAGAGAAAAAGAAGATGGTGGAGGAGGGGAGGCTGGAGGAGAAGCAGATGGTCTTTAAACATTGAGCACAGTAAAATTGAGACTAAACATTCAGAAAGAAAGCTCAGATGAAAATAACACAGAAAATAAGGATAGACAGTGGGGGAAACTGCAAATTAAATACAGAGGAGGGGTCATCAGTAAAGGAAGCTGAGACCATTCCATGCTTTCTTTTTTTTAATTCTTATTTATTTATTTTAGAGAGAGAGAGGGAGGGAGGTAGAGAGAATTGGCATGTCAGGGCCTCAGCCACTGAAATTGAATTCCAGACACTTGTGCCACCTAGTGGGCATGTGCAACCTTGTGCTTGCCTCACCTTTGTGCTTCTGGCTTTTGTGGGCTCTGGAGAGTGGAACATGGGTCCTTAGGCTTCACAGGCAAGTGCCTTAACTGCTAAGCCATCTCTCCAGCCCCATTCCATGCTTTCTGAATTAGGTTCACTCATCTGCAGCTACTACATACAGGTAACCTCTCTGATTACAATGTGTGAGTACACATACATACTTACATATATACATACATACGGAGGCATATATAGGATAATTGGTAAATTATTAAACATAGTTGTAAGCCTTGCCCCTTAAGAATTATTCCTACATGGTCAGCTGATCGCAATACATTTGTAAGAGATTAGCAATCGATTCAATGAAATCTAAATTCTACTTAATCCCAAGAGCCTGATACAAGTATGTGCTATTTAGTTTCCCTAAAGAAGACAACCTTGGGGTCTACTCTGCATCTGCCCTAATGGCTACACTTTGCTCTGCATAGTTTATGTTTTTTCAATAATTAACATAAAAGATGACCCTCACTGACATGTAACTCCCAGAACCAGCATGGGGCTATCATCCACAATGAGCTTTTGATCCGAGAGACCTACAAGGTTTCCTAAAAGACAGACAGATTTCTGTCAGAGTACTTGATGACCCACCAAAGGCTAGTGATAAGACCCTACTGCTGAAGACACCTTATGTGATTGACATGCAAATTAGAATGGCATGGCTGGAAGTTGGAAGAGTCAGTCCCCAGACAGTCAGCGCGTCTAGTCCCAGAAGGTGCTACATGGGCGACTGGGGGAATATGACTAATATCTGTCGAAGCAACGCATGGTCTAACCTACTTAGCAGCAAATAACTTGTTGTGATGCCCACACAAGTGCAGTGGTGGCACACAGCCATGGTAGGGAACCAACTGCTCTCAATTCGGCTAACTGATCCCCTCACTGGTATGAGACCCATAGCTGGAGCTGGGAAACAAGTCAGAACCATATCCAAACATAAACCTACTCTCCAATATCAAGCTACCGTCAATTGTGGGCTACGAGAGGGCCTACACCTATTAAATTCTCTATTAAAAAAAGAAGGGTTATCTCATTTGTCCTGATGCTAACTTACTCTCCGTTGGAGAATCTGCTTCTCTTTTTCAGATAGATGTAGATCCTAAGGAGAGAGCCACCCCATCATACCTCAAAGGGCCCCGGCTGCAACTAAGAAAAATTGGCGAAACAAGCAAGGGCACTGTTTTCCTGATGAACCGGATACCAGCACAAGGGGGAAGGAGATCAGCATAGAGAAAAATCAACTCCTACCAAATCAGAGAGCCAGAGCCTCAAAGCCCCCCAACACTTCATCACTGAAGCAGACCCAACATGGCTCAGGGAAATTTTGCGGAAGAGGGGGCGGAAAGAATGTCAGAGCCACATGTTGGGTCATGATATGCAGAGACAATTAGCTTACCCATAACTGTGAGCTAACTCCACAATGCATGACCAGTATACCTCAACAAGGAGGGGCCAAGAGGAGGGGGTAGGTCATGGATGAGCCTAATAATGGTACCAAACTGACTGTAAAAAAAAAATAAAATAAAAAATAAAAATGAAAAAAAAAGATGACCCTCATATATATCTTAATTATCTGTCTTTTCCTTCATATAAAATGATACAATTCACTGCTGTGGGTTACTTGAGAACCATTAATGTGTGTTAGTATGATCACTACTATTACTATCAACATATCCTGGAATAGCATCAAATGCCTGACAAAAATCTCTGCTAACAAAGCAGAGACTTGACTTTCAAAGGCCTGGTGGTGTTGTTCACCATCTGATGGGACAGGCTCAACAGCTGTAAGACCTGTCTTTTATTGACTTCAACAGAGCCAGGAGGCAAACAACATAATTACTTGGGAAACTGGTGAGCAAAAAACAATCACTTTCCCCTGAATTCTTTGCATAAAGCGGTTTTAGATAATTGCTTAAGCAGTGGCTCCACACTGATCTGAACTTAAAGTAAGAAGGGATGCACATTTCTGAAGGCTGAGTTCTATAATCCCAGTCCAGAGTGCCAGCAGAGCAACAAAATTCATCTAAATAACATTAGTTTTCATTTCACTCACTTTGGAATAAATGCACTTCAAAGAGCTTAGAAGACACTGCTTTTCAAGCATGAAAAAGAGCTGGGCATGGTGGTGCATGCCTTTAATCCCAGCACTGGGAGGCAGAGGTAGGAGGATCTGTGAGTTCAAGGCCACCCAGAGACTACATGGTAAGTTCCAGGTCAGCCTGGGCTAGGGTGAGACCCTACCTCGGAAAAAAAAAAAAAAAGCACTTTGCTCTTTTACACAAAATAAAAACTATTTTCCTCTTAGGTTACAACAGGAAGCTTTGTTTTTGCACCTTTGTTTCGGTCTTTTATTTTTTAATTTTACATTGTAGTATAAGCACTCTTTAATATTTAAAATATCAGGCTTCAGGTATTCTGGTAACAGAGGCTAGAGTAGAAATAAGACAGAGAGTGAATAAGTGAACAATGTCGTGAAGACTGATATATGAGAATCAATCACCTCCAGTACATCAGTGCATTGACTCCTCCATACAAAAGGAACCCAGGAAGCTTTGAAATTCAGTCCTAAAACTGTAAAACTAAAAGAGATCATCTTCACTCTGCTTTCAGTTCCAGTCCCATGAAAAAATGCTTATTTGTAGTATGATATGAAAGATCTATAGAAAATAAGTGTACAGTCTCATTTTTAGAAGCTTAGACTGAGCATTAAGGCTGCTTCAGAACTAACCTGAAAAATTATCTAAGTGAGTTTTGCTTTGTTTGGATAACTTATATGATCATAAACATGCCACAGCTCTATGGATGACTTAACAGAAAAGGAAAGATGCATATTAATAAATCTACAAACTTAAAAACAAAATAGTATATTATTACCATCTGTTCTAGTTGTTTCCAGTCCAACTGTGCCTAACCCTCAGCCCATCAGAAGGACCTGGTTAATACACAAGAACTGTTGGTTGTTGGAAACTCTTGCCAGAGCACTTAACAGCCCCTCTCATTTGTTCAGTGATTTTATAGGTCTCTGGTACTGAGCAGAGGTGGGACAGCTTGCAGGGTGTGAGGAGGCAAGATAAAACCACCCCGCTGTGTAGATTTAGTCCATTTGCACTGCCTCTCAGACAGAAAACAAATTGCAACCTCTCACAAAGGGGCCCCTTTCTGCACTAGCAAGCCTGAAAAATGCAGGCAAAAATGAGTAAATCAAGCAACTTCACATCAGGAAGAAAAAAAAAATGGCTACCACTCCAACAGCTGCTCTTATAATTAACAACAGATTTCATCACTAAACTCTTGCCGGTTATGTCCACAGCAAAACAAACACACAGATGTGAGGCCTTTACATACAAAAAAAAAAAAAAAAAATTACTCTGAGAACCAAATCAAACTTACCTTTTGTGCTTGAAAATGTTCCCTTAAAAAGATCATCTAATCAGTGAAAAAGTATAAGACAATCTCCAAGCTTAAGTACAACTATATTTCTGTCATCATCCTGCAACTAAATTTATTTTGGCATTCTACCAAATTCGCTTTCTTCTTACATATTCAGAATTGCAATGGACTGCCACAGACATGACCTCTTTCAAATAATGAAAATGTGCTGCCCGTTTCTTTTACTCATAAAATTGGCTAAATTTATTGCTGCCTCATTTATCCATGTTTTAAAGGGCTACATGGCACATGCAATAAAAGGAATCACATCCGACCTTTGTAAAGGTAAATTGGTGTGAATCATAGAAATAAAATTAATGAAATGGTAAAATTACAGTAAAAAGTGATGGGTAGGGATAAATTAATGGAAGGCCACTTCACTACCATGAGAAAGAGCAACCTACAGTTCATATAAGAAGGATGAATCTCTTTTCAGCAACTAAACAAAAGAAATCAATAATATAAGGTGAGAAAAGAGACAAAAATGTCTTCATTATTAGATGTCAGGATGGTAGTCACCCTTGGAAGGGTGAGGTTGCTATGCATTAGGGACCATTAGGGACCCAGTAGGGCTTTTAATCTGGGTGATGGGTCCCCAGGTATATTTAAAGTATAAAAAATATTCATGTTGTATATTTAGAATCTCTTTTCTGCATTCAAACAAGAGAAAACAAAATAGATAAGGCATATGCTTGGTTTCATGACTTTCAACTTGTCAACCTTAAGTTCTTTCATCCATAGAATCTTCACATGTCACAGTTTATCCTATGTCCAAAAAGCTTCATGATGCTAGCAACAGTGCCCTTGCTAATAGTTTGCACATGTTTCTCTTTATAAATGACAAAACCGGCAAACTATCAAAGCTTAAATTACTAACAAAATGTCCAGGACAATCTCTTGTGTAATACTTTAAACTGACTTTCCTCCCAAGATGTGAATGGTAAATAATTTATATTATGTACTACATTATCACTACTACAATTTAAACCAAAAGAACAGTTTTAAACCTGTAATTTTTAGTATAATGTGGTTCTATGTGCATTCTAAAAATAACTTATTACATTGTTTTACCTATAAAACTATGCTCCATACAGAAATCTATAGGTATAACTAGGCCAATCCAAAGGCAAAAAACATGCAAAATAATGTCTGCACAGACTGGTCTTGTATTTCCCAAGACCCAACATGTAAAATTATTATATGTTAATAAAAAATTTTAAGAGGGAATTTTTAACTGAATTGATTTGATCATTATACACTATATATATGATGCATTGAAATGATACTTGTATACCATAAATTTAAATAATCAAAATTTAAATAATTCTACAAAATATTATAAAACATTCCCACTGCAAATATTTCCAAGCCTAGTACAGTGAGGTTAACTAGTATTTAAATAGTGGACTTCTCAGTCAGAATTATACTTTCCTAAGTTGAATTTTATTTTTTGTTTTTGGTTTTCAAGGTAGGGTCTCACTCTAGCCCAGTAATTTACTATGTAGTCTCAGGTTGGCTTCCAACTCATCGTGATCCTCCTACCTCTGCCTCCCGAATGCTGGGATTAAAGGTGTGTACCACCACGCCTGGCTTCCAAGTTGAAATACTAAGTTCCTACAGAAGTAAGATAGGAACAAGCATGGTCTGCTGGAGTTGCAGAGCAGGCAGGATGTCCACACAGGCTTTTTACCCAGCTATGTCTTTGCTGAATGAAAGGGTTATCGTTACCAACATAATCAGGCACACTCTGCTCTAAATGGCTTCACAGCTGCACTTCTCAATTGGTGACCATCAATGCATGAACCAGGGGTCAAAGGCATAAAGAGACATTCTTTACTCTAAGAGGAGGGTCTGGATGACCTTCCCCCTTTGTGTTTGTTCATCTATTTCAACATTGTTGCAAAGGCTGAATTCTCTTCTGATAGCTTGATCCTACGCATTAATTAAGGTTTAAACCATTAAAATTGAAAGAAATGAGGATGGAGAATTTTAGCCACAGTCTGTGTTCATCTATCTGGTGTCCTCATTTGTAAGTGAAAGTCCAGAGAATTACTTAGCGCAAGAAAACACTCCACATATTCAGTGTTTGTTGAGGTGAACTGAAATAGTGCTATGCTAAATTTTGCTCTCACCTGCAATAATTTTGAAACAGATGGCCATTGTGGGGTTAGTTATTAGGCTAATGTTCTTTTAGATCCTCCCATCGATGTCAGTCTGAGATCTAGCTGGAGATGCAGGGCAGTATTAGGCTCCTTTAATTTTAACTTCCTCTAAATTTTAACTGGAACAAGAATGTTACCTTGACTTTTACTTACTTTAAAGAACTCTTTTACAGGCACAATATGAGGAAACTACAACAGTATCCTTAATGAAATTATAAGATTTCATATAACTACCCATGCTTAGAGTACAGTATTTTCCCACTGACCATCTGCTACCCCAGAGGAAGGTTATCTCCATGAGCTCATTCTTACAATATTCATAGGCTTCAAACATGTAATCTCTGGTGTTTAAGAACGTAAAGTTCAGCCAGAACTCTTACAGGATGTAAGATATAAAATGTACTATATTCTCAATCTCCAGCCTGGGATAATGCTCACTTGTAAAAAACTATGATCCTTTTAAGAAAAGAATTATGTGTGATTTTTTAAAGCTTTTGTATTTAATTCAATATTAATTTCTGAAGTACCTTCATTCTAAGCACTGGACTCAGTGCAAAGCATATAAAGATGACTAAGAAAGGGTACCATCTCTCAAGGAACTCATGGACCAAGAAAAGAGGGAGCTATATGAATGCAATGAAACCATGGAGGGACGGAGGGAGGGATAACAGATAAGCCAAATAGTGGGTGGAGGGAAAGATATGTGCAGGAATCCAGAAGACAGCTCATTCTCTGAGGAGAGTAGGTTTTGAAGAAAAAGTAACACAGAAGTTTTAGTGACAGTTGCCTGGATGGGTTGGGGTGGATAAATGCACAGTAAAAGCATAGAGGCATGGAAGTACATGGCACGCTGAGGTCAGGGGCAACAGTAAGTTTTGAGTGTACACTGTCTTCAGGTTATAGCTCAAAGGCAAGTTGGTGTCAGATTTTGAAGGGTCCCACCCACTGAACTCAAGGCTCTACATTTTCATCTACTAGCTTTGTATTCTTTTAAGTATTTTTTAAATTATTTATTTATTTATTTGACAGAGTGAGAGAACGGGCACCCCAGAACCTCAGCCACTGCAAACAAACTCCAGATGTGTGTGCCCCCTTGTACATCTACCTAACATGGGTCCTGGGGAATCAAGCCTGGGTCCTTTTGCTTTGCAGGCCAATATCTTAACCACTAAGCCATCACTCCAGCCCTGTATTTTCTTTTTAAAATATTTAATTAATTAATTAATTTGTGTATGAGAGAGAGAATGAATGAGTGTGTCAGGGCTTTTAGCTACTGCAAATGAATTCCAGCTGCATGTTCTACTTTGTGTATCTGGCTTTACATGGGTACTGAGGAACTGAACTCAGGTCATTAGCAATTGTAGACAAGCACCTTAACCACTGAGTCATCTCTCCAGCATACCTTTGTATTTTCTAGCAAATGTTTCCCAAAATACTAATTCTGTGAGGTGCTCTACAAAACATAACAAAACAAAACAAAAATACTGGGGTCAAGTTCATTTGGGAAATGCTATGCCAAATAATCTCCTTTCAGAGATTCGTACTATACACTGGTATCAAGGATACTGAGAAATGCAGAAATGAAGAAACTAGTTTTGGGGGCTTGTTTGTGTTGTAAATACCTGCAGGCAATACTAAAAGCTGCTCTAGGAAAAGTGGGTAGCAAATGGACCTACTGGAACATCACTACATGATATAACCTAGATCCAATTTATTTTTGATGGTTCTTTTTATAAATACATATGTATTTATTTGCATGGAGAGAATGCCAGGATCTCTTGCCACTGCACACAAATGCTCATCCTGCTTTATGTGAGTAGCTGGGGAATGGAACCAGGGTCTTTACAAGGAATTTCAGAGAAGCCTGCTTTGCAGAAGTCAGCATGGTCAGCACTGGTCATTTTCAAAAGGGATGTCTACAAAAGCAACCATTTGAACACATGTCAAGGAAACTAAAATTGTGGGGCCTTGGTTTACAAGGAAAGCCAAGACAAGAAATAAACACTGCTGTCACTGAGACCGTACATGGAATCACTGAGTACATAAAGTCCCTACAGGAAAATTCAGGGCAAAAAGAGGACTACATCAACATGCCAACATTTTAATGTATGAAATATCACTTCAATTTATCAGCTTTATGAGCAAACAGTATATTAGGTTATTTATTTATTATTTACTCATTCATTTATTTGATGGGGGTAGGGAGAGAGAGACAAGGTATGCCAGGACCTCTCACCACTATAAACAACTCCAGATACACTCACCACTTAGTGTATCTGGCTTTACATGTGTACTGGGGAACTGAACCCAGACCATCTGGCTTTGTAAGCAAGTACCTTTAATGGCTGATCCATTTGTCCAGCCCTGGTATTATTTCACATTATCCAGAACAGAACATAGTGCTGCTGAGACTGACAAAATGTCCAATTTTATTTTATTGTTGGTCATGGTGTAAAGGAAGAAAAAGATTCTGCAACAGAAAAGGGTCCTAATTATACCTGAAGGTCAGAACAATTCAAAAAACCAACTAAAGCCCTGTAGCTAATCTAATGATTACAAAGGAAGAGAGAGGAAAAGAGGTGAGTGAGGGAAGACAGACATACAAACAGCTTGGTTCAGGTCTGTTAAAGGAGTCTGAAAAGTTCATTTGTGAATTTTAATAAAACTACATTTTAATCCTCTGAACAAAGACTGAAATTAGTTCCAAATATATTCCCTATCATTTTATTTGTTTCTAAGTACTTGAGAATGCAAAAATGTTCATGTAATTGACTTGAAAGGTAAGATTATTAGCAGATGTTAGAAAAAGCATTTTGCTGGTTTCACATGTTCTCTCTTAAATTTTAATTGTTATGATATGTTAACACTATAAGTTGAATCAAGTATTAGTGGAATATCATGGGGATGTGAGCCTGTACTCTCCTGTCATGGTGGTCAAGAGAGGCAAGATCCTAACAAACACTAAGCCCTGCAACCACTCAACGTGCCCAATCTGTGCTCAAGGAGGAGACATCCAGGAAGAAGCAGAATAGCACCCCTAGATCCAGTTCAGGGGAGACCCCAGTGGCAACCACTTAATTGCACATAATGTTTTTCAGACATCAGTTATGAAGTCCTTAAACATGTTAGTACATTAACAGTTGTAACTTTATATTAAATATAATGGAATTTACAAGTATCTCAGAGGATGAAAAGAAAACCCATGAAATTATAGTATTTTGATTTCCAATGTAAATACTGAATACATAACACTACTGAACCATTCACCTAAAAATTGATTAAGAAAATAAATTTTATTTTCTGTTTTTTCATTCCAATTAAAATTTAAACTAATGATGAAATTAAATTACCTTTAGTGTACATTTGTCCATAAAATATTTGTTCTATACTCTGAAGGGAAGAGGGAGCCTGCCAGTTTCCTAGGCTGGGGAAGAAAGCAGGAAACTGGATGTGCAGAATGACTCACCAGATGATGCTATCAGGAGTATTGATTATTAAAGAGAAAATGAGGGCTGGAGAGATGCCTTAGAAGTTAAGATGCTTGCCTGCAAAGCCAAAGGAACCAGGTTTGATTCCCTAGGACCCACATAAACCCGATGCACAAGTTGGCACATGCATCTGGAGTTCATCTGTAGCAGCTGGAGGCCTTGGTACACCCATTCTCTCCTTCTCCCTCTCTCTCAAATAAATAAATAAAATATTTTTTAAAAGAGAAAATGAGTGCAGTGTCACTCAAAAGGAAGAAAAGCTAGTGAAAGAGTGAAATATTTAAATAAGACAGTACCAAGATTTGGAAGAGTATGAGAGACTGCTGAGAACATCCCCATAAGCCATGGATACGGTAAGGTCACATAGGAGAAATCTAAGAGAACCCCAGACACCAATTTACTTATGGTCAATCTGTGTTTAAGTAAGGAAACAAAAAGGAAGGAGCTGGGCAAGCAAGGTGGCAGTGGAGATGTCTCTTGACCACAAATGTCCCCCCAAAGATATCCTTCTCTGGCATGTCCCGGCAATGTAAAGCAATCCCAAGTGCGTCTAACTTTGACACAGTCAGCTTCTTCCCAAAGGTGAACCTGCTCACCACTCCCATGCAGTTTTCCTTGGATGCTTGCCCACGTGGGGAAGAGAGATTAAACACAGAAAGGTGAAAACCCTTTAACTTCAAATGTGATGAAACTAAAGAAATTTCTGGAAGGTAAAAAAGTCTGTTCTAAAAATTGCTCTAGGAAAATGAGTAGAACTAAGGAACTTTAAACCTTTCACAATCCTATGCGCTAAGGCGATCTGACAATTGCTGAACTTCCTTCAAGTTTGAATACTGGTACTTGCCAACAACTCTGATACTCTCTTAATCTTCACAAAAAGGTCACTTGGCATGTCTACATCAACCACCCTGGCAGTCTCTTCTGATAAAATATCAGGTCAGTCTTTGCTGTTCAACAGTCACAAGGCTTGGACATATCTTCCCCATTCCAACATCTGGGAGTAAGGGCAACCTAAGTCAGAATGCTATTATACCCAAGTTGGAGACTCTTACCTGAGGTATAGCACTGAAAGAGGGGGGAGGAGGAAATAAAGGTTTCCAAATAAATTCCAGGATCCTAACACAAATTGTTTTAGTGCTGCAAGATTAAATGGAACTTCTAATACAAGAAGCCCAGCCAATTTCTAGGAGGGGTGGGACCAGTACTTAAAAAAGCAAAGTAGAATCATTTTCATGACAATGAATACATTTGGACTATCTTCCATGTCTCTGCCCTTTAAATTTAAGCATAAATACTTGTTATTCATTTAAAATGTAGGTCTACTTTAATTTCTAATGTTATGGATTTCTAAAAAATTGATTTTATTATATAATTTTGCTTCTATTTACTCTATGAAATACAGCTCAGAAAAAAATGTGGTCATAAACCTGTTGGTATAAAGATAAGCAGTTTATTTAATATCTAATTAAATGTGGTCACCAGAGAAATCACAGCTTATGAAACTTTATCAGAAAAAAGATTAATCCACTTCAAGCTTAACCCAAATGTCATATGAGAACTCATGAATTTATATAGGAATCCACTTATTATCCAAAGAAATTTTCATATTGACTAAAAAGAACCTATATGACTGACTATATTTATCCTTACTTCTTAATATCCTTACTTACTTTATATACTTTGTAGCTATCACTGATTTCCAGAACAAGTATCAAACTAGAATAACATGATAGGGAACCTTTTTCCATCTTTGAAGAATTTCTAAACTATTCTAAAATTCATGAATTTGTAGTCCTCATTTTTTCATAAATCCAAAAGATTACACAGACTGACTATAGTATTTTAATTCAAAACCAATACTTCAAAAAAATGAACACTATACATTTTTATGTTGTATTTAGGTAGGAGGAAAATTATTCATTCTTCTTAAAAACTCAAAATCATGGAGGCAAAGGACAAAGAGACAAAGACAGACAAGGAGATAGAGAAAGGTAGAGTCAGGCAGATAGATGAACATCAGACAGACAGAGAAACAAAAGTGGACATACTTTCTATGATAATTAAAACCCAAGATAACCACCTAACTTCCCAGCCTAAAGCTAGCATCAGGTGACTCAAGTGGACCATGGGATGTGATGTGGTTTGTGCTCCCTCCAGGTAGCAAAATTATGGACAAATTATTCCCATCCCAGCACTGGGATTGCTGGATCATATACAAGTTCTGTCTTTAAGTTTTTGGAAGAACTAACATGTTTCTCAAAATGGGCATACTAATTTACATCCCTGCAAACACTGTCCACATGATCCCAAATGGCCATATTCCTTTTCAAATGAGGAAGAGGTAGAGGAAAGGGATGGGAAATCACTGACAAATAGGAAAAGCTTAGAAAAATGAGTGAATGCAACTGAAAAAAAAAAACGAATCAAAGCAATTAGAGAGAAATTAATATGAAAGAAAAACAAAAGGACTAAACAAATAGTAATCCCTTTAAGAGGTAAATAAATAATATATGCAAACACTTAATTTTTTTTTTTTACTTCCCTGAACTAAAACAACAAAGTGACCTTCAGTGTGAAAGAGCCCTCTGTGATTCAGGAATTGCTTAATATTGAGATGTGACTCTCAATAATATTGTGGTAAAATTGCAGAAATCAAAAGAAGAGACTCTAGATATTCAAGAGGAAAGAACAAATCATCTACAAGAAGGGTGACTGGGCATAAGTAAGCAAAGAAGCTTCCGCCTTGCTAGCTAGGTAGGCTGCTGAGTAAGAAAAGTCATCCACAGCATTACTTAGTAGTGAACTCTGCCAGCTGTACAACCAATTAGCCAGGCAAGATGTACCCACTGATGCGACAGTGGCATAACTGTTATGGAGATAACCAACTGCTCTTTGATTGGATTTGAGAGCTGCTCTATGGGAAGGAATTCATGTATGGTACTGAAAACCTAGTCAAAAGCCCATGGCTGAGGAAATCATAAGCTCTAAAAGAAAGTAACTACTATTGTTTAGCTAAGTGGATATATTGTGTGCCTGTCAAATTGCTCTTTATGTTTGTATTTCTATACCCATAGATGAGAGCTACTCTCACCTTGGTTAGAGAAGCTTCCCACTGTAGATGGTGGTGACTACTAAGGGAATGCAAAACTCATCAAAGTGATTAGTAAATGACTCTGTAGTATTCAACACTAAATATATATCACCCCCTCCAAGACTCATGGAATAAGGCAGAAGCGAGTAAGAGCCAGAGGCTAGGGAGAAGTGCTGTTGTCTAGGCATGATATGTCTGTTGTGTTCATGACCTCAGAGTGACTGTCATAACCTATGTAAGATCCATTATTATAGGGCCTATCAACATAGCTTCATGGATGATGGAGGAGAGCATAGGTTTCCCATCCCTCCTTGAGAAGATACAGGCAGTTAATGGGGGCTTGAGGAGTAGGACACATTTAATGTAGTGATATGTCCACTGACAGGATCAACACGTTGTGGTAAATAACCTCCAGCTTGTGCCCATGCAGGAACCCTAATTAAACCAGTAGTTATAGGTGCATGAAACATCATACTAAAAGAAGACTTAGTTCAGAAGAAGAAGGGGTTTGGGAGAAGGGGAAGGGAAGTAGGGATAAGGGAAGGCAATGGGAGAGGATTATGATCAAAACACTTTATACACAAGTATGAAATTCTCAATAAAAAAATAATGTGTATCACCAAAGCTCAAAAGGCTCCAAATAATGAAGACAAGAAAAACAAAAGAGAGGGAAGAGAAAGAAGAATCTAGAATAAAATTCATCTCATATATGTCACATTTTTCTCTTGGATGGTGGGATTTTAATTAACTTTCTTTTCCTTAATTCAAATTATTTAAATAATCATGAAATCTAGACATAAAATGTAAGTAATTACATAGAAAAATATTAAGAATAAGATGAAAGGGCTGAGGATACATCTCAGCAGCTGAGCACTTACTTAGCATGTGTAAGGCCTTGGGTTCAATCCCCAGTGTTTGCCTCCCAAAAAAGAATAAGATAAAAGTAAATGTGCCAAGAAATTAATGATAACCCATTTCTTTTTATGTAAATGTTTATTGTTACTATTATGAATTTTTATTGAGAACTTTAATATATGAACAAACAGTAATTTGATCATGTTCTCCATTACCATCTTTTATACCCTCTCCCCCATGCCAATCCCAAGGACTCTCCTCTTTCAAGGTAGTCCTTCCTCTGTTTTGTTATCTAGTTTCTTTTGTCCTCCTCTGTCCTCTATGTCAAAATGTTGATGGGCTCAGAACTGTTCTGGTCTTATGTGCAACATTAAAGGAGATTTCAATCACACCCTCTAATGCTCAGGGAACATTTCAGAAGAGGGGACAGAAAAAATGAAAGAGCCACGGGATGCATAGACATACTATGAGATACTGTCCTCCTGACATGAATCAACTGGTGCATTCATGACCCAATAATAATCCATTTCTAACAATTATTGCTATTGATTTTTTTAAGAGGAACTGGCCCAAAGGAAATGCCTAGCAGGAAAACTACTATAAGCAGAAATAAAGAACCTAAAGTATAAAAGAAAATGGTATGCAGGGACACAAGACTTCAGGTAGATGGAAGGAGACAACTGGAACTTCATTCTGGCTTTTATTTTTATTTTAAGCATTGGTCTACCAAACATCATTCAAACCAATGAATATAGGTGTGTCTCCCTACTTTTCAGATGCAGAAATTCAATGTCCAAAGTTAAAAAGATCTATTACTAGCGCTAACAGAGGCCTATTTTTAGATGCTCATGATACAAAGATGAATGGAAAGACTGTTTGGAGAAACTTCTAATGTATTTGTGAGATCAGGCAGGCAAAAGGAAAAGTAAGTAATATGTGGATAATACAGGGATCCAATAAATGGAAGCTTATTGAGAAAGGAGCAGGGGGCACTTACATTGGCTCTTGAAGAAAGGGTGGAGGAGCATTTTAAGATTTCCAGCCTCACCAAGATCTCTATCAATATACAACAAAATTCCAAGACTGATTGTTTATCTTTTTACTTACTGAAACTACCTGGGCTAAATCAATTGTGGTAATATTTGACTATTTGAAAAATAAAGTCATACCTTTTAGCAAAATAAATTTCAAGTAGATAACTTTATCTATTTCTTTTGTGATTTTTATATGCCAAATTTAGCTCTTTTTAAATATTTATTTATTTACTCACTTACTTGTTTATTTATTTAAGAGAGAGAGAGAGACAATGAGAATAGGCGCACCAGGGCCTCTAGCCACTGCAAACAAACTCCAGATGTATGTGCCACCTTGTGCATCTGGCTTACGTGGCTACTGGGAAGCCTGGGTCCCTAGGCTTTGCAGGCAAGTGCCTTAATGGCTAAGCCATCTATCCAGCCCAAATTTAGCTCTTTAATATACCCATGAACACAGCTTTTCTAACCACAATTTCAAAGAAACTGATAAAAAAGGAAGAAACAAAATTTCAACTTCTGCACCAAAAAAAAATCAATCAGCAAACTATGCAAACTGCTTGCAATATTATTTAGGAAAGGTTAACTGCCTTTCCTAATTATTTTAACCCTGTAAGACAAAAATACAAATACTTCAAAAAAACATGATAAAGAAAATGAACACAAAAGACTATTATCTGACAACCATTTTCTCCTTTTAAGATTATCAATTAGATGTTTACAGCTTGTTCTTAGGGATAAATCATATGTATATACAAAATTTATTTATATCACTGATTATAAAATAATTTATAGTCATTTAAATAGCTAAAAAAGCTTAAATATTCAATGAAATAATTATGCAAATAAATTGTAATATGGATGAAGACAGAACCACTAACGTGCTCCAACTAATGAGCTGTAACTTCTAAATACCATATGTTTAACAGTGCCATGGACTGTTCAATAGCATGGTAAAAATGCTGACAATAAAGAAAATAAATGTAATAATAACCATATATGATCTCTTTATCTCAATTCAATAAAAGGCAACTAAATGTAGAAAAATCAAAGACTTCTGCCAAAATGTTCACGATTATGCAGACTATATGAGAATTTGATTCACCTTTATGTTCCTAATGTTTTGCAAATTTTACAACAAAAACATGATTTTCAAAATCTTTGCTGCTTTTGTCTGAGTTATCTATGTGTAATATTGATAATTCCTCCCCAAAACTCTCATCAAATTATCTGATGACTTCTATTTCACTAATTCCAACATCAAAAGGGTAGACACTGGTTACAATTCCCTTCTCTTCTGGATACCATCTACTCTGGCTTCTAAAGACCATATTCTGTGACCTTTACACTATTCTATTGTCATCTTCGCTAGTTCATTCAGTTCACACTAACCACTTACTGCAGAAAGGTATCACGGCTAGATCCTCCTACCATAACACAGTCACCTCTCCTAGGGTGATCTCACCCAGACTAAGGAATTAAAACACCATAAGTGTACCCTCCAACTCTAAGTCTGTATCTTATCCCAGATACAGACTCCCTTCTCTATTACATCTCTTCCCTTGTAGGGGCACACTGTGTGTCTACTGGGCACCCCATCTGCATGTCTAACAGGCATCTCAAATTCAGTAAGCTCAAGTCAACTTGGTCTTTCAATCCAAATCTATTACATTCAACCTTTCTCGTTTCAGTTAAAAGCACCTTGTTCTTCTTAGTTATTCTTAGTTCTGGTCTCAATTCCTTCTATCCATCAGCCAAGCTGTCAGTAATTTGTACTTCTTTCCTTCAAAATACATCCATAATCCAAACCTTCTCATTATCTTTGCTATCACTGTTGCACAAAAGCCTATCATCTCTCCTGTTATGGTTTGAATCTGAAATGTCCTCTAACAGCTCATGTTTTGAACAATTGTTCCCCAGAAAATGTCTGTATTTTGAGTCTTTAGGAGGTAGAGTATGACTGGTGGAAGTAGGTCACTAGTAGTGGGCCTTTGAAGGTTTTAGCCCACCCCTGCACCATGTGAATACCTACTGCCTCTCATTCCTCTTGCCATGGATGGAGCTGCTCCACTGTGCCTTCCCCACTATGGTGGACTGAAACCATGGACCTCCCTGAATTTGTTTCTGTTAGGTATTTTGGTCACAGAGATGTGACTATAACTAAAGCACCTACACACAGGTACAATAACTCTCTGACTGACCTCCTGCCTAGGACCCTGCCCACTTATAAATTACTCCAGATCCAACAGCCAGCCTGATCCTTTTAATCCTTAAATCAGATCATGATATTATTCCATGTTAAAACCTTTAATGGCTCCCCCGTTCTTCCTGCACAATGAAGCCAAATCCCACCAGGCTTTCCTGATGTGTTCTCTTTCTTCCTCCTGTGCTCTACTCCAACTTACTACTTCATAAACACTCCAGGGTGAGGAGACATGTTCCCAATGCATGCCTGAGCTTCAGCTATCTATTCTACTTTATCTGGCATTTTCTTTATTCTGGTGTTTTCCTGGCTCCCTTTCATGTCCTCACCTCACTTTCTTCTTCCACATATCTCCTTTTTCAACAAAGATTACCCTACTCCCCAACCCCATGGGTTTCTCTTCATCCTGCTCTGCTTTCCCTAATAATATCACACACTGTAAAAGGGTTAAAATCAAAACTGCTAAATAACAGTTAGCAAAATTAGCAATCATAGGGCTGGAGTGATGGCTTATCAGTTAAAGTGCTTGCCTGTGAAACCTAAGGACCCAGGTTCAATTCCTCAGTACCCACATAAGCCAGATGCACAAAGTGACACAGGCATCTGAAGTTCATTTGCAATGGCTGGAGGCCCTGGTGCCCCATTCATATTCATTCTCTTTCTCTTTCATTCTCTATCTGCCTCTTTCTCTCTCATAAAAGTAAATAAAATATACATTTAAAAATTAGCAATCATAAAGCAAGAAAAGTCTCAAATGCACTTTACTATCTATCTGGGAAAGGGTGGCATTCCCTGTGTGAGGTGCTGTCCCAAGGGACATAATCAAGACCCAGTCAATGGAAGTTAATATCAAATATGGGTATGTTTATCTAATTAGAAAATACTAATTCCTACGAAATAGCCAGCAATGATGAAAGCCCAGGGGCAGAAGTGAAGCTAAGCATAAGGTATCAAAATGTTGACCAGCAGGTCAGTCTCAAGAAAGGTGAAAGCTGTCTAAAAATGGGAAGGCAGCTGCAACATTCTAGAAGATCCCTCCACCTTATTTGTTTTTTGTTTTTTTTTTTAATTTTTTTCTTTATTAGTTAGTTTTATATTCAGCAAATACAGTCAGTTTGGTACCATTATTACGCTCATCTGTGACCTACCCCCTCCCCTTGGCCCCTCCTTGTTGAGGTATATGGGTCATGCATTGTGGAGTTAGCCCACAGTTATAAGTAAGCTAAATGTCTCTGCATATCATGACCCAACATGTGGCTCTGACATTCTTTCCGCCCCCTCTTCCGCAAAATTTCCCTGAGCCATGCTGGGTTCATTTTTGGTCTGCTTCACTGAGCTTGAATCCAGACAGTGTGAGCTTCGGAAGTAATGCCACAGATTGGGAGGCGGGGGGAGACTAGGGAAGCCTCTCTATCCCTGATGCCTCTATAATGTTTTTAAGACTATCAGCAGTTGTGAAGGGGAAGCTGACCATCTATATTCATTGCCAGGGCTTAAACAGACCAATGAAAGAATGTGCACATTTTTCTATTTTCTACTGTTTATCTTTCTGTTATACAGAAAAAGGTCAACCATTTACTGTGTATCAAAAGAAGGCAAAGATGGGTGTGGTGGCGCACACCTTAAATCCCAGCACTTGAGAGGCAGAGGTATGAGGACCACTGTGAGTTCAAGGCCAGCCTGAGATTACATAGTGAATTCCAGGTCAGCCTGTGCTAGAGTGAGGCCCTACCTTAAAAAAAAAAAAAATAAAAAGGTTAAATGCTATAAGGACACAAATGCTATATAAGCAGCAATGTCTCCAAAAGACTATAACTTTGAGGCAACAAATAAAGTCCTGAATAAGTATGTGGGTGTATTGGGTGTGTTTTCCTAATTAGAAAACACTTCATTCCCATGAATAACTGAAACAGGAATTACCAAAAGCAGGATTGGTAAGAGTGCAGAAACACACAGAGAAAAGTTATGGGGGACATTCTCAGAAGCACAAGAGGTGCTCTAAGAACTCTGCATTCCAGACTGCTTAAAGTCCATTAAAACTTGGCTCCTGCAACAGATGGTTTGAAAGCATGGGCTCTCCCAAACTCCCCCACACCCCACATCACACAAGTCATCCCCACATCCTCTCACTCCACCTCCTACCCTGTGACCAGAGAGCATGACCATCTGTAGGAATGCTTTCACGTATAACCCAGCAAGGGCATCTGGCTTATAAGAACCACGTAGAGAAGGTGGAGGAAAAGGAAGAGGAGGAAGAGATGGCAGCTGGACAATAGTGGTACAGGTACAGGACAAAGCATCCCTTTTAGAGTCACTGCCTGCTTAGCCTTGGTTTCTAAAGCTAGAACACAGCTCTATGATTCATTTTATATATGCTATGTTTATATGCACCAGGAAATATGGGTTTGATTTATCTTTGCAACAGCAGCTATAAATTTTACCTTGGAAGTATTTGGCTCTTTTCTCCCCATGACAGATCTGACAGGAAAAACTGAGGCCCTGATATAGGGTTCAGAGGATGTGATGTTGTTCACTTATACCTTTAAATTAATTAGCTAATTCAATAAGTGTCTTATTAGAACAAACTATATGCCAGGTACAGATGAAAGCACTTCAGAAAACAGACAAGAAAAAATAAAAATCATTGCCTTTGTGGAACGTATATCCTAGTGACATTAATCCAACATCACCTCAATTTCCAGGTTCCAGGCTGTCAAACCATCTGGGTTTAGACACTTTAGAAAGTAAATGTGAAGCCCATAGAGATACTATTCATAATTATAATTACAATTATCATGGCTTTTTACCGAGTGCCATTTTTACATATATGCCAGACACTGGTCTGCACACGAATCACATATTAACTCATTAAAAGAGCTACTGATAAGGTCTGCAATGGTTTCATGTCACAAAAGCATCACACTAGCAAAAAGAATAAAAGTTAAACTCAAGAAGTCCAGCTCCATAAACCATTAGCTTCACCTTCAATTGGAACACTTTCTGGAGAAAGATTGCTCCTAGACAATAGTGCTTCCAATGGCCTACTGGTCCCTAACCCTGACTTTTGGACAAAATGGAACAACTGTGATATCCAGAGGTAGTCAATAGGCTGATTGTCTTATGTGCAGCTATAGGATGAAATCTTCAAATAACACGACAGAGGCTCTATTTCCATCTACTATAAAGGTATTGCTAACGCTGGTTAATCATGTGGAGTTAAGTGATTCCATTGCTCAGCCCAATTAAACATGCTATTTAATATGTTGTGGCTTCGGAAGCTATTTCAATGAGTCATTTGAAATACTTACTGCCTACACATTTTAACATTTTCCTCAACCAAATTTTGTTGCTTTTGTATTTCATTTAATTGGAAATAAAACTCATATGATATACTAGATAATAATAGTGCAGAAGGAAAAAACACAGAGAAAGAGCAAATGTGATACCAGATCTGGGAATAAAACCTCAGAGGGAGGCTTACTATTAAATAAGGGAGAATCAGGTCACTTGGGCTTTACTGCATTATTCCAAAATAATCTCAATTATTAAGACTTCAGTTATTACTAACAAAAAGTTTCAGAATTTCCTCTCCCCCTCCTCCCCTTTCAAATGAATACATACAAAACCATGCCCAAGAGCATATCCATTTTCATGTTTTATTTGCTTTTACTCTGTAGCAATTAATACAGTTAACATATGCCTTGTTTTTACCATTTTATCACTGTGCTCATCCCTTCACATATTCCCACCAACTCCAAACACATTGTCTCTCTCCAGTTCTCACAGGTGGAAACTGAGGGCCAGAGGAATTTATTAATTATAAAACACTTGGCTAACAGGTGGCAGACCCAGTTCTTGTAACTTTCCAAGCCATGACCATTCCATGGAGACCCATGTCTTCCCTATATGTCTGAAAGATTATATATGATTTCTGACCAGAGAAGGAGGAAATACAAAACAAGAGCCTTTTCTTACTGGACGATATAGTGGCAGCTTTTCTTAAGTGACATCAAATGCAGAGGCCTCAGGTTCCTTATTGGCTCCATGTCTGGAGTCAACATACATATAAGGCTGTGGTTTCAAAGAAACCAGCCCTGCTATCCATACAGATGCTTCTGAGTGGTGGGGGAGGGGAACAGAGGAAAGAGAAAATAAAGCAGGCTTGCTAATAACCTCCTGTGGGGCTGGTCCTCCTGCCTCTACCCTCAGAAGTGATTTCCCACCTTAAGGCTAGAAAACTTGGCTTTATGGTATAAATCTGAAGGAGACCCAGGAGTAAAAGGGAAAGGGCACCTTCACACAAGGGGACCTGTTTTAATGTGCTTTCTTTGGATTTTTGAATAAAGAGATAGAAACGGCAGTCATTTTATGTCATTAAGTGCCTTACCTTTTAGGATCCAATGGCTGAACATAAAAGAGGTAAAAAAAAAATATGGAAACATTCCATGTGCCAACCTCTATTATGACCTTCAAAATGATCTAGCTAAAATGCGGTAAGCAACTGCTTCCATCCAGCATGTGAGACCCACATTTGCCGCTCACTCGTGTGTCCTTACTTAGGTGGAGGCCATACATGCTGCTATGAACAAGAAGAAATGCAACCTTCTGTGCTGTTGCTAAGCCACCTTTCCCTCATGAAGTGTCTCCCTCTGCCATGGAGGAGAGGGCAATGGGAAGGATAAGGCTATGACAGATAGGGAAACTGAGTCTTCGGGCTCCCCACACCTCTTGTTTCTTTGAGGAGCAATCTGAGAGCATACTTGAATTTGAAAATATTATACATCTCAAATGTAATTAAGAAATCCAACTGGCATGAATATGAAATGTACACACTGCTTTACAGATGCCTTTTTTGCCTGACAGACTGGTGCTGACTTTAATTTGGAAGAAATCCATTTTCATACAAAGGTAACCAAGAGTGACAGGAAATAAGAAGTCTACATCATTTATCTTCTGTGAACTTAAAAAAAGTCAGTTAATTGCTTTTCTAGAAAGCTACTTTGTAGAATCATGGTGCTTCATCTTTCTACTCTTTTTGTGGCATAAATGGTCACTATCTTATTTTTTATTATTATTACTATTAACAACACATTTTGTATGGATACATTATGTGTTGGTACTCTCTTTTCCCTCATCCCTGCCCCCATTCTGCTGGGGACCCTCCTCAGTGGGGTTGCAGGTATTCCCCATGGGGCTGTGGGTTATTTTTTATTTTTTATTTATTTGCGAGAGAGTAAGAAGCAGATAGAGAGAGAAAGAAGGAATGGGTGTGCCAGGGCCTTTGGCCACTAAAAGCGAACTTCAGACACACGTACCACCATGTGCATCTGGTTTATGTGGATCCTGGGGAATTGAATCTAGGTTCTTTGGCTTTGCAGGCAAGTGCCTTAACAATTAAGCCTTCTCTCCAGCCTGATGGCGATCATCTTAAATACTGGTCACAAAAATGCTCTGATTAATAAATATTGTAAGCTATTTAATTATGTATTTTAACAAAATTTGATCAACCAAAAAGTTATTCTGTTTTTGTGGATGAATTATCAACCATTATCTAAAACTCTTGGGCTGGAGAGATAACTTAGTGGTTAAGGTGCTTGTGTGCAAAGCCTAACGACCCAAATTCAATTTCCCCATACCCATGTAAAGCCAGATGCGTAAAGTGGCACATGCATTTGGAGTTCATTTGCAGCAGCTGGAGACCCTGGAGCACCCATTCATTTTCATTCTCATTTTCTCTCCTTGAAAATAAATAAGTAAATAATATTAAAAATGTAAACCTCTTAACATGTAGTCTATTAATTGGTACTCAGATTTAGAGCTCTCCTTCCTATCAGTGAAGCTATGGACATTAGGTTTTATTTTGTCCCTTTGCTCTTAAATTTCTTCCCTGCTCTCAGAACCCTCTGAAACAGCACTGGTATTTATTACTAGCAAACAAGGGCATTAAGACATGCAAGCTCTGGACCACCACTTCTGTCATTGTCAAACTTGCCAAACAAACTGATGGCATAGCCCATGAGATTCATATTTCACATCAAAAGACACTGTCACACCAGAGGCCCTATCTTAATATGCTTTCTTCAGATTTTTCAATCTTAGAGTTATATACTTTATCATGGCTCTGTCCTATTTCCTTTGCCCATATTGCCTGGCACATAAATATGCATCCTCAAGTTTTGCCAAATTTGAGGATGATATATTCTTCCAAAAGAGAAAGTATTATTTTGGTAACAATTTATTATCCCAAGAGTCAAAGACAGATGAATGTTAATGCTAACCACACTTAAGATTCAGTGTCTCCAGTGCTTTAGGAGGGTTCCAAGTCATGTGTTATCACAGTCCATGTCTCATAAAAACTGCAAGTCCCACAAAACCTGTATCTGCCTCTCGAGGTTAATAGTCCCCAAGGTATAGATATAAAATAATTTTCAAAGGCAAAGAGTATGTGTGTACATGTGTGTGTTACAAAGAGTAGCAAAAATAATTCAATTGGAAATTAACTCACTATAGCCTTTCCTAGGATGTTCTAGAATAATGCATACTTTAGCCATTTGTTAAGTCCTTTGTCTCTTGCTTAACAGCAGACACCTTTCCAAGTGGCACTCCAGGGGAGGCTTGCTTAATGAGAGGCGGCATCAAGAAAAAAAGAGACTCAGCTATAACAATAAAAATATGTTTTTCATTAAACCCAAACCTGAGCTGGGAAAAACCAGCTGAGAGGCAGGTATATCAGCTAAGGAATTCTCTTGAGGCCTTTAACTTCCACATCAATTTGCGCTAGATTTTTCTATACTAATTACCTATTATTGAAGATTAAAGAATTATAACAAATAATTCGCTATAGCAGCAGATAGGGTTCAGATGCTGTAAGGGGAAAGAACAAGGAGTTATAAAATACAAAAGGCAAAAGACATTTACAAATTCTCCATTTAAAAAAAATAACAGAATTATCACCACCAAGGATGATGAAGGTGAGAGAATTTTCTTAGGGCTAGAAGGCCAATTTTAAATTGAGTGTGGTCTGTGAGAGAAATTGCAAATTAAAAACTAAGTGCCAGAGTCCCAATTTATTAAATTCATGTAGTTAGATATCCTGAAGGCAGATATTACATTTTAGATTTTTAATTTCTCACATTACATCTCATCATTGATCTGACTTTTTCTCATGAGAAGTGTACAAACACAAGGCCAAACATATTTTTTTCATTTACACTCCTTGATTTTATATCATTTATGCCTAACATTTCCTTTCAGTTTCTAAAGTCTTTATACTGTGCTAAGTCTTGTTCCATACATAACATGCTGGAAAGGGTAGTCATGTAATACAAGTTCCTTTACAAATTTCCCTAGAAAAACTTTACCTGTCACACTGGAAATTAATACCAGTGCTGAGAGTACATTTTCATATTGGTAGTATCTGTATCAAATATACATCTAAACATACACAAATATGCATGAACGTGTTTAAAATTGTTTTTAATCCTTAGAATATGGTCCCCAAAATTTTTAAAGTAATAATTGGAATTTGAAGAGTATAAAAAGTCACTTTGCAACAGTATTTTGAACAAGTCCATTTCTTACTGTGATAGTAGACTGATTAAAGTATTTCAGGTTCAAATATTTTTCCTGATATGCAAAGTGTTTTGCTAAACTAAGGACTGCATCCCTCCCACCAGTTATAACATTTTTTGTTGTTGTTGTTTTGTGTTGTTTTTTCTTTTTTTGAGGTAGGGTCTCACTCTGGCTCAAGATGACCTGGAATTGATTATGTAGTCTCAGGGTGGCCTCGAGCTTTCAGTGATCCTCCTACCTCTGCCTCCCGAGTGCTGGGATTAAAGGCGTGCACCACCATGGCCAGCTCAGTTATAACATTATTTAACAAACAACACTTCTTGTCAGTTCTTTTTTTTATATATTTTATATTTTATTTTATTTATTATATTATATATATAAAAATATGTTTTATTTATTTATTTGAGAGAGAGAGAATGGGCACTCCAGCCACTGCAAATGAACTCTGGATGCGTTCACCCTCTTATGCATCTGGCTTACGTGGGTCCTGGGGAACTGAACCAGGATCCTTTGGCTTTGCAGGCAAATACCTTAACTGCTAAGCCATCTCCCCAGCCCCTGTCAGTTCTTTGTTATCAGTGCACTAATGGTCTCTTTGTAGTCTTCAGGACAGAATGGGAGGTGAGGGTGTTCAGCAGGCTGGCTGGTTCATCATCACTAAATATAAGGGTAATGAAATGGTTTCTGTATACAGCTCTGATTTCTCTCAGTATGCCTCTCTATCTCAGGTATGTCCCTCTTGCTGTGATGATCAAACACTAGTACAGTACATCATCTCTAATGTGCAGTCCTCAGTGGACATCATGATGTGTCCAGATTATTAATAACTCACCCAAATGCCTCATGAAACTATGCAGGTATCTACATAAGGATGTACTGGTCCTGGAAATACTCCTCCTCTTTCCTTCTAACCAGAATCAATCCATTCCATGGATTCCAAAATAAAATTTGAGGCTGCTCCAGTAGATAATGAATCAATTAGAAAGAAAATTATATATAAATGAAAATTATTAATGGTATAAGTTGGTCACCCCTATTCAGGTATGAGACAGGCTTTATTTGTCATTCATGACAAAAATCAAAGAGCCTGAGAACTTTAATATGGTGGTATCTATGTGTGTTTCATAAAAACTTCTAAAAACCAATGCCTGTAGAAATTACATTTTGCTCCCACTAATTTCTAGAATCCATCACAGATGTGCAATCAAAAGAAGCTACTGGTACACATGCCAGCAAATTTCCTCATTAAAAACTGGATAAACATCTCCTGGTATACAAAGGATGTTGCCTCTAAGGGTAACAAGGTCATCTCCCAATAATCCATGGGAGATGATGCCACAGAAATGCTTAGGCTCTCAACTTTGTCAAAAATGAAACAAGACATGACAAATTATCTATTTCATTTGGTTATTAAGTCAAAATAATATGCAAACAATAGTCTTGCCACACTACTACTCTATCTTTAAAGAAGAGTATGTACAAAGGGGGGGAAAATCTCCACAGTTCCTAATTACAGTCAATGAAAGACTATTGCAGCTTGTATGCCACATCATAGCAAAGGAGCAAAGATAAGTGTACAGAGTCATATTTCTCCTTCATGTGCTCTTGACAGCTATCATCACTTTGGAATTTGGTATGAGATGTGCTTCGTTAAAAGGAAATTTCATTTTCCATCCATGTTTACTGTTCAAGTGGCAAGTCAATCCCTTCCTACTCCCTGTCGTTATGCAACGTGCTTTAGAATTCTCAGATTCAACACATCCACTCTATACCTTTTGCAATTCAATGAACAAATGTATTAGAACAAAGTCAAAATGCAAGCCAGAAGAATATGATCCAAAACATTTCATTCTGTTCACATATCCATGTAACCTAAGATTAGTTTTATATGATAAAGAGAGATCAAGTAAGAGTTCTGCTTAATATGAATGAATCTGAAATACAAACATTATGAGTGGCATACATGACACATCTGAATATCCATCATATTCAATATTCCATCATTTAATAAATACTTTACAAATTCTGATGAAGCTTCCTTTATGAAGTTTGTCATGAAACTTCACAAAATTGACAAAAATGTAGGAAGAGTTTCAGAACTTGTTTATGTAAAAACTTTACCTCCTTTGAAACTGAGTTGCAGTCTTTACAGAACTTTTATTTTTGTCAGTCAACACTACTTTGTTCACAAAGACCTCAGGAACTAAAACTAAAAAATGCATTCCTTCACATGCATGCAATGCACATAATTTTGATACTTAACGTATTCCAATTATAATAAATTTGAGATTTTAAAAATAATAACTCATGCCTATCCTCCCCTTTAGGGACTACCACAAATCCTACTACATGGAAGTCAACCACAACACTGAAAAAAATGTCATAGAAATTATACTTTCAATAGTCAGGCAGTCATCTGACTTAGTTGCATGTAAGTGGGAATGATAGCAAACTCACCTCTCCTTGCTTGGGGATACTGAACTTGGCAAGTTTGGCCTTGGCTCTGGCTGACTCTGGCTTGTTGGTTGGGACCCCTCTGTAGGATGTGCAGTGCACACCAGTTTCTGCGGATGACTTAAGCTTAGGAGACTCATCAGGAGCCTGATCTTGGCCATCCATCGGCCGCACATATGCAGTTGGCTTCTGCTGGACCAGGCTGGGCTTTGAAGCCAAGGATGGAGGAAAGTTCTGGACACAGTGTCCACTGCTGCTGTGTTTGCCTGACATCACTGGTGGCCTTTCCTGGGTTTGAAGCCCTGCCTCCACATTGCACACTTGTTTGGCCCGTGTCTGCTGTCTGCCAACACCATCTCCAAGCAAGGTCCTGAGAGAGCCCTGTTGTGCTGAATTCAAGAAGAGGAGGATAAGGATGAGGAACTCCACACAGTGATTTTATGATTCTTTGATTAGTGTATCTGTGCAAAACAACCACTCTCTACTGCTGCTTACCTGCCCTCTGTTGGCCCTCAGAAGGTGGGTGTCCAGCCTTCTGCCAGCCCATGGTGCCTCTCTTACTCTGCTGCACAGGGGCAGCTGCGGATGTGGAAGATGCAGTGCTGCAGACAGATGAGGGCTGGGTCTGGGCTCTTGAATCTGCAACAAAATGTTCCTCAACCTTGTTCACAGGAGCTTGAGGAACCCCTGGTTTGGGGACACCAACAAGATGACTCTGGTTGGATCTATCGGTTAAAAAGTCTTTCATTTCATCATAATTGCCTAAAGTATTCTGGATCCGGCTGGAGAGCTCATCCCCCTTGTTGGTCTGGAGAAAGAAAAACATATCCACATTGTTAGCAAGAACAGACAGGAAATGATGGACAGGTGCCTGTCTGGTGGATCACCAAGCCCAAAGCTACATTCAGAATAAGAGCAGAGAGATGAAATCAAAATCCTTGTGGTTTCTCAAGGTATCTGTCAGCAATGTGCATCACTCCAGAATGGGGGACCTATAACAGGTGACCTTAGGGTACATAAAAAAGAAGAATCTGTCCTTGGTATTATGTTGTGGCTAAGTTATGTATATGAAAAACAAAATTTAGTATTATAACATCACAAAATGGTTTACATTGTCCTTCTAGGTTTGGAGTTTTTTTTGTTTTGTAGTCTCATTGAAAGCTTTTCTTGAAAATTCAGATTTGGCTCAAAATAGGTCTGCTTCCAGATTCTAAAGAGATAATTATCCTTGTCAGAAACACAGAGTGACAGGCCAAAGGAGTCAGGGTAAAACTTAAAAGGAATGCAAGGCTAAATATGCAGGAACCTACCAGCCTAAATTATCTAGAGGTCCATGCAGCTTGAGATATTAGTGAAACCTTGCAAGATATTTCATTTTGGAAGAGGATCTTTAGTAAAAATAAGAAATAATTTTACAATTTCTTCCAGGCGTGATGGTGCACCTTTAATCTCAGCACTCGGGAGGCAGAGGTAGGAGGATCGCTGTGAGTTCAAGGCCACCCTGAGACTACATAGTTAATTCCAGGCCAGCCTGGACCAGAGTGAGACCCTAACTCAAAAAATAAAAATAATAAATAAATAAAATAATTTTACAATTTATTTTTTATCAGCCCTTATGGGCATCTTGATTCTTGCACAACCCACAAATATCAAATATGTAACCCAATCTCTTTTAAAGTCCTTCCTAAGAACTTAGAAAGTGTGGCACTGACTGAAATCTCAACAAAATGAAGTCCGTATTCTTGATAAAAATCACAAGTAGATCTCAATGTCACATCTTACTGAAGAATTAAAGTAGCCCATGAAAATGTGAGCCAGACATTAAGATCTGGGGCAAGAAGGCACAGAGACATCTTCTTGGCTGAACAGGGAGAAGACTAACTGGAGTTTGCTTATTCAGCTGCTCCAGTCAAGACTACATATGCAGACAACCAGCAATAACAAGAGGGGAGAAGGCCAACTGAAAATCTCTACCTTGTAAGGCTCACTGAAGAGAGAGTAACTGGAATTAAACGTGCCACCATCTTGTTGTGTTTCCTGATTTCTTCTTTCTCTTTCTTTCCTCCGTAATGCATTCCTATCTGGTTCATAGACACTGCATCAGGACAAAGAAAAGAGAACCAAAAAAATTAAAGGGCCAAGCCCTATGCAGCATGCATCTGAGCACAAACATCTGGTTGGTAGACAAATGACAATGACAAGAAGAATATGGATCAGAGGAAAGCCATCTCAGCTCACATTCTTCTGGACAGAACTCCTTAGGAAAAATTCCTGCTATGCAAAAGAGGAACTATCTAAGTACCTGTGACAAGAGAAGACTGAGCACAATCATCAGGTCCACAGAGATTACAAATCATGAACATATTTCCTCTGGTGACACAGCCTCTGAGTGTTATACAGCAATGCTTCTGTTTGTTTTTGGGTTTTTTTTTTTTTTTTTTTTTTTTTTTGGTATGGCTGTTTCTGTTGTGATTCTATCATTAGGCAACTCCCTAAAGAGCTGTTAAGACTCCAATGCTGCAGTGGTTTTCACACTTAGGAGCCTTCTTCTGATCTCTGTTAATCAGTCATGTCATCAAACAACTACTGAATCAATTCCTCTGATATATTTCACACTATCACTCTTCCTAACCATGAAAAATGTGCCAAGAAGAAGGGGTGCAGGAGGGAAAGGGAGAGAATGGAAATTGAATTATGTCATGGCATCAAGGAACTCAGCCTTTTGGTTGAAGAAAATTAATATCTATTCTCCAAAATACAATTATGGAGTAGCCAGACACGAGATAACTGGAAAAACTACTGGAGAAATAGTGTGCCACCCCTCTCATAAGGTGGAAATAAAGGGGTTAACTCAACTAGTAAGAGGAAGTGACATGCTTCCCAATGGAAGGAAACATACTTGTCTTTTGGGCTCACTGGATAAAGAAATCTGGCCTCAGTGTGGACAGTAGAAAGAATACCATCAATCAAAAATAGCTCCCTCAAAATCGGCACTGCCTTAATTTTCTAGCAGAAGCACTGAAGAGAAATGGCTTCGCCATTACTTTGCTTAGTGCTTCAGCTTGATCTGGGGCAGAGGGCTAAGCTGAGAGGCAGAACACTGATAAAAGTTCTCCCCTAACCAGAGACAAGATAACAAAAAACCACTCAAACTCTTACCACCCCCAGGTCTAAATATCATGATCATTTATGAAAGAGCTTCGGAGCCGGGCGTGGTGGCGCACGCCTTTAATCCCAGCACTCGGGAGGCAGAGGTAGGAGGATCGCCGTGAGTTCGAGGCCACCCTGAGACTCCATAGTGAATTCCAGGTAAGCCTGGGCTAGAGTGAGACCCTACCTCGAAAAACCAAAAAAAAAAAAAAAAAAAAGAGCTTCGGAACCATTTTAGTTGCCCCAAAATCCCATGAATTGAGAATAAAATAAGATTAATAATAAAATAATCTGTGGGTTCAAGACAACTTAAAACAATTTTAATGTAAAATGGCTATCTTTAGTTAAAAAAAATAGTATTTATGTCATGTAGCTGTAGGAGACATGAACTACAAAATGAAAAAGTACATATTGCTTATCCTAGCTGTCCATGTGGCCAGAACACATTTTAATTTCACTGAGGTGATGTTAACCATGCTTCTGGCAAGGCTGCTCTTGCCCCTAAGGCATTTTATTTAAATTTAAAATTAGGTAATGTTAAAATATCCAGAACAAGGAGATCATTAGCATTTTAATTCACCCATAATACATTACCCAAAGTTATTAGGTTTGGGAGTAGAACGAGTGTCCTTCACATAAGAGAGGCTGTCAACTCTGGAATCTCCTACAAACTGAGAGGCTCAGGGTTCCAACATCACAGTCACTTTCAGGCAAGGCTGTAGTGACAGTGGGCAGCACAAAGGGGACTCAATGGAAATGAGACACCCTCAATCACAGAACCAGGCTTCAAGTTCAAAGGAGAGGCTGTAACTCTCCTGCCCTGCTAAGAACACTTGTCCTTTGAAACTGCAGCTTTTGTGAACATTCCTTGGTTTTCAAATGGTGACAGTTCTGAGGACTCATAACTCATGCAATATGGGCATGAAGTGGGTTTTACCCAATAGGAGAACTCTATTTTTATGATCAACTTTGAACTTCTAGATTAATGTAATAAGCATTTACACTCAAAAATTAAAATCTTGCATTGCATGCATCCCAACATTCTTTTCTCCAGCACATACAATACTCAGAAAAGCACCTATGACATCAAGCTCCATAAACATGCAGGCCACCCAGAACTGGGTCAAGCCAAAGACAAATACAAGATAGGGGTGATGCACAGAGTGGCCTTATGCAAGATGAAGCAGGCAGGTGGTCATTTTAGGGTTGCTAGGCTTCTGAGAAGACCCCCATGCCCACAATAATACCTCCTGCATCTGCTGGCTGATGACTGAAATTCCACAACTAGAGAATCACTCCTCTGGCTTAAGATGTCTTCACCCCTGTAAGAAATAGAAACACCACAAGGAGAGAAACCACTTTAAACCTGACCAGCCTTCATTTGGTCTGTCAGTATGTATAAGTCTATCAACATTTTCCTCAGAGGCAAAGAAAGGGACACAAGGACATCAGAGATATAACAAAATGGGGGGGGGGGACAAGGATAAAATATAACTATGAAAAGAAATCTATAAACTATTCTGTAATGTAGTTTAGATGTTAGGATAAAGGGTGAACTGAAGTCAGCTAAGTAGATACTACATCCAATATATTTCCAGAATCAGGACTAAGGCTCGGGTTATAATTTGGAAAGTTGGAGGCAAGGAGAAGCCATTTCTCTTTCACTAAACTGTTTCATTTCCAACCCCTTTGAACACGAACACACCAAACATACTCCAAGATTCAGTTCAAGGCTAGGTACAAACAATGCCCCTTTGAGGTTCCACATATATAACCACCTTCAAATACCAGGAAAGCTTGAACCTTAGGACCACCTGTATTTAATCTACTCATAGCCATACAACAGCCATTCTTTTACAGACTACTACAAAGACCGTGACAGGCTTCCATGCCATCAGGTGATCCAGTGATAATCACCCTCACTTTTTCACTTTATGCATCTGACTTTACATGGGTACTGGGAATGGAACCCAGGCCAGCAGGCTTTACAAGCAAGTGCTTTTAACCACTCAGCCAGGTCACCAGTCCCACCCTCATTTTTTTAAAGTAGAGTAGGGGAAACGTTAGAAAGGCCTTGCTTTCTTCTGGTCTCTCCCCTTTCCTTCATAGGCAGCTCTATAGCCTCCACTGAGTACTTCCCAAAGGCAACCCACCCACTCCTTCTCCTTAAGTAAAACTCAACACTCATATGTCATGTCAGGCCCAGGAAGCTAAAATATCACCTGACTATAGCAAATGCCACAGAAAGAGAAAAGCAGGACTTCCTACTCCCTACCTCTCCCTCAGTTCCTGCACTTTCAGCTTTCCACCAACACAAAATGTTTTTGCTCATAAAGACAGTAGCTGCTTGACAGCAAGTCCACCAGTACACTAATTAAAGAGGAATCTGTACAGGTGCTTACAAGCACACAGAGTGCCTTTCTCTTCATCTCGTATCATGAAAGCACCCTACTAACTCCTTCGCCCTTGAAGCAACGTGAAGATGACACCTTTTGCTTCAAAACAAAGCCTTTCCTCTGACAGGATGAAAGTAAGGGTCAGCTTCCCTTGGCATGGAGGACTTCAGTTTTAGAAGTTCTGGTTCCAGGAAGGCCAATGTACTTGTTCACCCTCGTAAATGGCATATGTTAGTTGCTGTTTCTTTGTTATTAATAGACCATCTCATCTAGTTTTCACTTATTTCTACACAAATTACAAGAATCATATTTGTCAAATGTTTATCACCAAATGTATTTATTTATTTTGTACAGAAGTAGTAGCAGCCATCTGCTACAATGTTACTATTTATTACAGATGCACAAATTTCCAGAAAATAAACCTTTCAAATCAACTCCTTTAAGAAGACTAAATGACACTGCTATAATAAGCCACCATTCTTTTTCATAGGACATCTGAACACATTTTTAAAAGGCTATTGTGAGGGCATTATTTTAAGCATTTATTTTGAGGTGATGTTTCAAAAAGTTAACATCAAATCAAATTGTAAATGAGTTTAAATATATTGCCTTAAGGACCTGTTAAAGAATGTGCCACCGAACTGAGAGATAGTTGAAATATCCTTGTCTTAAAAAAATAAATCAATGTTGATTTAAACATTTCCTTTATACAGCTGTCTTGATTTTTTTTTTAAACACGAATCTTTCTCTTGCACCTTTTTTTTCCCACTGATGAGGTCTTTTGCCTTCCTTACTCACTGAGAAGTATTGACTTCATGATACATTCTAAACCATTTCTCATTTGAATATTTTTGTACATTTTTATCAATTATTAAACCTCTTCTAGTGAAAAAAAGAGACTAAAGGAAAGACTATAGTAAAAACATTTATCATTTTTCATTTATTTGTTTTTAATCTACAAATTCAAGTTTCCTGTAGGACTCAAGCCAAGCCAGTTATGATTGTTGATGACACTGTCACCATTTCCAAAATTAATCCATTTGTAATCATATGATATAACATGAAATGAAACAATAATAATATGGCTGGGTATGGTGGTGCACATCTTTAATCCCAGCACTCAGGAGGCAGAGGTAGGAGGATTGCTGTGAGTTTGAGGCCACCCTGAGACTACATAGTGAATTCCAGGTCAACCTGGAGTAGAGTGAAACCATACCTCAATAATAATAATAGTAATAATAATACCTGTGAATTTGATGGCTTTTCTTTTCTGCTAAGCCAAAAAGAATCCACATGTTCCCTAAGCATTCTTACAATGTCCTTTAGAGAAAGATAGAGACATTGAATATTATTACTAGTTCAATGTTTTTAAAAAAAATCAAAGAATTGCTAGCTTGGTGGCCATACCTATAATCCCAACCCTTAGGAAGTAAAGGCAGGAAAGCATGAGAACTGTCTCAAAAAATAAACAAAATAAAAATTAAGGGACTTGGGAATAATAGTAGATCACTAAAATGATGACAGAAACAAGAGATCATATAGAAGGTACAGCAATTCTACAATACTCATCTCTCCTCAGAGAAGAGAAGTTACCCAGAAACCAAGAGGTGGCCACACTTGCTAAACACAATGTCCATGTGCTCAGGTTCAATAAACAGTGAACATGGGCCACAGAAGCAAACTTGGCAAATGAAACAAAGAGAAGCAATCTCCCATTCAAAAAAAAACAATTGCAAAATTATGAATAAAGTATTAACTTATAATTTTTTATAGTTGCCAAACAACAAAAGAAAAATTCTCTTTTCATGGCACATGTGCAACCTGGAAACTGGCACAGAGGTCAGATGGGCAAATAGAGGTGACAGATTCTAAAGTGAGCCAGCTAGAGCTAATGGTATCACCACTGTCTTCAAATGCTGCCAATTCATCAGCCTGCTCCAGTCTCCTTTGCTGCCCTCCGAGAGGGAAAAAGGCAGGAGTGAGCACAGACAGCCCTCCAGCTGAGCCCCAGCTTAACCCAGCAGACTCAGCTGGCCAGAAAGGACAGCCTCTCTCTTGCAATGCTCATTCATGTGCAGCCCAGCCACACCACTGAGTGCTCACTCCAAACAAACTGCATTTCCCATGGAGGAGGTCATCAGCGAAGGTACATGAAGCCAACTACACCCCCTAACTATAATCATGTTTTATTCTTAGTGAACTTACCCAATCACAGAAAGAAAATCATCACATAGTCTCACTCACCTACAGCACCTAATCTGAATCTACCCAAGATGCCTTACATACCCAGCAAGCAGCTCGTGGACTAGACAAGAGGATGGTTGGGGAGGGAAGGGAGGGTAAGGGAGGGGATGGAAAACGCAAATCTAGACCCAAACGGCAATGGTACCATAAAATTCTAAATCTTAAAAGGCAGACCAAATGGCTGAACCTTCACCAGGCCCTTAGAGGGAACACCTGAGCCACAAGACACTGGATAGGGTATGATGAATACTGACCTTAATCTTCTACAGCTTCTCTCTCTCTCTCTCTCTCTCTCTCTCTCTCTCTCTCTCTCTCTCCTCCCTCCCTCCCTCCCTCCCCCCCTCTCTCTTCTCTCTCTTCTCTCTAACTTTTTTATATTAGTCATCTTTTTCATCCTTTTCTTAGTGGGCACTACTGACCTGTAACTCCCAGTACCAGCATGTGGCTATCATCCACAATGAGCTTTTGATCAGAGAGACCTACAAGGTTTCCTAAAAGAAAGACATATTCCTGTCAGAGTACTTGATGACCCACCAAAGGTTACTGACAAGACCCTACTGCTGAAGACACTTTATGCAGTTGACACGTAAAATGGAATGGCATGGCTGGAAGCTGGAAGAGAGCCAATCCTCAGATAGTCAGCGCATCTAGTGCCAGAAGGTGCTACATGGGAGACTGGGGGAAAATGACCAATATCTGTCCAAGCACTCATGGCCTAACCTACTTAGCAGCAAATAACCTGTTGTGATGCCCACACAAGTGCAATAGTGGTACACAGCCATGGTGGGAAACCAACTGCTCTCAGTTTGGCTAACTGATCCCCTCAGTGGTACAGGACCCATAGCTGGATCTGGGAAACAAGTCAAAAACATATCCAAACATAAGCCCGCTCTCCATTATCAAGCTACCACCAATCATGGGCTACAAGATGGCCTATACCTATTAAATTCTCTATAAAAAAGTAAAGGTTATCTCATTTGTCTGGTGCTAACTTACTCTCCATTGGAGAATCTGCTTCTCTTTTTCAGATAGATGTAGTGCCTAAGGAGAGAGCCACCCCATCATACCTCAAAAGGGCCCCGACTGAAACTAAGAACAATTGGTGAAACAAGCAAGGGTGTTGTTTTCTTGGTGAACCAGGTACCAGCACAAGGGGGAAGGATATCAACACAGAGAAAAATCAACTCCTACTAAATCAGATATCCAGAGACCCAGAAGCCCCCAACACCTCATCACTGAAGCAGACCAAAAATGAACCCAACATGGCTCAGGGAAATTTTGCGGAAGAGGGGGCGGAAAGAATGTCAGAGCCACAAGTTGGGTCATGATATGCAGAGACATTTATCCTACCCATAACTGTGGGCTAACTCCACAATGCATGACCCATATACCTCAACAAGGAGGGACCAGGGGGAGGGGGTAGGACATGGATGAGCCTAACAATGGTACCAAACTGACTGTATTCTCTGAGTACAAAACTAATTAATAAAAAAAGATAAAATCTGCAGATTTATAGATAACCACATAGAGACTGATATGATCTTAACATCTTCTCAAGTCATAAGAGTTGTAATTGAAGAAGACTGTTAATAAGGTCTTCTTCTCTTCATACTTAGAACCTTTAAAACAGTAACTTTTGGGAAAATATCCAAAATATTGTTGACACTATTCTGAAACATATTGCCATTAGATTTTCAAAAAGCCACTAGGAAGAAAGAGTAAAAATGTGAAGTGAGAAGGGGCCCATTTGTGGGCAGTATATTTTCAGGACATTATAATGGTCTGCTAAAGATAAGCTCTCAGGCCAAGTGCCACATGTTCTCCCTCATATGTGGATCCTAGCTACAGATTATTTGCCTTCTGTGCGAGAAGGAAAAAACTCAGTAGCAGAGGCCAGTAAGTTAAAAAGGAGATAGAAAGGGAAGAGAAAGGAAGGGAGGAGGGCATTTATTAGGTTGGTATTGTATATATGTAAGTAGAAAGATTGAGATGGGGAGGGGATATGTTGGAGAATGGAATTTCAAAGGGGAAAGGGGGGAGGGTACTACCATGGGATATTTTTTATAATCATGGAAAATATTAATAAAAATTGAGAAAATAAAAAAGAATAGCAAAAAAAAGAAGAAGAAGATAAGCTCTCAGCAATGTCTTTAGAAATGGGAAGACAGAGTGGGAAGAAAAGACATAGGGCTGAATGATAAAATATACACAAATTACCATTAAGTGTTCCTGAGAGTTGGGAGAGGTGACCCTCAGCAGACCACCTTGCTTCTTTAATATGCTCAATTCTGTTTTCAAAATTTCATGATCTTGATTAGCCTACTCCTATAACCTGCCATTGCTACTTCTTCCCTCAGAATGAGTTCATCTAAAAATAAAAAATAAAAGAATGAGTTCATCTAGTCCTGTCCTGAAAGATTTGGTTTGGAGTGAATGAGTGAAGAGCAGATGCACAGAAAAGCAGAAATTCTCGGGCTTTATTCACAGTTTGCACTAGCTGGTTTGATCAACCTGGCCACAGAGAAGACAATCTATTCAAACACATTGGGCTCTTAAACAACACACTGATGTGGGCATAGACTAGCACCATGAGGGTAAACAGAAAGAAGGCAACACATGACAAGAAAAGAATGCTTCTCAGATATGTTCCCGCTCTCCAGAGTGGCAACATTAGCCACTGTGTATAATTAAAAGAATTTAATCAAACACTCTAAATTTATAACAATTGCCTTAAACATAATGAGTCTAATTAGCATTGTTTGTTATTTATAAAATGAATGATAAAAGATTATTCATCCATTCTCAAAACAGAGAAAAGTAAGGCTGTGGAAATATATTTGCAAATTCCCTCCTCAGTCTACAGATTGTCCTCTCTGGTGGACCACAGGTAGAAAGGCAGTCACAATTAAAAGCTACTCAAGAAAGTGCAACTGGCATTAGACCTAGGTAAAAGCACCCCCCCCATCCCATTTGCAGCTCCCCTAGTTGTCATGATGGGGGTAAGGGTATGGTGGTAGTGAAGGTGGTGGTTGTGGTGGCCACGGCAATGTGGTAAGGAGGTGGTGATGGTGGCAATGGTGAAGGTGGTGGCAGGAGTGGTGGTAAAAATAGTGATGGAGAAAGGTCCTGTGAAGGCAGGCCAGCTTCTTCTGCCATTGTGGAACTTCCCCTGGATCTGTAAACTTCAATAAATCCCTTCCTCCATAACTGTGCCTGGTCTGGAAATTCACCTCAGTGAACCTGAAGCTGTCTGCTACACCTGCAAAGCCAAAGGAACTGGGTTTGATTCCCCAGAACCCATGTAAGCCAGATGCACAAAGTGGCACGTGTATCTGGAGTTCGTTTGCAGCAGCTGGAGTCCCTGCCATGCCCATTCTCTATCCGTCTCTGTTCCTCTCTCTCTCTCTCTCTCTCTCTCTCAAATAAATGAAAATAAAATAAAAATATTTTTTAAAAGGCCAGTCCAACATCTTCCTTGCCTCTGACCACAAAGGCAGTCTCCATCTTAATTCTGTCTTGAAGGAATTCCCTGGAGCAATTATCCCTCTCAACCTTAGGTCTTCCAACTTATTCTTTCAGAATAGGCACGAGACTGAGGGTATTACACACCAAAATCGCTTCTGTAGCCTAGTTGTGGGGAAACTATGACATCAAACAACAACAACAAAAAGGAACAAATGCCCAAAAACAAATTTATCCCACAAATATCTTAAGTAAACTTTTAGAAGATGTATGCCATCTTGCCAGACCCATCTGGCCCATATTAAGTTTTCCCACAAAGAACTATTTCACATGAATTATTTCATTTAATAATTTTGCAAGCCCCAAGAGACATTATTCCCATTTACCAGTAAAGAAAACAAGAGGCTCTGAGGTTAACTAACTTGTTCCAGCCCACAGCCAAATCTTCAATTTGAAGCCTGACAGTCTGGCACCAGACAATGAATTCCTTGACTTGGCTATACTATGTCCCCAGGGAACAGCCCTCTGACAAGCTCTGACAAATGGTGCCCCCATCCTTTGTTGGAAAATGCCAGGTTAAGGGTGTTAATTTTCAATTCATGACTATTTCAGTTAATTCTTCTAAGACCTGCTAAGTCTCCTTGGATGACCCACTTTTAAGAATTCTGATGATCTAGAAATAAAACAGGGATACGCATGTCAAATGAGAAATGAGCTCATGTCCAGATGCCGAACTTCTCCAGACTTTAGGAACTAAAGTATGTCAATTTCCCAATTTTATCCATTCTGAAGGGTGGAATTGGTATAGTGACTCCTTAAGAAATGCAGAATGCCATGTTAAGTGCATCATGTAATAGAACTGGCATAGTCGAGTTGCTTCTATAACCTGGTACTGGACACTTATCAGGTGTTCACTGATCATTTCCTGGGTCCCTGCTCCATTTCTAACTCCTTGGAAATGATAACTTTCAAATCTCTCTCATAAATACCCTCCAGTGGGTTTTTAGAGAGAGATGACAGATAAATGACAGCTTTGCATTTCCAAGGGTTAAATGATTTTCCCGAGGGATCCTAAGTCTCAGTACCATGAGAACAAGTGTCAGGCTCTAATGGAATTGTTCCATGATAAATAAACTGCCAAGCTGTATGACAAGCAGCTTTCAAAGAGGTATTCCATATAGTCTAACTGGCAGAAGTTAATTTAAGTTTCTTAACAGGACCTTTTTCCTTTATAATATAAAAGTGCCTTGGGATGAAGCAATTACTCTGATTTACCATCTTCTCCTTGGTAGAATATAAAGATGCAGCAGAGCCTCACAAAAGCAGTAACTTAACCAAATGAGACCCACTTGCAAAGTCCCTACTATGCTATTTCAAAGTGTTCCCTTCCCAGCAGCAGCATGGAGCTGCCATCAATCACAGGTGCCCATAAGGAGAAAGATGCTTACTCCTAGGGTTGTGTGTGTCAGAGCCAATAAATTATTTTTCCTTCACCAAATGTTAAGTTTCATTTTCACTTTGCAACATGTTTCTAAATTTCAGCTTCAAGAATGTTAAAAGCCAGCTATCGATGTGTCATATTTTCTAGCATTGCCCATGTTTTAACCATGATGCTTTTCATACGCTCACTGTCATGACCACTCCAGGTCACTAGTTGGGACCTCAAGTACCAACAGCAGGGAGGCCAGGACACTTGTTGGTACTTGAAGTACCAACAACAGGAGGCCAAGTCCTCTCATCTGATTTCCTGATACTTCAGGTCGAATGGGCTCCTGGACATGGAGTCCTGGAGATGCTGAGTGTCAACCATTAAAGAATAACTTCTCCCAACCCCTCAACTTATCCTCCCAGAAGCATCACTGAGATACACACTAACTGATTTAAGTGAGATTTCTGAAAGAGAATATGAGTCAAGTTGGCCCAGGCTACTACCACCGCCTGAACTTAACTAATTGAGCTGTGAGGTACACGATTATCTGTAGGCAAAAAATGAAACCAAACAGAGCAGGCTTTACTGAGAGGAAGAACTGAAAACATATGCTTGGGCCCAGGTGCCTTCTGTTATCCAGTTCACCTATCAGGTCAATCATCCGGGCTTTACACATGCATAGCATGGGTGGAAGCTAGTAGGTAAGCTTCCTAAGCCACCAGAAAAGGAAACGGACTCTGTTTTGAGGATGAGAATAACCTGCTTTAGTATGGAGCAGTTTATTGGCTTAGCTAAAGGCCCAGGTACAAAAAGGCAGGGAAGAAAGAAATGACAATAAAAACATAAATTACAAAAAAATACCTTAGTACTTGAAAGGAAACACAGAACAACCCCTGAGAGAAGGAGCTGCGATCACCACGAAAGCAGGACACAGGTATAGGAGCAGCAGCTTGGTTCCTCAACACAGAGCAGCTCAGGCCACAGGAAGAGGCTCCCACAGCCTCTGCACCTCACCTTCCCCTCATCCTTCACACCTTTCCTCTCTGAGTCTGCATCTGGGCTCTACAGCCTGTCCCAAATCTTTGCTTTCTATAGACTCAATACCACTTTTTCCTGTGTGCTCACTGTCTGGTTTCTGCTGGCTTTTTCGGGATAGAGAGGGAAAAAAACAGCTTACTCATTGGAGAGCCTCACACTTTCAGAAGTGAAACCAGTTAACTCTGTCTGCCACTCCTGTCGTGTTGCCATTCCCTCCATAAGTCAAGTTTCTGCAGGGCCTTCTACACAATTTCCTAACCCACATGATCTGCTTCTGCTGTTCATAGCCAGCATTCAATTTCCTCACAGGGAAATCCATAAGCATCTTCACTCCCAACTTCCCACTGGCATTGCATTTGTGGAGTAAACCCTGAAGTACTGTGCACTCCCGCCCTCCTTCTGCATGGCCAAGGGCTAGGCAAGATCTCTCCTCACATGATAACTTTCCTGGACAATGTCATTCATTCATCATGTTCAGGTGCCATCTTCATGTGGATACTGTGCAAGGCTCCAAAACACACATAAATCTCTCTTTCCAGCTCCAGACCCAAGTACACAACTACCCACATAGTCTTCTCAAGTCATTCTCTCTCTTCTCAACACATCAGTCCTACATGCCCACACTCAGCTCACCACCTTAGCCTGAGCCTCATTTGTCTGCCTGTGTCAATAGGTGTCATACTTCCTACTCAGTACCTGGGCCAAAAACCTGTGCCTCATCTACACTCCACCATTTCTCATGGTCCTCCAAGTCTGTCAACTCTACTCCATGAATATTGCTCAACTGTTTCCAACTCTCCCTCCACTGGCTCCTCTCCAGCCTAGGCTACCACTGGCTCCCTCTATGTCCCCTACAGCCTTCCTACTTGGTCTCCCAGCTGTTCCTCCTATTCCAGTCCAATTTCTCCTTCATATCTACTATAGTTTTACTACAAATGAAATGTCCCTCAAAGGTCCACATGTTAAGGACTTGATTCCCAAAATGGTGCTACTGAAATCTTTGGGAATGGGAGGTCCTTGGGCCATTGGGAGCATGCCCTCAAAAAGGACAGTGGGAGAACAACTGTTCTCATATGTCTGTCTGTCTCTGTCTCTCTTTCTGTGTCTTTCTCTCTCTCTCTCCTCTACCAACCTCACTGGTGGCCAGACAAATGGGGCTGTATATTCTTGAACTGAAACCTAAGAACTGTGAGCTAAATAAACCTAGAACTATGAGCTAAATAAATCTTTTCTCTTCATAAAGCTAGTTCCCTCTGGTATTTTTCTGATATAAAGCAAAGATGATTAATGCGACATTAAAGCCAGGGTGATGCTTCTAAAGCAGACTGATCAGGCTACTCTTTTGTTCTTTGGCCTAATTTGAACTTGGAACAAATACTACCCTGTTCACCTCCCCAGTTTCAGCCTGCAATCGCCAGTCTCTATGCCACAGCCTATGAGACCAGGTGTCTTGAACACCTCTGTTCTCCACCTTCCTATCTCTTCCCAGTCCCAAAGATCTCCATTTAATGAGGCTTTCTACTCAAGAACATTCTCAGGTGCACCTCAACCTGTCCCAGGGCATTCCCCATATCCTACATAGAACACTATCTTTTCTACAACCATACTTCTTACATAAGTCATCAGCACCCCCCATTAAACTGTTAGCTCCCTAAGAAGAATGGCTATGTCAACTTTCTGCCAAACTGTGTCCTTAGCCCCTGGAGTCCCTGCACAGAGTAGGCATTAAAAATTACTTTCAAAAACTATACAAATACATGGTAAATTAATGTTTCTTTTTATCTCTTCCTTTTCAAAATGTTACCCAAGGGCATGCCAGCATAGCTAAAACCCATTCAGATGTTTGGCCCTGAATTTTTTTTTATGACTCTTGAATTTAACAACCATGGGAATCCTAATACAAATAATATTAAGCAGTTGTCTGGTGCTAGAGAGCTTGTAAAGAAAGTTTAGGGCTGGAGAGATGGCTTAGTGGTTAAGAAACTTGCCTGCAAAGCCAAAGGACCCAGGTTCTATTCTCTAGTACCCAGGTAAATCCAGATATACAAGTTGGCACAAATGTCTGGAGTTCATTTGCAGTGACTGGAAGCCTTGGTGCACCCATTATCTTCCTCTCTCTCTCTCTAATAAATAAATACTTTTTAAAAAGAAAGCTTATATTTCCAGTTATACTTATTCCCCTCTAAAACCCTGTTATGCAGTCTTTATTTCTGAAAAAAAATCCACAATTTAAAAAAATGACCATATAAATACAAAAGTGGGTTATGATTCATGTGCTGTAAACATTAGTATAATTAGTATTAATACAGATAAAAACCTTTCACCAATAATAAAAATGGAATTTATATCATTTAAACCAATTTGCCCAAGGCACAAAATTAACTGTTAGAATCGGAATTCTTAGTTCCTGGAAATTGTGCCTATTAAACATAATTTATGTTATAAAATATTATACTTTTTAATTTTAAAAAACACAACAGGCCTGGAAAGTTGGCTTAGCAGTTAAGGTACTTGCCTACAAAGCCTAAGAACTCATGTTCAAATCTCCAGGTTCCATGTAGCCAGACGCACAGTGATACAAGCGCGCAGTGTGGCACTTGTATACAAGAGGGCACATGCATCTGGAGTTTGCAGTGATTGAAGGCCCTAGCACGCCCATCATTTCTCTCTCTCTCCCTCTCTCTCTCAGAAAATAAATAAATAATAAAAAAACACAACATACAAAGTGAAAACAAGAAAAAAATTCTGTGACTATAGCTTCCACATAAGTACTGTGGATGACATTTCTCTGTGGTGAAAACTGCAGTCAATTAAACTTGACTTAGACAAAGACATTCTATAATTCATTCTCTGCTAGTGACAATAAAGATGATTAATTCTAAGTATCTATATAACACAATGTTAGTTAAAAAAAAGGGGGGGGTCTTAGGGAACTGGACCTGAGGAGATAAATGACCCAGTTTACTCCACCCTGGCCCCAGCTGAAACCACAGAGGAAATGGGGAAATGAGCTAGAGAGCTGCTTTCTCAGTGAATCAGATACCAGCACAAGGGTGAAGGAGATGGACACCGAGGACACTCAATACTTACCAAACCAGAGATCCAGAGGCTCCTGAGTGCCCATCACTGAAGTAGACTTAAAATGCTCCTAGCATGGCTCAGGGAATTTTGTGGAAGATGGGGCAGAAAGACTGTTAGAGCCACAAGTTGGGACATTTTGCACAGAGACATTCCACCCCCCACAGAATGCATGACCCACAATCCCCACTGGGTTGACCTGCATCCCCGACGAGAAAGGCCTCTTCAGAAAAGGGGCAGGGAGGAGGGAAAGGATGGTACCAACATGTATTGTTTACAAGCAAAGTATATCCATATCTAATAAAAAGGGGGGTCTTCCTACAGCTGATAGATCACTCACAAAGTCTCATTTTCAATGACACATGTCATATAACTGTTGTGTTTGATCCCAGGAACCATTAGGAGTGTTATATACCTTGGGGCTGCCCAAGTATCATGATAATTACCCCAATTCTTTAAGAAATGCTTCAGAGGACATGAAGTCTATTCTAGCCCCCCCCCCTTTTTTTTTGGCTCAGGCTGACCTGGAATTCACTATGTAGTCTCAGGGTGGCCTTGAACTCTAGGCGATCCTCCTACCTCTGCCTCCCCAGTACTGGGATTAAAGGCGTGCGCCACCACGCCCGGCTTTCTACCCCCTTTTTTCAGTGTATCTCCATACATCTTCCCATTGGTCCCTCCTCTTTTCTTCTCCCCAGTCCCTTGTCTTTCTCTTTTTGTTTTCCATATACACCCAAACACAGAAGGCCCAACATAAGTACTAATATAAGCAGCTGTGTGATATGAAGATAAATTTATTATTTGAAGGAAAGCCTTCAAAAAGGGCTCCTCTGCCTCAAAAGCACTGTACTTAGAACAAAGTGGTAGGTAACCTATGGTAGGCAGGGTGGGCATTTAATAGCACATCCTGTAAGTAGAGTCAGGGCGTATGCATCTCACATCTCTCTTCTTGGCTTTGATCTCTACCGATGCAGCATCTCTTAGTCTCAGCTGCATTAGCAGAAAGCCTCCATTCTGTGAGCTTCCATCTTGGCCTCTCCAATTTCTGGGACTTTAGGGAGTGTCTTGCTCTTCAGGATCTCAGAGTCTACAGCTCCCAGAATTAGGAGAGCTTTATTTTTTTTCATAACTGGCACAAAGATGGATGGAGATGCCGTATTATCTCTTTTCAACTAAAAGTCTGCATGTGTTAACCTAAAACACTGTAATTTCCTAAGGAGACATATATTATAAATTGAGCATCTATAATCCAAAACTACTTTGAAATGCTCCAAAATCTAAAATTTAAATCCAAAATCTAAATTTTATGAGTCAACATGATAACACAAGTGGAACGTCCTGTTCCCAGTATATCTCATTATTATATATTATATACAAATAGTCCAATAAAAAAAATTGTAAAAACTCAACACTTCTGCTCCAAAGCAGGATACTCAAGCAGTAGAAAATTAATAAACTGAAAACTTCATGAATCGGAAGCAAATGATGCAGTAGACCCAGAATCAGGGAAGAGGGAAGACAAAGCAAAAGGACCCATCAAACAAGAACATTTCCTACCATAGAGCCCAAAATTGTCACATTGCTGCAACATCTTCAGAGATTATATTGTTCTAGGCATAAGAAGACCAGCCACCCTACAGGCTCAGATAAGCGAGAAGCCATTCTGTACCTTAGGCACCCCTGGTCAAGTAGAACTAATAAAAGGCAATTCATATATTGATCAGTGGTTCTAAGAAGATGAGGTAATGAAAACAGAAGTATGTGAAAACATTAAAGTGATCTGTCAAAGTGAAATATTACTAATAATATATAGATAGAGGTCATGGGTATGCCAGGGCCTCTTGCCACTGCAAACAAACTCCAGATGCATGCATCATTTTATGCATCTGGATTTACATAGGTACTGGGCAATTGAACCCGGATCATTATTAGGCTTTGCAGTCAAGTGCCTTAACCGCTGAGCCATCTCTCCAGCCCCACATTTCATTCTTTCATTATGAAAATATTGATGATGCATAGTTTAGTGGAACTATATTACATCATTATCAAACAAACCAGGAAATGAGCATTCATTGTTTAATAGAAATTAAATGACACAAATAAAAAGTTGTAGAGACTGATTTCACATGATGGCAAACACTAGTAAACTATACACTTAAAAGTGGTTAAGATGATAAATCTCATATTGTATAAATTTCAGTAATGAATAAAAAACATTTTTTAAAAAGAGAAGGGGCTGGAGGGATTGCTTAGCGGTTAAGGTATTTGCCTGAGAAGCCAAAGGACCCAGGTTCGATACCCCAGGACCCACGTAAGCCAGATGCACAAGGAGGCACATGCATCTGGAGTTCTTTTGTAGTGACTGAAAGCCCTGGAGTGCTCATTCTGTCTGTCTATCTGTCTGACACACTCTCTCTTTCTCTCTCTCAAATAAATAAAATAAAATAAAAATTTAAAAGAGATATACTCTAGTTGATAAGGATGATCTCCAATAGGCGTACATGAGAATATTGGGATACTACTATGCAAACATACTGGAACTGAAGGCTTAAGTAAATAGATGGTAGAAAACTGGACCTAGGTTCTTCTTAATGTTGAAGTAGAGGTTACATATGAATAAGGAAAGGAAGCTAGAATAATCCATGTAATAAATAGAACAAAACTGAAGTTATTGGTATGAACTCATGATCAGGTAAACATAGATGGTCACACATAAAAATATTTTTAGATATGTGCATGTGCAGAATTAAAGCTACAGCTGTCTGAGCAACAATATAAAGTAGTGCTAGATTATTATTCAAAGTATAAGAAATACCCACTGCCAAAAATAAATGATTAAGTTTATTTATCATACATATTGCCTTTCTCTGTCAGCTAAACAGACCTAGAAGCATCAAGACCCCAATAACAATATTTATACCTAATCACAACTTCAGGAAGGAAGGGTTTATTTTGGCTTACAGTTGCAGGGGACACAGTTTATCACAGCACAGAAGGCATGGCAGCTGAGCATGAGGTGGCCAGTCACATTGTGCCCACAGTCAGAAAGCAAAGAGAGATGAATGCTGGTATTCCACTGGCTTCTTCCTTTTTTTTTCTTTTTATTCAGTCTGGAATGGTGCTACCCACATTCAGATGGGTCTTCCCTTCTCAGTTAAATTTCTATATAAATGCCAGCACAGGCATATCAGAGGTGTGTCCCTTAAGTTTTTCTAAATCGAGTCAAGATGACAATAAAGATTAACTATCTTATAGGACATAGAGAAATGAAGCTGGAACTGACCTGGAAGCTTGCTCCCTGCTAGCCAGTTTTCATGGTGACAGAAGGAGCTAAGTTCTCAACAATCTCACTCAGCAGTAGTTCCTGCATGTTTCACTACTGACTTGCTAGATAAGGTATGTCCACAGATGCAATGGTGGCATGTGTTTATGAGGGTAACCAAATCTTTCTGATTGGATCTAAGGCCCAAATCACAAGAGAGAATTCATGTTTGGTTATGTAAACCTGGTCAAAAAGCCCGTGGCTGTGGAGGTCATAGGCTCTAATGAGAAAACTAGTACTGATGTTTTGCTAAATGGACATGTCATGGAAGTTAAATTGCCTTCTAAATATTTATGTTTATGCTCATAGGTTAGTGCTGCTTCAGCATTAGTCAGGGAACTTTCTGCAGTGGGTAGTGGTCACTGAAAAGATTCCTAACTCAACCAAGTGCTGAAAATAAGTGACTTTCTTTCAAGTGCTAAGGCTTAAATGGGACATCTATATCACCCTTCTCCATGGCTCAAGGAACAACCTATACGAGGGAGCAAAAAGAACTTAAGAGCCAAAGGGAGGTGATGAGATTGTGGAATGCCATCTTCTGGATATTGAATAGCTTGTTCCTTTAATTTTTTTATTATTTATTTGCAAGCAGAGAGATATATAGATAGATATGAGATAGAGAAGAGAGAAAATGGGTACATCCGGGCCTCCAGCCACTGTAAACAAACTCCCAGACGCACTTTGCGCATCTGGCTTTATGTGGGTACTGAGGCATCAAACCCAGGACATTAGACTTTCCAGGGAAGTGCCTTAACAGCTGAGCTATCTCTCAAGCCACCTTGTTGCTTTTTTGAGACAGAGTTTCCTGTAGCTCCGGCTGGCCACAAACTCACTACATAGCTAAGGAGGGCCTTGATTTTTTGATCCTCCTTTCTGTACCTCCCTAGTGCTGGGATTTTAGGTATGCACCACCATGCCTGGTTTCAGATCTTGGTTTCTAATGTTGCTGTCCAATAAAATGAACTCAGCTAGAGAATGAGCTGATTTAGGCCTAGGGCAAGAAATACATAAGACAGGCTTCAAATATGGTATTGTGTCAAAAGCAAGAAAGAGTTCAAACTACTGCCACAAGAGGGGAGGCCAAATGAAATGCCTGCCAATGTCTACAGCTAGAGTGACCAGAGCAACACAATAAACATACAAAACAAATATCCATGAAGGCACTAACAAACTATAAATGATTAAATAGAAAAGTAAATGATTTAAGGGGAGAAGAGATAAATCTCCTATGTAGAAAAATTCCAAATAATTTATATGGATCCACTTTGCCCTTAAGCATTATAAGAACTATAGCAACATGTAACAACATAAATAGATGTCACAAATGTAATGCTGAAAGAAAGCAGAAGTACTGAGGACACCTACTATATAATTATATCTCTATGCTACTCAAACCAAGTAACTATAATTTACAGTCTTGGGACTCAGCATAATGGCTAGCTCTGAAGAGAAGGGAAAGACTGATGATTAGAAAGATGCCCTAGGACATTTTTGTGATTATGGCAATGTTCTGTTCAATTTGATTAGGAATCTATGTTCTGCTAATTTTAACTTACTGAACTAAGCTTGACCATTACCACACAAGATACACAAAACCAACTGTAGTTGAAGAAGGTAACTAAAGTCAATACTGATATAATACAGGGCCTAAGTTTAACTTTTCTCCATATGGTCATTCAAGTCACTGAGAACTAATGGTTGAAAATGCCATTTTCCCACTGCTCTGCAATAAATCGAGTATGTTGTGTGTGTGTGTGTGTATACACATAAATATATATACATATATGTGTGTACATATACATATGTGTGTGTGCATACACAGTAAGTAAATGAGAAATGATGGGACCCAGGTCTTTGGTTCTGTTCCTGGACTACCTCTTCAATTCTATTTGTATATTTACTTATCCTTGCACCAATACTATTATGTCTACATTACTATACATCCATAATAAAGTCTTGTAGAATAAATCGTACAATATTTTTTAAGATCAACTTGTTATTCTTGACCCACTATATTTGTGTATACACATGTATAATATGCATGTGTGCATGTGTTTCTTTGTGTTGGCATGTGCATGCCACAACATGCATGTGGAGGTATCAGTCCTCACCTTCCACCTTGTTGGAGGCATGATATTGTGTTCACTGCTGTATTCACCAGGCAATCTGGCCCCCAAACTTCTGGGAGATTCTCTTGCCCTTTTCATCATAGGCACACTGGGATTACAGATGCTCACACTATAATGCCTGGCTTTACATAAGTCCTAGAGATCACTTGCTGTTGTGGTAAGTGTGCAATCTATCCACTAAGCCATCTCCCCAGCCAGCTAATGTATAGACAATTATAGCTAATTTTACACACAATTACTGGGAAATATTTTTATATGAATGTACCACATCTTTGCATATGCCATATCCACAGTTCTTCTCTTGCCAAATGTAGAAGCATGGAGATTCCTTTGAAAGAGGCCCATCAATGTCAGCATAGCTTAGTGTGGTGGCTCATGCCTATAATCTCAGGAGTCAAGAGGCAAAGGCAGGAAAATTGTTATGAATTTGAGGTCAATTCAAAAATTTCAGGACATCTTAATTTTATTTATAAAATAAAAATTCTATAACACTAAAACATGGGATAAGAAGGAGACTTAAAAGAGAAAGATTTAAAATTACTTACATTTATTTTAAATATCTTAGCTATAATCACTGTTTATTTATTTTTAATATATAAGCAATAATATGTACCTATATGTAATTCACATACAGAGAGATTAAGGAATGAATGAACTGTTAATTCCTTGAATCTTTTTGAAATTAAATCATTTGCAAGGTGTTAAATTCTGGAAATTAATTTACAGCCTGAAAAACAATGCTTTCTGACATTTATATGACATACAGAGCATTTAACTGAAACTTCATATTTTAACTTAAAAATAAAAAATATGGAATTTTTATATTTTTTGTTATCTTTGAATAATCAATTCCAATTTTAAAAAATTTTCAGTGTATCAATAATGAAGCAGCATTTCCCACATGCTGTATCTCTTGGATAGTAAAAACTACATAAACTGAGAATTCATCTGGATTAACAAAACATGCAAATTCCTTTAACATTGTACAACAAAGCTTTTAAGAACCTTCCCAACCAACCATTGTTTGAATCTGTGTAAAAATTACTCTAAAGTCATATAATTCCTCAATGTTTATCTACTTATGCAATGCAGTACATGAATCATGCAGAGGAATTCTCACAATACATATTACTTAGGCACAAAATTATTTTGATTTAATTCTCAATAATAAGTGCATTACTAACTTGTTCTTTAGACTGGAAAATCAATATCAAATGCCTGTTCCAAGATTGGTTATCACTTCAGTCATGCAAGCAGCTTGAAAAACTGATGCATTAGCATTGACAAAGGTATTGCTCTATTTGTTTTCCAAAGGTTTTCCCTGTGTGACTCTATACTTAGTTTTATGCCAAGGAAAGTCAATTTCTTTATTCAATTTGCCAATCTGAAAATGCACATAGAAACAATGATTTTATGACAACATATGAAAGTATACTATATAATAAAATGAGAAAAATATAACATTTATATAAAATATACACAACAAAGAATTTACACACTAATGATGAGCATGCATAGGAATAGGTACTTAAATAAAAAATAAATTAAATGTAGAAATCAAAAATGACAAAATCCCGTTGGACAGACTTACTATCATTCTGTTTTCAAACATATCAATCTCTTGTCATTTAATAACTAAAAAAAAATCCAGAAATCCAAACATCATGTGTTCCCTCTCATATGTGGATCCTAGCTATAAGTGATTGGACTTCTATGTGAGTAGGAAGAAAACGCAGTAGCAGAGACCAGTAAGATGGAAAGGAAATAGAAAGGGAGGGAGGGGGGACTTAATAGGATGGTACTGTATATATGTAAGTAGAAGAACAGCTTAGTGGGGGTGAAAAGGCCTAAGTGAGGTCAGGAGAAGAGATTGATTTGAGTAAAGGAAAGGTAGAGGGAAGGCTAATCAAAATCTAAGAGGATATAAATAAGTCATATGGAAACCTACCTTTTTGGACAATGGAACACTCAGGAGCCATAGATTGTTACTAGAAAATTTTCAGTGCCAGGGATAGGATACCTTCCAGTGAGCTGTTGGCCAGGGAGGTCCCTGATGCACCCAAAACATTACAGGACATTGCCAAGGCCCTTGGTTTCCCACCAGGAATAGATGGTATGACCCTATTGCTGAAGACTCCACATACTTGGGCAGCAAAGTCACTGAGAAACCCTGCTAGAACTGAGCTGAAAACCTCCTCCATGTAGACCAGCTGACAGAAAGCTGGAAAAAGCCACGCTGCATGCAGTTCAATGGGAGAGAGAGAAATCACCAGTGGAGATACTCAGCAGTGGACACTGCAAGTCTGATATTTGGCCAGTCAGGCCAAATGAGCCAACGGGTGCAATAGTGGCACATCTGTTATGGGGGAAACCAACTGCCCTCTAATTTGACCGGAGACCTGATCCATGGGAGGGAATACATCCCTGATACTGAAAAACCTAAAACAGGGGTAATCATGAGCCCTAGGGGTATAATACCTGTTGGTGTCTAGCTAAATGTATATACTATGCTCACCAAACTGCCCAGTGAGCATTTCTCTTAATGTGCATACCCATATATTAATGCTACTCTCACTTTTGGTTAGAGAAGCTTCCCTTTTCAGATGGCAGTGACCTTGGGATGACTCAGAAGGCACCATGGTGCTGAGAAGAAGGGACAGAGGAGTGCTCAGCACTGGAATATCTCTATCACACCTTCCAAGGCTCAGGGTCCATTGCAGAAGAGGTGGTGGAATGAATGTAAGAGCCAAAGGAAGGGTAGAACTCCTTACAACATGCTCTTCCAGACACAAAATGGCCTGGATATCCATGACCTCATAATGCTTGATACTACCTATACAAGACCAGGAGGAAAAGGAGATAGGAGGAAAAGACCAAAAGAGAAACTGATTGAGAGGGGGAGGGACATGATGGAGAGTGGAGTTTCAAAGGGGAAAGTGGGGGGAGGGAGATGATGGAGAGTGGAGTTTCAAAAGGGAAAGTGGGGGAAGGGAGAGAATTACCATGGGATATTGTTCGTAATTATGGAAGTTGTCAGTTAAAAAAAAAACTCTATTCTGAAATGACAAAATTTAAAAAGCTATAAAGTTGTAACTTAGTCAACTTAAAAAAAAATCCTGGGCTAGAGAGATGGTTTATCAGTTAAGGTGCTTTCCTGAGAAGCATAAGGACTCATGTTCAACTCTCCAGGGCCTATATAAGCCAGACACACAATGTGATGTGAGCATGCAAGGTCATACATGCACACAAGATGGCGCACACATCTGGAGTTCAATTACAGTGGCCTTGGCAAGCCAATTCATTTATATTCTCTCTCTCTGATAAAAAATAAATAAAAGTAAAAAATTCTTTTAGATAGGCTAGCTTCCTCCAATACAATGAAAGTTCATAGAACCCAATATTCCTTTTGAATTTTTTTAAATCTGTAATACTAAGATTTCTAGACTGTAATGCTGGTATTTCTTTATCAGAATATCAATGAAAAAAACATTTCTCTTCAAAATAAGGGGTTTGAGTAGTTCTAAAACATACTTTACATAACAGAGAACCAAGAAATATAGATGCTTAGCTTTTGATCTAGTGCCCATAAAAGAGCCCTAAAACGGTATGCACCACCAGTACCAAGGTAGAAAGCAATGTAATACATATATCTAATTATCACTTAAGTGTCCTCATTCCATTAAGGTCACTCAAGCTCACCGTGCTTATAGTATTAAATATCACCCTCATTAATTGCCTCATGTGAATTTTCTTTGACTTTAATGGATGGTTATTATTAAGCCCAGGGCCAGGTTCAAAAGGAAAGGAGTCAGATTCTTGTCCTATTGTTCATTTTCCTGGAGATCCCATGTGCCAAAACCTCAGGTCTCTGTATCAAGTCTACCAACAAAGTAGCACACTCTTCCACACCACCACATCATGAACACTACTCCCTCATCAATAGGACTCTCTACCAAGCCACATTCAAATCCCCCTTTAGAATGTTAAATTAGTCTGTGGAGTCACTTGCATGCATGCCCAGACCAAGATCTAACCTAGCTTCATACCAACTTCATTCAAACAAGGATTCCAGCAAAGTACATTTCACCTACAAGTACAATGGACTGCATAAAGTTTTCTGTTACCTAACAAAATCTTCACTGACCTAGCCAACATTTTTGTCTATCCATAATAGCACTAGTCCGGAGAGGACTACTAATCCACAGGTGAGTGGATCATACCAACTCAACAAGAGTAACCAGACTATTAACAAAGAGCAAGAATAACTTCTACACAGTAGAGAAACTCCATAGTGAACTTAAGATGGCCCTCAAGTTCTATAAATGGAGCAATTTACATTTTTTAATCATCTTAACAAAGAAGCTTACTGGTACATATTCTGGAAATCAGGTTTTAATGAAAGAAAAAGCACTATTTGCAGTGATAGGCTGTAGGCTTCAGTTCCAACTCTGCCTTGGAGTTTACCTAAGCACTGGATGAGCCATCTCCTTTTTTATTAGAGATCCTCAGCACCACGCAGAGTGCACAATAACGTGGAGCAGGGAACATAATAGATGAATGTCACCTTATTAGGCACCCAATGTCTTTAGTTACAAATTTCCAGATCTTAAAACAAATGCATGCCTTTTATATTGGTTTGCTCTGAAGGTCAAGGGAACTAATAAATACGGACATTATCTGTTGACCATAAGTATTTTGCAAGGGGGGCATGTTGTAAGTAAAGAAGCAGCACTGGCTGTAGTAACAGTACTTCAAAGAATGTGACCTTAAAAGCTAGATTTTCTTCTGATTAAAATGTAAAACATGTGACAAGCTATGAAAAATAAAGTGCTGATTTAAAAGAGTTTATCAAATTATTTCCTGGCAACAATCTCTCACATACCTTCAGGCTATACCAGGTTTAAAGGATCTACCCTCCCTAATCACACCCAGTTCCTCCCACTTAATAGTCGTAGGGCTGCCTCTACATGACTCTAGTCCATTATTCTGGTATCAGTGTTCTTAAAACATAACATCATATCATTACTAATCCATGTAGAAAGGAGGTTTTCAAAAAACTCACTTTTGTGTTTGGGAATAATATTCAGGAAGAAGGAGGAGGATGAGGGGGAGGAGGAGGAAGAGGAAAAGGAGAAGGAGAAGAAGAAGAAAGAAGAAGAATGAAGTAGAGTATAAACAATATATTTGGTCATGCAAAAATTATATGCTTTTATGTATCATACACAAAATTAAAAATTTATCAAGAAGCTGGGCATGGTGGCACATTCTAATGTGAGATCCTGTGTCAAAAAAAAAAATCAAACAAACCAGCCATGGTGGCACATGTCTTTAATCCCAGCATTGGGGAAGCAGAGGTAGGAAGAATGCCATGAGTTTCAGACCAGTCTGAGACTACAGAGTGAATTCCAGTTCAGCCTGGGCTATAGCAAGACCCTCCCTTGAAAAAACAAAAACAAAATAATAATAATCAAACAAAAAAATGGGTTGACTGGGGAGAAGGTACGTAATGTAGAATAGAGGGGAAATTAATATTATGTAAAGAGCTGTCACAGGCTGGAGACATGGCTTTGCGGTTAAGGCGCTTGCCTGTGAAGCCAAAGGACCTCGGTTGGTTTCCCCAGGACCCACGTAAGCAAATGCACAAGGTGGCTCATGCATTTGGAGTTCATTTGCAATGGCTGGAAGCCATGGCATGCCCATTCTCTCTCTCTCTCTCTCGCTTTCGCTCTCGCTCTCCCTTTTTTCCTCTCTCAAATAAATTAATAAAAATAAAATATTTTAAAAATAAAGAGCTGTCAGAAATATATTTTAAAAACATATAAACTTGATTTGGAACATGAACAGTAGGGAGAAGGACATATAAAACAGAAACACAACAGTAATCAAAAAAAAAGGAAAGAAAACAATAAAAATAATAAGGAAATACTATTTTACTTAGCAAAGAAAGAAGTAAAAAGGGTAGCTCCAGTACAGATAAGTATGTAGGGCAGCAAGAAGTCTTGCACGCTCCCCTGGCAGCAAATGAGGTTCCCATGATGAAGGGAAGGTTGGCAGTATACTTAAAACTTTACAAAAGCTCACATCCACCAGTCAATAATTCCATTTTTAAGAATTTTTTACTAAAGAAATTATCAGCAATGTATGCAATAATTTCTGTATAAAACTGTTCACCACAGTATATGTTCAGATAACTAGCAAAATATTTGAAGAAAAATTCAGTAGAGTTGTGGTATATCCATGTAATTAAATATTTTAAACCTATTTTCAAAAAATATGTTATTTAGGGCTGGAGAGATGGCTTAGCGTTTAAGGCGCTTGCTTCTGAAGACTAAGGACCCACATTCTACTCTCCAGATCCCACATCAGCCAGATGCACTAAAGTGAGGCAAGAGCAAGGTCGCACATGCCCACTAGGTGGCACAAGTGTCTGGCATTCAATTTCAGTGGCTGAGGCCCTGGCATGCCCTCTCTCTCTCTCTCTCTCTCTCTCTCTCTCTTACTCTAATATAAAAAAAGAAAGAAAAATATGATATTTAATTACAAATGAAAATGCACAATCCAAAACTACAAAGGGATGAACCAAATATGTAAGGGTCAAATACATGCAGAAAACCATGTCTTACTTAACAATGGGGATATGTTCTTATAAATGCATCACCAGGGCTGGAGGGATGGTTTAGCAATTAAGCCGTCTGCCTGCAAAGCCAAAGGACCCAGGTTTGATTCCCCAAGACCCATGTTAGCCAAATGCACAAGGGGGCACATGCATCTGGAATTCGTCTACAGTGGCTGGAGGCCTTGGCATGCCCATTCTCTCTCTCTCTCTCTCTCTCCCTCTTTCTTTCTTTTTTTTTTTTTTTTTTTTTTTTTTTTGGTTTTTCGAGGTAGGGTCTCACTCTAGCCCAGGCTGACCTGGAATTCACTATGGAGTCTCAGGGTGGCCTCGAACTCACGGCGATCCACATACCTCTGCCTCCCGAGTGCTGGGATTAAAGGCGTGCGCCACCGCGCCCGGCTCTCTCTCCCTCTTTCTTTGTCAAATAAATAAATAAGTTTTAAATGCATCACCAGGTAGTTGTATCATATGAACATCATAGCATGTACTTAAGCTAAACAGCTCTAATTTTGCTAGGCTATTGGATGTTGCAGGACACTATCATGTATCAGATGACTACTGATGTCATTGTAAGACTCAACATAACTCACTGAGTATGTGGGATGGGGAAATGAAAATGTCTAGGACAATAATCTCAACTTCAACCTTGAAGGTTTTTGTGGGGTTTGTTTGTTTTCACCATTACTTGATTTAGGTCTCTATAGATGCCAAAAGAAAAACTGTCAAAGTTGATACTTTATTTTACAAAACTCTTGGCTTTATGTCCTTTTATTCGAAAAGTCCTCAAGTCATTAAGGAAAAGAGGAAATTACAAGGACAACAGAGTCCTCTGCAAAAAAGGCCAAGGACAGAAGGGGCCAGTGCAGAAACCAAGAATACCTAGGGTGCATGGGAGTGTCTACAATGTCTGCTTCCTCACCTTACTATGATGCCGTGTGGTTTCATTCCCACAAATTTAAATAAAAAGACCTCCTGGCTTTGCTTATTCTCTCCTGGAGTCCAGCCTTCCAGTATCAATCAAATTGGCTTAAATTGTTCTCAAAGTGAGAGAAAAACAGAAGTTCAGAGGTAGACAGCAATGACTCCTCAGGCAATGCATAGACACCTATCTGTAAGAAGGAAGGCTACTCGGAGAAGAGAGTGCTGTAGAGAAAGCTACAGAAAAAGAGTAAAGAATCTCAACCATTTTGTGAGCTGACAACACAAAGAGAGTTTGATTTTATTTCTTCCATATTTCATAAACACTGGCGAATGTGAGTTTTCACTCACATGGCCCACCACTGGGGAAAGGAGTCTGGGCACCAGCTCCAACTCCTCCCATGACTTTCCCCAGGATGCACATAAGCACAGGAACGTCTGCCATAGAACACAGAATTAAAATGATTTAATCTCTAGCCATGGGACACGGGAATACGTAGCATGTTTATTTTCTTTATGGTTTTTCTACTTCTGAATTTTGCTGAAATTAATCTATTTTACTTTTTTAATGAGAAAAAATTTTATAGCAGTGTTTAAAATTTTAATTAGATAAGTGAAATACCACCTTCATTATGTCATTTTCCTCTTCCGAAATCTACCACGGCTTCCTAGTAGCTACACTATCAAATCTGCAATCCTTCACATGTTTTCTATCAAACTTGATGTCCAGAACACTTCACATGACATGGAAGGGCCCCTGACCTACCTGACTCTCTTACGAGCTCTATGGAAGGCTTTCTGCTGTGCACATCCATATTCTAGACTTCAGAGCTACTTCCCAAAGCCTAGTCTCCTATGCTCACATGCCTCCATTTACATTATCATAAACTTGAAATTGCTGTTCTTTCCTCCCACATGCTACTTACTGGCTAGCTCTGCTTGGATAGCATTCCTCTCTGTGAGGTAGCCCCTCTCAGAGCAGCCACCTGCCCCCATCCTGTCCCAGAGGCCTCATCCTCACATTTAGTACAAGTCATGTTCATCCTCTCTCTTTTATAGCAACTACCTTAATGCCAGTAAACTAGAAGGGGCACAGGATAAATTTATGAGAAATGGAGTTTATGAGAAACTTGTTAGAAGTTTCAAGTACAGTCTTACTACTTCATCCTAGCAAACATCTGCTCAGCATCCCCAACCATTTCAAATCCAAAAACTGTATGACATTCCTTCTATCTGGAGGTCATTTACCATCCTTATGACCCATAATCTTCTTTCCTTCCACAAGCTTCTTACTCCATCACCTTGGCCACTCTCCATCTGACACCCCCTTATGTTCCTCTGTCTTTATGTCTCTCCAGAACTTTCTAAACCTGTGATCCTTTAGACCCTCTATTTGCCCAGTATTATTAAGTACTATGACAATTACTGCTTACAACTTCCTCCATCAGACTGTCATCTTCTTAAAGAAAAAAAGTAGGACAATCCACTAAGACTTGCATTTCCTAGGTCCTTCACATGGTATACCACACACAGAGCTCAAACTCAAAGACTATATCAATTCTGGACTCCAGAAAGGGGTCTTGGACTCCAAGGGATCTTTGAGAATTTGTCACACATAAAGTCCCCGTTCTTATGGCCAAAACTGGGAAAAGAGAAAATGCTATGACAGATAGGGTGTGAATCAAGGAGAGACACCTAGCTTCTCCCACCATGGAAAATGGGAGCTGGGGCCACAGATGAAAACCTCAGTCATAAGGAGCCTGCAGTGTGTATGGAGCCAGACTCACTTGTGTTCTAGTAGTAGTATATCATGCACTGTGGCAAGAATCTTAACATTACTTTTCCAACACTGGTTAGGATTTTAAAGTAAAACAGAGTTTTTAGCAAATTATATATATATATATATATATTTAAATCTCTCCACCATTTTTTTCTTTTTAAAAATATTATTTATTTATTTATTTATTTATTTATTTATTCTTTATTAGTTAGTTTTGTATTCAGCAAATACAGTCAGTTTGGTACCATTATTAGGCTCATCCGTGACCTACCCCTTCCCCTTGGGCCCTCCTTGTTGAGGTATATGGGTCATACATTTTGGAGTTAGCCCACAGTTATGGGTAAGATAAATGTCTCTGCATATCATGACCCAACATCTGGCTCTGACATTCTTTCTGCCCCCTCTTCCGCAAAATTTCCCTGAGCCATGTTCTCTCCACCATTTTATTCTATTACCAACCTATCCAACCCAAGCACCTTTCTCTGTGTCCTTAATTCAACAGAATATGGTAAAAATAAATAAATAAATAAATAATCCTTACCAAGTTTTTAAAAAGACTGATTTCACTGTCAGAACAAAGTCTCTAGTCCCAAAGCAACCAGCCCAGAGAAAGCCTTACAAGCTCCAGAATATGTACTTCCCTATGTCTCCCTTTCCTGCTGAGAAACTGGAAAGAATTCAACTTTGTTGTTGTTTGCTTTTAGCAGTTTTTGGAACAGTGGCAAAAGCACAATACTTAGTGGTGGCATATCTAGGTTGGAACTCTGTTCTGCAACTTATTAGATATCTGCCACAGATAAGTCATCAGGGGCCTTATCTATAAGGTGGGCACCATAATGCTACCCTGTGTACCTTTTTGAAAAGACAAATAATTACAATATTCAAATGAAGAAATAGTTTACTTCACTTATGTATATACAAGAAAAAATGACACTCATAACAAATATGAAAAACTGCAGAATAGCTTCTGTAAGGGGCTGTCTTCATATGTACTAACTATTATTCAGAATAGTATCTGAATATGTTTAGTGGTGGCTCTTCTTAATGGTGGAGAAAGAGCTGGGAACTGCTATGACTATTTCTTTTCTCCATGGTGGACAGAAGTGAATGTCCCCACCACCAGTCTTTCTGGACTTGCATCAATCCCATGGGCCAAGTTGTATTCAGGCTCACAACCAGCAATGTCCAGTCATCACCAGCACGAAAGCGCCCTGCCCTTTCTTACTCACCTGACAGTTAAGTCAAGCCAGGCCTCAGAATCTTCCCTAAGAAGCCAACACAGAACCTGAATTGTGTAAAAATGCGTATTTCAGGAGGCTTAAAGTTGTATGTGACTGAAGGCTCTATAAATCACATTTTACAAAGGATTTTGGTAAGGGCCTCCTAAACAAATGATATTCTCCAGAGTCACACACACACAGCAGGTGGCTTCCTAGAGAAACTTCCAATGGCCCTTGTCACAAAGGCATGGTTCAGCCAAGATAAACTCCAGGGAGCAGTGCCTTAGACATATACCTTATAGAAGACTCTCTTAAATATTACATACGCAAGGCACAGTTAAAGCTTACCTAAAAGACAGCACCATGGTAAACAAAGTATCCTGGCAATGGCAACAGAAGCATCATGATTTTAATTCTGGAGTGCTAAGTCACTGAATTGTCAGTGTTCTGTGTTCAGATGACAGGCATGAAGCTGAAATGAGTTTATGCTTGTCCAATTAATCAAGTAACCTCTATGCCACTTATCTTTGGAATTGGCATTAGAAAAGCCCCATGTGCCCCAAAATCATATAAATTCCATGGTTTCCTATTCATTAAATCCAGGTTGGCCTATGCTGATATGTCATATTTTGACATGCAGCCACAAGGGATATGCAATCAAAATTAAGACAAGACCTTAGCTAAAATTGGCATGCCCTACTCAAATGAACAATTTATGCCTACACATGGCTAAAACTGCATATATCTTCACCAAATGATGAATATTAAGCTGCTAGAAATAGAGACATATAATTCACTGGTCTGCTTTCCATAAACCATTTCTTTTTAGCTTTTAAGCAAACATATAGAAGAAATATTTAGACTATAACAAGTATAGAGACTTATTACACAGAATTACATAAAGACTTTCAATACTATTACCATCATGATATTTATTGACTGATCCTGTCATATTAATAAAAATCATATTTTCCCTGGCTATCAAATCTTCATGGCTTCCATCTGCATTTAGAATGACTGTTGAACTCATCACTATCACTTCCAAGGACTTGTAAGATCTTGCCACCCATGCCCATTCCTGAGCCTATCTTATTCACCCCTCCCCATTGTATATTCTTTGCAACCCCCCAGAGCCCTCACCTCACTATGCCCTTGCCACAGTGGCCTTCTATCTTTGTTCTTTGTCTCTTGAAAAACCCTTGTTCCTGCTGCTTCCTTTGTTTCAAAGGCTTTTCACCCAAATCTCTGTGTGGTTAACTTCTTGGGTCTTAGGTCAAATGTCACCTTGCCAGTGGGCCTGTCTGGCTACCCCAGTGAGTGCTGCCTTGTACCTTCCATCAGTCTCTGTCAGATCCTCATCTCTCATCTCATTCTTCGTACAACATAAATATATTCTGATCAGAAATGTCTTGTTTCTGCTAATCACCAGGCCTATCAAAATATAAACTCTGATAAGAACATGTTTGCTTTCACTGCAGTGTCCAGAACCATGCCTGGCATTGACCAGGAACATATGGTACCTACATGAGTAACTGTGCTGAGATGGATAAAGAAAGCTTTAGAAACAGAGACATACTTCTGAAGCATCAAATCACTAAGAACTTAATGGACAAATAGCCAAGAGATACAGAAATTATAATTAAGTAATCAGTTAACCAAATGGATCCATTGTGTGTGGGGGGGAACTACTAAACAAAAGATAAAACACAGACCTTGTGCTGTAATTTGGGCATGGTTTGATTATGCACCCAGGAGTTCACATATTTTAAGTTTGATCCTCCCAGTGGCAATGTTGGGAGTTGGTGGGATCTTTAAGAGGTATGACCTAGGAGGAGGTATTAAGTCACTGGGAGTGCTCAAAATCAATTAGCATCTTCTTATGGAACTTTCTAGAGAAGGCTACTATTAAAAAAAAAAAGAGAGAGAGCCAGCCTGCTTCTCTTTTCATTCTGGTTTCCAATCTCACAATATGACCTCTTCCCTTCACACATGTTCTATGATCACCCTATGATCCATCCTCCAACCCATGAAGCAGCCAGCTAGCACTAAGCAGTTTTGACTTTCTGCCTCAAAACTGCAAGTTAAATAAAATACTTTCTTTATAAAGTATCTAGCTTCCAGTACAACAACAAAAGTAATAACTCACCTATACCAAGATGACTTCCTGAGCATTGAGGATAAAGAACTTAGTGAACTAACGTGAAGTGTGGTATGATGCATGCCACATCAAACATCATACTATAAAAAAAAGTTGCTCAGGGTGTGGTGGTGCACGCCTTTAATCCCAGCACTCGGGAGGCAGAGGTGGGAGGATTGCTGTGAGTTCGAGGCCACCCTGAGACTCCATAGTGAATTCCAGGTCAGCCTGGGCTAGAGTGAGACCTTACCTCGAAAAACCAAAAAAAAAAAAAAAAAAAAAAAATGTTGCTCAATAAGTACTGCTGAATTTTGAAACACAAACCATAAAATATTATTTTGGGTTCCTTAGGAAATATTTTTAAAGAACATTTCCCTATTATTCCTCCTGGTCTTTCTCTCTGATATAAACTTAGCAGGTGTGTGGAATATTGAAATTAAACAATAGAAAATTCACCCATGAATACAGGTAAAATGCAACTCAGAATAATTTTTTTTGGAAGTGGGAAAGATTTTTTTAAAACGCTAAAAACTTCAAAGAGGTTTTACAAGTGCAAACAGACTTTAGCTCTTTCACATTTTCATGCCCAGAAACTGGGACATTAAGATGCCAGGAACTCTTTCAATATCAAAACCATGTGATTAATGCAGGAGAAACTCTCCAACGACCAAGATTTCTCCTATGGAGTTGCCAAAGAACCAGATGCTTCCTTCAAAAGAATATCAATTCGGCTTTGAAGAAGTTATGCCTTCAGCCCCAAATGGAAAGGGCAGGTGGAATGACACAGTGTGCAATGTGTGTTTGCCACTGCCTCAGTAAACATCTCCTGACAGCAAAATTGTACTGCTCACAGGCTGGGAGGCATGTGTAAAAAATGGGCTTTGCTACATATAAGGACAAAAATGGAGTCTTGTCTGGGACCATACAAAATAAAAGCTGTAAATAGGAAGTCGGTGATGCCAGAAAAGGTGCAAAATAGCTTCACTGTACTGGTAATTTAAATTTTCAGAGGAAATGAACATAAAGTTTTGCCATTTGAAGTTTAAAAAAAAAGTTTCTAGATACTAGGATACTAGAACATAAACCAATTTAATAACCATGTACACCAAAGAATGATTGTTTTTACTACTGTCATTTTACCTGAAATATCAACCCAATGCTCTTTTCCTGAATCATGAGTTTGTAAAAGGCCCTATTCAGGTGCATCCATTCTCGCATTTTATCATGAAACCATCATGAAGACTGGGCTAGAAATAATAAATTACAGGTTTTTTTTGTAACAGTTGTTGCTAAGGCTTTTGTATTTTCATGCTTTAAGGAAGCCCGGACTCCATTTCTGCATTTGTAGCTCCTTGTGGAGTTCATTCTCGTTTAAATTCACTGCCAGAATTATTTTGTCAGTGTCTTTAACCCTGCCTACCCCCCTGAGAGTGCATGTGCTCTGGGCATTCCTAATCAGCAGCTTGCACCTGAGCATCTGACTCTGGTAATTAGATCTCACGGCACCAGTGTCCTTCTATCCCATCTGGCCACAGGGTTGCGACTAGACACATCTAGGAGCTGTGACTTTGCCCTTCTCCCCATTTTACTTTGCCACAAGGTACCATGGTCGGTGGTTACCATGCCTTCAGTATCTATAGGACAAAACCTACATCTTCATTTCTTCCCTCCCTCAACACCCAGCAGGATCCTCTCACATAAAATATTGCTCCTAAACACTCGTTTACTGGCAGTGGTGCTGTATCTAGATGCAGATCCAGAATGTGTTATGAGTGAAATGAATAGCTTTCTCTTTACATCTTCAACTGTCCACAAAGACTCAAGTATTTGGGGTTGAAAAAGCTCTGAATGAAAATATTAAATGTATTCAATATCACTTTCTCACCCTTCCTTTATTTCTATCTGTCAGAGCTACCGAATGTAATGAACCTCAGTCTTTTTTTTAAGATTTTTTTAATCCAACCACAAATTTAAGTTCAATTTCTTAACCCACCAGAGTAGCCAAAACCTAAAATAATAAAATTTTCCAGGCAATAAAGAGAAACACATACTGTCTCACCTTCTGTGTGGTCAGGTCTGATGTTTACTGCTTCACTGGCCAACAGATAATCACTTTGACATAAAATTGAACATTCAATATAAACAGATTGAACCTCAAAGGGTGACCTCTGAGCTACAGTGTAGAGGTAGTTGATATGCTTTTGTTGCTTGAAAAATAACCTGTAGATGTTCCAAAGATGAAAAAGCAAACAGCAGTGTCAACTGTCAGTTGAGGCTTTCTGCATACTGGGAGAGTATGCTGTTGCCTGGCCCTCCGGCAGGTCAGACCCCCACCCTGCACCATGAGGCAGGCAGGGAATATGAGTGGGATAGAATGGCACCCTGCTCTGGGAGGAAGAGCCCTGAGGACCCAGAGATCATTTCCAATCTTATCAACAGAGGTTCCTAGGCACTTCATTAAACCCAGGGTGGTGATAGCACTGGTTAAAAGGAGAGCAAAGGAAGAGAGAGGGGTCAAGCTATGGGCAGAGGGTGAGGCACTGATGATGTTTATTCAAGGAGCCTGCAGCAGCCAGAGGAGACTTAAATCACCATAGAAAACTGGAGAAGCTAAGTGCTAGCACCATCCACTAACAACAGCCATTCTTTTGCCAGTGCTTTTGCTCTGGCACAGGAAACGGCCAACCAGTCACAGAAAAAGTCACTTCTATTAAAACTGACTCCATTAAGAATGGCTCCATCATTGAGTTCCACTCGATGCCAGGATCTCTGTATTCCACTAAGAGCTTCCTTAAGTTTCTCCTTTAAGAGTGTCAATGAATATTCATCATTTTAAGGCAAGCTTTAAATGATATTTACCACCTACTCATTCATGACCTAGGGCAGGTAACTCAACCCTTTCTTGATCTGTAAAATGGGAGTAACATATTACTAATGAATGTATAGCATGTACTTAATGTTACATGATTAGAACTAGGTTTTAAAAGTATAAACTAAGCACCCCTCAACTAAAAATCTGAACTATGAAATGCTCCAAGACAGGAAACATTTTAAGCATCATTTTAGCATTCAGATTTTAGATTTTTCAGAAGAGGGATGCACAACCAGATTCTATAAAAATATTACAAAATCTTAAGTAATGAAATCTGAAACACTTCAGGTCCTAAACATTTCAGATAAGGGATATTCATATGTAAATATCATTGTCCTTCCATTACAGTAACTTCTGGACATGTGTGGAAGTAGAATCCCAACATCACTGAAAGTGGTAACAGAAAGCATAAAAGAAGGGCTGGAGAGATAGCTTAGCCATTAAGGTGCTTGCCTCTAAAGCCTAGGGACCCAGGTTCAATTCCCCAGTACCCATGTAAGCTAGATGCACATGGTGGCACATGCATCTGGAGTTTGTTTGCAGTGGCTAGAGGCCCTGGGGCACCATTCTCTCTCTCTTTCTCTCTCTCTCAAATAATAAATAAAATATTAAAAAAGAAAGCATGGAAGCAAATGCTATGTATATGAGCAGCTTTCCCCTGAAAATGCATTCACTGTATTTTATTTGAAACAATGAGCTTCTTACAATATTTGTTGCTAGCATATTATATGAAAAATCCATTATCCCTTTAAGAGATCTCAAATTCCATCATTTCCACAACCCTATCCCTTGTCCTTACCTTTTTCAAAGCACTAAGGAAAGTTGAATACAATAACTGATTGACTTTCCAATCTCCCCACAAATCTGTGTTTCTAAACTTGCTCTCAAATAAATAAAGAAAGAAAATAAACAATTTTTTTAAAAAAGGAGCTCAGACATATATATATTTCAAATGTCAAGGCCTGGAGAGATGGCTTAGTGGATAAGGCACTTGCCTATCAAGCCTAAGGATCCCCAATACGTATGTAAGCCAGATGCACAAGGTGACACATGCGTCTGGAGTTCGTTTGCAGTGGCTAGAGGCCCTGGTGTGCCCATTCTCTATCGCTATCTATCTCTGAATAAATAGATAGATAGAGAGAGAGAGAGAGAGATTTTTTTAAAAGATTTAAATGTTAATATATACTAGTCTAGTTCTCAAGTACCTAACTATAGGAAAAACCCTAACTAATGTAAACAAAGCAACTTGAACATGTTTTAATTATTAAAAATAACTGGGATAGGAAAATGAGTCTACAGATAAGAGTGCTTGCTGCACAAGCATGAAGGCCTCATTGGGCCTGAGTTTTATTCTCAGCAGCTACTTATAAAGCTGAGCATGGCCACACATGCTTGTAACTAAACTCCTGGTGGGGGGTGGGCAGGAGGGACAGAGACAGGAGAATTGCTAGGGATTGCTTGTCAGTCAGTCTGACCAAAAATGGAAGCTCTGGGTTTAGTGAGAAACCCTGGACACATGCACCCTTAAGAGAACAAAGGAAGAGGAGAAAGGAGGAAAAGAGGGAGGGAGGGAAGAAGGAAGGAAGGAAGGCCAGCTGTAGTGGTACATACCTTTAATCCCAGCACTTGGAGACAGACATAGGAGGATCACTGTGAGTTTAAGGCCAGCCTGAGACTACATAGTGAATTCTAGGTCAGCCTGGGCTAGAGTGACACCCTACCTTGACTCAAACAAACAAACAAAAAAGAAACCCACTGTATACATCCTTGACAATTTTTAAAAATCTAGTCAGAACAATAATTCATTATATATTTCAAACAGCTAGAAGAGAGACATTTGAATGCTTCTAAGCAAAGAAACCTGGAATGTCTGAGGTGACAAATATGCAAATTACTTTGACTTGATCACTGTCCATTGTACAAAATATGGAGATATCACACAGTACTCCACAAATAAATACAATTATATGTCAATTAAATAAGTAAATATATCATATAACTGCAAAAATATAACATCAAAAAGACTAAAGAAAAGCAAGATATATTGTTTAATAAAATTGAAAGACATTCCTTTTGAAAAAAGATATCCAATTCAAGTGATTAAAACTATGAGCTTAAAATTTTGACTCAAGTCAATATTTACCAATGAAATAATGCTCCAGTTCATGATCACTCATGAGTGTGCTGACAAAATTCTCTGTAAGGAGTAAAGCACCATGTCCTTGGTGACAAATTAAACTACAAAGCTGTTTCCGCTGCTCTTCACCTTCTAGTTTATATTAACTAGTGCCATAAAAGAAAGCCTTTAAGATAATATTTATTTGAAGAAACAAACATCGATTCAAGGCACTTAGAAGCATATATGTGCACTGAAGGGTGTACTCGAGGGAATCCTAATATTTTATCATGTCATGGATATTATTACCAATGTACCTGCGTATCTCCATGTTCAGCCCGCTCCTAATATTTCATGTCAAGCTTTACCACCAACCAAAGCAATTCTCATGGCATACCCGCATATTGCCCACAGTAATGACACCAGTAAATATCATGTCTTACCCTTTGTCAGGCTGTCTAAGATTACATAAACATGACATAGCTTAAGAAGGAATGCATCTCTGCTGTTTACAATTCAGCCAAGATAAAGCCAAAACAAATATCATAAGCTATAAATAAAGACACCCACCGCTGTGACTATACTTACTCATCTCTAGGTTAAACAAATGCTAATTATAGAGAATTTGAAAATGGGGCTTGTTAATGTCATTTTAAATTTAGCATGTTATGGTGTAAATGTTTTCCATTGTGTTAATTTACACCTGTTATCACAAGCTTCATTATTAGGTTTACAGTGGAGCAGCTCTCTGTGACTCTTAAAATTTGCTTAAAATGGCAGAAACAATTACTAATTAGAAGGGCATGTTTACTTTAATTATATTTATTCCTAGTCTAGTTTTATATATAATGTATTATGGAAGTGTATGCTTTAATTAGTGAAACTAATTTATCACAGGCAATTTCTCAAATGGGCATTGTTCTTTACAAAATACAACAGATTCTTTTAGTATTTCAAAAATCCCTTGGATGGTATGTCTACAGAGAGACCCATCTACATGGAAATCTCTCATTTGTGACTTTAAAGCATTGGTCCACTTCTGTCTCTAGTAGTAATAATTCAACTCTTAAGAATACTAATGGAATTTTCAAGATATAAAGTATAAAATGTAGAAGCAAATTAAGTAAAAAAAAACTAAAATTATATTCAAAATTAACACGGGCATTCATTCAGTAATACACTCAAAAGTTTTATTTAAAAACCCTATTTGGCCAAATGTGGTGGTGCATGCTCTTAGTCCCAGCATGCAGGAAGCTGAGGTAGGAGGCCTGGGGCTACAGAGTAAGCTTCAGGTCAGCCTGAGCTACAGTGAGACTCTGCACAAAAACAAACAAACAAGCGTCCTATTTGGGGCCTGGGGAGATGACCGGGTGGGTAAAAGTACTTGTGATGAAAGCAAGAGAGCTTGAGAGAGACTGAGCTCAACTCCAGCACCCAAGTAAACAGCAAGACCTATCTGCCACCCCAGGGGTATGGTAGGGCGGGGGGCGGGGAGACAGGAGAATTGCTGAAGCTTGGAAGTCAGCCAGTCTAACTAAAAACAGCAGCTCAGGGTTCAGTGGGAGACCCTATCTCAAGTAAACAAAGTGGAAGAAGGATAGAGGAGACGCTGGATGTTCTCTTCTGGCCTCCACATGTATGAATGGGGTACACAATCTGCATACACATGTGCATACACTATACATACACACACCATATACATATACACATGCCAAAACTCCTATTCTAAAACTATAAAAAACAAATTTCAATTTTTTTAAAGCAAAGGGCACACATTTTTTTCTCCCTACAGTCATTTCTCTAACATCTTATACACAATGGCCTTTTGGGGTAGGGGGAATAGAGGTTGCATACTGGGCCCAGTAACCAACAATACAGTGATGATTCAGGCAAAGGTCATAAATAGATATCACAACTGTTTGGGGGGTGGGGCTATTGCACAGTGGTAAAAGTGATTGCCTAGCATGTTTAAGGCCCTGAGTTCTATCTCCGGAACCCCGAAAACTTCTGTTTGGGGAAGTTTTCTGTACAGTGAAACATTTGCCTGCACTCAGCCACCTAACCACACAAGGAAAGAAGTCCTTCCTCTGCAGAGAAATCTGTTGGACACTATCTTAATAATGTGGCCAAAGATGCAAATATCAGCACCAATGGGAGATAGACACCACATGTTTCCTAAGGTGCCTCAGAGAAAGGCAACACTCTGCCCCTTTCTTAAATCACACAAAAGGAAACAACTAGAATTGTGGGACATCCCACAAAAACAGCCTGGACTTTGCAAGACAGTCAATGTCACTAAGGACTTTGAAAAAGGTTGGGGGAGGGCTGGAGAGATGGCTTAGCGGTTAAGCGCTTGCCTGTGAAGCCTAAGGACCCCGGTTCGAGGCTCAATTCCCCAGGACCCACGTTAGCCAGATGCACAAGGGGGCGCATGCGTCTGGAGTTCGTTTGCAGTGGCTGGAGGCCCTGGCGTGCCCATTCTCTTTCTTCTCTCCCTATCTGCCTCTTTCTCTCTCTGTCTGTCGCTCTCAAATAAATAAATAAATAAATAAGTTAAATTAAAAAAAAAAGAAAAAGGTTGGGGGAGATTGTTCTAGATTAAACAGATCCCAAACGATGTTATAACTAATTATAATGTGAGAGTCTTAATTAGAGTCAGGATTTAAAATATATAACAGCTGTAAGGACAATTATACAGATACGTGATGAAATGTGAATAGACTATAGTCAAGAGATCAATTATTACATCAAGGTAAAAAGTGCTGGTGTTTTAATGTTAAAGCAATAAATGAAATATTTAGAGGGGAACTGTCCAGATCTGCAACATGACTTCAAATGTTCAGACAACAAAGGAAGCAAATCAGCTAATAAATGAAGTGAAGAACCTTCACTGCATCATCTTTTCAACTTTTCTATAAATGGGTTCTTGTCTCCTTACCAGAAGAATGGAGTGGACAGAGCAAAGGGTGAATAAAAGAGGAGGAGTTTATGTGCACAATTCAATTAATTGTTACCCTTTATTCTTTAGGAAACAATGACAAGAAAAAACCCTTGCATATCCTCAGTAAAGACACCATTTTCCTTCAAGTATTTGGTCCCCAGTTGGTTGAATCAGAAGCCAAATCCAGGGATATGGATGGCTGGCAATATTTGTTATGTGTTCCAAGATAGTATTCTGCTCTTATAAGAACACATCTTCTTAAAACAAAGAAAACATCAGTGCACAGAGGATTTTGTTGAGCCAAGAGAAAACCTCTAGGACTCCAAAGGAGGTTCATATAATCCCCCATCCATTCTTACTTCCATAATGAGCCCCAAAATGCAAATAGGACTGATAAAACTAATTTCCACCCAACTGATGCAGACCACCTCTTCCAAAGGACACCTGCAGTAAACAACCAATGAGAGAACAGTCCCACAGAAAGAACCACAAGAATGTCTCCCATGTTCCTTGGCTCCAGTCCTCCCCACCAGACAGAAGTGCTCAGTTTCTCTTCACACTCCTTGCAACTGTCACAATAACTACATCATGTTAGGAATGTGGAAAAGCAACTTTTTTGAATTAAATTTTTGACTTTTCTCCATGGCAAAAGTTGTTTGTTCTACTTGAAGCCATCATTCAGTAAGTTGTCTTTAATATGGTTATCTTGGGGCTTTCCCTCATAAGCATGAAGATCCATGCAAGGCGTGGTGACACAAACTTGCAAACTCAGCACTGGAGAGACAAAGACAGGCAGATCCATAGGCTCACTGGCCAGCCAGTCTAGCCTACTCTGCAAGCTCCAGGCCAGTGACAGAACCTGTCTCAAGAAAAAAAAAAAAAAAAAAAAAAAAAAAAGAACATGGCACTTGATATGGATGACATCCAAGGTTTTATCTAGTCTCCACACGCACACATCTGCACACACACACACACACACACACACACACACACACACACACACACACCTGCATACGTGGGAATATGTACGCACACATAATCACAAGCAAAAAAAAGAAATGAAATAGGGCTGGAGAGATGGCTTAGCAGTTAAGGCACTTGCCCACATAGCCTAAGGACCCAGGTTTGATTCCCCAGGACCCATGTAAGCCAGATGCACAAGGGGCACATGCATCTGGAGTTCGTTTGCAGTGGCTGTATGCCCTGGCGTGCCCATTCTCTCTCTCTCTCCTCTCTCTGTGTCTCTCAAATAAATAAAATTTAAAATGAGGTAAATGAATAAATATGGTTATTTTAATGGTTACAGCAGATATCAAGCTATTTATTTAGTTAAGTATCTTGTCATCCCTACCCTGTATTTCAACATCCATATAGACCAGGCCTAACTAAGAAAGTAAAAAGGCGTTTTGAAAAGCCAGAAAATACTAGCCAGGGCAATTTAATGCCTCTGGGGATGGTGCACATGGCTGCTGGTGTAAAGCTAACTGAAGGTGGGAAGCCAATGCACAGATAAATCACCAGCTAGGAGCTTTCAATTCCAGTCTTCAAGCATACTGCAATCACAATGTTCTGAGGCTGAAAATAGATCTTCTATCTCCAGAAAAGGAAAGAATTAGTATGAAGCAAAACTTGTTAGGAGAAACAAGGGAGGCTGGAATTGAACCTGATTAGACAGAAGCGTCCTCCTACTCCCTTACCCCAAGCTTCAGAGTTCAAATGAAAAAACTAACATGGCTCACATTTCTTATGAATACTAATATAAAATTGGGCTGAAGCCCAGGATACCTGACAACATACATGACCTTCATATGTCTGTGTATGTGCAACACTGGATTCATATATGTAAACATACACTGTGGGTATTTCAAAAAGGGATAACCCAGGGCTGCAGAGATGGCTTAGCCATTAAGGCAATTGCCTGAGAAGCCTAAGGACGCAGGTTCGATTCCCCATAACCCACATAGGCCAGATGCACAAGGTGGTGCATGCATATGGAGTTCCTTTGCAGTGGCTGGATGTCCTGGCATGCCCATACTCTTCCTCTTCCCCGCCCCAATTTAAAAAATAGATTTCTGTCAGAGTACTTGATGACCCACCAAATGTTAGTGGTAAGACCCTACTGCTGAAGACACCTTATGTGATTGACATGCAAATTAGAATGGCATGGCTGGAAGTTGGAAGAGAGTCAGTCCCCAGACAGTCAGCGCGTTTAGTCCCAGAAGGTGCTACATGGGCGACTGGGGGAAAATGACCAATATCTGTCAAAGCAACGCATGGTCTAACCTACTTAGCAGCAAATAACTTGTTGTGATGCCCACACAAGTGCAGTGGTGGCACACAGCCATGGTGGGGAACCAACTGCTCTCAATTTGGCTAACTGATCCCCTCACTGGTATGGGACCCATAGTTGGAGCTGGGAAACAAGTCAGAACCATATCCAAACATAAGCCCACTCTCCAATATCAAGCTACCATCAATCGTGGGCTACAAGAGGGCCTACACCTATTAAATTCTCTATAAAAAAAAGTAAGGGTTATCTCATTTGTCCTGGTGCTAACTTACTCTCTGTTGGAGAATCTGCTTCTCTGTTTCAGATAGATGTAGTTCCTAAGGAGAGAGCTACCCCATCATACCTCCAAAGGGCCCCGGCTGAAACTAAGAAAAATTGGTGAAACAAGCAAGGGTGCTGTTTTCCTGATGAACCGGATACCAGCACAAGGGGGAAGGAGATCAGCACAGAGAAAAATCAACTCCTACCAAATCAGAGAGCCAGAGCCTCAGAGGCCCCCAACACCTCATCACTGAAGCAGACCAAAAATGAACCCAACATGGCTCAGGGAAAGTTTGCGGAAGAGGGGGCGGAAAGAATGTCAGAGCCACATGTTGGGTCATGATATGCAGAGACATTTAGCTTACCCATAACTGTGGGCTAACTCCACAATGCACGACCCACATACCTCAACAAGGAGGGCCCAAGGGGAGGGGGTAGGTCACAGATGAGCCTAATAATGGTACCAAACTGAGGGTATTTGCTGAATACAAAACTAACTAATAAAGAAAAAAATGTTTAAAATAAATAAATAAACAAATAAAACAGGGATAACCCAGATAAGGAGAGGTTTCTGAAGTGGGGTCCATTTCAACAAAATGTAACCTCCCTCTTAGAAACCAGGAACCAGAGTAATTAGATTACAATCTTTCCAACACTGTGGGAGAGATTTAATCAATTAGAACCAAGATAAGTTACATTATTTGGTTTACCTAAGTAATGGACCCTTAAATGCAATCAATACCTCTCCAGGCTATGAGGCTCCAAGACCTGAGATACATTCAACAAAAAACACAAATAGATTTTTTCAAAGGCTCTCAAGCTATTCAATCACTACCTGAGGTAGGGGACTGCACAGGCAAGGGCAGTCTTTCGGCTTGTTACATGGATTCATTTCATTACCTCATTTGTGTGCCATTTTCATCCTAGCTATTTTTCATAGTTCACATATGAAATAAATTTGTTCTAAGTAGACTTAATGTGTAGATGAGAAATCTTTTTAAAATGTCAGTATTAAAACTCACTTGAGATAAGGGAAAGGATTAACATTAACTTCTATTTGTGTGTGATTTTTTTTAATCTATGAGATTTACATAGTGATCCTATACAGAAAAAATGGTGGAAGTAGCTCCTGTCATTCCATCCCTTCTCCCACATGAACTGACAGAAGAGCAATGGGAGTGTCAGATGCAGTTTGGGAGGGGGCCATATGGATAGAAGAAACAGCCCCCAGCAGTAAGTGGGGAAAGCTCTCAGGCATGGTTAGGATTACATGGCTTCCCTACAACCACCAGGGGAAAAATGGGGCCTAGGAATGAGGGGCCCCTTCTATCCTGGGGCAGGGGCCTATTTCTAATCTCTGTGCCAGATATGTACCTGTGCCTGGACCTGTGCCCTTGGAGCCTGTATTCACTCTGGCCTTAGAAAGCAACTCACAACTCCCAGCTCCTTGTCCAATGGCAGCCACTGCTCCAGCAGCCTCTGGCTCCCTGCTCCACTTCAATGGGACCACTCTTGGCTGGTATCCTGAGGCCTGCCAAGGGGGAGCTGCAACACCACCAAGAATTCAGAATCTAAAACTGTCACTACCACCTTTGTACCTTACCACCGCCACCATTTTCCATTTAAATTGTATCACCACGTAAAGTCCTCCCCCTTTGTTCACTTTTTGCTGTCCTTCTGTCCACTTAATTCTTTGTTGTAGGGAAATGAGAATCTGGAAAATAATTAGTGGTTTCAATATCCTGCCTTCTAGGATGTCCTTGCTTAGAATGGATCCCAAAGAGACAAACCTTCAGAGTACCAAAGTATCCTTGAAGCAGAGCCTCACTCTATCCAAGTCCATGGACAAACTCAGAAACTGTCATTTAAGTTGAGAGGTATACTCATTCACCCAGTCACTTCATTTAGAACCCCAAAATGATGTATCTGCATCCAGAGAGGACACTGTCAAAGTACTTTTCCTTAGTCCATGGATTATCATCCTAAAAGAAATCTGTAAGAGTGGGACAGGGCCAGAAGCACCTGCCTGTGCGTCTTCCTGTAGCCTTCAGGTACTTGGGCATGTACGCTTGAAACATGCAAGGCTCTTGCCCATCAGTGATTTGTTTAACATACTTGTAATAATTAGAAAGTGAAGCAAATAATTCTAACTCCTGGCTTCCACGAGAGTAAGGAAATGTGACAAGAGAGGAAGTAGAGGGGAAGATTTATACTGAGAGTTTACTTTGCATAGCTTTGAAGTCTCTGCAGTCATGATGAAGAGATGCTGAGATAATCTAAAACAAAGTCATCAAAAAGTCATTTATATTTACCTTTTAACAGCAATTATCTTCCTCTTGGCAGCAGCTGAAAATTATGTTTTACTAAAAAGTGAGCCTGTTGACTTTATTTATACAACACCTGAACTGTGTCAGGTGTCTACATGTTAGCCACCATGGAATTTCAAATTTCGCTGTTTGACAGTAAGTGCAAGCCACCTCTGAGAGCAGCCTTCTGAATAACTGTGTCATCACTCCTTAAAATCAGATGTCCTCAGTGTGGAAGCATGTGGGGGTATTGTGTTAGAAATTGTCAATTTAAATCATTTTCCTTGATGATGGAGAAAATATACCTATTGCTCATCTGGAACAGTAAGACACAAGAAGGGCTTCTCAAATCTCTCACATCTTTCTGTCCAAATGTTTCCCTGATTCAACAAAAAGAGGACATATGCTGAGAATGCTCCCCCATGGAACATCTAATAATGGTGGCCTCCCTTCACCAAGTTATGCATGCTAGCATGAAATCTACTCAATGACTCCTCTTCCTCATCCTCTGGATGACACTGAAGGATTATTTTTAGCTCTCTGAGGAGGGCAGTTATGTCCAAAATAAAGAACTCAGAATCCAAGTACCTGTCTACATCTCGTTGATGGATCATCTCCCCAGCCAAGCACTCCCCCTGAAGTGGTGCAGGTCTCTGGCTGGTTAAAGTTTCATTTTAAGGCATGGTGTCTTCTGTTTATTTAGCAGCCAGTCTAACCTTAAGGGGAGAAGTCACTGACATGACTTGCACATCACCTCAATAATCTCGTAGCAGCAGCATGGAAATGTGGGTTAAGGAGACTCAAGACCTGCGCCACCTTGGTCACTCACTCAGATGTAGCACGCTGGGCAATTTACATTCTTTTTTAAAAATCTGTTTTCTCATTAGCAAAATGGGCACATTAGACCAGAACTAGATGATCATTGGAGGCTAACTGTATATGTCAACTATGCTTGGCCCCCAGGTGCCCAATCATTTCATCAAACACTAACTTTGGTGTTTCTGTGAGAGTGCTTCCAGGTAAGACTGTTACTGCAGTCTGAGTAAAGCAGCCTGCCTTTCCTAATGCAGGTGGGTCCCATCTAAACTGAAGGCCTGAGTAAGACAATAGGGAATTTCTCCTGCTTGCCTGCCTCTAAAGCTGGGACATTATGTTTTTCCTGCCTTTGGAGTTGAAATGAAACATCAGATGTTCTTGGGCCTCAAGCAGCCATCCTTTGAATTAGAACTATACTATCTGCTCTCCTGGGTATCTAGCTTGCCAACTTACCCTGAAGATGAAGGAGCTTACCAGCCTCCATAATCATGTAAGTCCAATCCTTATAATAAATCTCTTACAAAGATAAATAATAGAAATATAATAACTCACTTTATTGGCCCTATGTCTCTGGAAGACTTTAACACAATCTCCACAAATATTTTCTTTCTAGCTCTGTTGGTAACCTCTCAGTAATAGGACCCTCTGCTTCATCTGGCTTGCTTCCCACTTTAAGGATAGTGATAAATGGTGGCCTTCCATTACTAAGTTATGCATGCTATCATGAAATCTGCCCAACAACCCCTCAGTGAGAATCAAAGCTGAATTACCTGCATTCCCACCCACAGCCAGCTGGTAGCTCACAGGTGTGATGAGACCTGCGCGAACAGCCTTTCTCCTTGCTTTTTCACTGCAAATGCATAAATGCAGGCTTGCATTTCCTTGGTTGTTTCTGTTGGTTTTATTTCACTTTCATTATCCTGACTGGAAATTCCTGCAAGGAACTGGAATGCCATGGTTTTCCTGTTGGCTAATGTTGCATCAGCAGTTAACCCTTAACTCCTATCCACATGAATTACAGTGAGGCCAAGACATTGCCTAATGCTTCTGATTGGGGTTTTGGTACATGAGTGCAGAATGGATTTTAACTGCCAATATCACCTTATAACATTAGGGTCAGAATTTTTGTAGTTCCTACTTCCTCATCTAGAGACAATTCCCACCTCTTACTTCAGCCATGACACCTGGTGCCTTGTACCATTCCCTGAAGCACCCTCCTCCTCACCAGGGGTCTCCAGCTTGGCAATCACCTGGATCTTTAACATGCCAGGCCTAGTCTCAGACATTCAGGTTCCATTGGAAGGGATGGGAGCCAGGGGTAGAGAGGGTGAAGACAGGGAGTTACTGGGAACTTTTCAAATGATTCTAGTGGGAACTGGAGGTCAGCAAAGCTTTTTGTGCAGAGCCAGATAGCAAATATTTTAGGCTTTGTGGACCAAATGGACTCTGCAGTAGCTGCTCAATTCTGCCAAAGTAGTATGAAAGTGCCAAAGATAATAAGTAAATCAATGAGCATAACTGTGTTCCAATAAAACTTTATTTATAAAAACAAGTGGTGGCCTGTATTTGGCCCAGGGTCCATAGTCTGTAGATCAGTGTACACTTTACCACACCTAAAAATGGTTGTTGTGACAAATAGGTACACATTGAGCTGTATGAGTGCCCAGCTTGCATTTCTCCTTCTTGTCCATGACATGGGAGAATCTCAAGTGACTTGTTGAGATCAATATTCACCCTATCTCTCTGGCATTCACTTTATGTATTATACTAATGATTGCATGCAAACAAACAAATCCTTGCTCTAAGAGAATCCTGTGTGTCCTGTAACTCCCTGTGGTATTTTTCATGCTCACAAACATCTGCTTAATATTGCTTCTAGAACTTTATCAGCATCAGGCTGAAAATCACCCACTGCAGTTCCTAAAATTATCCATGTTCCCTCTGACCCTCCCCCCAGTACAATTTGGGAAATGTTCATCAAAATCATTCATAATCCTCTGCATCCTATTCTCCTTGATTCACAAAATACTATCTAAAGTAGTTCCACAATCACATCTGCAAGCCCCTTCCCTGCCCAGGAGACCTAAATGCATTTGTTAGCAGCTCTCATCATCGCTCCTATCTGGGGCTTTAATTCCTCCTAACCATGTTTATTCTACCCTTTCCAACTTGAAGATTGCTTTCCTGATAAAGATGATAAAACCAAAATAGAAGTCCAGCAGTTCTGCTTTTTCCATGTCATCTGTTTACAATATACCATCTGTTCTAAATAAGCCTATGTCATTGGGGCCTTTTTGGCTCCAAAAATAATTGTTTTAAAGCTGCTATCTACATGTGACTATACATGGTTTGTCTGGGAAAGTCTGGTATGTGTCTTTGCACTGGGATAAGAATTAACAGAGCCCTCAAGTGCCCAGTGTAAGCCCAGATGAAGATGAATTTCTGTGAAATCATTTCATAGGCTTAATAGATTCTCAAATTCCTAACAACTCAAGAGTAAGAGAAAAGTGTCTCTCATAAAACACTTGCCCACAAGCTGAAGAGATGGCTTAGCCATTAAGGTGTTTGGCTGTGAAGCCTAAGAACTCAGGTTCAACTCCCCAGAACCCAGATAAGCCAGATGAACATGGTGGTGCATGTGCCTGGAGTTCATTTGCAGTGGCTCAAGGTACTGGTGCTATTTTCTCTCCTTCACTCTGTCTCTCTCTTAATTAAATACATAAATTAAAATTTAAAAAAAATACCTGGCCACACTGTGTCCATTTCTTCTGTCTTACATTTATGAGAGATGTGATTTTGGAATAAATGCTATAATGCTCAGTTTTACTCCATAGGATCATTGTGCCTATGAAACAAGTAAATGCATGATTAAGCACACAGCACAGCACACTCATCATACAGTAAATGCTCAACAGATGCTAACCAGGTTTTGTCAGTGGTATTCATATACATGTCAGTTATGTCCTCAACCCCCTCCACAGCACTATAGCAATGTAACTCTCTCCTGTAAGTCGGCCCTTCCTCTTCCCTAGTGTCACATCCTTTGTTCTCACTAAGCTCTGGCTCCTGGGTGTAAACTCAAACCCAAATTCCCTAGAATGTTGTAAAGTCTCTCCCAGCTTGAAGGGGAAGTCCTTGAGTATACTAGAAAGCTGGAATGCTCAGTCTCGCCTCTGTCAAAGAAGAGACCTGCATTTCTGAGCAAAGCTGCTGAGCTGCTCTGGCAGAAAAGCAGACGTTGCTCCAGTAACCCCCCCCCCATCATCTGTATTGCTGGAATTAAAACAAACTATGCTCTTCCATGGATCTCCTGGGAACACACTCCCTAAACAGAGGTTAACTCTTAAAACACTTGAGTAGAGTATACTAGCAAGACATATGACTATGTTAACATGCTGAGAAAAAGACTGATCCAAGGCATACTTAATTTAGGGTGCCAGACAAGGAACCCCACAGAAAATGTGAGTGAGAGCTAGGGGTTAACATCAATTATAAAAATGGCAGCCAGTACTGAGTAACTAATGGCATGACAATCAATAACATACCAGGTATTTTTACAAATGTAATAGCCATTTCTCTCAACAATTCTGGTGGAAACTGAGACATAGGATTTTCCCTGGGGACATAGCTGGTACATGACATGAACTGCATTCACCATGGATTTTTCCATACCTAGAGTTGATAGTTTTTAAAAACATATCATATTAGTGTTTCATAAAGATGCTCTAGCACTGTTTTAATACAAAGAAAGTAGAGCCTCTATGAAAGCAGCAGAAATAATACTTTCATACTTTTGGAGCCATATATAAACTTTGTTGACTAAGTGGATAGCTGACCTAGTCATATATTCAAAGTTGCTTTTTACAGACAAGAGCTTGAAACAGGCAAGTACAAAGAAATTTGCATTGGGCAAGCTCAGAGAAAGTGTTGGATTCATCCTTGTTTCCAGAGAAAGTATAGGGCCAGTGTAAAACATGGTAGTCCTGAACTTAGATATGGATTTCTAGCCTCATCTATGCTGCATGCATGACTTTGTATAAGACAGTTGGGATTTTTATTTATCATTACAACTGTATATCCTCTTCCAATAAATGACACTGGGACAACTGTATGTCTATATGCCTATGGATAAAATGGAAACCTGTGTAGGGGAGCCCTAAGCCCACCCCATATTCAGCTATTTGCTAGAAGAACAAAGGACTCAAAACAGAGTGGTACTAATGGCTAAGTTATGGCACCCTTGTAGTAAGGACACACAAGTAATTCATGTGAGGGACAAAGACAGACACAAACTCCATGTAAGGCTTCCTGTGCTCTTGCCTTCCACGTGGAGTCGCATCATGTGCACTCCTCCTTCAACAACAAAATGCAATGTCATGTATGTGATGTCTCTGTCAAGAGAAGCCCATCAGGAACACAGTGGTCAAAATTTTTACTGGGAGTTGGCCACATTGGCACCCTCTTTACAGACCATACTCAAATTACAGACCTCACAGCAGAAAAGAGATCCTTTCTTCACACCTTACACAAAAGTTAATCCAAAATACAGCCTAAACTGAAATGCAAGAGCTAACACTGAAATACTCTTAGAATTCTAAGAGTAAATCTTCATGGCCTTGATTAGTGAAGTTTTCTTAGATATGATACCAAATATTCAAGCAACAAGAGAAAGTTTTCATCAAAACTAAAACTTTGAAAGTCTAAATGACTAAAAGTGAAGAGGAATAAAGATAATGGAAGAAAATAACCTGCAAATAATCTATCTTATGAGAGACTTATACCTAGAATATATGTAATTCTTACAACACAATGATAATAAGAGAAATAACCAATTTAAAGTGGGGGAAAGGTCTCCAAAGATTTATAATCAGTAAGTATGTTAAAAAATGTTTAACATCCTAGTCATAAATGGGAAATAAATCCAAACCACAATGAGACGCCATTCTATGTGGTACGAGGCTGCCTACACTCAAGAAGAGAAGTAATACCAAGTCTTAAAGGATATGGAAAATGTGGAACCCTCAGACACTACTGGTAGGAATATATTAGAGAAGTCTGAAAGGTATACTAAAATTGACTATGATGATGGTTGTACAACTCTATGTAGTGATCTGTATACTTACTATATGGATGAATTATATGGAACATGAAAGTCTCATTAAAGCTGGTTTATAAACAAAAGTGTACATCCTCTTTTCCTCCAGATCCAATATGAATTAACAAAGAAGTGATAAGAAGAAAGGAGGTTAATTTTGATCCAGAATGCACATCAATCTTCCATCTGGAGGAAGAATCAGCAGACAGGTCATATGCCAAGAGGGAAAGACCATGACCCAAGATCTGCCACAGAGGTCTTTGAAAATGAACAATGAAAATGTGTCCAATGTAAGTAAAACACAGATGAAAACAGCTTTGATGTTGCTAGGCTTATGATGTATCTCTTTAGTATTGTAAGTAATTTAAGTTCTACATAACAACAAATATAAAATTCCTATGATTGAATATGCCAGTCAGATCCACCCATGACCACTTTAGAGAGTACCAAAGGGCCCCAGCACACACAAGTGAAAATATTACCACCAATGTATAAAACACACTTTCCATCCATTGTTACTTTCACACTAGCCTCTGAGAACAGATAATATCAACTGAACCTGCTCGGATCTGTGTTATCTATGAAAGTATCACCTTCATAGCCACTTGAATAGGTAACAGGTAGTAAGGTATTAGGACAAACAGTGAATGTTCTATCTGCAATAGGGATGAAGTCCATGTCATATGAGCTCTTCATGTATTTATCTGTACCCATAACCATTCAACATGAGTAGATACTCAATAGTCAGGGATACTGAGGCACAAGAAGGCCAGCCTCAGGTCGCAGGACTAAGAGAAACAAAACTCGATTTCAGATCCAGTTAGTTTGGATCCTAAGGGTATGACTTAACAAAACAGTAAATGTACTTAACTGTTCTACCTTTCCCATCACAAATCCTCTCATCCCTTCTGTAAGACAGTCAAAGGATTGCTGAAATACAAATAATAATAAACACATGTATATGAGTATTTCTCAGAGCCATTAGGGAGCTTGTTTAAATATGTTTATTTGAAAGGATTGTAGAGCTAGGTATGACCTCACCCAGTAAGGTAATTACTATAAAAATCTTATATTACTGTGTACATTTATCACAACTAAAGAAACAATGGTATACAATATTATTAACCAAAATGCCACATTCTTTTTGGATCTCAGAAGTTTTTTCTGCTAATGTTCCTTTTCTGTTCAGGATGCTATCATCCATTCCCACAGCAGTAGTCATGGAACCCCCACCTGCACTGGTCTGTGATGTTTTTTCAGATTTGAGCCTGACAGTATTAAGGAATGCTGGACAGGTGCATGGTTGGACATTCTTCAATATAGATTCCACTGGTGCTTTTGTGAGACTTCTGGTAAGACTGCAGTTATGGGTTTTAGGAGGCCACCACAGAGGTCAAGTGCCTTTCTCATCAATTCACTCTGATTGCCTAGCTAAAGAAGTGCTGGCCACAATGTTGCTTTCTTCCTCCTGCACATACTGCTGTTTGGAAGTAAGTCCCAAAATACAGCCCACACTTTAGGAATGGAAAGTGAGGTACTACTTCCTCAATGGAAGAATGGCTGGGTAAACAATGCATAATCTTACTTTTTTTTTTTTTTTTTTGAGGCAAGCCAGACTGGCCTTTTTTAAAATGTGAGACAGCAAAAGAGAGACAACTGGTACACCAGGGCCTCCAGCCACTGTAATCGAACTCCAGACACATACGCCACCTTGTGTACATGTGCGACCTTGCATCACCTTGTGCACTTGCATCATCTTGTGCGTCTGGTTTATGTACGATATGGAGAATTGAACATGAGTACTTAGGCTTCGCAGGCAAGCAACCTAACTGCTAAGCCATCTCTTCAGCCTCATAATCTCATGCCACAAACAGGGTACTCTCCCACTCTGCTTTTAGTGACCTTCCAGAGGCTCTGACACTTCCACACTCATTGTTTCTGTGTCTCAGAGTCATGGGGGTAAGATGTACTTCTTCCACAGTAATAAAAACACAAATTAACTGGCTTGCATAGAAAGTAGAAAATCTAGTCCATTCTAGAAGATGGGAGATCAGAAATAAGAAGAAACTTAGCCCATGTCTGAGGAGCTAACTTACTCCATACATGTCTGAAAAAACATTAGGCTGGAAGTTTCAAATGAGTTACCCAGAAACAAGATAGAAATTTCCAAAGTCAGAGCTTAAAAGATTGTTTACTGGTTAAGGTGCTTGCCCACGAAGCCAAAGGACTCAGTTTGATTCCCCAGTACCCATGTAAGCCAGATATACATGGTGGTTCTCTTCCCTCTCCCTCTCTCTCTTATAAATAAGTAAATAAATAAAAGAACTTTCCAAAATCAGATGTCAGACTTATCAAAGGGATTTTCATGTGTCATCAATCTCATGACATTTTACATCCTTCATCTCCTTTGACTGCGGGGAAAGGGTCAACAAAAAATTTTATATTTCTTTTCAGAAAAGAAAAGGCTCTGTTGTGAATCATAATCCCACCACCACCAATGGGGCTGAGATGCCTATTCTCAAATCTCATGAACAAAACTACACAGTAGAAACACACAGTGCCCCTAGATTCTGGGAGGCCATGCCTAGAGGGTCAGAGACTAGTGAAAACTGCACTGGAAGTGCCTGTACCTATTCTCTCGCCTAAATGAAGCAAAGGTACCTTAACCAAGGAAGGTAGATGTAGAATTGATGGTGGGGCTAGCAACTAGACCTCATTCTAACAAAGAAAGTTCTCACAGGGGTTTAGATGATCCCAAAAGGGGCTAGGCCCAGCAGACCTCTTGAAATGCAAAACTGGGAGGGAGAAAAGAGGGATGAAGGCAAAAAGTGCCACAGAAAGGGGCTACAGTCAGAGGGGCACAACACAGGAGTACAAAGAAAGCCCATGTGAACATCCCTTTAAACCAGTTCAGCCTTCCAGACATGTGGCAGAGTATTTAAATACTCTGGGGTCAACCAGTAAGAACCAGAAACTATTTTAAAAAACAATTAGTATTGTTTTGTTGGACTCAGGGGAAGCAAGAAAAACCTCTAAGGGAGCAAAGGAAAACAGCTATAAAAACACCCACCTGGGTGATGAGCACACACACACAAAAAAAGAAGGTCCAGAGGTCTGGTGCTCACTCCCATGTAGCCTTGAGAATACAGTCCTCAAGTCTGCACTCAGGTGGTCCCAGGTTGCATTGGAAGGTGCTCATGGGCCTAAGACAGCCCATAGCTTCCTGCTTCATCAAAAGCAAATATTTTCTGAGCAAGGCATCCTTGATTTAGGTCCCAGGGCTTTTTCGGCAGATTAAGATCAATCATAGATGAACTAGCAATTAAGGTTTACTAAACACACATGGAAAGAGAACAACATTACGAGTAAGAGTCCAAGGAAACAATAAACCACAGATGTAAAGTTCTATGGGCTTCAGATGTTTCAACTACCAGATCCAGCATGCAAAATAACCTCATATGAAATGCTAAAGAACCAAGAGATAAAATCATAAAAATAAGCAAGCAGCTAAGTGTTATCAAAAAATAACAAGGCATGAGGGAGACAGGATAGAGGAAAAGCTGGTCAGTGCCACAAAGTTGCAGTTAGACAGCATAAACAAGTCACACAACAATGTGTATCACATAGAATCTCACAAATACATACCAGTATGTATCAATTAAATTTTTGATAAAATAACCATGATTGTGCAAGGTGAGAAGAGTCATAGAGGTTGGTAGCACAATAATGTGAATGCCATTCACTAAACTGTACATCTAAACATGGCTGAGATGGTTAATTTTATATAATATGATTTTACCACAATTTTAAACAAAAATGACCTATTAGATTTTGTAAGAATAAAAAATTTAATTTATTTACTTGAAAGAGAGAGAGAGAAAAGGCAGAGAGAGAGAGAGCGAGCGTATAGGCACACCAGGGTCTCTAGCTACTGCAAACAAACTCCAGACATATGCGCCACCTTGTGCATTTGGCTTCCGTGGGTGCTGGGGAATCGAACCTGGATCCTTAGGCTTTGCAAGCAAGCCCCTTATCACTAAACCATCTCTTCAGCCCAAAATAAAACTTTTTAAAATAAAAGCTGGGCCGAAGAGATGGCTTAGTGGTTAAGGCACTTGCCTAAGGACCCATGTTCAACTCTCCAGATCCCATGTAAGCCAAACACATAAAGGTGATGCAAGTGCAAGGTTTCACATGCCCAGTAGGTAGTATAAGTGTCTGGAGTTCATTGCAGTGGCTGAGGTCCTGGAGTACCAATTCTCTCTCTCCCTGTCTCTCTCACTCTCTCTAAAAATAAAATAAAATAATAAAATAAAAACTATGTTTACTGAAATTTAAAATTTGCTGGAAAGAACACTGAGAAATCTTGCTGGAGCTAGGCTGAAAACCTTCTCCCTGTAGACCAGCTGACAGAAAGCTGGAAAAGGCTTTGCTGCATGCAGCCCTATGGGATAGACAGAAATCATCAGTGGAGATAAACAAAAATGGATACTGCAAGCTGTAAGTTTGGCCAGCCAGGCAAAATGAGCCAACAGGCACAATAGGGGCATGTCTGTTGTGGAAGAAACCAACCTCTCTCTAATGGGACTACAGGCCCACTCTACAGGTGGGAATACATGCCCGGTATTGAAAATCTATGATTGGGGAGGTCATAAGCCCTAGAAGTATTAACATCTGCTAGTGTCTAGATAAATGCATATATTATGCTCACCAAACTGCCCAGTAAGCACTTCTCTTAATGTTCATAACCATTTGTTAATGCTACTCTCACTTTTGGTTAGAAAAGCTTCTCTTTTCAGATGACAGTGACATCTGGGATGACTCAAAAGGCACCACAGTGCAGAGAAGAAGTGACAGAGGAGTATTCAGCACTGAAAATCTCTATCACACCTTCTACAGCTCAGGATCCATTGTGGAAGACATGAATGTAAGAGCCAAAAGAAGGGTAGGACTGCGAAAATGTGTTCTTCCAGACACAAAATGGACTGGATATCCATGTCCTCGCAGTGCCTGGCACTACCTACACAAGACTATCATAATAGGAGGAAAAGATGATGATATCAAAATAAAAGACAGACTGATTGTGAGGGGAAGGGGATATGATGGAGAGTGGAGTTTTAAAGGGGAAAGCAAGGAGGGAGGGAAGTAAAATGGTTTATTGTATATAATTATGGAAGTTGTCAATAAAAAAAGTAAAAATGTTACTAGAAGTGGACTGGAGAGATGGCTTAGCAGTTAAGGTACTCAGCTGCAAAGTCTAGGGATCCAGGTTCAATTCCCCAGTGCCCATGTAAGCCAGATGCACTTAGTGGTGCATGCACCTGGAGTTTGTTTGCAATGACTAGAGAACCTGGCATGCCCATTCTATTCCCTCTCCCCACCTCTCTCAAACAAATTTTAAAAATGCTAGTGGATTATATAGCACATTAGCCAAAACTGAAAAGAGAATCAATGAACTAGGAGAAATATACCTAAAAAACAAAACTGGTAAACAAGGAAAATATAAAGGCTATATTAATCTAGACAAAAAAATACAATGAGAAAGTCTAAAATATGTCTAATTAGAATTTTGGAAGAAAATAATAGAAAGGATGGAGGGAATAGAATCCTTAAGGAGATAGCAGATTTTCCCAGGAGTGTTAAAAGACATGAGTCCACATATACACTAAAAGAGTAAATAAAAAGAAATTCAACCTAGGCTTATTATTGTGAAATTGAAAAGTACCAATGATAAAAGACATGTTAAATAGTAAGCTACCCCCAGAAAACACAAAGCCAGCTTCTGGCCAGATCAGTCAAGGAAGAAATTCTTAGAATTACCTTTTGCTCCTCAACTCCTTTTCATCCCCAGCACTAACTCAGTAAGAAAGAACAGTTATCATGAAGGGAAAAACGGAAAAGGCACGAAAACCCCCTCCTCCCATAGTCAGGATGGATGCCCAAAACTACAGCTGAGAGGGGCATGAAAACTCTTACTTTCGAATAAGTGAAGCTTCTGAGGTTCCCATTCACATATTAATACTTTACTGAACATTCCAACTGCTTTTGAATTAAAACAGTTATGTTCCCAAACTAACACTACGTCCTATGTAGGGGAAAGAGTTACCCTTTCTCAATAAAGCTGGAAATCAATTCCTGTTACTTCTATAAGACAAGCTACAAAAGAAACCAACTATGACTGCCACCATTTGTTTTCCTGAGACCAGAAACCACAGTGAGATTGATAAACATGACCACATCAACACATCATGCAATGGTCACAGCGAAGCATCTTCTCACCTCCACACCCTTGTCTAATGAAAAGTATTAATCTGTCAATGTACCATGAAAAGTACCCATGACATGTTCCTTCTTTTTTTAAAAAGTAAATTCCATAGACACATTATGATTACATACTCTTCTTATATAGCAGGTAGCCAGAAAAGAGGATGAGATAATGAATACTACCCAAGGGAAGGAAATCCCTTTTTCAGTGGGTTTAAGTCATGTTGATAATGTGCACATAGCATTTACCATAAAGCTTTTCAATTAGTTCATAAGACAAGTTAACCTTTTAAGTCCCAGAAAATATAATTCATGCATGCTTTATGCCAGGCAGCATCCTGCTAGCTATTATCCATCATTTACAAGTGTTACTTGTCTATAAAAATGACACTAAATTTTTGAAAAATGGGATGGCTTTGCCTGCTTCTGGCTGTGTTTTAACAAATGGCACCAATGCAAAAGGCTTTAAGTCACACAGAAAGCAATTAGTCAAAGAAGCAATAAATATTTTTTAATGATGGCTTGTCCAGATAGCCAAATATCTAAAAGGTGATACACAATAAAATAAGGGTTAATGTGAAAGAGTGAATTTCATTATTTATTGTTAATAAAGTTAATCAATTCAGTGCTTCTTACTCATGTGTGAATCACAAGTATGAGATGCATATTTATGGAAAATGGTCCAAAAGATCAGAATACCTAAAAGAAAACTAAGCAGAGAAAGATACTTAAAATGTAACTGTTATCATTTTATGCTATAAGCTGTTTTGCTTAAAACACATTTACTTTAATTAAAACTATTAAGATAAATGGGGGCTGGAGAGATGGCTTAGCGGTTAGGCGCTTGTGAAGCCTAAGGACCCCGGTTTGAGGCTCAATTCCCCAGGACTTACATTAGCCAGATGCACAAGGGGGCGCATGTCTGGAGTTCGTCTTCAGTGGGTGGAGGCCCTGGCACGCCCATTCTCTCTCGCTCTCTCTCTCTCTCTGCTTCTGTCTGTCTGTTGCTCTCAAATAAACAAATAAATAAATAAACAAAAAAAGATAAATGGGCTGGAGTGATGGCTCAGAGGTAAAGGTACTTGCTTGCAGAGCCTAAGGGCCCAGGATCAATTCCTCAGTACCTACATAAAGCAAGATGCACAAAGTGGCTCATGAGTCTGGAGTTTGTTTGCAGCAGCCTCAAATAAATAAGAACTAAAAAAACGTATTAAGATCCATTATATTTTTCCACAATTGGCAACTCTACCTAAACATGAACTGAAGGATTAATGATCAAATAATTTTGGAGGAGAAAAAAAAAAAACTTATAGCTAGATGCCTTGAATTTTTCTTTTTCTGGCATTTTACCTACCTATCCTAGAGTAATTCTGTTCTTCCATTCAAAAATATATTCTCAAAAGATATATTAGGATCTTTTAAAAACAAAATGAGATAAGCCTAAGCTCATCAATCAGCAGTTTCTAAATGCATTACCTTCAAGTGGCTTGGTCTTTCCTGTCACTCATCTGCTTAAAATTAAGTACAAAAGAGCTTCCAAGAAAAGAAGATATAAAATTAACTTCATTTTATAATAAGTTCTCCAATCATGCCAGCAGACAGCTGACATTATTACAGCTCACACTTATAAATCAGTGATTATATACACTAGTTAAGCAAGAAAAGAAATGAAGAAGGCAATTATAGAGTGGTGAAATTCCCAAGAAGCACATGTGTAGTCAATGTTGCTAAACAGTAGTTCACTCATGGTTAAAATAGAAGCCCTCCTTTTAGATATATCTGGCATTGTGATTTTTGAGGGAGAGTAGGAAATCTATACAACTTGTTTTAAATGCGGGGACGGGGGGGGGTACCAGCAAGAAAGCAATGAATACAATTGTAACTCTTTTTGCTATTTATTTTGAAGTTGAAGTTTAAAACTTTCCTGTGTCATCAAACTAAAATAGTGTTGAATAAATTGAGAGTAAATATGTTAGAAGAGGGGGAATATACAAACGTGTACAAAGCAGTGGTGAATGAAAACACAGCAAATGACCTGAGCTTGGTTTTCATGTCCTCTTCTGTCCCCTGTCACCTGAATTTGGGCCAAAATGCCTCTTGTAATCTTATTTTCCATTTCTCTGATGTGTTTTATTAACTCATGCTTTAATTCACAGTTAAATATTCTAATTGGTAAGTTGCAGACATACAGAGACTAAATGTTGATTATACTATAATGTGTCTGAAATGGTCTACAGTAGGAAGGTTCTGGCAAACCCACTGAGGTCCTATTTGCCTCCTCCTTTGTAATGTCTGTGTGATAACACAGTGTACCAGGACACAGAAAAGAAGGCACATTCACTCTTCCATTTTCTTCAAAGTGCTTTGAAGAAGTGAGATATCCTTATATTCACTCCAAATGAGAACCACACAATGCAGATTATTTCTGAAGTACCTTGTGATTTCTCAAAGTATTTGCTTGTGATCTCCGTTATGGTTTAAATCTGAAATGTACCCGACAGATTCATGCTTTGAATGTTTATTTCCCAGCTGGTGGCACTATTTGCAGAGGCTGTGGAACTTTGAGGGGGTGAGGCCTATCTGAGGAAAGGAGGTCACTTGGGAGACTTTTAAGGTTCTAACAACAGCCTGCCTGTCCCTCTCTGCTTACCTGGAACTGCTATAACTTGAACAGTCACTGCCACATGGTCCCATCACCATTAACTTCCACCATGCCTTCCTTGCAATGATGGACTGAAACCATTCCATTTGAAACTAAATAGGAGCCAAAATAAATCTTCCCTGTCCTAAATTATTTCTGTCAAGGATTTGTAGTCACAGAGACACAAAAAACAACTAACATGCTCCTCCCCATGGCACCTCTGCAAAGAAAAGAGAAACACTGTCCAACATAGTTATTTGACAGAGAAGAAGACAGGGCATAGATGATTGGAGAAGGTTGAGAGCTTCTACAATGGAACCTAAAACAGGTAGCACATGGCCAACTCACATTACAAAAAAAATACTGCTCATGGTTATTTGCAAATTGTAGTTCTTTGAGTCAAAATACATCCAGGAGTATTCCTCCTGCAGCCTGTAGGCCACATGTACCCCAGGTTAGCTATGAATGCAGCCCAACACACTTGTAATTGATAGTGTCATGTTGCAATGTCAAAATTTGGATATCCCTGAAGACTGCAATTCTCTTCTTTGTTTCAAGCAGCCATATTTCCCTGGTTACAATCCTACAAAGCACAGGTTAGTTACCTCTCAACTAACAAACTCAGAGAAGTATCTGTTCATATTTACAATTAATTTTTAAAGGTACTGTTCCAAAGGCCAGGCAGATACCCTAAGCCCCCTCAAGTCCCCAAGGGATATGATGTTTACTTCTTCCAGTCTAATGTACAACCAGAGAAGGAGCTGGATAACCTGCCAGGGGAAGCCTATCTTATCTGTTTCCTCCCTGAGAACAAAGGGAGCAAGCACACAAATGTGAGTGTGCCCACATATCACCCCTCAAAGTGTATCTGAAGCCAATTAAGAGTCATTTCTGCAGAATTAGCCTGTCCCCTGAAAGGTCAGAATTTTCTAGAAAATATTTGAGGTAATTCCACCTTGTCTAAACTAACAATAACAATATTTCAACAACAACAAAAACTACTACAAGTCTAAATAAACTAACAGCAGAATTAATAATAGTGGTAATTAATAATGCATAAGAGCATGATGCTGTTTCCTGTACCACATTTCTCTGAGCACTGCAAGACTCTGGGTAGTGAATATTTTTCTCACCCTTATCACAAGGGAGGGGAAGGATCCATATTAACTCTTTTTCATAAGAGAACTTTTGGCCAGAATATTATAATATCTATTTAAGCTCCTCATGGATGATATGGTTGATAGAGACATGAATTGAGGTCTCCAAACTCTCTGCTAACTAAACAGCCCAGAAGAGATGCACAGAAGTCAATACAAACAGAGTGCCAGCTGTTTACACTACCTACAATAAATGTTTGTTCCAGGAAAAACAGTTCAAACAAGATGTGAAAGAGTTTAAACACAAAAGGCTGAAGGGTTCAATATAAAAGAAAAAAATATGTTTGCTTTTAATACAGTGGAGGAACTGTTCAGGAACAATTTGTTCTTCTCCTGTCAAGGCCAGCCTTGTACTGCCCAGGGCTGCATGATCACAAGCTTTGTGAAATTGAGACTCTAGATTACTGCAGCACAACTAACTTCTCCCTTAATGCCCTAAGTCTTTATACTTGTAAGTCCTTCGTACCTTTGACCTGAAATATGAATGGTCATTTTTGGCAAACAAGATTTAAATGTGTCTCATAGCTAAGTGATACAGAGAACAAAGCAAATTAACTGGAGATTCAGGGAAACTGAGAAATGATAAGACATTAGAAAGAAACAGGCCACATGGTTCCTGACAAGCTGGGCTGGTCAGAACTGTTTGTTGAGGATGTGGTAGGCTTTCTTTCTTTGAAGAGTAGTATGTACTTGGCATCTAACACAGCCTAGAGAGAAAAAGCTTCAGTAGGAAGACTGATTAGTCCGTAGCCAAAGGGCTTCCTACAGATTTAACCTACATAACTCCAGAGCTCAAACCTAGAAAAGACAGCTCATCCACAGAGGAGAAGCCTAGGAACCCTGCAGGTCTCCTCACAACTGTTCCCAATGGAGGCTCAGGTACTCTGTCTAAGATGTTGGCAGGAGTAGCCTACATTGGGAAAGACTTCAGCAAGAGGAATGCTGGGATACTGTCAACTGTTAGAACAAGAGGTGATTTCCTAGATCACCAACCATCACTGCCACTTACAGATTAAGAGTTCAGAATCCCAGAGAGCTGAACCCCAATCTTACATCAATTCCTTCATAACTGCATGACACTGACTGACTCTTCCAATCAACTACAGACCTGTTTAGAGAATCAACTGGGAAAACAAACATAAAGATACTCTCAGGTCTATACATTATAGCCTCTAAATCATACTCCTTACAGACAACACCAGAAATCTGCGTTTTTAAAAAGCTTCCAACAAACTTCTAATAAGCCAATGTTGAGAACCACTGATAGGCATTTTTAACCAGCATTTCATTTGTAAAACATGAAAAACTATTTTTAAATTTTATCATGCAGATATTGAAATAAGATAACGTACAATACTTAGCATGATGTCTATATCCAGGAAACACTCATTGTCCCTTAAAAGAAAATCTAATCTTATTTCAGAAGAGGGGACAGAAAGATTGTAAGAGCCACAGAGTAGGTAGGAATACTCTGAAGCACAGTCGCCTGCTATCTCACAGGGGCTGACTGAGACCTTCATGACCCACAGTGAATACCATAACCCCACTGAGGAGGGTCCCCAGGATAAAGGGAGCTATGACAAGGGGATAAAAGAGTATAACCTGTTATAATATATATAAAATTAAAAAATCTGTCTTTTGCAACATGAGCAAGCTGAAGACCCTTCATTGATTACAATAAGGACCATGTGACTTACATAAATATTTGGGTATCTTCCACTTCCTAACTCTGTCTTCTTTTTCAAGCAACAAAGTAAAAAATATACATATATGATTCAAGAGAATTTCAATCCATTAGATAAAATGCTTTATGTGAATATTGCCTTAAAATTAATATGTCAATAAGTATTTAAAAGTTAATGCAGTTATAGAAAGCCTGTAATTTTCCCTCTTTTACAACAAATTAGAAACTCCAGATATCATCTCGTTCCTCTACAAAGTTTAAAATTCATATTTATTCCCACATATGCAAGTAAAGATAAAAGACCCCATTTCTCTTCTCCATATCAGGCAGCCACATTCCCTCATTTAAAATCCTGCAAGGCACTGGGGTGGAAGACTCATCCTGAACTGACATTTATATTGCTGCAAATGGCTTCAATTCTTTAATTGTGAAGTTCTTTCTAGACATTAGGGTGAGTGTTAAAATACCCCCAGACAGAAAAGAAGAAAGGAGGTAATTGGTGCAATTTATATCAAGTGGGAAAAAAAATGTCTCCTGGATTCCTGTATTTCTTGTTGCAAGTTATTAGATGGTTTCTGTTTGGGTGGTTTTATACCAAAACTTGTAAAATGTGGTTGCTTAAACACATCTAAAGGTTAAACTCCAAGCAGCTAATATGGATGTGAGAACAAGTAACTGTCAAACACTTAACCTTTCACAGATTAAAACTGTCTGACTCACAGATGTGAAACCACTGTTGCTATAACTGTTCTAAGCAGAAATCTGAGCATTCTTAGAAGATATATCACTTTTTTGGAACAGTCATGTCTATGCCCTGGACCAACTTTACTGTTCATACTGGAGGCAGAATCACTGCCTTTTATTGGTGTTCACACAACAATTGCCCTGAACTATTATACATTGTTTATCACTGACCCTACAGATGCATTCTTAAAAGTTCTAAATTGAGGGCCAGGCGTGGTGGCACACACCTTTAATCCCAGCACTTGGGAGACAGAGGTAGGAGGATCACTGTGAGTTTAAGGCCACCCTGAGACTACATAGTGAATTCCAGGTCAGCCTGGGCTAGAGCAAGACTCTGCCTCAGTCCAGAGAGATTTACTCAACCATGTTTATAGCTGCTCAATTTGTAATAGCTAAGAGCTGGAATCAACCCAGATGTCCATCATTAGATGAATGGATAACTAAGATGTGGTATATCTACATGATGGAATTCTACACAGCAATAAGGAAAAAACTACACAATGAAATTTGAAGAAAATGGTTGAAAACAGATCATTCTCAGTGAACTCACCCAATCACAGAAAGATAATCACGCATAGTCTCACTCATCTACAGCTCCTAACCTGAATCTACCCGAGATGCCGACATACCTAGCAAGCATCTTGAGGACCAGACAATAAGGTGGGTAGGGAGGGAGGAGAGGGCAAGGGAGGGGGAGGGGGACACAAAACTGGACCCAAACCGCAATGGTACCATAAAATTCTACATCCTAAAACATAGACCAAATGGTTGAACCTTCCCCAAACCCTTAGAGAGACCACCTAAATCACAAGGCCCTAGAAAGGGTACAATGAAGACTGACCTTAATCTTCTCCTGTTTTTTTTTCTCTCTCTCCCTCTTCTCTCTCATCTAACTCTTTTATATTATTTATCTTTTTCTTCCCTCTCTTCTTGGGCGCTGACCTGTAACTCCCAATACCAGCAGGTGGCTATCATCCACAATGAGCTTTTGATCAGAGAGACCTACAAGGTTTCCCAAAAGAAGACAGATTTCTGTCAGAGTACATGATGACCCACCAAAGGTTAGTGGTAAGACCCTACTGCTGAAGACACCTTATGTGGTTGACACGTAACATGGAGTGACATGGCTGGAAGCTGGAAGAGAGTCAGTCCCCAGACAGTCAGCACGTCTAGTGCTGGAAGGTGCTACATGGGCGACTGAGGGAAAATGACCAATATCTGTCCAAGTAACTCATGGTCTAACCTTCTTAGCAGCAAACAACCTGACGTGATGCTCACACAAGTGCAATAGTGGCACACAGCCATGGTGGGAAACCAACTGCTCTTGATTTGGCTAACTGATTAGCTCAGTGGAACAGAACCCATAGCTAGAGCTGGGAAACAAGTCAGAACCAGATCCAAATATGAGCCCACTCTCCATTACCAAGCTCTCACCAATTGTGGACTAAAAGAGGGCCTATACCTATTAAATTCTCTCTAAAATAATATCGGTTATCCCATTTATCTGATGCTAATAACTTTACTCTCCATCAGAGAATGTGCTTCTCTTTTTCAGATAGACTCAGATCCTAAGGAGAGAACCACCCCATCATACCTCAGAAGGGCCCCAGATGAAACTAAGAATAACTGGGGAAACAAGCAAGAGTGCTGTTTTTGTGATGAACCTGGTACCAGCACAAGGGTGGAGGAGATCGACACAGAGAACAATCAACTCCTACCAAACCAGATAACCAAGACACAGAAGCTCCCAAGATCTCATCACTGAAGCAGACCTAAAATGAACCCAACATGGCTCAGGGAAATTTGCAGAAGAGGGGGTGGAAAGAATGTCAGAGCCACACATTGGGTCATGAGACACAGACATTTCCTCCTACCCATAACTGATGGCTAACCCCATAATGCACGACCCATATGCACCAACAAGGAGGGGCCCTGTGGAGGGGGGAGGACAGGGAGGAGGCTAACAATGGTACCAACTTGACTGTATTCACTGAGTACAAAACCAGTAAAAAAAAAAAAATAAGTTCTAGGAGCCGGGTGTGGTGGTGCATGCCTTTATTCCCAGCACTCGGGAGGCAGAGGTAGGAGGATCACTGTGAGTTCAAGGCCACCCTGAAACTACACAGTGAATTCCAGGTCAGCCTGGACTAAAAGTGAAACCCTACCATGAAAAATCAAAAACAAAAAGTTCTAAACTGAATTCTAATCATCAGTTCTATTTCCACCATTGTTTCATAAATAATTTTAGATATGTTTTATCTTCATTTCTGATGGATCCTAATTGGCCACAGCTCCTAAATTCCTCTGTTCCCTGCCACTTCCCTAGATTCATTTATGTCACATAATTACAAGTGTCAGACCATAGTAGATGATCAACCAAGATCTGCTGAATGAAGTCATTATCTTTTTTTAAAATATATTTTATTTAGTTAGTTATGAGAGAGAGAGCCACCTTATACATCTGGCTTAAGTGGGTCCTGAGTAATGGAACCTGGGTCCTTTGGCTTTGCAGGCAAGTGCCTTAACTGCTAAGCCATCTCTCCAGCCCTGAAGTCATTATCTTAACACCTCAAAGATCTACTCCCTAAAGACATTTTTTAGTACATACTTTTTGTCATTACAAATTTCTATCTCTAGTGAAATTGCTTGGTATTTTTAATTTTAATAAGATAGATTTGTTTCATAATAGAACATACTATTTCTGATTTTCAATATTAAGATTATGGATAGGAATAAACATTTTTGTAACACATGAAAGCACCTGGCAGGGCAAAATTGCCATGATAGTTCTGCCCAACACAGTACAGGTAAGTAATCAAGTATTTATTTAAAATAACTCTACAGAGGCTAAGGAAATGGCACAGAAGTTAAAGGTACTTGCATCACAAACATGCTGACCTAAATATAATCCCCAAAACCCATGTAAAGCCAGATGCAAAATGATTCACAAATCTGTAATCACAACATGCCTACTATGGGAATCAGAGCCAGTAGAATCCTGAAGCTTGCAGACTAGCTAGAATGTGTAGCATTAAAACGTTTGACCTGAAATACAGTACAGTTTAAGGCTGAATTTCTTCTTCTCAATAATGGTCTGGTGATATATATATTTAAAATATTTTTATTCATTTGAAAGCAGAGAGAATGGGCACACCAGGCCATCTAGCATTGCAAACAAACTCCAGATGCATGCACCACTTTGTGCATCTGGCTTTACAAGGGTATTGGGGAACTGAACCAGGGTCATCAAACTGTGCAGGCAAATGTCTTAACCACTGAGCAATCTCTCCATCCCATATGACCATTTTTACAGGAGAAACAAAATATGTTCAAAAGTTTCTATCTCTGTAACTATAATCATGTAAAATAGAGAATAGTTTTTAAAATAAAAATGGCACAATGAAATTTGAGGAAAAATGGTTGAACCTGGAACAGATCATTCTCAGTGAACTTACCCAATCACAGAAAAAAAATCGCCACATAGTCTCACTCATCTACAGCACCTAAACTGAATCTACCCGAGATACCTTACATACCCAGCAAGCACCTCCTAGACTAGACACTAGGATGGAAGGGGAGGGAGGGGAGGGCATCAAAGGGGTGGGAAACACAAATCTAGACCCAAATGGCAATGGTACCATAATTTTCTACTTACTAAAAGACAGACCAAATGGCTGATCCTTCACCAGGCCCTCACAGAGAACACCTGAACCACAAGACACTGGAGAGGGTAAGATCAAGACTAACCTTAATCTTCTACATCTTCCCTCCCTCACTTCCCCTCTCCCTTTCTCTCTCTCTCTTATCTCTAACTCTTGTATATTAGTTATCTTTTTCCTCATTTTCTTAGTGGGCACTGACCTGCAACTCCCAGAACCAGCATGGGGCTATCATCCACAATGAGCTTTTGATCAGAGAGACCTACTAGGTTTCCTAAAAGACAGACAGATTTCTGTCAGAGTACTTGATGACCCACCAAAGGCTAGTGATAAGACCCTACTGCTGAAGACACCTTATGTGATTGACATGCAAATTAGAATGGCATCGCTGGAAGTTGGAAGACAGTCAGTCCCCAGACAGTCAGCGCGTCTAGTCCCAGAAGGTGCTACATGGGCGACTGGGGGAAAATGACCAATATCTGTCAAAGCAACGCATGGTCTAACCTACTTAGCAGCAAATAACTTGTTGTGATGCCCACACAAGTGCAGTGGTGGCACACAGCCATGGTGGGGAACCAACTGCTCTCAATTCGGCTAACTGATCCCCTCACTGGTATGGGACCCATAGTTGGAGCTGGGAAAAAAGTCAGAACCATATCCAAACATAAACCCACTCTCCAATATCAAGCTACCATCAATTGTGGGCTACAAGAGGGCCTACACCTATTAAATTCTCTATAAAAAAAAAAAAGGGTTATCTCATTTGTCCTGATGCTAACTTACTCTCCGTTGGAGAATCTGCTTCTCTTTTTCAGATAGATGTAGATCCTAAGGAGAGAGCCACCCCATCATACCTCAAAAGGGCCCCGGCTGAAACTAAGAAAAACTGGAGAAACAAGCAAGGGGGCTGTTTTCCTGATGAACCGGATACCAGCACAAGGGGGAAGGAGATCAGCACAGAGAAAAATCAACTCTTTCCAAATCAGAGAGCCCGAGCCTCAGAGGCCCCCAACACCTCATCACTGAAGCAGACCCAACATGGCTCAGGGAAATTTTGCAGAAGAGGGGGCGGAAAGAATGTCAGAGCCACATGTTGGGTCATGATATGCAGAGACATTTAGCTTACCCATAACTGTGGGCTAACTCCACAGTGCATGACCCGTATACCTCAACAAGGAGGGGCCAAGGAAAGGGGGTAGGTCACGGATGAGCCTAATAATGGTACCAAACTGACTGTAAAAAAGAATAAAATTAAATTAAATTAAAAAATAAAATAAAATAAAATGGTGGGAGCATGGAAAAAATAAATTAATAAAAATGGCTAGTTTTAAATAGAAGTATAAAAAGGATGGGGGAAATCAAAAACAAATTATATTTGAAAATGCTAGAATGAATGATACCTAAATCTCTGAGCCAACTTAAAAAAGGACTAAGACAAAACATAATTAAAAGGGGGTGGGTGAGGTTCAAGTTTCCACATTCTGAGGTTATCATGTGAGCAATGTACAAAACATGAACTGTGCAATATGCACGAGGCCCCCTGTGGATGAGAAAGCTCCATCATGCATTTGCCAAACACAGTCTACTTAGATGTAGAAAAACAGATTCTAATTGAACACAGATACTTTACCTCCACACACATCTGCACAAAGGCATGTGGTTTCATGAAGTCCTCATCTAAACCTAGAAACCTCCAAGCTCTGCCTACTTCCTGCAACTGCACAAATGAGACAGTTCACTATTAATATAATCTTTTCTTTGTTTTGGGGTTGGCATCAGCAGGAACTAGGAGTACCCCTAAAAATGCCCTGAGCAAAATGCCTAATGGTGAAGTAAATGGACCAGGACTTTAAGAAAACACAATGGTGGGCTGCAGAGATGGCTTAGCAGTTAAGGTGCTTGCCTGCAAAACCAAAGGACCCAGGTTCGATTCCTCAGGACCCACGTAAGCCATATGCACAAGGTGGCACATGTGTCTGGAGTTCATCTGCAGCGGCTGTAGGCCCTGGCACACCCATTCTCTCTTGCTCTCTGCCTCTCTCTCTCTCTCTCTCCCTCCCTCTCTCAAATAAATAAATAAATAAATAAATAAATAAATAAATAATACTTATAAAAAAGAAAACACAGTTGTGTTTCTCATTTTTTCTCTGAAAATCAGCTTTCTTTTTCCCCATGAAGACATTGCCCATTTCGGAATCCCAGGGAGTATATATCGAGGCGCGCATGCACAGATGTGATGATCTGAAGGTGGTACAGGCTATGAACCCAGCTTGCTCAACTTGACAGCATTTATCATGTATTTTTATACCTTGTGATGATGGTTACTAAATATAAATGAAGCAAGAGCCACAGAAGATTGGTGATCTCTGCTACAGGAGATGGATGGCTAGTAAAATCACCTCTGCTTTAACCACAAATTGAGCCATGCTGTACTTCCAAGTCCATGTGTTTGGGCTGTCCTCTAAATGACCCCTTGGCCTGTAAGGCAACATGCTACACACAGAGCATGATTGGTGGAGAGCCAAATCCTGAGCTGGGCTGAGGCAGGCTTACTGCCTGGGCCACACTAGTGAGTAAAGCCTGTCATCCCTGAGAATGTGCCCATCTCAGAACGAACTGAACAGTCTCCTATGTAATCCTGACAGCTGCACCTGTTTCACGTGTTTATTAATTCTAGGATTCATGCTATGAATGTTAACAATCCAACACATCACAAATACTGATCTATTTGGTCTTATTACAAAGAAATGTTTGAAACACATCAGATATTCTGCAGTCAGAAAATTCCACATGAAATATAGTTTCAAAATAACTACCACTGCTGCTGCTTCTTACATTTGATCTTTATTTTCATCTTTCCTGACAGTCTTCCTTCCTTTGATGAATCATCGAGGGGAGGGGGTAGAATGCATGTGTGTGGACGACTATATGTGTTGTAGGAGCATATGTGTGCATGTGCCAGAGAATGATCGTCAGATGTCCTCCTCAGTCACATTGCAACCTCCTTTACTGAGGCAGGGTCGCTCACTGAACCCAGAGCTCGCCAATTCAGCTAGTATAACTAGCCAGCTTGCTCTGGAGAATTTGCCTGTCTCTACTTCCTGGATGTTGGAATTACAGAAGGTTATCAGCATGCTTGACATTTACATGGGAGCTGGGATTCAAACTAAGGGCCTCACACACTATCACAACAAGCACTTCACCAACTGAGCCATCTCCCCAGCCCAGCTAAATCCATGCTATGGGGAGGCTGAATTGTGTCATTCTTCCTCCCCTCAAAAATCATTCTTTTGGGCTGGAGAGATGGCTTAGCAGTCCCTGCAAAGCCTAAGGTCCCATGTTGGGTTCTGGAGATCCCGCATTAGCCAGATGCACAAAGGTGAGGCAAGAGCAAGGTCACACATGCCCAATAGGTGGAGCAAGCGTCTGGAGTTCAATTGCAGTGGCTAAGGCCCTGGCAGACCAATTTTCTCTCTCTGAAATAACATTTTTTGTTGTTGTTGTTTTGTTTGTTTTGTTTTGTTTTTTGAGGTAGGGTCTCACTCTAGCCTAGGCTGACCTGGAATTCACTATGTAGTCTCAGGGTGGCCTCAAACTCTTGGCAATCCTCCTACCTCTGCCTCCCAAGTGCTGGAATTAAAGGCATGTGCCACCATGCCCAGATACTGAAATAACATTTAAAAATTTTTTTTAAATAATTATTCTGGGCTGATGGAATGGCTCAGCAGTTAAGGTGCTTGCCTGCAAAGCCAAAGACCCAGGTTCGATTCCCCATGACCCACGTTAGCCAGATGCACAAGGGGGTGCATGTGTCTGGAGTTCATTTGTAGTGGCTGAGGCCCTGGCATGCCCATTCTCTTTCTCTTCCTCTTTCTCTTCCTCTTTCTCTTTCTCTCTCTCTCTCCCTCTTTCTCTGTCAAATAAATAAAATATTTTAAAAACTCATTCTTCTGTCAAAGCACTAACCCCCAGTGCATCAGAATGAGATCTTACTTGGAAGTGGAGGTTATACTGGAACAAAATAAGCTTCTAATATGACTGGCATTCTTACTAAAAGGACACACTAGGTCAGACACACAAAGAGAAACAGAGAACTTCATGGAGACATGAAGGTAGAGACTGGAGTGATGTATCTATCAAGTCCAGAATACCCAGAAACTTAAGAAGGGTACCGGATACAGTCTCCCTCACAGTCCTCAGAAGGAACCAACCCCACAGATGCTTGCACTGTTGCAGCCTGCTTTACATGAGTGCTGAGGATCTGAACTCAAGAGCCTCACATTTGCATGGAAAGTGCTTTACCAACTGAGCCATCTCGCTGGCATGACTCACTCTTGGCTCTTCCTAAGTCCCTCCATAAGGAAGCAGGCCCATTCTTTCCCAACATATATTTCCAACACTAACCTCTCGCCTACCACTCAGCAGTCTCCAGAAAAACAGTTATGTTAATAGTCATGATAACTTCTTGTACTTCCTCATACTTATATTTAGGCTTGGCTAAATACTATGTTTTCACAGTTGATCTGCACTGCATGGAAAGATGAGAGGACTTGAAAAAAATGGCTTGTTAACAGATTAGGTTCTTGAAGAAAGTTTACACATCCCTGCATCTTGTTTACTACATTCTTTGGTTTAACGGGGCTTTTAACTCATTATACTCAGGGAAAAGCTAAATCGCAATGTTTCTGAATTTTGAATCTGAGGGCCATTCAGCAGGCCCAATGCTTCAGTAAAACACAAGGTGAAGATATGTAGGTCCTTATGAAAGACTCAACAACCAGGAAAAAGTCAAGGACAAAGTCCTCCAAAACTGCTTTATCCTGTTTATCCTGACAACACAAAATTTGGCCTTTGAAAAATAAGTAATATTTTGGAAACAACCACTGCTACTTAGATACAAATTAAAGTCTACCTTTGAGGGCTGGAGAGATGGCTTAGTGGTTAAGCGCTTGCCTGTGAAGCCTAAGGACCCCGGTTCGAGGCTCGACTCCCCAAGACCCACGTTAGCCAGATGCACAAGGGGGCGCACGCGTCTGGAGTTCGTTTGCAGTGGCTGGAGGCCCTGGCGCGCCCATTCTCTCTCTATCTGCCTCTTTCTCTCTGTCTGTCGCTCTCAAATAAATAAATAAAAATGAACAAAAAAAATAGATTTAAAGTCTACCTTTGAGTCTGGTGGAGAAGCAGCAGGAATCCTGGCCATTCTAATTTAAATGTCCAAAGGCCTGATTACAGGGTCTTATTTCCTTCTAGCAAATAGAGCATTCCCTTATTTGCTAATGAGTTAAAACTATAACTTCTCTAGAAGGCAAAATACATGATAAGCACACTGTTCCATGACCTTAATCTCCTCATGCTTCTTACTGGGTGACAAACTAAGAAACATTAGGGGGAGAGCGTGAAAACAGAGACAAGCTAGGCACTGAGTGCAAGGTTCCAAATGTTGTTAGCTGTCCACCACTAACTGACATAAACAACTTAAAGAAGGGAAAACTTATTTTGATCCTTCATTCAGATGCTCAAATCCATGGTGACTGTAGTAAAGCCATGGCAGAGGTGAACTGCTTGGCTCATGGCAGCCTGGAAGCAGAGGGAGAGAGAAAAAGTCTCTTCAAAGGCACAGCTTCAGTGACCAGCTTCTTCCATTAGGCCTACCTCCTAATAGCCTATTTGGTGATTACCTCATCGATGATTAATCTGTTGGTGAAGTTGGCGCTTAATAACCTGCCAACAGCACCACCAACTGAGGGCTTTTGGCGGGAGTTAGAGAAACCCTCTTCATATGCAAAGCATAGTACCAGAAAACCATGGCCAACATCCCTGTTGTTCCCAATCCACCTGTTTTAAAACCCTCTTAAATACCATGATCAGTGCCTTCATGTAAAAAAGCAATTCCTCAAGCACCTCAAGCCATGTGCAAGGCCGCAGCTTCATCCCTCTAGTGAGAGAAAGCACTTCTTTCTGAGAGCCCTGAGAATTAAAGCAGTAAGAGAAACAAATTATTGTCCAGGATGGTTGCTTCTCCTTCACCAAAAGCCTATCAAGATTTCTCAGTACAAATACCATTCCCCATAGCACAGGAGAGAGCCTGGAGAATAAGTACTGTTTTTCTTAAAAATTGTCAGACCAGCCGGGCGTGGTAGCGCACACCTTTAATCCCAGCACTCGGGAGGCAGAGGTAGGAGGATCGCCATGGAGGCCACCCTGAGACTACATAGTCAATTCCAGGTCAGCCTGGGCGAGAGTGAAACCCTACCTGGAAAAAAAAAAAAAAAATTGTCAGACCACAATAATTCTGTTTTTAGACAGGGAAACAGGAATCCCTCTCCCCCACCCCCAAAAAATGTTAATTGGGGAAATAACGACAGCTATTTTACCATGACAGGGAAAGCCTCAACTTCTGTATTTTAAAAAGGTTTCTAAATTTTTGCCTTTCCTTAAAGGTTCTGGACAAATCCCATGCATTTAACTTAAATAGGTCTCAAGTGATGGCACACAGAATACTATCTTTCAGGTATTCCCTCTGTTCATTTCTAAGATGTTTTATGTTTCTGAAGGCATGGTGTTATTAGAATGCTTTGGGGACTGGCAAAGCAATACACCTACTTAAACACACCAACACCCTAAAGCAGCTTGGATTCTTTTTGAAGACACAGGTCAATGTTTCTCTTCTATACCAGGCTGCCTTAAGACTGGCTGGGGGCAGGTTAGTGTGCTTCAAGCAAGCAACTGAGTGCATGACAATGGGCCAGAGAAACCAACATGTCTTCAGGAGCCAGGTGAGTTTCTTTTTTTAAACAAAAATATTTTTCTTAATTTTTATTTATTTATTTATTTGAGAGAGAGAGAATGGGTGTGCCAGGGCCTCCAACCACTGCAAACGAACTCCAGACACATGCGCCACCTTGTGCAGCTGGTTAACGTGGGTCCTGAGGAATCAAACCTGGGTCCATTGGCTTTGCAGGCGAACGCCTTAACCACTAGCCATCCCTCCAGCCTCAGGTGAGTTTCTTTAGTGGCATGGATGTTTCTGTCCAATCAGCACATGGACACAAAGCTACTACAGCTGACGGTGAAGATGATGTGACTGAAGTGTCACTGATTGCTCTTCCAGACCCTGCCTTATCCTCAATTAGCTCTCTGAGTAGACACTGAGATAGCTTATCTAAGGCAGTGACAATTAAAATGTCAGACTGAGATAATGAGTGCAGATTCCTAGGGCTGAGCCAGCAAAGAACCAGAAAGACTGTCTGTGTCACTTTAGGACAGTGTGTAGGAATTTCTTTCCCACTGAGGATTTAGATAACCTCCCAGGGCTCCTGAAAGTACTTGTCACCTCAACATCAAAGATGGTGTGGCCAGTGCAGATGAATTCTTAAAAGAATTTAAAACCTAACATCTTACCATTTCCTAAGTGATAATCTCTAATACCCATGGCTCTGGCCTAGGGAACCCATTTGCCTTTCCTTCCATAGTATAGGACAGCAGGACAGAGCAACTCTTCTTCTGAGGCCTTGAGTTGGCCCCAAAGCATTTGAAATGGTAAACCACCTCCCAAATGCATGGCTCTCTTCCAGTTCTCTCCCTTTCCCCTGCTAACAACCTCTTGCTATGGCACAAAAGGCTGGAGCCCAGAAGCTTAAGTACCTCATGGGCAAATGAAATAATTTAATCTGCTAGCAGTATTGTTTTCCAGGAAAGAAAGCATTGGACATGCAATACTATCAATGTTATGGAAATGTAGTGGTAGGTAGAATTGTGATGGCCCAAAGGTACTCCCCTCTGAATTTCCAGAACCTGAGGATGTGTCCCTTACACAGACAAGAGGTTATGCAGGTATGATTAAACATCTTGAGCTAGGGGATTATCCCGGTAGGCCCTGTATAATTACAAGGATCCTAACAAGGAAAAGAGGGAGAAGGAAAGAGGGTCAGAGTAGCAAAGACCCATATAAGGAATAGCTGCCTCTGAAGAGTGAGAAATACACCTGTTATAGTCAACTTCACATTGCTGGCAGAAAGCACCTGGCCAAAAGCAGTTTATGGGAGGAAAAGGTTTATTTGGCTTACAGACTCGAGGGGAAGCTCCATGATAGCAGGAGAAAACATGGCATGAACAGAGGCTGGACATCACCTCCTGGCCAACATCAGGTGGACAACAATAGGACAGTGTGCCAAGCCCTGGCAAAGGGAAGCTATCTATAACACCCATAAGCCTGCCCCACATTGCCTCCAGGAGGACCTAATTCCCAAATTTCCACCAGCTGAGGACCTAGTATTCAGAATATATAACTTGCGGAGGACACCTCAATCAACCCATCACATTCCACCTCTGACCTCGATAAAATGATAACCATACATGATATAAAACACAATGCATCCAGTACAAGTCTCAGTTTTTATCAATCCCAGCACTGTTCAAACATTCCTGTAGTTCAAGGTCTCTTAACTAAACCATAATACCAAAAAATAAATTAATTAAAAAACTAAAATGGGCTGGAGAGATGGCTTAGCGGTGAAGCGCTTGCCTGTGAAGCCTAAGGACCCCGGTTTGAGGCTAGACTCCCCAGGACCCACGTTAGCCAGATGCACAAGGGGGTGCACGCGTCTGGAGTTCATTGGCAGTGGCTGGAGGCCCTGGCGTGCCCATTCTCTCTCTCTTTCTCTCTCTCTCTGCCTCTTTCTCTGTCTGTCGCTCTCAAATAAATAAATAAATAAATAAATAAATAAATAAAACTAAAATGGCACAGAATAAACATCCACACTGCAAAAGATGGTACTGGGCATACCAAAGAAAGATTGAACTGATATAAGATTTAAAAGAAGCAGGGCAAGTATCAAATTCCGTAACTCCTAGTCTGACAACTCTAAAAGGTGACAAGTCTCCAATTCTGCTAATTCTAACCAATGACATGTCTTTGGAGTTCCAATTCTGCCCCTCCCGGTCTGGGAAAACTTCATTCAGTGCCAGAAGCTTTCCTTGGCAGCCATCCCAAAGTCCTGGCACCTCCAGTGAGTCTCTACTACAACCCACAGTCCATCCTCATAGCTTCATCAGGCCTCCACACAGGTAATCCAACAAGCCTGCCTCACATTGCCCATGGCCCTTTCCACAAAACAAATTCAATGACCCTCTTTTTCTTCCATTTGTTATACTCCATAGTACCAGGTAGGCTATCAACTTGTAAATCTAGAGAGGAATAAAGCTGATTTTGAAGAGCAGGAAACTCCTTCAATATCCAAGCCTCTTACTTCAAAAGAGTCCACATTCTCCCTGCTGTCCAAATGCAGATCAGGTGGTCCAATCTCAATGGTTATAATCTCTCAAACAATTATAGCTGGATGTGCAGCAGTTTCAGCCTAAAGTTTCTATTATTTTCTGTGCCACAGCTGTCTGCTTACACCAATTTCTATACAATGCAACTATGCACAAGTTTTCAGGACACAGGCAGGCAGACAAGCCTCTAACACAAACTGCTTCTAGGCCAGTTCCGACAAAGTTCTTTCTCACCCTCATAAGGCAAACCTCACAATCCATAGTTCTTATTGCATTCAGGTCTTTCAACTCTGACCAACATAGTCCATCAAGCTATACTTACAGCACTGCAAGACATCTCTTAGGCCAAGATTTCAAATCCATCCACATTCCTTCTGCAAATCAGTTCCAAAAGGCCAAAGCCACAGAATCAGGTTTCTAGTAGTAAAGAGCCCACTTGTCAGTACCAATTTTACTGATGTGGTCAGCTTCACATTGCTGGCAGAAAGTACCTGACCAAAAGCAGTTTATGGGAGGAAAAGGTTTATTTTGGCTTACAGACTTAAGGGAAAGTTCCATGATGGCAGGGGAAAATGTGGCATAAGCAGAGGCTGGACATCACCTCCTGGTAAACATGAGATGGACAGAAGAAGCAGGAGAGTATGCCAAACATTAGCAAGTTTATGGGGGACACCTAACTCACACCACCATGTGATCTGAGTCAAAGAATGGGGAAGGCCCTTAGAAGTTAAACACAGCAAGGAAGTTGATTGTCCCTTATACCCTACAGAAGGATCAGGGGCCTGTGGACACCTTGATATTGGCCCAATAAGGTATACTTCAGATTCATCTTCAGAACTGTAAGATGATAAATGTGTGTTGCTTTATGCCATTAAATGTGTGATAATTCAATGCAGCAGCAATAGGAAACTAATGCAGCTTATTACTTCTTCCCTCTTGAACAAACTAAACCTAGAAGTACTAGAAAGCAGTGGGGAACCTGGGAGGATCTAGACTCTAGATAATTCCTAAATTCTATTTTGCTTCTACTTCAACTCGCAATTATTTGTTTCAGTGACAAAAACTAGCAAGGCAAAGTTTCCTGTATTTAAAGTCGACCCAGTACAATAGAGTTCTTAAGACTTAATATCTAGTAGCCACTAGAACCAGCATATAATTTTATCTAAGAGGGAAAAGAAGAACCACAGAAGTTCTGGACAAAAGTCCTGGGAATGGCCATGGACACCTACCTAATGGTGACTTTGCATGCCTTCTAACCCAGCTCTCAAAGGTTTCCCATCTCCTGCTTGTAAGGCCAAGAACTCTGTCCTTCAAAAGCACACCATTCCTTCCCTAAGCCAGGTTCTTGAGGATTTTTGCTTTGAAATAAATATTTAGTTAGTAAGATATGGATAGTTTTCATATTTCAAATAGGAAGTAGCACAGTCTGGCCAGCAAATACGAAATAGACTGGGTCCAAGAACTTTGCCTTATAATTCAACTTCAGTTCATTGGCTAAAATTGTGTTAGCAAGACTGAAATTTCAAAGTCTGATCAATTCAGCTTCTACTGAAATGCAGAAGATATTCTAAGTTAACACATAGGCTTGTCAATTTCTATTAGTTCCCATCCAAAATGCTAAGTATAGCTTTTATCACCTCAAATTCACAGCTTTTACCAAAGATTTGTTTTTATTATTTTGAATAAAACCATGTACCGTGAGCTGGATGTGACCTTCAAGATCACTTCAAGATTACATGGGTCCTGGAGAATCGAACCAGGATCCTTTGGCTTTGCAGGCAAACACCTTAACCACTAAGCCATCTTTCTAGTTCAAATTCTATTTTATTTAAAAGGAAGCACAGATGTCCCTGAGTACTTACAGCAGATTGGTCCCAGGACCCCCACAAAACTAAAATCTCTGAATATTACAGTTATCTAAAATGGCATAGTATTTGCACAGAGCCTATTGTTGTAATGGTTAAGTTCTGCTGTCAACTTGATCAGATTAGGAGTCAAGTAAGAGACATGCCTGTTAATAAGCCTATAAGGGTATTTTTCAGGAAGGATTAACTGGGGGAAGCAGTCCTTCCTTCAGAGTGGGCAGCCCTTCCAGTAATAGACTGTATATAAAAAAGCTCCAAGACTGAGCCGGGTGTGGTGGCCCAGATCTTTAATCCCAGCACTCGGGAGGCAGAGGTAGGAGGATCACCGTGAGTTTGAGGCCACCCTGAGACTCCATAGTGAATTCCAGGTCAGCCTGGGCCAGAGTGAGACCCTACCTCGAACCCCCCCCCCCACGCCCCCAAAAAAAAGCTCCAAGAGAACACAGGGATTTTTTTGCCTGGCTCTCTATGCTTCTACCCTGTTTCAACCACCCTTTGTACACACTGGAACTGAGTTTCATCAACCTTCTAACATAGACTACAGGCCAGTACCTCTTCAGGAATCCTCCAGATCTTCAGTGCCAGATTAAGACTGCTGAGGCATACAGCCTTGTAGATGGAACAGCTACTGGATTTTCTCCAGCCTACATTCACTTTCCTCTATGCTCTATATCCAGGTTCCTCTATGCTCAAGCCTGATTCTATATCCTAATCTCTTTTATAATACATATTCAATCTTTATCAGTTCTCTTCCTCTAGAGAACCCTGATTAATACACAAATTACACATCCTCCTGTGTGCTTTAAATCATCTCTAGATATAATGATACCTAAATGCTATATCAATAGTTGCTATAAGGTATTGTTTGGGGAATAATGATAAAGAAAATGTCTATATATTCAGCACTGAATCCTTGGCTATAGAAACCATACATATAAAGGGCTAACTACACATCTGACCTAAAAAGAAAAAACAATTAGGAACTAGCAAATAGATTTAAAGGGTTGTACTAAGGGCAGACACGATGTGAACACACTGCTTTCTCTTGGTGCTACCAATGCACAGTCAGTATATTCTGAACTCAACTGGAACACACAGCTCCTGCTTAGCTCTAAAATGTCTACAATGTTAAGCATGCTTTCTTCTGGCTCTTTAAGAGGACTCTAACTCCCCAGCCTCATGAATGCTTAAGTACTAGTGTTTGTTCCTTGATATCATTTTCTTCTGGATCTAAAGCAAGTCTATTGAATGCATAGTAGATGGTGTTTGAGCTCTGATTCATGGTTCAGCAATTCAGGATACTGGACATTGGAGTTCCCTGAGTTCTTGACTATGAAGCTAGGATGTTCCAGTATTATTTCCCTTGCTCTGAACTACTTTGCCCTTCACTATGACTTGTCCACATTACTTAAGTTGTATTCCCAGACAGAGCACTGCTATCTCTAGCACACAGCACAGCAAGGAAGCCAAGGAGGAGAACCAGAAGTAAGCCAGGCAAGGGGACTCACACCTGTGATCTGTGCACTTAGGAGGCTGAGGTAGGAAGACTGCCATGAGTTTGAGTTCAGCCTGGGCTACATAGTGAATTTGAAGCCCACTTGGGCTACAGGACAAGACCCTATACCAAACAAATAATTTGTTTAAAGAAACTGCAATTTTCTTTGAAAGTACACCTGCTTTACTTGAAAATCGCACAGCCATGGTGGGGAACCAACTGCTCCCAATTCGGATAACTGATCCCCTCACTGGTATGAGACCCATAGCTGGAGCTGGGAAACAAGTCAGAACCATATCCAAACATAAACCCACTCTTCAATATCAAGCTACCATCAATTGTGGGCTACAAGAGGGCCTACACCTATTAAATTCGCTATTAAAAAAAGAAGGGTTATCTCATTTGTCCTGATGCTAACTTACTCTCCGTTGGAGAATCTGCTTCTCTTTTTCAGATAGATGTAGATCCTAAGGAGAGCGCCACCCCATCATACCTCAAAGGGGCCCCGGCTGAAACTAAGAAAAATTGGAGAAACAAGCAAGGGCGCTGTTTTCCTGATGAACCGGATACCAGCACAAGGGGGAAGGAGATCAGCATAGAGTAAAATCAACTCTTACCAAATCAGAGAGCCAGTGCCTCAGAGCCCCCCAACACCTCATCACTGAAGCTGACCCAACATGGCTCAGGGAAATTTTGCGGAAGAGGGGGCGGAAAGAATGTCAGAGCCACATGTTGGGTCATGATATGCAGAGACATTTAGCTTACCCATAATTGTGGGCTAACTCCACAATGCATGACCAGTATACCTCAACAAGGAGGGGCCAAGAGGAGGGGGTAGGTCATGGATGAGCCTAATAATGGTACCAAACTGACTGTAAAAAAAAATAAAAATAAAAATGAAAAAAAAAGAAAGAAAATCGCAGTGACACAGTTGAAGAGTATCATATGCAATGTTAAAGTCAAACTTAGGCAGAGTTGACTGTGGCTCAGTTTTCCTGCTTATCCAATAGAAGCAATACTGCCTGCTGCATTTGGTTGTTAAGGACAAAAGAAAATAGAGGCAAGACACTATTATTAGAAGCTCTTAGCTTATGGTTTATTACATTTTGGAGATGAGGTGTAGCCCTAACGTCTCATGCATTAAATGATGCATCCCCAATTGGTGTCACTACTTTGGTAAGCACTGGAAATTTTAGGAGGTAAGGCCTAGTTAAAAGAAGTAGGTCAGTAGAGGTGGGTCTTTGGAAGTATGTTTCCCGGCTGCCATGAGGAGCCATCATAATGTATCTCCTCACTACAGACCCAGATACATGGAGCCAAGTGACTATGAAATGAACCACCTGAAATCAGGAACTTGGAGTAAATCCTTCCACCCTACAGTTGTTTATATTAAGTATCTGGACACAGCAATGAAAAGTTGGACTGAAACACCACTATTAGTCCTAGTATTAGATGGATGTTTGTTGCAATTTTGTTGTCAAAGAATATATTAATTCTAATTTGAAAAGTAATATAATTCATTTTGAAAAGTTTTGTTTTTTCCTTTCATTTATCTGGAACCTTAGCTCAAAAAAACTGCCTCATGAAGATTTGTCATCTCTCTTATAAGTCATTGACTTAAAATCTGAAGAAAAGGCACAAAAGAAAAGCCTACCATCTCAACTCTACACTTGGAAGATGGAAGAGAGGAGGGAAGACAAAGAGAAGGAGGAAGGATTGTATAGCTAGATAGATGACAGTTATATAGATGATCTATATACAAATATATGGAAAAAGAAGACTCAAAAATATACATTCACACAGAAATAAAACAAACACTAATCAGCTTACCTCAAATGTTCACTTTGAAGAGGATAATTTGTATTATTTTGATCAAATGACCTATTTACAAAGATTAAGAACTAGTATACGGTCTTTCTACCTCAGAACATTGTCTACCTCAGAACATTCCATTGTCATTTTCTGTGGACAAAGGGAAGAAGAGCCTTTTCCCTATTCGCCATATCAGGAACCTGTCTCTAACAAACCCTGCAATTCATTACCAATGACATTTAGGCATTTGCTGAGCCCCTCAGTGCCCCATTTCCATCTCTCAAATGGCACAGTATGAGCTCACAGGCATACCCCCAGCCCACCGGCCCTGATCATGCCTTCTATCTCCAGAAAAACATGAGGACTTCCCACACCACAAGTGTCTGGGTGCTTTGGAGAACTGATAATAAATGCTACACTTTGGGCAAAAGCAATTAGAAAGCTAGGATGACCACATGATGAAGCTGAGAACCAGAGTGAAGCCTTGACTACAGAAAAAGCAGGCTAAGGGTTCTGAGCAGCTGGGACTGAGGTGGAGGCTAAAGTGAGGTAACAACAGAGATCTGAGACCCACAGAGGTCAACGAAAGCAAGGCTCAGAAAGCAGCAATGCAGCCTGAACCTCAGCCTCACGGCATAGCAGTGAGCCTCTATATGATATGCCAAGCCCACACTCCATGGTGGAATCAAGTCTCTAAGGTCCCTAGCCTCAGGAAGGAGTGTAATTAGGGCTAAAGAGACAAAAAGGTATTGATACAGAAGCTTCTCTTCTCTCTAACCATCAACTAATCTCTAAACCCAGAAGTGAGTACCTCTTAAAAGCCACTTTCCCCTTCACTCAGGGACAGACAGGAAAGGAAATGGCCTCTGGGCACCCAAGCAGAACTGGGCGAGAGAGAAAAGTCCCACCATGTAGTGACTGCCTGTTCACCCAGGAGACTCCCACCCACAGAGAACGTTCTGGTGGCTCCTGAATTCTGCCTGCCTACATGTTCCCCCAACCTACACTCTTCTCGCCCAAGGATGAGGCCCATCCCCACCCACATTCTAGATTCAAGCATAGAAGGATTTGGAATCCAGCCTCTTACCCTGGCTCTGATTCACTCTAATATCATGATGTATAGGACCACTGGTAGATAAGAGCTTAACACATATGGAAATATGAAATAAAATTCTAACCAGGGCATAGGTCAGAAGTAAACCTACATTTGCTTCTCAGTGATCAACAATTCTCAGAAAGCAACCTCTGCAAAACCTCTTAACTAAAGGAGATTGGTGTTTTGTTTTGTGGTATTGTTGTTGTTTTGTTGTGTGTTTTGTTTTTCTTCTTGAGAAAAAGCCTCAATATGTAGCCCAGCCTGGCTTGAAACTTTCTGTGTAACTCGGGCTGGCCTTGAACTCATGAGTCTCCTACCTGAGCCACCCAAGTGTTGGAATTATAGCTGTCCACCATCATGCATGGCTGTATTTTGGGGTTTTTTTAAGTTCCATTAAAGAAATTCCTATTGACATTTCTTCCCTTTCTATAGTAAGTTTTTGCATTTGACTTCTTAGAAAGTTTTTTAAAATACTTTGTGCTAAAAGTTTGTTAAATTACATAAGCCATTCTAATTTTTTTCATTAATTTAAATTGTTCATTATGAGATTTTTCTCATCAAAAATAATTCATATCCTTTTAAAAACAGTCTGTAAATAAATAGTATTAGGAAAAGTTGAGCCATGGTAAAATACAAACCAAAACAATGACTGAACAAATGAATGAATGAACACTCTTTTAAATAGACAATGAGCCACTGTTCCTATATATCTAAATTAACTTCTGTAAGAACCCTGACTATAACCTCCTAACTAATGACAAGCACATAGAAGTTTCTGAAGACTAAATATAGACAAGGTCCTAACTCTCAAAGTCTAACTTTGGCTTTATCAGACACTTGGCAAAAGAATGCTATCCTGATAAAGCCTCCCGTCTGGCCATACTTGACAGAATGCCCCCAACATATCCTGTCTTCCACTTAACTGCCAAGGGGAGATGACGCATTTCTGGACCCTTGTTGTCTAGCCATATTAAAAGTCCTTGATCCTCTCACAGCAACAATGAGTACATTGCTCTCAATGATGCGATAAATTTGAATGTGCATAATGGAGGAAAGAAATCTAGGCTTACAGTACAGCTCTAAAAAGGGATTTGTGAAGCTATTCAGTCATAAGTTTATCACTGATTAGTGACCTTCGGGGCAACTATAATTAATATTTGAAAAGCCCTTGAGACAGTATGGTTTGAGTTCCTACAAAATGGCTTTTATAAGTATGTATTTCAATTCCTAAGTCCTTATATACAACATGGATCACTTAATTTTACTTTAAATACAGAAGATGGGCATTTTTCTTTTAGCAGTTGTGCCTCACTATGAAGAAGTCTGTCAATCAACTTATTTGCAATTAAATCAAGTCTAAGCCACCTGCCTCCCTCCATGGCATAAGGAAATGACAGAGGAGGAGACAACCCCGCAGGCTCTGAGGTTTTACTGGCTTGTTTTCCAAACCATGGCAGGCATTGTTTTTATGCTCTGGCTGCATCACTGCAGGCCTCCTGCTAGGGTGGCAGTCAGAAGGGATGTGGCAGTGTCTTCGTGATCAAGTCCCTTTGCCTGGCAGAACAGCTTTAGTACCCACTGTTTCCACTGCACCTGGAAACACTAACAAAGGAATCCAGTTCGTATAGATCTTCAAGCTCTACCTCAGCCTCTCCTCATAATGGAAACCGGCTGCTGCCAGAGCCGCTTTCACTGCACAGAAGTGAGGTCACGGATGCCTTTGGGAGTCTGATGAAAACTGCAGGCTCCCTCCTCAGAAAAGATAAAAATGAAAGGAAGAAAGAGAAGTACACTTATGATGTGAGGGGTTCCCTGACCCCAGGTTAAAAATCCCTGGATTTACACGGCTAAGGGAGGAAGAATAGGACTGATGAGAGGAAAGAGAGCACAGACAGGGACAAAGACAGAGGGACATGGGGGAGACAGACAGACAGAGACAGACCACTGAACAATGTGCCCCCTTCTATTGTCACCTGGGAGTCAGGTATTCTAGTCTGGCCCATGTTCTAACTCCCTGGAGAAAGTCATAAAGCTCTGTGGCTTCATCTCAAATGCTCCCTTGCTCAGAGTACCTTAGCTAAATTCCACAAGCCCTCATGAATCTTCTTGGCCAAATATCCTTCCAACAATTCTACTACAAATTACAGATGCTTCTAAGCATATACATGATGGAAAGAGCTTAGGAAAAAAATGAGAAAAAAGAACTTTACAGTAAATGGATCAATCTTCACTTATTCAATACTCAATGACCAGACACTATGTGCCAGGTGTGCTTAGAACAACTACAACTATGATAAATAAACACGTGTAGTGTACTTACTTTGTGCCATGAGTCATACTAGAACCTTTGTGCATATTAATTAAGTCAATTCTCTCCCCAATCCTTTGCTTTGAGGTGGAGTAATGTCCTTTTCTGCACTTACATAGCTAGCAAGTGGCACTATGGAGACTAGAACACCAGCCTCTGCTCTTCTGTCCCAGTGTGATTCCTTTCTCTTACCAATTCACATGCCAGGAAGAACTGTTACCAAAAAATATTTGCTTGTGTTTTAAAACTTTGACAGTGAACATGCACAACTGTAAAATAGATATAAATATGGAATGCACAGGTATTTTTCAGAGAAAAGAAATTCTGTTTGGTGCCCCATTCTATACACTGGATAAAAAAGCTTGTTTTTTATTAAGAATCAATTCAGATTGTGGTGCAGTGTGAATGTGTATTCTGTGACATTATGGGGTTTGGGGGGATTTTTTGGTATTATGGCTCTGTTAAAAGATCTTGGATTATGGGAATGTTTGAACATCACTAAGATTGATAAAAAACTATGGGGACTTTTAAAGATGGACTGAATGCATTACATTTTACATCATAGGTGGTTATCAGTTTATGGGGGCCAGGGGCAGAATATGGTGGTTTGATTCAGGTGTCCCCCATAAACTTAGGTGTTCTGAATACTAGGTTCTCAGCTGATGGAGATTTGGGAATTAACGCCTCCTAGAGGCAGTGTATTGTTGGGGGTGGGCTTATGGGTATCATAGGGAATGTCCTCTTGCCAGTGTTTGGCACACTCTCCTGTTCCTGTTATCTACCTGATGTTGGCCAGGAGGTTATGTCTACCCTCTGCTCATGCCATCGTTTTCCCCTGCCATCATGGAGCTTCCCCTTGTGTCTGTAAGTCAAAATAAACCTTTTTTTTTTCCCTACAAGCTGCTCTTGGTTGGGTATTTTCTGGCAGCAATGAAAACCTGACTGCAACGCAAATCTTTTCTAATGTCGTGTATGTCAATAATATTTAATATACCACAAAAGACACTTCCTTCACAGAATAAAATTATTTTCAATAAAGAATTGCTAGGAAGTGTTACATGTTCAGATTTGCTGTCCATAATACACTTATTTTTGTAAGGGCTGGGGACTGAACCTAAGGCCTTACACTTACTACACCAGCATTGTACCACTAAGCTACACTCTCCAGCTCATACATAATACTCATCTTTATCCAGATATATTTATTCACATACAGCATATCAGTTTATTTAGCACTAACAAATATAGTAACCCAGCACCTAAAATTATCAGTGTCTACCTCAAAACAACTTTGGGAAGGCACTGGAGGTACTATAAGCTAGATAAAGTATCATGTTTAGTTGGAAACAATCAATTTTGGATTGCAGAACTATTTGTGATGCAAAATAAATGCTGTCTTAAAACATAAAGTGAGATGGAAAGGATTATACTAAATGAGGTAACTCAGGCCCAGAAGGCCAAATGTCACATGTTCTCTCTCATATGTGGATCCTAGCTACAAATGATCGGACTTCCGTATGAGTAGGAAGAAAACTAAGTAGCAGTGGCCAGTACGCTAAAAAGGAGATATAAAGGCAACAGAAAGGGAGGGAGGGGAGACTTAACAGGATGGTACTGTATGTAAGTAGAAGAACAGACATGGGGGTGCAAAAGGCCTAAGTGAAGTCAGGGGAAGAGATTGAGTGAAGGGAAGGTGGAGGGAGGGCTAGTCAAAATCTAAGAGGATATAAATAAGTCACATGGAAGCCTACATTTTTGGACAATGGAACACTAAGGAGCCATAGATTGTTACCAGAAAATTTTTAGTGCCAGGGATGGGATACCTTCCAGTAAGCTGTTGGCCAGGGAGGTCCCTGGTGCCCCCAAAACATTACAGGCCATTGTCAAGGCCCTTGGTTTCCCACCAGGAATAGATGGTAATACCCTATTGCTGAAGATTCCACACACTTGGGCTGCAAGGCCACTGAGAAATCCTGCTGGATCTGAGCTGAAAACCTCCTCCATGTAGACCAGCTGACAGAAAGCTGGAAAAAGCCATGCTTTCTGATGAGAGTTTGAGAATGCTGTGCAGACAGTATTGAACTTTGAGGCTTGGCTTATGAGCTTTCTAAGGGGAAGGAAAGACTCCAGAGGACTTTGTTGGAACTGGGCTACTGGCATAAGGGCTGGCTGCATTCTACTGCCCAGGCCCAGAGAGATTGATCAAGTTTAAATTAGTAATGGACTGATGTGCTTGGCTAAAGATAATTGGACTGAGAGATTTAAGATTTTTAAGCTGGAAAACCTCAAGCAAGTTAAAATTACAGGCACTGAGACTGGTCTTAGGTTTCTGAAGCTGCTACTGTCAAACACATTAGCAATCTTAAGCAAGATAGGCCCAACTGCTTTACATTAAAACAATAAAAAGGATGCCTGAGGAAAGACTATCATAGAAATGCAAACTCTTTTGGAAAGAGTTGACAGGAGAAGGAACCTGCTTTTCAAAGTTATGATTTATTTTGTCCCTGAATTAAGAATATGGCTGTGTCCTGAACACCTGATACTGGTTTCAGAAGCATGAAAAATGCGAGGAGTGGTCATGAATTGCACATGGTTCCAGGAGCTGCCACTGAGATGCGGCATGAGGAAGGACCTGATGCCCTGATAGGCGGAAAGAGCCTTTGGAAGATGGACTGTGGTTTGCATGAAGACCTGAAGACATTTTAGATATACCAGAACTATGCAAGTGCTACCATACAGCACACTGTTGGCCTAGGATGGAAGTGTTCCCTGGCTACTCTGCCCAGCTGGAGGGGCAAAGCTACCATCAATTGTAGGCTACAAGAGGGCCTACACCTATTAAATTCTCTATAAAAAAAAAAGTAAGGGTTATCTCATTTGTCCTGGTACTAACTTACTCTCCGTTGGAGAATCTGCTTCTCTTTTTCAGATAGATGTAGATCCTAAGGAGAGAGCCACCCCATCATACCTCAAAAGGGCCCTGGCTGAAACTAAGAAAAATTGGAGAAACAAGCAAGGGCGCTGTTTTCCTGATGAACCGGATACCAGCACAAGGGGGAAGGAGATCAGCACAGAGAAAAATCAACTCCTACCAAATCAGAGAGCCAGAGCCTCAGAGGCCCCCAACACCTCATCACTGAAGCAGACCAAAAATGAACCCAACATGGCTCAGGGAAATTTTGCGGAAGAGGGGGCGGAAAGAATGTCAGAGCCACATGTTGGGTCATGATATGCAGAGACATTTAGCTTACCCATAACTGTGGGCTAACTCCACAATGCATGACCCGTATACCTCAGCAAGGAGGGGCCAAGGGGAGGGGGTAGGTCACGGATGAGCCTAATAATGATACCAAACTGACTGTATTTGCTGAATACAAAACTAACTAATAAAGAAAAAAAAAAAAGAAAATCTGTAGACTGTCAGTCTCTGGTTATACTGAACTTGAACTGCAGAAGTTTGATGTTTGTTTGATGGTGGTTGCGTTTGCATTGTTTTAGTCTCTCCTTGCTACGGATTATACCAGTTGAAAATGTTTGCTCTGTGTCTTTATTTGTTAGACATATTTAACTTGTTTGATTTTACAGGACTCACTATCTTAAGTTATTCAAGATTGTGGGGACCTCTGAAATTGGACTGAATACAATTTACAATATGTGATAGTTTTTTTTTATTTTGTTGTTGTTGTTGTTTTATTTTTATTTATTTGAGAGTGACAAAGAGAGAAAGAGGCAGAGAGAGACACGGAGGGGGGGGTAGCACCAGGGCCTCTAGCCAGTGCAAACGAACTCCAGATGCATGCGCCCCCTAGTGCATCTGGCTAATGTGGGTCCTGGCAAATCGAGCCTCGAACCGGAGTCCTTAGGCTTCACAGGCAAGTGCTTAACCACTAAGCCATCTCTCCAGCCTGTGTGATAGTTTTAAATCTCTTGGGTGGAATGTAGTTGTTTGAATAGATGGCCCCCAATATATTCAGTGTTTTATTAGTTTTTAGTTTGCATCTGCAGTCACCTGGATGGAGGCAGTGTCACTGGGTGGATCTTAAGGTGTGGTGGTGGGTTTGAGATTTCAATCCAAAGATATGCAAAGTGTGCCTGGCTAGAATTCCTGAAGTATGCTGGGCTGTGTGGCTTTTGGCTTTTGACTTTTTTTGGCTTGTACTTCTCTCTTTCTACTTGGACCTGTGGAGGCAGGCCAGCTTCTTCTGCCATATGGAACTTCACATCTGTAAGCTTCATTCAATAAATCCCTTCCTCCATAACTGTGCCTGGTCTGGAAGTTCATCTCAGTGAACCTAAAGCTGTCTGCTTCAGAGGGGATACCTTCCAGTGAGTTGTTGGCCAGGGAGGTCCCTGATGCACCCAAAACATTACAGGCCATTGCCAAGGCCCTTGGTTACCCACTAGGAATAGATGGTAAAACCCTATTGCTGAAGACTCTACATACTTGGACTGGAAGGCCACTGAGAAATCCTGCTGGAGCTGAGCTGAAAACCTCCTCCACATAGACCAGCTGGCAGAAAGCGGGAAAAAAGCCACACTGCATGAAGTTCAGTGGGAGAGAGAGAAATCACCAGTGAAAATACTCAACAGTGGACACTACAAGCCTTATATTTGGCCAGCCAGGCCAAATGAGCCAATGGGTGCAACAGTGCTACATTTGTTTTAGGGGAAACCAACCGCCCTCTAATTTGACTAGAGGCCCGCTCCATGGGAGGGAATACATCCCTGATACTAAAAACCTACAACAGGGGCAATCATGAGCCCTAGGGGTGTAACAGCTGCTGCTGTCTGGCTAATTGTATATACTATGCTCAGCAAACTGCCCAGTAAGCACTTCTCTTAATGTTCATACCCATATGTTAATGCTACTCTCACTTTTGGTCAGAGAACCTTCTCTTTTCAGATGGCAGTGACCTTGGGATGACTTAGAAGGCATCATGGTGCTGAGAAGTGACAGAGGAGTGCTTAGCACTGAAATATCTCTATCACACCTTCCAAGACTCAGGGTCTATTGCAGAAGAGTTGGGAGGAAGAATGTAAGAACAAAAGGAAGTGTAGGACTCCTTACAACGTGCTCCTCCAGACACAAAATGGCTTGGATATCCATGACCTCACAGTGCCTGACACTATCTACACAAGACCATCATAATAGGAGGAAAAGATGATGACATCAAAATAAAAGAGAGACTGATTGAGAGGGGCAGGGGATATGATGGAGAGTGGAGTTTCAAAGTGGGGAGAGGGAGGGAATTATCATGGGATATTCTTTGCAATCATGGAAGTTGTCATAAAAATAAATTTTTAAAAAAGATAAAGTGACTAACATAATGTGGTAAGGAGAAATATACTTGTGTCATGAGTTTTCCTGAGGAGATGTAAAAAACCAGTACTCATCCCAGATATGGAGGGCAACTACAGAGAAAAGCATGTCCCACCAAAGTCTAGCCTAGAAAACTCCAATGAGTTTATTGAGATTACTTACAGGAACATGAGTGACTCACAGGCAGCTATTTCATCAACTTTTGCAACTTTTGAGCAGGTGCACCACTAAAGTGTTACTGGTCAATGTCTGAGCAGTTATACTATGGAAGAGTCCCTTCCCCCAGCAACTGTTTCCACCATTTCATAACCTCAGGTAGGGACCTCTGTCTCCGTTAATAAGCCAGATCTTTTGAGGGTTTCACATAAGTGATCACAGCTACTTTGATTCAAGACATCAATGAATGAGGGCTGGAGAGATGGCTCAATTTTTAAAGGTGCTTGCTTGCAAAGCCTAATGGCCTAGGTTTGATTCCCTAATACCCATGTAAAGCCAAATGCACAAGACATCAACAATCATATCTAACCTGGAGGAAACAGCTAAACAAGAACCTTAACTCTTTCAAACAAATGTACCAAATCCCCTACAGCTCTTTGCTGTTCAAGTGAGTTGTGTGATATAAAACATCTTTTTCATTGCTTCAGCCACACTAATTGCCAGCACTTGAGTTCGTGATCCCAAAAATTCCAGCCCACCTCAATCGTACCAACCCTGTGTGCAAGGTGTATGACCTCCATGAGGTTCTTTCTTGGCTTTTCTCTGAACCTCCTAAATCCTAACCCGCAAAACCACTCCTAGGCTTATAGTCATGCTCAGAGCCAATTAGCAAAAATGGAGTCCAAATATAAACGACTCAGCCCCTGCCTTTGAATCACCAGTTCATTCTGGGAAATAGCTAGAATTGAGCAACCGTGAACTACATCATAGGAATTAGCATTTAGTAATAGGTATCGGTTTTCACTGCTGTTAAATTGAAAGAAGAGGCTAGAAAGATGATCTCCAAGCTCTCTTCCAGAAAGAGCTATCAGTCTGTCCAAGCTCTGTAGATGCTACTTGAATACTGGTTTCTGTCCAGCCAGACTTCCTCCTTCAGACAAAGGACCACAATGTTGTTGTTTTTTTCTGTATGTCCAAACTAGTACAGTGCTGTGTGCGTAGGAGGTGCTGAGCAAGCTTGTGGGTTTGTGTGCCTTTGTCCTACTGACTAAGAACTGCTAAGTAAACCACAGTATTGCTGTGGTCAAGCTACTTGGCAGGCCTTATAAAGACACTAAGATATGTCTCCTACAGTCTTCATGATGCCACAGCTTGAATTACTGTGGCCAGAAAGCCACAGAAATCAAACTACCTCTAATACTAGGAGAGCAAGGAAGTGAAGTTCTGACTTTGTTTATTAGCTAAGGAAACTACAAAACCACCTTTTTAGATAACATACTGGGTTTGTGAGAATTTTGAAGCTTATTGCCATACCTCCATAAGCACAGACTAACCTAACAGGACCTAATGGTGAGAAGAATAAGACAATGGCTCTTTTTTTTACTAGCAGGAGAATAGGATAGCCCAGGAAACAATTCAAATCCAGGTCAAGGATCTTGCAGCTACTATCAAGTTTATTCTAATAAAAGGAGATGTTTCTAGTTGGTCTTTGAAAATTTCTAGTGTCTCAATACTAAGTCTCTGTAACAAGAAAATACTTATTATCGAAAGTCAAGTTCATAGAGAAATAATACTCCTTATATTGATATAGGACCTGAAGTTTTCAAACCTGTTCTTATATATTATGCTATGCAAAAGCTGTTTATTATCTGCATTTTATAAAAAAAAAAGACAACAGTATATGGAGAACTGAACCTAGATTCTAGGGATTTAAGCTGTATCAGGGATTCCCTAAACAACCCATTCTATAGAGAAGGCAGGCATGTCATATCTAGGTCAAGACAATGCAGGTTCGGGTTATTTTGTCATCTGCATTGTTCTAACAATGTGGAAGCAAGGTTTCAGTTTCCCTGTATTACTGTGTCAGAGATTTTACTCAGTCTGTTTGGCCTCTGAAGACAATTGAATTTGTGATCCAAGTTAAAAAATTATGCCCAAACACTTACATAAATAATTGTATCATGTAACATCCTACAGGTATATTTACATACCACATCTTGTTCCTTATAATTCTCTTTACTGATTAGGAACTAAGTGAAAAAATTGAATAACTGTACAAGGTCAGGACAGAAAATCTAAATGTGTCATATAGAAAGTATATGGGAATTTCTTTAAGTATATGCTAAGTTAAAATTCTTTAGGAAAGTGGCATGTAAAAGTTCCTAAACTTGAATATTAGGGCATATTTTGAGATGTGCTTATCCTTACAGTCATTCAGAATACATGCAAAAATGAAGCCTTTATATTTCCATGGAGAAGTCCTAGCAAAGTTTTTTCCTTTATTATTTTTCTCTAGTGTTCATAAGCTCTCAATATCAAAAAAGGAACTGAGGAAAAATATGTTTCAAAAAGGTAAGTCATTTTTCAAAATGGTAACAACACAAATCTACCACCACATAAAAAGATTATATGCCATGGCCAAACGACACATTCCAGGAATATAAGATTGGTTCAATATATGAACATTAGTTAATGTATTAAATAAGGAAAAACTCATGTGACCATCTCAATAACTAGAAAAGGCCTATGACAAAGCCAAACTCTCTGTCATAATCAAAACACTCAACAACTCAAACAAGGGCTGGAGAGATAGATAAGCAGTTAAGGCTCTTACCTGCAAAGCCAAGGACCCAGGTTCAATTCCTCTGGACCCACATAAGCCAGATGCACAAGGTAGCACATGTGTCTGGAGTTTGTTTGCAGCAGCTAAACGCCTAGGTATGCCCCATTCTTTCCCTCTCTCTTTCTCTCTCTCTCTCTCTCCATATATATATCTTTCTGTCTCAAATAAATAAAAATAAAATATTTGGGGGCTAGAGAGATGGCTTGGCAGTTAAGGCACTTGCCTGCAAAGCCAAAGGACCCAGGTTCGATTCCCCAGTAACTACATAAAGCCAGATATACAAAGTGGTGCACATATCTAGAACTCGTTTGCAGTGGCTAGAGGTCCTTGCTCTCTTTCTCTCTTTCAAATAAATAAATAATATTTTTGAAAAATAAAAATAAAATATTTTTTAAAACACTCAAAAACTTCAGTATAGAAGGGGATTCTAACATGATTAGGGCCATCTATGAAAACCCTACAGATATCATAGTCATGAACAACTGAAAACTTTCCCTCTTAGGATCAAGCCCAAGTTGTCTATTATTACCACTGCTATGCAACATTCTACTGGAAGTTTCAGCCTGGTCATTAAGCACAAAGATGAAATGAAAGGGCAGCTAGATTTAAAGTGAGGAAGTAAAAATATTGATAATCTGGTTCAAAAAGCATCTAAAAAGTATTCTCTTTTGATTTCATTAATCTCAAACTGAAATATTAAAGCATACAACTCAGAATATGCTTCAGCTTTTAAAATCATCTGAGTCTTCCTGCATGTGTGTATAGTATGTATATCTGTGTCTATTTTGTACGCATATGTGTGTACAGGTGTGTGTGTGTGTGTGTGTGTGTGTGTGTGTGTGTGTAAACCAGAGGTCAAAATCAGGTATTTTGGGTTGCAGAGATATCTGGCTCAGTGGCTAAGGTGCTTGCCTGTAAAGCCTAATGACCTGAGTTCGATTCCCCAGTACCCATGGAAAATATACAAATACATAGATACACAAAGTAGCACATGCATCTGGAGTCTGTGTGCAGTGGCTATAGGCTCTTGGGTGCCCATTCCCTCTGTCTCTCTTCTACCTCTCTCAGCTTGCAAATAAATAAATAAAAATATTTTTTAAAAATCAGGTGTATTTCCCAATTGTTCTCCACCTTATTTTTTGACACATAGTCTCTCCCTGTTGCACAGCTCACCAATTTAGTTAGGCTAGCTAGCCAGTATGTCCCAAATAGTCTCCTGTTTCCACCTTCCCAGGACTAAAATTACAGACATGTGCCACGCTGTTTTTACATGTGCCCTGGGGATACAAATTCATGCTTGTGTAGGAATCACTTTACTAACAGAGCCAACTCTTCAGGCCATTCCCCCCACAACTCATTTGAGAAAATGTGGAGCAAAAGAACTTTGTTTTTTAGAAAAAGAGGTTAAGAAATGAGAATTATAAATTATTTTTGAAACACCAAAAGATTTTCTTCTGGATCTATTAAAGAACAGATAATCTGTTCCAGTTTTAACTCCATCTAACAGGTTTTCTTCAAAGTATATTACTGCAGATGCAATTGGTTCAAAATGTTGCATTTCAATGGCTCACACAAACTAGAAAGCAATAACTACATTATCAGTTATTTAGTTTATATTTTTATTTTATCCCAATCTTCCAGAGATTTTAAATACCATTATTTTACAATACTGTTATATACTGCTTGCTACTTCAAGTTCATTGAAATTAACCCAGAAGTGCTCTCTTATTCCAATAATAATGAACATATTTCTTAAATAATATTAAAAAATCTTAAGAGAAAGGAAAATTGTCCATTTCAGAAAAGAATTTGCCTATACCATAGAAAGTGGAACAAAGGTAAGCCTAGGCTGAGTTCCTACTACACCCACAGGAAATACTTTCATTTGTTCATTGATTCATTCAATCAATGGCCAATTATCATTTCCTGCTTATCTGTAGGTTGAAATAGCTTCTTTTGCTATTTAAAGATTTTCAAAGTCAAAGCCAGGCTCATGGGATAATGGTGAAATTAAACAAAGCAACAATGAACCACTATTTTTCTATAAAACAACTGATTCTCTTCAAACTTATATTTTTATTTTATTCTCCATTCAGAATTTAAATTTGTCTATGATAAGCAAAATTAGGTTATTAACTTAAGAATAAGGACATAATTGAATATACAGTATTCATTTTTACAAGGTAAAAACAAATTGTTTAAGGATGAAATACTAAATAAACACATACTTTCAAAAGCTATTTCCCTAATATGTTAGCCTATCTCAAGAATATTTTGACTATTTGGAGAGTAACATTCTACTAGGTTGAAAAAAAAACCAAATCCCTCTTTTGCAATGAATATTTAAAGAGGTGATAAATTCTAGTTCAAAAGAAAAGCATGGTCCAAAAGGCAGGTATCTTTTATAACATAATAGAACATGCTGTCAGACAGTTCTCTAGGCTCTTTTTGGGATCTGTTGCATTAATTTAAAAACACTAATTAAACAAAAGGCAAAAAAATATACTGGTTAATGTCACAGGAGGCTGCGTCCCTGATTCCATTTTTCCACTGTTCTTCCTTATGAGGTCACACATGCCTACAGGTGCCATCTGACCTGCAGGACTGCTGGGTGAAAGGAGCTTTCTCCCCAAACTATTGATGTCAGCCTTGTTCATAAGACTTATTAGGCCAATGACACAGAAACATCATGTCATCTACCACATCCTGCAGAAACTTCGTTTCCCTCCACCAACATGAGGGCATGTTCCAGAAAAGGATCACCTGTTAGCTTGGTGTCTGAAAAGAAGAAAGGCACTAGCAAAGCTAATCATCAGCCACCATGGGGTATGAGCAAGAGCTCCATCTCTGGGGGTATTCATTACTGTAACACCACCTGAGGGAGGAACACTATGAAATCCTAAGAAACTCCTGCTCTAACGGAAGAATCTATTAGTCCAGACTTGGAAAAAAATATCAGCTTAAAAGAAAATCAAAACTTAATGATTCACATACATGCTTCTAAATATCTTTAAGCAACAAAAATAGATGTTGCCATTAGTACAATTGGAAAGAACTAGTACTAAAGTTATGATTCTTGAAGACCTACTATTTGCCTTGCTACTTACATGTTTTCTCATTTAATCTTTGTATAAAAAATAAGCAGTAGATTCACTACCCTTGGTACACAAGGGATCTGAGGCTCAGCGGTCATATCAAGATGATACAGCTAGTGAATGGCATGCCAGAAATGGAATCCTCACAGGGTGGCTCTGAAACCCTTGCCTTTCCCATCACAACATGGTGTCTTTCTGGAATTTTACCTGCCAAGTGGACTTTTAAACCTGTCTTAAAATTTAATTTGTCTTATTCTCAAAGATCTTTAAAGAAAACATTTATGGGCTGGAGAGATGGCTTAGCGGCTTAGGGCTTGCCTGTGAAGCCTAAGGACCCCAGTTTGAGGCTTGATTTCCCCAGGACCCACGTTAGCCAGATGCACAGGGGCCCATGCGTCCTGGCATGCCCATTCTCTCTCTCTTTCTCTCTCTGTCTGTCGCTCTCAAATAAAAATAAAATAATTTTTAAAAAAAGAAAGAATACCTTTATAGTGATCTGGAGAAGATGGCTTAGAGGTTAAGGCACTTGCCTACAAAGCCCAAGGGCCCAGGTTCAATTCCCCAGGACCCATGTAAGCAAGATGCACAAGGGGACGCATGCATCTGGAGTTCGTTTGCAGTGGCTGGAGGCCCTGGTACACCCATTCTCTCTCTGTCTCTCTCTCTCAAATTAATAATAATAATAAATTTTTAAAAAGAAAACATTCATACTTATTTTTAACATCTGCCTGAATTTGTCACAGTCCAGTTTTTGCCAAGCATCTATTAATTTCACTTTACTCAGCTATCTCATGGTATTACTTAAGCCCATTTACTCTTTCCACATCACCAAAGCAACACTTTTTTATAAACTCAGTCAAACCATGAAAAATGAGTCTAACTTTATGTGAAACCTAAGAAGCCAAAAGATGGTCCACATTAAAAAAAAAAAAACTTGCACACAATTTCAAATGGTTTTCACGAGGTAGTTTTACTAATTATATGGCTGCACCATCATTCTTGTTATTAATAAAGGTACATTTAGGTGTTATGGTACATGGGAGCAGCTGTAGCAAACAGTTGTTACCATTTTCTTCACCCATAAAACTTGTCAAATTACTGGTTTAAATGGGTATACAAATAATTAAGGAGTAATATATAGACAGTATATTTTTATACATGTTAAATCAAACTCAAAATGATAATAAACTACAGAATAATTACAATTCCACTAGTCCAAACTATGCAATACTTGGACATAGTATACTTACTACTCAGTTTTTGAAGTTTGAAATAAATCATATGATGTTTTTACACATAAATATCATTGTACCTGCTGGAGACCACATGTGTATACATGTGGGATATAGAAAATGTACATATGTGGTACAAATGCATACATAGAAAGGGGAGATGAGAACTCACACCTTATGATTCTGTCATTATGAGATGCTTTATATAGAATAGTGACTATGTGTAATGTAAGGACACTGGGACCAAATTTCCAGAGTGAGAATCTCAGTTCTTCCATATTAGCTATGGACTTTGTGCAGCCTACCTTGAGCTAGTAGTTCCTTCTTTATAAAACAGGGAAGAATAGAATCTAGGTCACAGACAATGAAGATTACGTGAAATAATACTGTACATGTGATAGGCCTAGGATGCTTCCTTACACGTAAGTGCCTCAAAACCACACAATGGGGGCTGGGGAGATGGCTCGGGGGTTAAAGAACTGGCTTGTAAAATATGCTGACCTGGGTTTGATTCCTCAGTACCCATGTAAAGCCAGATACACAAAGCAGCAAGAAGTCCTGGAGCATCCATATTTCATTCTCATCTCCTCCTCCTCCTCCTCCTCTTCCTCTTTCTCTTCCTCCTCTTCTTCTTCACTCGCTCGCTCTCGTACTCACTTGCTTGCTCTCTCTCTCTCTCTCTCTAACAAAATTTTAAAAAGAACCCAGAGAGGGACTTGCTGGTCTAACAGCCCTTCCAAGGAGATTCAGCCACTAAGTATCAGTACAACATTGCAGGGCTCCTGTCAGTCCTCTATGACTGAAAATATTTTTTTAAAGCTCAATTTAAAATATTCCACAATTAGACAAGTTCTATAATTTTAAGGCAATGTAACCTCACCCAATTACTTCTGAATCAAAATTGCTTTCAAAATAGTCTAATTAAATTACAGAGAGTATGACAGAGATTTACTTTAAAGTGGCTTATGCAGACTTTTCATTAAGTCAGTTATTCAAAAATAACTACGAAGTACCTATCAATTACCTTTTACAGTGCGTATGCAATACTGATCTCTTGGTTCCACTTTGGGAAACTTCTTTTACTTGAAAGAGAGGGAGGATGAACAGGGAGAGAGAGGGGAAGAGGGACAGAAGAGGAGATGACAAAGAGACAAAGAGAGAGGTCCTGAAATCCTGTAGCAATACACTTTTATACCACTCTCACATCCCTTCTCTCATCATAGGTACAGCCCCCCTTCTTCCTCGGAGATTGTTTCCATCAGTTTTTCTTCTTTCGCTCAATGAGACATTCACAGTTTCACTTTTCCACCTCCCATCATTATTTTACCCCATTGCTCACTCCATAAGCCACCTCACTGTTGTCACCATAGATGACTAGGTGAGCTCAGCTGATCCTGGCTCCCACTCTTTCAGCCTCTTACTTCTCCAGCCTTTTCTCATCAGACTCCTTCCTGGGCTGCATCTCCCTCCCTTCAATATCCTCGGCCTGCTTCTTGTTCTCTCTTCACTCTTCTTGGACAATATTAGCCAATTTCACCAACACCCATATATGCTGGTAGCCCTCAAATTCTTATGTCTAACTTCATCTTCTTCCTAAGTATCAGGATCATACAGCAATATTCCTACAGGAAAGTCCAGCTTCATGGTCCACACACATTCAAACACAACACAGTTTGATCCAAACACTTCTCCATTCACCACTGTCTGCTATTCCTCTCTGTTCTCCACCTATCCATACATGAGGCACATCCTAAAAGCACCTCTGGCCCCTCCTATCCAGTCCACCTGCAGGTTCTGCCAATGCCATCCTGGAAATGCTTCTCCAGCCCTCCCCTTTCTCCTTCCTGCTGACACCTTGACCCTACAAACCTGGTCTCTATCATACACCAGACTCATCCATGTACAATGCCTTCAAGAAATACTAACATGCAAATGTGATCATTTTGTTCCCCTTACTAAATATTCTCAGCTTCAGCTGGTCATCATACTAGAAAACATTCAATCTTTAGATTACCATGCAACACCTCCACACACACCGTAGAATTGATCTCAGTTTCATTTCCCAGCTTCCTCTCTGCTTTTTCCACCTTAGCTGCCACAAACCATCAACTCACATGCACCAGGTTCTGATTGCTGGCCCTCTGCTTCCGCTCTTTATCTTTGCTGACAGCACTGCTCCTGCCACAGCTCCCACCAGGCTAACTTCTATTTACCCTTTAGGATTCCTATCAATTGTCACTTTCTCCAAAAACTTTTCCTTAATGGGTACTCTTGAAGTGCCCTACTAGATCTTAGGCAGGTAAAAACTATTTCAAATAGTCTGTTCCAGGCTAAAGTTCAAATAGAACACGGGCAAATAATGTGGTCCATTCACACTTCTGTGTCTGGTTCAATAAATGCCTGCTCATCTCAACACAGAAACCTATAAATCCAGAGGAGGAAAGTTACAAGAGCAGCTGAGTGCCTCTATACTATATGCATATTGTGTTATATTGTTGTATACAATATTTTAGGACTCTAAAATACTTCTTTCATCCTGCTGAGGAATACAAGGAAGAAAAAGAATACAAATTAATTTATATAACTAATTATCTACCTATTAGAAACCAAAATGCCGTATTTCCTTTCTTATAAAATTTATAAATATTTAATTTCTTTTAGATTAGAATGCAAAGTAATTACTTTCACCTTGGCATATGCATATATGTCAGTATACATAGTTCTCATTCATGCCCCTCCCTTGTAATCCCTTTTACCTCCAAATACTTGATGTCCATACTTGGAACTTGTTCACTCAACCTTGAAGTTTTAATTCAAGGGAAAGTGGTAACTGAGTAGTAAATAAGATTACCAGCTTACCCACCAAAAAGGTACCCTGCTCATTCTAAAGGATTACGATCTACTTATTTAAAAAAAAAAATTAAAAATAAGGTACCTGGAAGGCTTAATTCTCAGAACAAGCTGGGTCCTGCCTGATATGAGGGAGAAACTATCTTCAAGGAAAGGACAAACAGGACAGTCCTCATGCCACAAGCTCAGGAAAATGGCTATGCTTCTGGGAAAGACTCTGCATATAGCTATAAACTGGGCTTCAGTATGTGGCACCCACTGATATGAGCTACATCACTGTTACCTGAGCCCACGCAACACAGTCCAGGCCTCAGGCTCCAACCCCAATCACACAGCAAGTGCTCCAACTGGTCAACTGTTAAGCTACAAGAGAAGGCTACTGCATTCAGATGTCAGCTGTAGCAATGCAGGCCCCACCACCACAGGTGATGTATTCCCCAGAAGATAGACTGTTCCCATATTTTGCTTAGATGGTCTGCAAAGGCCAGCCCTCCATTCAGGTAGTCCTTGTTCCCAGCACCTGGCAGAACAGGGTATCTCAGAATGTGAAGACCACAGCCTTGGGGTCCTGGTCAGTCTACCTGCCAGGTTCAAGACACATATAACTTCTCTAGATAAAATGCACAGTCTGCACCACAAACATGCTTGCTGTTCAGCCTGAGGTCAAGTCCTGAAGCTCTACCTCCACAGTTTCAAGAAATGATTCAGGCAGCAGCCCTGCCTTGGAACGTGGCTTGTTGAAAGAAATGCAAATTGGGCCAAAGTGACATGGTCAAGGCAAAAGTTCTAGACAAAATCTCTGCATAGTGCCTCTCAAGTTCAAAGGCCAGTTGATCACCATTAGGTGACTTTTGTTCTTAAGGCTCTCTTGACCCAATAGAGCAAATCTCTTGAGTCTAAGAATTCCTTTTAATTTTTTGAATTTTCTCAATCAATTGACTTTCCTGTTATTTATATTACATATTGGTAGCCAGTAAATACTGTTTCCTCCAATGTAAAAATAAATGTGTTATTTCTATGACACTGGTACCAATCAAAATGATTACCAATGCTGGGTGTGGCAGTGCATGCCTTTAATCCAGCACTTGGGAGGCAGAGGTAGGAGAATCACCATGACTTCAAGGCCACCCTGAGACTACACAGTGAATTCCAGGTCAACCTGGACTAGAGTGAGACCCTACCTCGAAAAACCAAATAAAAATTACCAAATACTTGCTTACCCTACTAAGAGCCTGACCTATGTTAATAAAACACCCCCTCCCTCCTCCCTGCTTAGTGGGAAATAACACTGCATGCTACATAAAATGGCTACACACAGATAACACAACAGACCATGGCATACAAGCTTCCTTTTTCGCATCCAAAATATTCCACTGTTTCAATCCTAGCTGGGTTCTCCTGTTCAGAAGTCTTCTACACCTGTCTCAGAGAATGGAAATGCTTGCGTGTGTAGACATGCATGTGTGCACGTGTGAGCACCCTCATTAAATAAATTTAAGCCATTGATCTTTCTACTGATCTCACAGAATGTACCGGTCAGTTGTACTATATTTCATCAGCTCACATGCACATATTTTTCTATTGAAAAAGGTTTAGAAATTAAGCATGGAAAGTACAATGAAGTTTTCCTATCAGCATACTCACAATATACTGGTAATGGCTGAGCAGAGCATGTTTGGGCAGGCTGGGATAGAAGGTCCCTGACCGACATGTCTAGGACCTACCCTTGGTTCCCGTTGGAGAATGAGTTGTGATTTGTCCTAGGACACTGGGAAAGTTGTAATTCGCAGTTACAGCCACCAGGTAGGGCAGTAATTCTGTAAATAGCTGCTCCCCCCCCCCCCACCTCCCAGTGTCACCTCTAATTCTCCATCGATGTCCCTTTCCTCTCAAAGACAGAATGGCTGGGGATAAAATGGGGACATTTGGTCTCAATGCTAGGGATCTGCAGGAGTTGCTATGAGATGCCCCACAAATCCCAAAATGCAAGACCATCTCATTACTCCCAGAATTACCTTCTGATGCAGCAAAGGGAGCTAGTCTTGAAGAACCTCTTGAAGAACTGGAAAGCTATAAAAAGTGACTATCCTAGTTATTACAAATTGTGTTTACTTAGGTTTTTATGTTTACTTCCCACTATATCCCCACTAGGATACCATTAACCACCCCCTAGTTCATCAGAATTGTTAGAAAGACACACAAATAAATGCAGCCTCTAAATGTAACCTTCCAAGTATGATGTTTTGTTACAAGTTTCTCTAAACAGGGAGAAGAAAATGAATTCTTATAAAAGTGCTTCTTTTCAAAGGCATATTTCACCCACTTAGTCCTTGCAATCCAGCATACGTTCTGTGGCTAAACACCATTACCGACGAGCTTGTCAGAATTATAAAATCAACACCCTGTTCTGATCCTATTAAATTAGAATCTATTGGTAAGACCCCTAGGTTATCTGCATGATTATTAAAGTTAGAAAGCATTTCCTGGATCAGAGTTAAGTACACTGACCTATACTTTCAAAATTCCTCTCTACACTGGGTCTTATCTTTCTGCAGATACTTTCTATTAAAAAATATATATTTTGAAATTTGGAAACAAAAACAGATTATTTTCCAGAGTTGGTGCTGATTCACTACAGGAAAGTTTTTCTTTCTGTCAGGTAGTTAATTAACATTTCAATGAACAGTGACAGAAAATTTGTTCTGTCACTTCATAACTGAGGTAAACAGCACAGGTATGACAAGAAAAATTTAACTAAGACTAACAGGATCACATTACAGGCCCCCAGGGGGTTTCTGAAAACTAATTTCCTGTCCATGAAAAAGGAAAAAATAAAATTATTTTCAGTATCAAGTTAAGCACATAACTGCGAATTGCTATGTTAGTGTGGTCTCTAAATTACAGTCATTTTTGTTTACCTCAACTAACAATGAGCCTCCTGGGGAGAAATTATGTGAAGAAGTTTAAGTGCTCTCCCTGGCTTTTCTCCATGTGTAAGTGAAGAAATCACAGATGGGGAAAATACCCAACTACATATAATTAATGCTTTCTGCATGCTTTGATTCCTGCTTCTCTCTGTTAGCAATGGTCTTAGAATTCTGCAGTTGGAAAGATCTCAGGGATAACCCAGTGCTGCTGGTCCACTAACCCAGGAATGTCTTTCTGAAATGCCTGGCAATCCTTGTGTTCTGATACAGCCCATGCCACATCACTGATGCATATTCATGCGCCCACCTTGAGGAACCCAAGAGAACTTTCTTCCCCCTCTTAATGAAGTGCCTTCAATCTCTTGAGGGCTCCCTGTCACATTGTTAAAATCAAAACCCATTTTGTTTCCTGAGTGGTGTGTATACTCATAGCCTGCTCTATGTACTTTGTTTCTTATTAAACTAAATTATGATTAGTTTGACATAATTTAATGAGACCCACAGTGCCAAATGAAGTCATTTGATGTAATGGTTAGTAATACAATACATTCTCAGTGAAACATCAGCAATTATGTAATGGTTCATATATCTACATATGTTAGTAGTACAACTGTAAATAAGGACATACTTATGCCAGACTATGATGTACAATGAAAAAGAATAAAACTACTCATCTCCACTCAAACCTGTCTTGGGTCCCATTACCACAGACAAAACTCTGTACCACATGGATGGCTAAGTCTGACCCTATGTGGCTTTTCTGTAAGGTTTTTTGTTTATGGGAAAAAAAGCCATTTTTAAGGATGCACAGGGCATAAAAAAACTATATTTAGCACTCAGACTAACCTGATACTTTTATTACTTAGCATCACAACCTTATGAAGTAGGCCAGAATAAGTAATATCATTTCATAAGTGATTAAACCAAGACTGAAAATAGGAAATGAGAAAAACTGTGAGCTGCCCAGGGCCAAACAGAAAGCAAGATTGGAGCCAGCTGAATTAAAAAAAAAAAAGAAAAAACCTTCAATTAAATTTCCAGACAAAAGGAAACAGCCAACATTGAAATAAATTTTACAGATTTCACTTTGAAGTAAAACAAGGAAACATTATTTTATGTTAAATGATACTAATATTGTCTTTTATGGCCTAGATTTTGCCACCTAGCTTTTATTTCCCTAATAAGGAAAAATTAAATAGGAAAATCTATTCCAGGTTTTTAAAAATGCCATTATGCACAAAATAATCTTGCACTTCATATTTAGAAATTGATTTTTGTTCTTAGTTTGACTATTATTTTAACCTATTTTAAGCAAAAAGGCCTCATTGAAGTTGTTAATCTGAGATGGCATTGATTAGACATTCTGGCTCACAGGGACATTTGCCCAAAATAGATTCTCCAAATTTTATAACCCTCCTACATTTTCACAAAAGAGAATCTAGAACACAGGAAGGAATCATTTCCCCACACAATACTCCTCTTCATTGTCATCAAGACATTTGTTAAAACTCATCCACACATCCAATGGGCCTCCTTCCCATCAGCTTTGTGGCCCCAAGCGGACCTGAAGTCTTCAACTTCCACAACTAGAACCAGTCTCCTCCAGCTTTCTTCAACCCACACTGCCACACAAGAGCTCCCAGGGTGTGCTCACCAGTGAGCACTTCCCATCCACCCCTTCTGCCTCCTCTACACTGACCACTCCTTGGCCATTGCAATTCACAGGCCTCTTGGAAGTAAGTTACTATTCTCCAAAACAATTTCACCTTGAAACCTGCTGAGGCCCTTTCACATGTTGTGGGCTTGCTTACATATTGTAGGCATGCTCACCTGTTGTGGGAGCCAATGAAAGCCTCCTCAATCAACCATATGCTTACTTTTGGCTAAAAGGTGAAGGAAGCACTACCAATCAGCTCCAGGATACCTCAGACTCCGAACACTTGTGCTCAGCATTCCTTCTACCCTTTGTATTCTAGTGGGCATTTTTGTCCCAAGGGCTAACATAAGGGATAAGGGGTAAGCCTTAAAACATGTGTTGCAAATAATAACAATAATAATAAAAAAATAAAAACATGTGTTGCTAGATACAATAGTACAGGAACCTGAGCATGAAGATAGGAAGTGTTTACTATATGAAGGGCCAGGGAAGCCTTCAGGGCACTGAGGACACCCAGTCTGGGCATGTCCACTGCTGATTCATTTGAAAAGAACCAGTAAGCATCCTTATGGAAACTAAGCTATGGTGCTGCTTCCTCCTCCACCACCTGACAGGAGTATAGTTGGTCTCTCCCCACCTTGCCTTCATTAATAGCTATCTTAAAACAAGTGCCACACTTTATTCCCTCTATGTATCTATTTGTAGTATTCTTTCCAAGTGGACTCTCTTCCCTTTTCTTTCCTTCAGAAATTCTACTTCCCCAGGATGCATTTCAACTCATCCGTGAATATCTTACTCTCTCAACAGGATATATCCATGCCCCCTTCCACTGGCAGTGTCAGCTTTGTATTGCAGAAAAAAATATCTCTGCACAGCTTATTCTCCTATATGTTCCTAACAGACAATCTCTTTCCTTTACAACCTCTATATATAATAGGTTTTTAAACTGCAGACTTCAACTCATAAATGGGAAATATTTCTTTAAATTTATTTAACAGAGGGGGAAGAGAGAGAAAAACAGAGAAGAGAGGAAAGAGAATGGGCAGGCCAGGCCCTCAAGGCACTGCAAATGAACTCCAGATGCACATGCTACTTTGTGCATCTGGCTTTAAGTTGGTACTGGGGAACTGAACCTCAGCCATCAGGCTTTGCAAGCAAGCACCTTTAATTACTACACCATCTTTCCAGCTGGGAAAGTTTTTTTAAAAAGAAAGAAATAGGCTAGAAAAGAATCCATCCTACATAGTAAGAAGTATTGCATAACATTCTTGAGTTATCTGCACTTGTATGCACAGGGATACTGGGCTGCAATGTTAAATATACTTGTAAGTCATGGTCTAAAATATTTAAAGGCTTGTGGTACCCATCCTACAGTAAGCCCTAATACTCTGTGAGTGCTTATTGTGGTGGCCAAATTGATGAGTGTGAAAAAATCAATGTGTCACCATTTCAAAAGTTCCCATTTAAAAGATTATGATGAAGAGTATGGATTCTGGCTTACGTGAAGCTTATTCTCATAAGGGAATAATAAGAATAAGGGGCAGAGTAGCAGGGATGATCTCAATATTTATTATTTTATCTTGATAGACTTTCTTCCTAGTAATGAAAATTTCTCCCTAGTAATGAAAATGTGTTCCTATTTAGGGAAGAGAAAACACAAGTCTGTTTTGGAAAGTTTTCTCTTTCACTGAAGCCATCTCATGATTATCAAGCTCTGCATGTTTAAAATACATAGGATAGTTAATTAAAATAAATTAGATAGGTAATTTCACCATAACCCATAAAAGGATCTTCCAGAGACACCAAGAAACCCTTAGTTCAAATTCTTTCTTGGCCCAAGATGCATGTATACCTTCCCAATACCACACCCCCACAGTCTGCAAAAATCCCATTCATCTTCCAAAGCTTAGTTCAAAGGCCACCTCTTCCAGGAAGCCTAAAAAAAAAAAAAAAAAAAAAAAAAAAAAAAAAAAACTCATTTTTTTTCCCTCTTTCCCTACTCTACCAACCACCCTAGTCCCAAATATGGTCTCTTTTCTGAATCTCTAGTGTTCAAAGCTTCCTTTCGCATTTACATACTTGTCCAATTTTCACATTAGATGACAATATGAACAGGCTATATTTTGCTGGTTTTTGTATCCCCTACCCTTCAGGGTCTACACAGCACCAGACGAGGTCTTGTACTGCAATAAAGTTTTTTGGGGTGAATAAATGAAAGCAATAGTGAGTCTGTTCAAGAGGACAGCCATTATTTTAAAGGCTCCAAAGAATGGCTCACATGTTTGGCAGCTGACCACAGGAAGAGAAGCTGAAGGGAATGGTGAGGAGGCTGAGCAGAAGTTCTGTTCTTCTGGATATCAGCTTGGCATACTTACTGATTCCCCAACACTCAGAACTCAGCTCTGCTGAATGGGTACAAAATAAGCCCCATTCACTATGTTCCAAGTTCTTAACTCTGACTTTAAAGTAGAAATGGGAAGTAGAATTAGAATGTTAGTGATACCCATACCCACCTCTATTTCAAGGTATGGATGAAATGAACACCCATCACACTCAAAAGACCCATCTTGAAAAACACATATGTATGATTGTTTCAGAGTGCAATGAGACATAGCAGGTGGTTCCTGAATCATCAATTGATTACATGCAACAGTACTGAGATTTTCCATTCACAATATGTCTACACTCATATGAGGACATTTTCTTTGGCTGTTAGAATAAGAAAGCTCAGGTTGAAGTCATACATTCAACCAGCAAAATCTGTTTTATTAGGAAATATCTACCTATTAGAAAAAATGTTAAGAAGCTGGGTGTGGTGGCACATGCCTTTAATCCAAGCACTTGGGAGGCAGAGGTAGGAGGAATGCAGTGAGTTCAAGGCAAGCCTGAGACTACATAGTGAATCCCAGGTCAGCCTGGACTAGGGCAAGACCCTACCTCAAAAAAGTAAAATAAAATAAAATAAGAAGTTAGGGATTTAAAATAAGATTCTCTTTTGCAATTAATCTGTACCTCCTCCTTCTCCCTTCAAAGACAAGTGTTTTTCCTATGATGGATAAAGGGAAGAAGTATTCAATGATCCTCATTTAAAGTTACATCTCCTTTCATAAATTATTTAATAATTAACAGGCATATTTTTCAGATTTTTTTTATCAATACCACTTAAGGCTCTGACCTACTCTTTCTTTGATTTTTTGACATAATTTTAACTTTCAGTTCTCAGTGTTTCGTATTGTAATTCATTCCAAAGTTGCCTCAACAATTGGAAGTCTTCTGCAGTATTCTATAAAATGAACAGATCTAAAATCAGTAAAAAGGGCTCAGAAGCTCATTCTTAGTTAAATATGATTTCTCCACATTGAGTGGAATGACTTTAGGCAGGCTACCAGATCTCCTCATTCTTAACTTTTCTATCTGTAAAAGGGGACTAACAACAGTAGCTGATTTATAAAGTTGTTGTGAGGAATCAATGAGCTGAAACATGTAAAGTACATAAAACAACGCCTGGTAAGTAGTAAGTGTTCAGTAAATATTAATTTTTTTAAGTGTGCTGTCATGTATGATCTGAGTCCAGTTACTTAACATTTTAAATCTTCTGTTTTCACACCTATAAAGCAAGACCTTCATTACTTAGAACTTCCAAGACTGTTAGGAGATTCAAACAACAAAACAATGGATATGAAACTATCAAAATCACAAAAAGTACTTAAATATATTAGACATGATGGCATGTGCTTGTAACCCCAGCACTGGAGAAGCTAAGGCTAGTCTGATCTATACAGCAAGACTCTCTCTCTCAAATACAAACAAGAAAAAGTATTCAAATACAAGATATTTTGGATCACCAACAAAACATACACATATATGCTTGAGTAAATCATAAAACTTAGCTTGAAATGCCATCCAAAAATTGACCCATAACAGAAAATAACTGACAGTGTTTGAGATGCATACTACTTTAGCTTGTTAACTTATTTTAGCTTGCCTTATCTGAAACATACAAGCTTTTGTAAGATGTAAATTCTACATCCGCCAAACAAGAAACACTCTCTTAAGCCAAACCTTGTCTACTAGACTATAATCAAGAAAGCCTATGGGCTTTCATAAGCCAAAAACTGGTATGTTGATTAAAATCTAACTGCATGTACAGCAGCTCTTAAAATGATTAATTTTTCTTTTAAAAATAAGGAATTTAGCTACTACAAATTTGAAGTCAATTCAGCAGAAATTATGTGACAATGTTCAACTGGAAACTAAAGATACAAAGAAGATAAAGCTCAGGCCCTGACCTGAAGATGTCCACAAACTGTGGCTAATAATCTCAAAATACGACTTACAGAAGGCACGCAGGAGTTCAAGGTGACTCAACAAGCAGACAAGCAGCGTAAAAACATGCCACACATAAGTTCCTTCTATTAACTGCAAGACTGCCTTTTAAAAAGCAAAAGTCATTTTCAAAGTACAGTTGCTATCTGGAAACCTATTGAATTCATGCCAGAAACCAACATTTCTAAATGTAAACGTGTAAGATAATCGGTATCTGTAAATGAAAGACTGAAATAACCCCAGGAGTAGCAGCACAGTAATTAGCAACTTTTATGGAGTAATAATATGTTTCATATTCTTTCTACACTGGCTCTTTGAAGTTTCCAGCATAATATATACAAGTTTTATTGCATTAGGGCTCATCCTTATGTGTTTTATAGGCGCCTGCGTTTTGCGGAGCAAGCCGTATTTATTCACCATCGGATCATTTATAAAAAACTGCTCGATAATGCGCTAGCTTTGTGTCTAGTTTATTTTGTTACACCTGTCTTTAGGAAAATAAAAGTCACTGCAAGACTAAATCACTGGAAATATCCACATGTCCACACAGCATCTATAGATGAGCTGTAAATCATAAAGCAGTTTGGCTTTAAAATTGTTCATTGCATATTCATGTGCACACCACTTGCAGTTTTAGACACATGTGAACTCTTTACTGAATTAAAAAGAAAAAAAAAACTCAGTTCTATAATCAGCGATTACCAGAGGCAGAACAGAGTGCAGTTAATATGCTTGTTCCAGCAGATGTTCATCCCTGTAAATATTAAACATAACACAAGTTCCTCCAGGAATATGCAGGCAGTAATTTTGCCACCTGAATAGGGATGGCTGGAAACATTTAAGAGATTGGAGGGTGGGGTAATATAGAGGATGCTGTGGCAGCCAGTGGGATTTTTAAGACAACTGCAACTGGAATTAAGCTGATTCTACCTGGGATTTACCTACAGCAGCTCATAAATGTGAGAATCCCGAGAAACAGAACCCGGAGTGCACCCGGGCTGTGAGCGTGACCTAAAGGGAGGGATACACCAGGTGCTGTGGTGGGAGGTGAAGAGAAGGAGTTCAACTGTGGGGAGGTGTGAGGAAAGGGCGCAGAGGAATTGTGAACCTCCAGGAAACAAGTCTCTCCCTATGCCAAGGCCTCTGGAATTCCCTCACGGAGAAGCACTGGCCTCCCCGGCCCTTGGTGTTCACTTTTTCATCTCAAGTGGGAGTGGGTGGACAGCATCGGGATGCAGGTGCCAAGACCCGGCACCCGCAGGCTCAGGCATCCTCTAAGGGCACTTAGCTGCAGCACCAACTCCAGGAGGTCGCGGGGGTGAGCCAAAGGCTCTGGGAGGACGCGACCTGCGGGAAGAGAGCTGAGGGGTGGTACCCAGGCACCGCAGTAGGTTCTGAACTGCTTCTTTTTCTATCCCCGGCTGCGCTTTTCCTGGGGCACCACACCATCGGCCCCTGGCTGGGGCGGGCGGCTCCCACAGGAAGGAGCAGCGGAGAGGGGCACCCTGACGGCAGGCGGCCGTGGGCGAGAGGAGGGAGCCGGCGAGGCGGGCGCCCCGACCCTCCCCGCCCCCACGGCGGCCGTCCGCCCGGCGCCCCGGCCCAGGTGAGGGCGCGCGGGCCGCCGCGGCTCCCCGCGCAGCTCCCGCCGGCCCCGGAGCGGCGGGCACGGGGACTCACCACAGCGACTCGAGGTCCCATTCCTGGAGCAGGGCTAAGTCGAAGCTGTCCATGGTGGGAGGTGTCAGCGCCGCCGCTGCCGCCGTCTTCGCCGCCGCCGCCGCCGCCGAGCCTCGGGCCGCCCGCGCGCTGCAACGAAAGGCGCCGTTCAAGGTGCATCCCGGCCGCGCCCGAGGGACCGGCGCCCGCGCCCTTCCCCGGCTCGGGGCTCCCAGCGCCCCCCGCCCCCACCGTCCGTCCCCGTGCCCGACTCCGGGCCGGCCGGCCGGGCAGCTGCAGCAGCCGGCGCACTCACCCGCTCGCCGGCTCGCGCGCAGGCACACTCACGGGAGAGCGGCGAGCTCGCCGCGCCGCGCCGCCGCCGCCGCCGCCCCCTCCTCAGCCTGCGCCCGCCCCTCCGCCCCTCCCTCGCGGCGGCCCGGCCCGCTGCAGCCGCCGCCGCGGTGCTCTGCGCCCGCCCGCCCGCCTCTTTCTCCTCGGGGAGGCGCGTGTGCGCGGGCGACGCCGAGGCGCGCGCCCGCCCGCCCCGAGCCCCGCGCCGCTCCCGCCCCGCGCGCCCCTGCGCTCCCCGCCTCGCTCCTCGGCTCCTCGCGGTCCCGAGCCGCCCGCTGGCCCAGCCGCGGTCGTCCTCCCGTCCTGTCCCCTCAGCCCTCCTGACCCTCGGCCAGCCCAGGGTGTCCGGGGACGTCCTGCGAGCGGGAGGGGACGGCCGGGAGGCGGTGCAGAGCGCCCAGGGATGCAGATCCGTGCCCGGCCTGCGCCGCATCCCCCTCGGCCTCTCGCCCGCGCCCCGCCTCAGCCCGTGCGGCCCGGCGGCCAGCCCTCCTAGGGCCTCGCGAATTCAGCGGACCCTGCAGGTTTGCTGGCCGGGCTGGGGGGGAGGGGAGTGCGGAGAAATTCCCTAGCCGCTCCAGGCGCAGTGAGAGTTAACTGTGCAGCCCTCCGCAGCAGCGCCGTAAACAAATCGTTTCAAATATCTGGAGTCAGTAAGTTAAGTGCTATAAAGAGGGAGCGGGAAGAAACCTCTTCCAAGAATACCTGCTCTCAGCTGCAGCTTGGCTTAGAGTAGGGGTCCCACTATCCCTCAGCTGGCTGGACGCTAGAAACCAGCCTCCTTTCTTTTTATTTCTTACTGGGAAAGCCTCCTGGTTTCCACTGCAAACTTCCTGCCGCCTCTGCTCTCTGGAGAGTGGCAGGCAGATTGTCAGCTACAAAGATGATAAAATACCACCGTGGCTTGTAAATATCAAGTCCTTGCTGTTATTGCTGCCCTGGTTTTAAAAGACCATTTTCCCCTCGCTCACTATTATACACATGCTCAGAGTCAAGTTTGGAGATCATGTTTACAAGCTCTGTTTCTGCACGGTTGGCCTGAACCTGGGAACCCATCCTTGGTTATCTTCTTGGCCACCTCTCCAAGAGTCTGACTGGATCCCCAGAATTCCTGGAGAGAGCAGCACACAGCAGAGCAGATAAGGCTCACCACATGCACTATACCTCACTTTCCCTGCCATAAGGGAGGCCTTCCCAACACTCTGTCCCCTTTGTTCCTTTTCTGGACAAGAAGAGCCACCCTATGGAGGAGCCAGAAATTTAGCCCCTTGAATAGAAGTCACAGGGTCCCCCCAGATCAAACCTATTCTCCTTTCTTCACCTCACCTACCTCTGAAGAAGGTTAAAATCAAATTCTGGGCACAGATAGAAGCCCAAAAAGCCAATGAGAATTATTTCCTATCTGATATTGGATTGGGGGGAAAAAAAAAAAAAACTTAACCTCACCACCACTCCTCCCCTTAGCTCCAGAGTAGTTCTTCCTTTATTAGCATCCATAAGTAGTGGAAAAATGTAAATTGCTAAATGAAGCAGTCTGTGGCAACATAGTTGGGGAAAACGGAATTGTTATTTTACAAACTGACAACTTCCCAATTTTAAACACCTCCCTTTTTAGTTACAGGTAATAGCAAGACTACAAAAGAACAAAGGGAATATGAATATAGGAAAAAGTACAGGTGTGAAGGGCTGACTTCCCAAATCTCAGTCTATAGTGTATTTGGAGAGAAGAAAAAAGAAATCTGCCTTACTGATATGTGTTCAGCATAAGCCTTGTTGGAAATGTTTGCTCTGGCAAAAGTGAGCTACAGGCATCTCACATGGAGACTGCCTTCCCAGGAACAAAGGCTGGGGGTGGAGAGAACAGCCCCTGTCTGGAAGAACTGCAAGTTCCAAAGCCTGAACAAGACATGTGTCCTGTTCCTTGGGCTCCTGGCTGCAGCTGGGAGGCTTCTCCAGAAAGGAGACCTCCCAGGCCTCACGGGTATCTGGCTTCCCTTCCCTTCCCACCACATCTGTTTATACAATGGAGGCCGCTGAAGAACAAACAGAACCATGTTTACTGCAGGGTCCCATGCCAGCCCGAGGCTCAAGACACAGAATCACCCTCACCACAGAGGCTGAGATAAGTAGATCCCAGAAAATGAAAAGGAGTAGGGACATGTGCAGCTGTTGGAGGGACGTACTCTTAAAGAACTCTCCAAAAAAAAGCTATGGAGTAATGGGCAGATTTATACTTGAATTTCAAGTCTGGGGCCTTGTGTTAATATATGAGCGTACTTGAGCCTAAAGCAATTTCACCATGGGTATTTTAAAAATGTTTCTTCAGAAATAACATATTTTCTGTTTGGGGACTTTAACTTGGGAATAGTTGCATTAATATGTTTATTTCCAGTGTATGTTTCTGTGAACAGAGTCCAGTTGGAAAATGAGGGGTTTGGAAGAAACCCAAATAATCCATGCTGAAAATAAATCAAAATTAATAATTAAAAATAAAATTTTTATAATTAAAATGCAGAAGAGTTCATATGACTATGGGAAGAAGTTACAAAGATGTTCCCATGATCTGGCCACTTGGTGCATTGACCAAAGCAACCAATGATGCTAATTGTCAAAAATTTTAAAGCTTTGGGCTGGAGAGATGGCCTAGCAGTTAAGCGCTTGCCTGTGAAGCCTAAGGACACCAGTTGGAGGCTTGATTCCCCAGGACCCACATTAGCCAGATGCACAAGGGGTGCATGCGTCTGGAGTTTGTTTGCAGTAGCTGGAGGCCCTGGCATGTCCACTCTCTCTCTTTATCTGCTTCTTTCTCTGTCTGTCCCTCTCAAATAAATAAATAAATAAGAACAAAAAATTTAAAAAAAATTTAAAAGCCATAATGCAAAGGAAAAAGGGGAGGGGTTTGGCTTACCAGAATTAGAATGATAGCAATGAAAGGGAAGTTTGTTGTTGTTGTTGTTGTCGTTTTTGCAAAGGAACAAAAGACTGCCTAAATCAAAAATAAAATAAAGCATAGTGTTTCCCAGGAAGCTGCTGTAGTTTTTGTACATCCTGCAGCCCTTGTGACCTGAGGAGCTGTTCTCCCAGGGAAATGCAGCCTATACTGCTGAGATCAGGAGAGGGCTGTGAGGAAAGATAGATAATTGGGAGCTTCCTGACTTCCCAGGTAGGCAGGTAGGTAGTTGCTTGGTTGGTTGTTTGATTTCAGCTAAACCCACAAAATTAAAGGACTAAGAAATGGTTCCTGCTCAGTGTGGTACACATGAGTACACTTCATATGGACCTCACTTTCATCCCCCCTGGGAAATGGATGTCCCTTATATACACCCAGGAGCAAATCTGTGACATTTCCCTAAAATCTTCCTTACTGATGAACTAAGAGAAACATGGCATGGTTTGACCTATTCATCCCTTATTTTCAAGACCTGGTTGAAACTCATCGGTGGTTTGAGGAACCAGCTAGGTTTTTTTATTTTTTTTCTTTCACTTCATTATATTTCCATTCCTCTAGAAAAGTGCCAGCTGTCTAAGTGGGCTTGCCAGCATGTGATTTAAGGATCCTCAAGCTCCTTCACCCCATACTTTCTAGCCTTGTTTCTCATGACACTGCCTCAGTCCTCTTCTCCTTCCAGAGGCTTCTAGGATATCTGCAACTGTATGTCGGCTTTGCCAATAAAACCTCTAGGCTTGCTGCTTGCAAATGACATGCTAACATGTCAAGCCCCAGGACACCATGGATTTTAAATCCACCCAGGAACTCCAATGTCCTCAGGCCTTGCCCTCTTTCCACAGGTATCTCAGATTGGCTGTAGCCTGGGATCCAAGATACCTTTCTATTTTCTCATACTCCGGGTCCTGAGCAGATGGTGCGGCTGTGTGGCTGTCATCACTTCTCCTATGTTTCCATGGAAACATGGGGCATAGGGACCATCTCTGCCTTGGGCTCTCTGACAGTATCCTCTGACTGAGAACTTGGGTACTCTGGCCTCTCTCCATGCTTGCCCACTGTCCTGAGCCTAGCAAAACATTCTGGGGCCCAGGGAGTCAGGATCATTTCAGAGATGTCTAATGACATAATCCCTGCAAATGATTGTAAATTGTCTCAAAAAAGAAAGGAGGAGAGAAGGAAAATAATTCTCCTAGTGAGGTAGCCAAAGCCAATTGGGATGGGAGCATGTTTGGACAATCTTTCCCCTCAGCCAACTTCCATAATGACTGGAGATTGCCTAGATGTCAAAATAAATGCTCTTGAGTTTTGTCTGCTTATCAAGCAACAGGAACTTATTGAGTGGGAGCACTATATTGTGGTTTTACACTTTACTGATATTCTTTTATTTATTTGTTGTTGTTTCTCGAGGTAGGGTCTTGCTCTAGCCCAGGCTGACCTGGAATTCCCTATGTAGTGTCAGGGTGGTCTAGAACTCATGGTGATCGTTCTACCTGGGCCGCCCAAGTGCTGGGATTAAAGGAGTGCACCACCAACCCGGCTATTTTACAGATATTCTACCACCTATAAATGTACATTCCCTGTTTTTAAGAAAACAAAACAAGGTTTTTCCTAAGGATTGTACTTTCCTCAAAGTTTCCTCTTGGCTACATAATTCACTGATACAGCCACTAAGACATTAATTAGATTCAGAAGTCCTTGGAAACAGCAGAGCTAGGCAGGGTCAGAGGGCAAGCAGGGCAGAGAAAAGAGAGGGGAAAATGACCCCTGGGAGAGGATGAGGAAGTGGATGGAAATTTTTCATGCCCTGCAAGTATTAAACAAGACAAAAATAATGTTAAAATGTGGTCAACTGTCATAACACTTTTTAGAAAATTTTTAAAAATACTGCCAAATTAAAAGGTCCTTTAAAAAAGAATTTGATTGGGCATACTAACCCTCCCTCCCTCTCCTCCTCCTCCTCCTCCTCCTCCTCCTCCTCTTCTTCTTCTTCTTCTTCTTCTTCTTCTTCTCTCTCTCTCTCTCTGTACATATATATATATAATCTTTGATGTTATTGCTTCTTATACAAATAGTACAAAAAAGATTGATGAGTACAACTTACTATATGTTTTAAAGAAATGACAAAGTAGTTACTTCTTCTCAAGATGAAAATGCAAACAGAAAACTCAATGCATTCATAAAAGTGAACCAGAAAAGTATCTCCTATCACAGATCATGTCTTTCATGTCATGCTGACCTGTTTGGAGGGATAATCTCATTATTTTGTGATATGAGAAGATCACTTGATGCTAATAACAAGAACCAACCACTCTGAACTAAGATGTAATACTCTCTGGTCCTCTTCATGCTTCTTAAATATTGCTCTGGCCAACTCTGTAAGATGGAAGGACTCTGAGCCTGTTATGGATAGGAGATAACTGACCCTGTAACAACAAGCATTTCTATCTACTTCCTACAGGGCCCTGTTCTAAGTATCAACTCCATCTAGTTCTCCCAAAAGCACATAAGGTATGTTGCCATGGTTTTCTTTTGTAAGTGAGTATACTAAAGAACAGATAAGTGTCACTAACCAAAGCATGGCAGATCGGGGATTGGATTTGGTAGCCACAACACCATATGCCACTCTGAAACTTTTGCCTTAATTACCTATAGCATAAGGGCATCCCCATGTTCACAGGTGCTTAAATAATGAGTGCAATGCAGACCTAGTCAAAAGCCAGAGAGAGCCCTTTGCCTGGCTCTGTATTTCTCCTTGTCCCCCAGTTTGCCTCGGAGCTCTGCCATAGCCACACCAGAAAGGAGGCATACAATCTCTCTCTAGGCCTCAGTGTCTTCCTTTGCAACATGAGAAGGCTAAACTGGATGTTCTATGTCTCTTGTCAGTTGTTGTCTCTGACAGCTCTAAAATGTGAAGTTATGTTTTTAGTTGTTCTTTCTGAGCGCTGCCAGACAGGACTCCTGGCATATGTCAAAGGAGCCATAAACTTTTTCTTATTTAAAGGTAAGATTCCCCTCCCCCTTTTGGGCATAAACAATCTCAAGGTGTTGTTTTGTTGCAAACAGTAGGTTATATGCTAACAGACAGCAAGAGCAGTATACTCAGGAGGAAGTGACTAGGATCTGCCTAGGGAGCATTATGGGAAATAAATCTCAACATGACTGAGGAGGTCAAGTCTTTTCATATGGCATCAGATATAAGTGAGCATGAATAAGATAGTCCCCAGAAACCCCAGGAGCACAGTGACATTGTAAGTGGAACAACAGTGGCTTCCAGCCTGAAAATGGAGCTGTTTCAAATTATATATTATATTAAAAATTGGTGGGTTGAGCTAGAGAGATAGCTCAATGGTTAAAAGCACTTACTTATAAAACCTGATGGCCCAGGATTGATTCCACAGTACCTACATAAAGCCAGATGCACAAAGTAGCACATGCATCTGTTTTTTGTTTGCAGTGGCAGGACGTCCTAGGGCACACATTTCTGTTCTGTTTTTTAATTGATGGGTAAAGGGACTATACAATTGCCATAAAAAAATCCTTCATATAGAGGCATCTCCCATAGCTCAGAATCCATACTGAAGTCTTCCAAGTCCAGAAATAGAGAGCAAAGTCTTTTTCATCAGAATCTGGAGACAAACAAGTATGGCAGATACTTGTCTATCCAATACACATCTTCCCTCCTTCTTAATGATAAAACTTAAGTCTGAGTTGGAGAAGTAATAAGCCTGAGTGAAAAAAAAAAAGAAACTGCTTTCAATCTCTCTTAGCAAGAACTGGGCATGTGATGCAATTATAGCCAGAGAAACATAAGTTTACGGATATCATCCCTTCCCCTAGGACACTTCCTTCTTCCTACATAGAATGCAGTTTGAGGCATAAAGTTGAGCAGCCCTAGTAGCCCTTTAATGCAAAAACAGACACTAATGTTGGCAGATATGAAGTTAAAAGGATGCCAGATCTTTGGTGAAGTTCATACAATTGTCCCATCTTTGGGCAACTGCCAAGATCTGCACTTTTTAGAACATAATAACATCCTATGTGGCTGAGTCATTCATGCCATGATTTGATTATCATAGCTAACAGATTAAAGAAGCCACAGCCACTTGAATGCACCCTGCACATTGCCATGCATAGTCAGGTCTACCAGATGTCCCAGTTATGTGTCCCAACAGGAACAACTGAACAATTATGTAAAAGAACCAATTGTGACTTACAAAAGCTGATGATTGCTTCCTTAAATATAATCTTGCCTTCTGGGCTCATTTCAATGGTAAGAATGTCAATTAATAAGAAACTTATGCTCATGTCTGAAGACCGATTAATCTGGCTCCAGTATTTTTGGAGTATTCCTTATTATTAGTTGTTTCTTTGTTTTCACATTAGTTATTAACCAAGTTAAGTTATTGTTACATTCTCACAGGGATACTAAAAGAACTCACTTATGGAAAATAGAACAGGAATAATAATAATAGTCAGCCTTTCTTGTGTTCTTGCCACATTCACAAAAGTATGCATGCTTCAGACTTTTTCATTGTTTCTACAATAAACTAATTACCACTGTATGAAGCTCATTTACTTCAGAGGGAGTTTAGAAAAACAACTAATTAAGTACAGTATTTTGAAATATAAACTGCATTACAGGGTTAGAACCCTATAATAAAATTGCAGAAGTTTAAAGTGAAGAAAAACCATAAAAGCTATCTGCTGCTAACCTCCTACATGATGCAGAATTCCCTCCACAACAACGATATCTTCAGCCTTGGTGTGAACATTTCTAATATTAGGGAGCTCCCTCACTCAAAAGGCTCTTTAGATTGTATAAAAGAAAGGTGGGGGAAAAGGTCAATCAAAATTCAAGATATTCGGAATAAGACATATGAAAATCTACTTTCTTGAATAATGGCACATCCAGAAGCCATAGATTGTTGCTAGAAAATTTTCAGTGCCAGGGATGGGATACCTTCCAGTGAGTTCTTGACTGGGGGGTGGGGGTCCCTGTTGCCTCCAAAACATTATAGGCTATGGCCAAGGCCCTTGGTTTCCCATGAGAAAGAGATGGTAATACCCTAGTGCTGAAGACTTCTCATGCCTGAGCGGCAGAGTCACTGAGAAATCAAGCTGGTGCTGAGCAGAAAACCTTCTCCCTGTAGCCCAGCCAACTGAAAGCTGGAAAAATCTGCACTGTATGCAGCCTTATGGGATATAGAAGTCATCAGCAGTGAAAACAGTGGACACTGGAAGCCTCAAGTTTGGCCAGACAGGCCAAATGACTGAACGAGTGCAATAGTGGCATGTCTGCTGTGGGGGAAACCAACTACTCTGTAATTGGACGACTGAAGGCCCATTCTATGAGAGGGAATACATGCATTGTACTGAAAACCTAAGCAAAAACCTATGGCAGGGGAGGTCATGAGCCTCTCTTGTCTGGACAAATGCTTATATTACTCTCACCAAATTGCCCTGAAAGCACTACACTTAATGTTCATACTCATATATTAATGCTACTCTCACTTCTGGTTAGAGAAGCTTCTCTTTTTCGATGGCAGTGACCACTGGGATGACTCAAAAGGCAACATAGTGCTGAGAAGGGACGGAGGAGTGTCTATCACTGAAATATCTCACACCCTCCAAGGCTCAGGGTCCATTGCGGAAGAGGTGGCAGAAAGAATTTAAGAGCCAAAGGAAGGGTACCACTCCTTGCATACAACTCTCCAGACAGAACTTGGCCTTGATACCCAAGATCTTGCAGTGCCTAGCAATACCTACACAAGACCCTCATAATAGGAGAAAAAGATGATGACATCAAATTAAAAGAGAGACTAATGGAGAGAGGGAGGGGATATGACAGAGAGCAGAGTTATGAAGGGGAAAGTGGGTGATGGGAGGGAAATACCATGGTTTGTTGTAAGTATAGAAGTTGTCAATTAAGAAAATATATATATATTAGCCAGGCGTGGTGGCACACTCCTTTAATCCCAGCACTCGGGAGGCAGAGGTAGGAGGATCACCATGAGTTCAAGGCCACCCTGAGACTACATAGTTAATTCTGGGTCAGCCTGGGCCAGAGTAAACCCTACCTCAAAAAAAAAAAAAAAAATACACACACACACACACACACACACACACACACACACACGGCTCTTTAAGCCTTTTCTAAAGAGTTCAGGTCTGGCTAGAACAATAATTTTCCTTGTGTCTGTAGGTCACATACTGATTACTCTGTGCCTTTCTAGCACATCACTAGTCTGTAGTAAGCACACTGGCTTAGCTCTCAGTCTCCCTGGATTCCTTCTGTCAGTCCTCCATGTATTAAGTCAGTGGGTTCCTGTGATTTCCTCAGTGATCTTGCAGAGAGAAGTCCTTGGCATGTGGTAAATACTATGCAAGGAAGAGAATCCAGTCTCTTGAAAGGAGATTTAAAAAAAAGAAGAATGCGGGAAAAAAAAAACCCTAACTTCTTGCTTTCTTATCAGAGCTTCAAACAGAAGTTAGCCACAAAGAGGAAAATATATACTCACAAGACAGGGAGGCAGGAAGCTCTTGAAAAGAAAGATACCTGACTCCCTTGCTGATGTCAAAGGAGAAGTTGCACACTGAGAGGTAGAAAGTGAGAAATCATGGAAAGATGGATGGGGTGAGAAGGGAGAAGTCCTGGTGGCAGATGGCCTACTGGGCAGATGGCCAGCTCTGCTCATCCATAGAAGCAATGAGCAGGCTTTTCAGAAACATTCCCCAATGTTCTTCCAAAGCTCTACCTCTTCTCTGATACTTGTTATAATTCTATTTACTTGGAATGAACAGTCACATTTTATAAATTTTGCATTGCTTCTTGTTATTCTCTGGGTACCAGTATGGTTTATGATGAAATAAAGACTAATTTATCTTGTTGGACCTGAGAGTGAGTCAGCTAAGATCTCCAAGGCACCATACCTGGAAGAATGTAGTCTCAATCAAAATTGAAGTTACAGGGTCCACTTTATGAATCCTGGGGTCAGGTACAGTGGAAATACTCAATGATCAAGTGAGTTACTTCTGATATTGATGTCCTAGACAAACATAGAGCACCTAGTATTGTAGTTACTTTCTTATTACTGGGACAAACACTCAACCAGAAGCAGCTTATGGGAGAAAGGGTTATTTCAGGCTTACAGATCCCAGGGGAAGCTTCATTATGGTGAGGAAGCTGGCTTACATTATCATACATCCACAGCCAAGAGAGTAAACACAGACAAAGCTCAAGTTGGCTGGGAACACACCTTAGGGCAGGACTTAAGGTCTGCCCTCTAGAGACTAAGTAGGACGCTTAATCAAAAATACCTGAGGTAGCCAGGCATGGTGGCACATGCCTTTAATCCCAGCACTCGGGAGGCAGAAGTAGGAGGATCGCCGTGAGTTCGAGGCCACCCTGAGACTCCATAGTGAATTCCAGGTCAGCCTGGGCTACAGTGAAACCCTACCTCGAAAAACCAAAAAAAAAACCTGAGGTAGATGGACAACATCATTCAACCACCACACCTAGTATGTGTTATGCAATGGGTTTAGAAAGGAGATAAGAAAAAGTTGAAAGTCAAAAAGCCCTCAGTCACATGGAGTATGCACAATCATCCTTGACTTTAGCAAAATATTTATTGAGCCAGGGATGTGGCATTAAGGTTACCACCATAAAGCAGATGTGAGGACACTGAAAGAAACAACAACAGATAAAGTAGTTCTATTATAATGCGGTTGAGGTTATGATGAGTGGCTGCAGGTACTCAGTTCTTCCTAGGAAGGCTGATTGGTGTTCTCAGTCAAGAACTGACTTATTTAGAAGGGGAAGAGATGAATGAAAGAGCAATAAACTGCATACAGGGCATAGGACAGTATGCTACCTGCTAGCAAGAAGTGTGTCTGTCATGCCACAGAAGCAAGCATGAGCCTTAACGCAGAGCTGACATTTGAGTTGAATGAAAGCCAAAGTGAGAGAGAGAGAGAGAGAGATGTGGTAAGTGATGGAAGAGCACTCCAGGCACAAGGAAAATCACATCACAGATGCCAGAGGCCGGAAGAAGCATGTCATGTTCTTCTGACAGAGAAGGCTGTATGGGATCAAGGCATAACCCATAATGGATAGGGAGGGTATAGAAGACAGTAGGGGAGGAGCAGAGTCATGGGGGAGAGTGAGAGGAGGAAACTGAAACCAACCCAAGGCAGAGACTGGGGCCAGGTGATGAAGACTTGTTTTGGCTGGCTAAAATGTTTTAAGTGAGCAGGAAATAAGCATCAGAGGTTCCACAGAACAGCAAGGGAACTGCCACCCAGCTGCCAAACCCAGGAGGAAAACACAGAGTTGAAAGAAGGAAATGGCTTCTGAGCAGCAAGAGAAAGTGTTTCAAGAGTATGCAAGCCAAAGTATGTTTCTTTCTTTCCTTCCTTCTTTCTCTTTCTTTCTTCCTTCATTCCTTGCTTGCTTGCTTTCTTTTTTCTGGTTGTTGTTGTTGTGAAATAAAGCAAGTCTGCAAACTCCTTCCCTGGGCTCAGGCCTGACCATCTCATTTGCACATCCAGGAACAAAATGAAAATGTAGTACACCTTGTTCATAAATTATAAAGAGTGTCAAAATGCTGACGGCCAGCTTTAAACCAAGACAGGCCCCTCCTAAGTGCAGGCCCTCGTGTCTGCACAGGCCACACACCATGAAGCTGGCCTTTCCTCACACTCCTGGTGTCATTTCCTGCTCTCTCCCCTTTTCACTGACAAAGTGGGTGCTGGATCCTTGGAGTCTAGTGTCACAAAAACGAGCTCAGCTCCATGCCACCCCCTGTAATTGGTTACATCCCATAATAAAAGGTTCTTTTATTTTCTGGTTATATTGCCAATAGGTACGAAAAAGGTACAGGCCACACACAGCAGTATGTTACGTCAAAAATTAATATTTTCTATTTTCCCACCTTTTTTTTTTTTTTTTTTTTTGGTTTTTTAAGGTAGGGTCTCACTCTAGCCCAGGCTGACCTGGAATTCAGTATGTAGTCTCAGGGTGGCCTTGAACTCACAGCAATCCACCTACCTCTGCCTCCCAAGTGCTGGGATTAAAGGCGTTCACCACCACACTGGCTTTTCCCTCCTCTTTTAATGAAAGTCCCATCAAACCATTTTGCTCACTAATCATGATGATGATAGCAATGTAGGTGAAGGAAACTGGGAGGGGGGCTATACAACATGAAACATAAAAATAACATGAGCACAGGATGAAAGGAAGAGTTTAGCCAGAATGGGATGAGAAAAGAAGAGGTAACAGCTAAAAGGAGGAGGGTTTGGAAGAACAGAAATATTTAAATGGGATTGCAGAAGGTTTTGCAATAGGATGTAATCCCATTCTCCATCTTTCTTATGAGTTTTAAAAATAAGTGTCCTGGGAATATAACTCAATGAAAGTATTTTCCTACCATACATGAGGTTTTGGTTTCAATCTCCAGCACTATACAACAGCGAACACACAAATATACAATATTTATTTTTGAAATATTCTATTCTACTTATTTATTTGAAGCAGAGAAAGAGAATGAGAATGGGCATACCAGGTCCTAGTGCCAACTGCAAAGGAACTCCAGACACATGTGTCACTTTGTGAATATAGCTTAAGTGGGTACTGGGGAATTGAACTCAGGTAATTAGGCTTTGCAAGCAGTGCCTTTAACCATTGAGCCACCTCTCCAGCCTGAAATATATAAAAGTTAAAACAATATTACTCATTGAAATTTAGACAGCCTTACATGTATGTGCGTGCTTGCTAAAGGACATGGTTTTCAAGTTTATCTGAAGAAAAAAAAAATTCCAAGAGCCAGGAGTGGTGGCACATGCCTTTAATCCCAGTACTCGGGAGGCAGAGGTAGGAGGATCGCAGTGAGTTTGAGGCCACCCTGAGTATACCTAGTGAATTCCAGGTCAGCCTGGGCTAGAGTAAAACCCTACCTTGAAAAAAAAAATTCCATTGGCCTGTCCCAGTCCAAGGTACTGATTTAGTCAGTGTGAAATGAATTTGAGAAGCCAGTAACATTATTAGTGAGTGTTGGCTTTTTCTTTGAATCCTTACACCTTCATTTCTCTCATCTTTCTAACTTACTAGCTAGGACTCCATATTTCAATAGAAACAGCAACAATGCCCATAAAAACCTGTAATATTCTTTTTAGATGCTTTTTCACATTAAAGAATCTCCCGTCTATTGTTTGTTTGATAATAAATTGATACTGAATTTTATAAAATGTTTACTGTGTACTGCTGAAACAATTATACCACCTGACTTCATTTTTATATTAATGATTAATGTAATGAATTGCATCAGTTAATTTGCACACTGTAAGCCAGCACCATATTCATGGAATAGACACAAATTAATAGTAAGGTACTCCCTATGTATTAATCACTAGATTCAATTTGCCTCTTGTTGTTGTTGTTGTTCTCTTTTGTTTTTCAAGGTAAGGTCTCACTCTAGTCCAGGCTGACCTGGAATTCACTATGGAGTCTCAGGGTTGCCTCAAACTCATGGTGGTCCTCCTACCTCTGCCTCCTGAGTGCTGGGATTTAAGGTGTGCACCACCACACCCAGCTCAATTTGCCTTTTTAACTGGATTTATATTCCATGACCATGTCTAAGCTTAGCCTTTTAAGTAACTATAATTTTTTGATTTAGATAGCACTTGTTGACTTCAGCTAAGAAGGCTCTGCTGCCAGCTAAAATTTAATTGGAAAGTTTACATTTTTTTTTTCTTTCTTTCTTTCATGTATTCTAGACTAGCTCAAACTAGGTATGTAGAAAAGGTTAGCCTTGAACTTCTACTCCTCCTATCTACTGATTGCTGGGATTACAGGCTTGCACCACCATGTCCAGTTTATGTAGTGCTGGGGATTGAACCCAGTGCTTTGTGCATGCTAGGCAAGCACTCTGCCAACTGTGCCAACCCTACCTCTTTTTCTTACTCTTGTAAGAATTTGCATTACACCATATTTTTTAAAAAACAGATTTAGTGGCATGTACTAGAAAAGTTATCTGGGGCTGTTGTTCCTTTGAAGAAGAAAGATGTCAAGTTAAAGATGCAACTTTGCAATAGTTTTAATTCTATTTTCTATCTCCTTGGGTACGGTATTTTTTCAAGTATATATGTAAGTTCTGAAGATTTTCAGTTACCTAAAGTTTTATCCATTCTATCTATCCCTATAGTATGTAGGTGACCTGAGATTATGTTTATCTCTATTCCTTGCATTTCATATATGTGGCTTCTCTCCCCCAGTATGTAGTCATTTCCTGTCACTATAACAAAAATACTTTAGATAACCAACTTAAAAGGAAGATTTATTTTTTGTAGTTTTCAGAACTACATGCCACTGGCTTCACTGTTGTGGTCCTGTGGCAAGGCAGAACACCATGGCAGGAAGTCCATGATGGAGGAAAGTTGCTTGCTTATGATGGTCAGGAAGCAAGAGAGAGGGAATGGCGGGGCTGCTAATATTCCCTACAATGCCATGGGCCCAATGACCTAAGTTCCTTCCACTAGGTTACACTTCCTAAAAATTCCAGTACCTCCCAACAGCACCACAGGGTTAGGGCAAAACCATACCACTGTCTCTATCTCGTTCTATATTGATCAGTCTCAATAGAACTTTATCAACTTACTACCATGTTGTGTGTAATTTTTTATTTCATTCATTTCTGCTTTAATGCTTATACCTTTCATTTGTTTTTATTTTCTTTAAATATTTTATTCTTATTTATTTTTAGAGTGAAAGAGAGAGACAGAGACAGAGAGAGAGAATGGGTGCACCAGGGCCCCTAGCCACTGCAAGCAAACTCCAAACACATGTGCCACCTTGTGCATCTGGCTCACATGGATACTGGGGAGTTGAATCTAGGTCCTTAGGCTTCACAGGCAAGCGCCTTAAGTTCTAAGCTATCTCTCCAGCCCTCACTTGGTTTTTGTTTTATTTAAAGATAATTTCTTATATACTTATGTGTCTTTTTAAAAAAAAAAGTTATTTATTTGAGGGGGGGTGTAACAGACAGCTTCACATTCACTGAAATGGACTTCCAGACCAGACACAGTTATGGAGGAAGGGATTTATTGAAGCTTATAGATCCAGGGGAAGTTCCATAATGGCAGAAGAAGCTGCCTGCTTTCACAGGACCAAACACAGATAAAGAAGCACAAGCCTAAAAGTCAAAAGCCACACAGCACAGCACACTTCAGGAACTCCAGCTAGGCACACTTTGCATATCTTTAGATTGACATCTCAAACCCACCACCATACCTTAGTGACACTGCCTCCAGCCAAGTGGCTGCAGATGCAAACTACAAACTAATAAAACACTGAATATATTGGGGGCTGTCTATTCAAACTACCACAGAGGAGAGAATGAGCATACCAGGACCTCTAGCCACTGCAAATGAACTCCCGACATATGCACCGCCTTGTGCATCTTTATTATGTAGGTACTGGGAAATCACCTTGGTCCTTAGGCTTTGCAAGCAAGTGCCTTAACTGCTAAGCCATCTCTCCAGCCCCTCACTTATTTTGATGTGCTGTTCTTTTTTGCCTGAGCTAGATGCTTGATAGTTAATCTTCTTTCTTAGATGTACCTAATGATGTACATTTTCCTCTGAGTACAGATTGGATATATAGAATTTTCATCATCTTTTAGTCCAAAGTATAAGATTTTCTAATCTTTCTTATGACTCCTTAACACATTAGTCTATTTTTTAATTTGCAAGCATGTAGGACTTTCTAGTTTTCTTTGAAAATATTTTATAGTTCAGTTGCTATATAGCCACAGGATATACCATTTGGATAATTTAAAATATATTTAATTTGATAAAATATTTCATGTGTGCTTAAAAATATGAGCATTCTGTTGTTGGGCTGGTGTTTCTTTTATGTTTATCAGTCATATTTCTTTTTAAAATTTTCATTTATTTATTTGAGAGAAAGAGACAGAAGGAGAAAGAAAGAATGGGCATGCCAGGGTCTCCAGGCACTGCAAACAAACTTTAGATGCATGTGCTACTGTATGCATCCAGCTTGCATGAGTCCTGGGGAATTGAACCCTGGTCCTTTGGCTTTGCAGACAAGTGCCTTAACCACTAAGCCATCTCTCCATCCCATCAGTCATAGTTCTAATAAAGTCATTCAAATAAGTAAATCTTTACTGATAGTTTGTCTGCTAGTTCTATATTTTCTAAGTTTGTTAGTGCTCCTCACCATAGTTGAAGGTGTTTTCAATTCTCTCTTGCCTTTTCAAGTTTTTCTTAACACTTTTGAAGCCATGTTCCATGGGTTACAAATTTAGCATAGTCGCACCATACTTGTGAATTGTCAGTGTGATGTTGTCTCTTTTAATCTCTGATGATGAATTTTACTCTGAAAGTCTATTTTCCAATATAGATATGATGACCTCAGTTTCTTTGTGTTAGTATTTGTAGGGAAAAAAAATTCATTGCTGGGTGTGGTGGCTCATGCCTTCAAAATTTTTTTTATTTATTTGAGAGCAAGAGAAAGAGGTAGCGGGGGTGGGAGGAGAGAGAGAGAGAGAGAATATGGGCACAGCAAGGCCTCCTAGCCACTGCAAACAAACTCCAGATGCATTTTGCCACCTTGTGAATCTGGCTTACATGGGTACTGGGGAATCAAACCTGGGTGCTTTGGCTTTACCAGCAAGTGCCTTAACCACTAAGCCATCTCTCCAGCCCCAGTGCATTTCTTTAATCCTAGCACTAGGGAGGCCAAAGTAGGAGGATTGCTGTGAGTTCAAGGCCACCGTGAGACTACATAGTGAAGGGTTCAGGTCAGCCTGGGCTAGAGTGAGACTCTACCTCGAAAAAAAAAAAAAAAAAAACATTTCCTTTTAACTTCTATTCTTATCTTTTCTATTTCCTTCTATTCAGATGTGTTTATAAACATGTAGTGTTTTTATTCTTGCATAGTCTGGCAAAAGTTGCCACTAAATTTAAGCATTTAATCTATTAACATTAGTGTAATACTTCTGTGTGAAGTCTGTTATTTGCTAGGTGCTATCTGTTCTAATTGTTTTGTTTCTTTTTTCTTATTTTTATGTTGTCATTGTTCAAATCATGAGTATTTTTTACTATTCTATGTTCCACCTCCATCAGTTTTAAGTGTGCAGTGTCTATCATTTTTAATGTTTGAAATTGGTAATAAAACACTTATTCTTATTCTTATATTGAAAATGTGGCACTGAGGGCTGGAGAGATGGCTTAGTGGTTAAGGCACTTGCCTGCAAAGCCAGAGGACCCAGGTTCGATTCCCTAGGACCCACTTAAGCCAGATGCACAAGGGGGTGCATGCATCTGGAGTTCATTTGCAGTGGCTGGAGGCCCTGGCGTGCCCATTTTCTCTCTCACTTTCTCTCTCTCTACTAGCCTATTTCTGTTTCTCTCTCTCAAATAAATAAATATAAATAAATTTTAAAAAAGATTTTAAAAATGTGGCATTGTTATTTTTACCCTTTCCTAGGAAAATGTGGACCTTAGAACACTCAGACTGTATTAACTATTCTCCTGATTTGTATACAGTTGTCATGTATTTAGTCTGCATATATCAAAACCCGAAATACATGCTTATTTTGTATGATTAATGATTAATGTGAGGAAGCATTTTGTTTGTCCTTCACTTACATCTCTGAGCTTTCATTTAGGATAGTTTTCCTCCTATTTAAAGACTATCACTTACTATTTAACATGCTTCTTTCTACTAGAGAAAAATTTCCTCTGTGTCTTTTGGTCTGGAAATACCATTTTACCTTCAGAGTTGAGGATATCTTTGCTAAGCTTAAAATTCCACATTGGCAATTCTTTTATCCCCTTGAAGATACTACATCAATTTCTTGTTGCTTCTATTTTGCCTATTAAAAATTCATCTATTGATTTTATTGTTGTGACTATGAAGACAAAGCCTTCTTGTCTACTGATGATTATGACTATATTTTTGTCAGTGACCATTAGTAGTTTTGCCACAAGTGCCTGTGTGTGAGCTTCTTACATGACTTATCTTGTATCATTTTGCAGAAGTTCATAGCCATTATCTGTTTTGATCCAGTCATTCTCTCTTTCCTCTTCTGAAATTCCAATTTTGTACATATTAGAATGTCTCATTATCTTTTCTTTTACTCAACATTGTGAAGTTTTAAGTATTTTGTCATTTTAAATCATCTTTCTAAATACTTTCTGCTAACATACCTTTCAGTTAGCTAATTCTTTCTTCAAGTATATCTTTAGTTAAGCTCATCTACTGAGATTTGGTATATTATGCTTTTTAATTCTTAAATTTCAATTTGGCTTCTTGTTATAGTTTTTCATCCTCTGTACCATATCTTTTTACAATATTGACATTATAAACATAGTTATTGTAAAGTTGACTTGATTATTCCTTTGTTGGATTATACATAGTTATTATAATGTTGGATGACTCCTTTATCTGGAGTCATAGGTGTCCAACATTTCAATTATTTCCTTAGATCTAGGTATTTTTAAGGATGTGTTGGGCATTGTGTTGCAGAATAGCTTACAAAAATAATGTGGAGCCTAGGGTTAATGTCTTTTCTCTCCAAAGAGCATGTGTAATCCTATAAGGTACTTGATAGCATTAGCAATTTAGAATTTTTACACAGCTCCCCAATTGAACATTACAGTTGTTTTATAGAAATGTGTACTTTTCAAACCCTATTTCTTCTAGAATGCACTTTCAGTGCAACCCAAATGGTGGAGGTTCACTGTGTTCTTCCTTAGTCTGCCTTTACTAAATTGCTATCCCCTGGGTTCCAAAAGACTGTCAACAGTATATGTTAGCCTCTTGACCACTGCCTCCAAAGCTGAGATAAACTGCCAAGGGAAAAGAGATCCTAAACACCAAATCATTTTCTTTGATTTCTGTCTTCCTCTGGAGTTTGACTCTGTAATTTTTCATTCAATTTTTTAAATTCCCAATTCCTTCATGAAGATCTTAGTTATTTGAAAACACTTTTTAGGTATATGCTGAATCCATGCATATGTACTGTGAAAAACAAAGTTTTATCTGGATTTGGGTAACATGTTATTCCTTCACAGGATGGCTATAAACTATCCTGTGCATTGGCAAAGAGCGCAGGAGCTTGAGCCAGCAAATCTGGTTCAAATCCTTGTTATTCTCTGTGAGTGATGTAATTTTAGGAAGCTTAAACCTTCTTTTTACTTCCCTTACTGCTAAAATGGGCTGATGATTATAATAGTGCTCTTATTGACAGATAAGTGAAATAATATTATAAAGATGTGTCAAGTGTATGCACCTAGAAAGTGGCAACTACTCTAATTTGATTGGAGCCATTTAATGTTTATTACTGTCTGCCAAACAGAAAGACTTTACATTGAACATGATTATTTATGGGTCTTTTCCTCCTGGTTGCTGTATGTTGGGAAGGAACTCCTAGGTTGTGATTTTAGGTTCCTGAGAATACCTACTTGATAATTCTTTTTGTTTTTAAATATTTTTGTTTTTACTGATTTATTTGAGAGAGAAATAGAGACAGAGAGAAGGAAAGAGAGAGAATGGGCACATCAGGGCATCCGGCCACTGCAAACGCACTCCATATGCATGCACCACCTTGTGCATCTGGCTTACATGGGTCCTAGGGAATTAAACATGGGTCTCTTGGCTTTTCAGGCAAGTGCCTTAGCAGCTAAGCCATATCTCCAGCCCCCTACTTTATAATTCTTCCAAATCCTAGTAGTGTTTAGGCTATAGCACTCAGTGGTCCAGTGAAATACTTCCTTGCCTTCTAGAGTTAATTATAAACTCCAAGGAAGGTAAAGTCTGGCTTTGCCTACATGTGGCCTTAGAACATACAGCCTGTGAGCCTGTCAGAGATGCCTGACACTGTTACTTCTGTGTCTCAGTTTCTACAATTACCCTAATTGTTTTACCAGCTTCTTTTTAACCCACAGGTGAGGCCAGAGATGTAGAGTAAAAGGACCCTGTGATTATCCTCAAGAGCTCTTGTTGTTAAAGCTCTGCTTTAAGCTACCTGGCCCTGTTTTACATGTCTAGAGATTACTCACACTTCAGGAGACCATTCCTGCCAATTCCCACTGTTGGCTTTTAAAAGCTAGCTCATTTAAACATCAGTAACTAGGAGCCTGCATTGACCTCATGCTGCTTAATTCCTAACCTGGTCTTGACCCCAGAGTCAAAGCCCTGTGAAAAGTCAATAAAAGCAGCAAACAATCTTGTTATTCTTGGCAGACTTTCCCAGACAATGAAAGAGTTTAACAATAGTTAATTATGGCTTAATAGTGGCTAACAAGTACTGAGTTTTAACAAAGTGGCAGGTAATGTGCACACATTCTCTCATTTCATTTGCATAACAGACAAAATGAAGTAGGTACTGTCATTACCCCTATTTGACTGGACAGCAACAGTGTTTTACAGGGACAAACTATTTAACTTAAGGCCACCAGCCAGCAGTGGGAGTTGTGGCTATTCTGTAGGTTCCCCATGTAGAATTATTAAGTTGAGAAACTTAAATCCTTCTGCTTCTTACAGGGGAAGCTAGTGTAAAGTTTTAAAGGATTTTTTAAACAAATTAATGGTCTATAGGTACTAACAACATTTCTCTCAGAATGGAATCAGCTAGGATTCTGTAGGCTATCCTATTAGAGATGGAATCTGAGGATTTAGTTAAAACAGAGCTTGCTGAGAAGAGTCTGGCTGCATGTAGGTGATGATGTCCAGTAAACAGCCCTGAAAAAGGAGCATTATCAGATTGTGATGAGAAGCTTCATAGGGAAGCTCACAATTCTTAAAATGGAAGACAACACTCCTGTAAGTGTAAGTCTATGAACACTCAGCCTTCTGAGGACCAGCAGCCTAGAGACCAGGGAAAGGGGCCTGAGAGGGTACTGGGGCAGTGAATATGTGCAAAATACATCATGTATTTATGTATGTATAAAAATGTATGTATGGGGCTGGACAGATTGCTTAGCGGTTAGCACTTGCCTGTGAAGCCTAAGGACCCAAGTTTGAGGCTCGATTCCCCAGGACCCACATAAGCCCAATGCACAAGGTGGTGCATGCATCTGGAGTTCGTTTGCAGTGGCTGGAGGACCTGGCGCGCCCATTCTGTGTCTGCCTCTTTCTCTCTTTGTCTGTTGCTCTCAAATAAATAAATAAAAATAAAAAAGTTTTTTAAAAGTATGTATGTGTGTATGTATTATTATGTATGTACAAAAATATCATGATAAAACTCATTATTTTGTATGAGTAGTATATGCTAATAAATCGGTCTTTCTAGCTCAAACTTCACATAGTCCCACAAGATCTCTGACTAAACATATTCAGTGGGTAATTATGTCACAGAAATTACCCTTCTCCCCTTTAGGGATCCTAATAGCCAATTCAAGGCCAGACACAAAAATAACTTTATTTGAGAATATTTTATGGAGACAAAATGAAATTATATTAAGAAGAAAGTTTGGTAAGTCACATGATGGCCTAGCTGCCTCACTACATAGGCAAAGTATTTGTCTGTTTGTTTTCACTGTATTTACCACATTTGCATAAATACTTATATTATCCTCACTTATCTAAGATAAAGGAAATAAATTTCCCTCAAGTTCTTGAAACAATTAAAATGTTTCAGAAAAACATCTTGATTCCTTTACTCTACCTTAGCATTTTAGCTGAACTAGTCTGTCTGAGTATGGACAGACATAGATTCAGGGACTGTTAATGTCTAGGTTTAGACATGAAGGCACCAATCCAAAGATGGCAGCAATGAACGTGAATGTTGAACCTGAGCTGTACACATTTGTCAGCAATCTTGACAATGAATATGTTGATTTAGAGAGTATTGAAGTGAGTCAAACAAGATCTTAAAGGGTAAAGTTTGGCCAATAGAGAAGTTCAAACCACAGAGGCCATCACCTGAGGCCAGGATGGATGTCTTTGATGCTCTTGCTGAGACAGGTTGATGGACACTGGGACCATGAACAAAACAGGATGGTGGTTAGAGAAGAGGTACTCATTAATAACCAACACATGACATTTTACCCCAAATTGGAGGAGTTAATTTTTAACATAGATGGGTACATCATGATGAGTGGTGCTACTGAAGTTGCTCTTCATATTTACTCAGCTGAAATTCTCTAACCACCAGTTTTTGGTTGTCCTGGAACATAAATGGTTGTGTGCTTTAGTTTTGTTTACTACTATGGAGGGTTATTTGCTAAGCACTGAGGTCATCATTATTCCAAAATGAGGAATTTTATTTCAGATTTATTTATGATCCCCTCCATGTAACACCACATGTTGGCAGTGGTTGCTCTTTTTTACTTCTCACTAAAGCCTAGTATATTATTATGGCGATATTTTGCATATGAGGAAACTAAGGCATTAAGCTCATGACTGGGACAAGATGTAATCTTAATATAATTCTAATTTACATTTTCCTGGTGGCTAAAGATGTTGAATACTTTTCATATTTTATTTTATTTTAGAGAGAGAGAAGGAGACAGAGAGAGGGAGAATGGGCATAGCAGGGCCTCCAGCCACTGCAAACGAACTCCAGACGCATGCGCCACTTTGTGCATCTGGCTTACATGGGTCCTGGGGAATTGATCAGAGGTCCTTTGGAATCAAACCAAGGTCCTTTGGCTTTGCAGGCAAATGCCTTAACCCTCACTTTTTATAATTTTATTGATCATTTAAATTTTATCTTTTGAGAACTACCTACCCATTTAATTAGCTCATTTGTTAATTAGGTTGTTTAGTTTTTTGGCATTTAGTTTTTTGTGTTCCTTATATAATCTAGATATTAATGCTTTGCCAGCTAGATGGTCAGCAAATACTTTTCTGTAAATTGTCTCATCACTTAATTATTTTATTTGTTGTACAAAAGGTTTTTAATTTCACACAATCCCATTTAGATATATAAAGCCAATTTAATACACACGCGCACACGCGTGCAGCAGAAAGGAGACTGGGGAAAGGAAGGAGACCTAGTGGAAGGGGAAGACAGAGATAAGAGAGTATGAGGGATGAATATGTTAAAAGATACTTGAGGGCTGGAGAGATGGCTTAGCAGTTAAGACATTTGCTTGCAAAGCCAAAGGACCTTGGTTCAATTCCCCAGTACCCACATAAGCCACATGCACAAGGTGGTGCATGCGTCTGGATTTTGTTTGCAGTGGCTAGAGGTCCTGGAGCACCCATTCTGACTCTCTTTCTCTCTCTCTGCCTCTTTCTCTCTTGCTCTCTCAAATAAATTAATTAATTAAATTTAAAAGAAGATACTTGAAAAAAATTGTTTTCGTGAAACCTATCACTATATACATTGAAGATACACCAATAAAAAATGTTAATTAAAAACAAAAAACATATAGCATTATTCAAGGATGTATAGGGCAATTGCAAGAGATAGAAGAGAGGCTCAGAATTTAGGGGAATATAACTATGAAGTTGCCCAACCAAAATAGTAAAAACAATATATGACCTTGGATTGGAACTACTGCATCAAAGTTTTGGACCAGGTGCGAGTAATTGAGAACAAGTGTGTCTCTGGAGAGGAGAGGAAAGCAAAATGGTTCTTTAATAAGTTAAGTCAACATTTCTCAAAATGTGATTTTCTAAATTGAGCATTTCCCAAAATGTGCATTTTCCAAATTTTAAATCCCTTAGTGATTCACAATGCATATTAGCAATGAAAGGCTCTGAGAGGAGCTGCAGCAAAGAAAACTATTTAACTTCACTTAGCTCAGTATGGATCAAACTTACTTGACCTTGTAATACATTTTCTACAAACAGCTATTGCCATCTCCCATAAAGGTGTGGGAAGTATTGAATTAACAAACCAGTGTTTAATTCCCTAGGTGACTAAAAATGCTTTAAAAATTAGAGGTAATTTAATCATAACAATAATCATCTGTTGTTAACAGTTCCTCCAAAAGTAAAAATGTAAGTGAAGTAACTATGACCTTTACAACCAAAAGAAAAACGAATAATCAGAGAGAATATGACTGCCTTAACATCTACCAAAAAAAAAAAAATTCAAAAATGAATCATCTCTTTAGTAACAGGGATGGAGTAACTCCTTAAGAGAAGAAAAGGCAATGGCTGGTTGTATAGGTGGAAAAGTATAGAGTTCATTAAATAGTTATAAAAGATACTTCATGAAACACTATTTTCTACTTTACAATGAAACTTATTTGGTTTGTGGGATGAGAATACTGTGTTTATCAGATAGAATTTAGTTTAGATTTTTGGCATTATCAATTCTACTATCTAACCATGGGCAAACGTCTGAACATTGTTGTTTTGGCTTGCAGATGTGTGGGAATGATTATGGATCACCACCATCCCAGATGAAAGCACTTTCCTTACAGGCATGCCCACCCCATCCTAGTTGGTTATAAGGGGAGGTCAGAGTCCAAACAGAGGTCTACTAACAACACAGGGAAAACACTTGGTCACTTAATGCTTCTCCCTTATATAGAAATGCAAAGCCAAGAATCACCAGGCATGTGAAAAGAATGGCAGCCTGAAAGAGAAAGCCAAACACAACAAGAGTAATCCAGAAAGAGATAAAATTACAATTAAGGAACAAAAGGTAGCATTAAAAGCATTCTAATTAATACTCTGGAAGAATTTTAGAGAACTTATTACACTCCCTGAAAGTTAGAACAAGATGCTGAAAAAAAAAATGAAACAATTAGAAGACAAAATTACTCAGATTTATTTTTTTTAAGGACTGGAAAAATGTTAAATTTAAGGGATTAGAAAAATACCACAGAACTTTTCACCCACAGAATGAAGGGAGAGAAAAATAAAAGCATTGAAAACTGTGAAAGATCTAAAAATGTCAGTCTAGAAGTTTTAACATAGAGACTTGGAAATGAAAAAAAGAAATTAACAAAGCCATATTTGTGAAAACAATTCCCAAGGCTGCAGGACAAAGTTCTTCAGATTTGAAGGTCTTGCCAAGTGCCCAGAACAATTAATGAAATCAGAAGCATGCCTTGACACAATTTTGATGTGTCAGCATACCAATGCCCAAGGAAGAAACTACCAAAAGTTTCTATACACAACTCAATGTTGGTCATATGTGAGGGTAAAATAATCACATTTGCAACATAAATATCCCAAAAAGTTTCTTTTCCATATATCCTTTTCTTTAAGGGTGTCTGAAGATATACTCCAGAAAACCAAAAGTGAGCTAAGATGAAATCCAATCCAGAGCACTGATGGCAACAGAAAAAATTTACAGCATAACAATTACAACACATACTTAATAGTAATCCATGTACATCTTTCAACAGAAGCATGAGTTGGGAATGGGGAATCAGGAATCAAGGTCTCCAGGGAAAAAGGAGAACATTATAGAAGTGGCAGTTGGGGAATGTAAGAAAAACAACAGCAGCAATCAGAAACTGAGAATCAGTGGAAGAATATAATAAACCACAATATACAATAAGGCCATAATAAAAGAAACAAACTGCAATGTGACAACATTAAAACATAAAAACAAAGAGAGAAATTCCATTGAACCTTGCTTCTGGGAACCTTGATTGGCCCACAGATCATGATATGAGGCACAATAAAACAGCATATCTGGGGCTAGAGGGATGGCTCAACAGTTAAGGTGCTTGCCAACAATGCCTAATGAACTAGGTTCGATTCCCCAGTACCCACATAAAGCCAGATGCACAAAGTGGTGCATGCATCTGGAGTTTATTTGCAGGGCTAGAGGTCCTAGCATGCCCATTCTCATTCTCTCTCTCTCTCTCTCCTTGCAAATAAACAAATAAAATATTTTAAAAAGCATACCCTTCAGGCACCATTTCATCAGCCTATGAATGGATTGTAAAGAGTTGCTTCAACTTTAAGATGCCATAAAAATAAACATTTATCTAAAACCTATTTGTGACATGGAAGGAATGGATGGAATTAGAGGGTGGGGGAAGTATTTATAAATTTCTCTTCTAACGTGAGGGATCAAGAGGTGACCAGGCTGGAGATAAGGCTTAGCAGTTAAGGTGCTGGCCTGCAAAGCCTAAGTACCCATGTTTGACTTTCAGGATCCCACATAAGCCAGACGCCACAAAGGTGAGGCAAGCATAAGGTTGATAATGCCCACCAGGAAGGGAAAGTATCTGGAGTTTAATTGCAGTGGCTGAGGCCTTGCGAGATTAATTCTCTCTCTCTCTCTCTCTCTCTAAAAAAACAATTTAAAATTTTAAGTTTTATAAAAAAAGAGAGAGGTGATCAGAAGTGAGATGAAGTGAGAAATGGTGATCAGCACAAAACTTTAAATTACTAACCTAAACACAAGAAGAATAAAAATAATAATAAAAATGTCAGATACTGGGAATTCCCAGAATCCTGGGAGAAGAGGGGTAGTATTGTTGTGCTGCCATTCATCTTGAAGAGTCTGTACATGTGATCTACAGCTGACAAGCTAAAAGAATAGAAATATAAACAAACATATCATCTATAAGGAGGCAACACAAGAATAGAGAATGAAAACTTCTCGAAGCAGGGGCTATGTCTGTCTCAATTGTTTGATCTCGCTTCCCTGAGTCCCAGAAGGACCTCATGTCCAGCACACCTGCTTCATAATAGTGAATGAGAAGAAATCAACTTTGGAAAGTAGTACTGGGAGTGGGGAGGGCAAGGGCCAGAGCTATAACTTGACAAAAGTATTGGCTTGATGGAAAGAAAACTGTAATTGTGGAGGTGTGTGAAAGAAGGAAGCATGCTATGGAGGACTGGTTACTTTGGGAAAGAAGAATGTAACAGCAAGTCTGGGGTGGGGGTTGGAATCTGTCAGATGAGGGAATAAGGTCTTTTAGACTGAGGAAACAAAGACTTGAGGTGAGGTAGAAAGAAGACCCAGGAGAATGGAGTAGAGTGTGAGTCTGATGTGGAAGACAGGAGCTAAGTATTCCAGGACTTTGTAGCTTCATCAGAATGCTGAAAAATTACTCAAGGCATATTTTGTACATATACTTGGAGCCAGAGTTTCTACATATCTATGTACCTGACCCATCAGGAATGGACTGGGCTTTTGAGATTTATTTATTTATTTTGGTTTTTCAAGGTAGGTTCTCACTCCAGCCCAGGCTAACCTGAAATTCACTATGTAGTCTCAGGCTGGCCTCACACTCATGGTGATCCTCCTATTTCTGCCTCCTAAATGCTGGGATTAAAGGCATGTGCCATCAGGCCCAGCACCCTGAGATTTAATTTTTTATATCAAACTACATCTAGCCACCAAAGGAGGATAAAATGCTACCTATTAGACACTTTGCTGCATACATTGTATGTGTACGACCTTAAGTTAAATGCAGAACACTGGTGTGTACCTGTATCTTCCCTGTTGACATGACCATTGCCATCTTGAATCAGAGCAGCTGTGATGACCTGCAGGAGACTCTAATGAGATCAGACCTATTAACATTCCCTTGTAGAGAGAGAGGGGAGGTGCACAATAATTGGCTTCATGAACTTCATGAGACCTCCCTTCCCTTCCCCAAGGAGGGGTAAGCAATAAACAATGACGAGAGGAGGACTCTTCCGTAGAGGAACTGCTGATGTGTCACCCAGACACACTGTTCAGTGCTGCAACTCTTCTACAGTTGTCCATGCTGTGGATGGGACTGTTCAGTTCTTCAGCTGTCCACAAGTTGCCCAGGGGACTTCTTCCCAGTGTTGTAGCTGCCTTTGATTCATGGGTGCTCTTATAAACCCATTGGCTCACCAAATTGGAGTTGGATAGAATCTTTTCTTTGGTCTGTTGGGGCCCTGCCTATCTGGGGTGAATAGCTATTTCTTTACATCTCCCAGGAAGAGTCATAGGACACCTTGGAATGCTGGAGAAATGGCTAGATTTTCTCATCAGTGCAGTGTTGTTGCTTGTTGGGAAGCTGTGACCCTCTTTCAGCAGGGAGATAGAGCAACGTTATCAAGACAATTTGGGCACTGATCAGTGGCAGAACATGTTCTATTCAAGAAGGCGGAGGAGTGTTTACAGGCCTCTCAGGAGCATGGGGCTGGGCCAGCTGCCAATGATAATTGCGAAGATATGGGCTCTACTCTTGAAGAAGTGCCCATTCTTAGAAGACAGAAATAGATGAGGATGAACATAGATCCAAATTCTCACAGAGCACAAATGTTGCACAGGGATTAGGCTCTGAGCTCTGGGAAGTTGAATTAACTCTTCCAACCCACTGGGGTCCTTGTTAGTGCATTGAAGCAATAATTTACACAATGACAAGAGTTCATGTTGCTTTCTAAGGCACTTAACTTACTCCCAGGATGTTGTGGCCCACCAGGGGAATCCAGCTCACTAATCTTTAACACTTGTCATAATTATTTTTCCTTCAATAATACTATTTTCCCCCAGAGAAACTCAAAATTATTACATATGAAATGTAAAAATATAAGTGTGTGGTATTTTGTTAATAAAACGTAGTCAGCAGACCCAGGGATTTTTTTGTATCAAAACTTCTCAAATCAATTATATTTTCTCATTTTTATTTCCAATAATTGAATATTTTATTTCCGTATTTATTTAAGTTCTTTCGAAATGAAAAGGTAGAGTTGTGTTGACACACTGAGGAAGGAGGGCATTATTAATTAAACTTGTTTAAAGTCTAAGATGAAAACAGTGCTGATGCATATAAATGTGCTTCAGGGCTGACAGGACACCTGGTGAGCTTATAGGGATGCTGATGGCCCCTATGTGAAGTGGCAGAACTCTGCATTTCACCCCATTATCTCTGGGACAAGCTCTGCAGCCGCATTTCATCCAGTCAGGGGCAATATGGATGGTGTCCAGATGTTTAGTGTCTATGACTGAGCTGTTTAGAAAACCCAGGATCACTGACCACCATTTTTCCCATTTTAACCAGATTCTTGTTTTGTTCCTTTCTTCAGTGAGTTCAGTGGGGTCCTTGTCACTTCCTTCTGTGATCTCCTAGGATTCTGGCATCACTGGGAGTAGAAGTGGGGGAATGGTCCCCTTTTAATATGTCCTGCCAGAACCACAACTGGGAGGTTTCTGATTACTGGCAATCACTTCCTACAGACTTCCTGACCCCAGGCTCTTTATTGCCTGGCCTTTGAACTACACCCACTCCTCCACACTACACAAATGCCATGAGCTCAGAATAAACAGAGGCTGGGAAGAAATGCTGGAGTAGAAATATATTGAAAACCCTCCAGGCTGTCTACTCCCCAGGAAGAAGTTGTCAGAAAGTTAAGACTTTGCACAGAATATAGATCTAGACCCTGTCTTACCTGCTCCCTTTGTGTGTGTGTGTGTGTGTGTGTGTGTGTGTGTGTGTGTGCGCCTACCTGCCTGTGCGTCTATAACTCTGTCTGTGTCTGGCTGTCTCTCCCCTCACTGATTCTCATGGGATATACTCTCAAGAGGCATCTAATGTCTTTGTGGTCAGTTAAGAAAAACCTGACTGTGACCTACTCAGGACAGGCTAATTTCAAGTTCAGGCAATGATCTTTCCAGAGTCTGCCTCTCACACTTACGCCACCAGAGAGTAATCAATGATGATTCTTGATTTGGCCATAAGGAAACTTTGAACACAGAGTTATGACCCATGAGCCCAAGTCCATCTCATAATCTTGGATTTACCCACCAACATGCAAAATAGGACTCCAGGAATTGGAATTACAGAAGTTTCCATTTTAAAATGATGGACTTTCAAGTAATTCCCACTCTGAAAAAGGCATGGTCCCTTCAAGGTGCTTTTGTAGCCAGCATATACCATGTGAACTGTGAAAGGAGAGCATGGTTAGAGCAGTTGACTTCTGAGGTTCTGGCACCAAGAGGGTTAATTCCTTCATCCTTCCTGTGAACACTTTTCTAGAGGGAAGGTGTGGGGCCTGAGGCCAGGCCCTGGGTCCTCCAGCCCATCTGTTGCCTTTGCTATCTCCACCCGCCTGTCTGCCACATCCAGCCAGAAATGTGTAGGCTGCAGCACTGAGAGCAGCAGCTGGCACAAGCCACCCCGGTATCCCTCAGGCCTAGGCATCTCCCAGAATCCACTGATGCCATCTACATAGCTACCATGGACACATAATGTAGCAGCAACCATGTCCCTAACACCAAGGACAGGTTGGGAAGATAGATTATAAACCAAGACTACCTAATGGTTTTTCCCCACCAGAGTCTTAGGAAATATGGCAGGGATACCATCATATCATTTTAGTGTGTACCCACCCAACAATTCCTCTGGAAAGAAGCTTCCTGGAATAAACAATCAGATGAACATAAAATCTAAATCATATTCTTTACACCTCATTCCAAGCCAAAGACATTAGCCTTGTAGTTTTCCTAGCAGTTGTGCTATAACTGTGTGCACGTATGTGTGTATGTTTATGTATATATTCAGTCCACATTCTGAGCAAGTAATGGTCAGACCATGCCAATGGGCAATTTACTCTCTGGGAAATCAACGAGGCCTGTGCCACATGCATGCTCTTTTACAGGTTGCTTAGAGCCATTTAGAAAATTACTATTGTGATTCACAAAATGCTCCACTAGTCTGAAGAATTAACCCTCTTCCAATATGGCTAATTTACTTGTTCTTCAAGTAATTGCTATGTTAGAGTTGATGCAGGTCTGGTATCTAAATAATGAAAACCAGCTGCTTTTTACTGAGTGCTTAGTATGTTCTGGGTACACTAATGTACTCGTGTACAACCTTGTTAAATCCTCACAACAATCGAGGTGAAAAATACGTAATTATCCCTATTTTGGCTGAAGTGCAAATTAAGACTCAGAGAAGTCATTTGCTCATGATCATGTAGCTTATAATGCCTGGCACACAGGAAATGCTCTGTGATTAATATTATTTTATACTAGGAGGTTCAGCTGGGATTTGAATCCTGCCTAAACCTTCATGCTCTGCCTTTATGTAGCTCTGCCAAATATAACCTGATTCTCATGAGGAGAAGGTATGTTGTGGCCAAGTATAGGAACACGTTCAATAGCTCTCTATCAACCCAGAGCATGTAGCATGTAAAACAAAATGAATGTGCTATTTCTAAATGAGTAGGATGCATCAAGTTTCTAGAAGTCCACTAATATTTAACATTAGTGGAATCCATGGCTAGATTCTTAGCTTATAAATGTCATTCTTTAGAAAATGAGCTCAGAAATGCAGTGTGGGTGAGGCTCTCTCAACTCCACCTGTCTACACTACAGTTTCACAGGTCAGTCACTCCCCTCATCTAAGCCTATCCTACATATGAAAGGCACAACCCAGAGGTAAAGGGCTTGATAAGACACTAATGACTATGTGGGAATTTGGAAGTGTCCTTTTCTCTGGGCAAATGTAAAGCAAGCTGAACTATAATTCTACTCACTCTACTCACCCTCAATCATGAACCACTAATTCCATGAGAATGCCCAGTAAGTACATTGCCTCAGGAATAAAAACCCCTGGGTACCATGAGGCAGGTCAAGTACTGATGTCCAGAAAGCCTCTAAGCAAAGAGATCCCCAGAGTTGTTCTAGAAGGCTCTGAGTAAACTCATGGGGATGAGATCATTTGCTGCTTTCTTGATCATGTGCAACCTCATGGAAAACTCAACTGAAGCAAAGCCATCTCAGCTTAGATAACGGGGGACACATGCCAGTCAGGAAGGATAACTGTCATTATTTATAGCAAAAACTAACAATCCTCTCCTAAAGTACAAATATACAATTGCAGGCTAGAAAACAGTAACGAGTGAATAATAGACTCATAAAATTAATGGACAGAAATCCCCATGTTTCTCTACCCTCAGCATAAGCACAGAATTTAAAAACCAAAAAGGTGGCTCTAGGAACAGGGTAGCCTGCTAATCTTATGCTCTACCATGGTACATACTTGACTCTTAACTAGACTGAAGGAAGGTTGGCTCTATGCATCCATGGTGTTTTCTCAGCCCCTTAACTACTCAGGTGAATGTGTTTCAGGTCAGGGTTATTGATATGATACAAATGCAGTTTTCCTTGGGGAGGCTGCCCTCTCATAAAGATTTCTTAAGAAATAGAAAGCTCCTGTGGTAAACTTTCTTCAAATGGCAGAAGAAAGCAGAGTGCTGCTTTCAAACTAGAGTTATAGCCCCCACTCCTTAAGGGATGAACACATGGATGAGCAAAAGAATGCACAACCATTTTCACATTCTATCCATGTGCTGTTCATGGCATTAGAAAAGTAATAGCAATATTTAAAGCTTATGTTTATTAGGTGCTTAATGTGTGGTAGGCACTATTATAGAAAAGGTACATCTATTTGCTCACTGAGCCTGCAAGCCATGCCTTTCTGTAGAACCAGAAGTTTGCTCGCTGCAACATGGGCAGTAAACAGAGGACTCAGGATGGGACAGAGCACATGCTTGTGGGCTTACTGTACACTCTCCTTACTCTGCAGGGGGACTGGCCCACGCTATGCAAATTCTCTGGAAGAACATTCTTAGTTCTATACCTAGAGAATTGGCTGGCAATCCAAGCCCATGAGATTTAGAGAGTTCTGCTTTGAGAAGTGCCTTATGCTATAGGTACCCAGGAGGAAGACAGCCATTGTACAGCATAATCATGATAGTGAATAGCAAAGTGATAGATCATTGAAAATTGCTGAAAGTAGATTTCAAGTGCTTTTTTGTTTTTTTGAGGTAGGGTCTCACTCTAGCCCAGGCTGACCTGGAATTCACTAGGTAGTCTCAGGGTGGCCTCGAACTCATGGGGATCCTCCTACCTCTGCCTCCCGAGTGCTGGGATTAAAGGCGTGCACCACCACACCTGGCTGATTTCAAGTGTTTTTAAGCTTGTGAATGAATGTGTGTTAGTTAGTTTGATCTAACCATTGTGAAGTGTAAACACCTATCAAAGCATCATATTGTCACCACAGATAAACACAATTTTAATGTGCCAATTAAAAATTAAAATTAATAAACGAAAGAACTAAAACAGGAAAGAGCCCAAATCTAGAAAAACCCAGAAACAACATGTTCACAAAGGCAGATGGTGCAGTTTAATCTTTCTTTTCCTGCTGATCAAAGAGAAAGGCCAACGAGACACAATGACTTGTAGAGAGATAAAGGGGAAGAGGGTCAGGCACAGGTTGTTTTTGTTCTTTTAGCTTCTAGTTTAAAATTAAGTACCAAAGTGATTTATGCCAAATAAATAACTGGATCCTTACCATCCAGTGTGGTAGCCACTAACTGCATATGATAAGTGGGCATTTAAAATATGGCCAGTCTACTTTGAAGATTAAATACTAAAAAATGTAAAACCTCATTTAATGTTTTTATATTAAGTATATATTTAAATAAGAATATGTTAGTGGCTTGTTAGATAAAATATGTTATTAAGATTATAAAAATTAAATCATTTTGGTTTATTTCATAATTGATAAAAGAAATTAGAGTAATAGGCAGGATTTGCTCAATTTTCCATTGGTTTCACATGATGTTTTACTTAACTTGGACTCCACTTCTGTTTACATGTGGACATCAAAGCTAATAAAAAGGTAGCCAGTAGAATTTTTTTTTGTCATGGATTTGCAGCAATATGATCTTTTAAAATCAGCAAAATCATATGAAAACAAAATACTCTACATTCATCTAAAATTCATGTCTTCTAGGAAATACTATCTAGTTAATACACATGTATACATATTAACCAGCATATAGTCATATTAAAATTATGTATTTTTAAGCAGATGTTTTATTTATCAATATAAAGATATAATCTATATTCCAAAGGAGGCATATATACATCAAGTTGCTGCATGATTGTGTATTTCATTGGAGTGATGTAGTACAGTTAATTTTAGTTACCATTTGTTTTAGGAAGTTCATTTTGTTTCCACATTTTTTCTATGATTAAATACATTAAAATGATTATTCTTACACATATATCCTTTATGAGAAATTTCTAGTTCTTACCTCCTCATGTTTACAAATGATTACTAATGGGGAATTTCATAATACTTGATTTCAAATATTACATAATGTTTGATGTATGCATTTTCAACACTAATACCAACAGCGAAATTTTGTCAGTGTTATGATAATTTCATTGTGTAACTTGAGCTTGCTGGTGAAGTGAAATTTTTCTTCTCAAGTACTTGATATTTGTACTTATATGAATGTATTTATTAGAGCTTTTTATAAATTAAGGACATTAAGCTATTCATTGTTTTGTTTTATTATTGTTGTAGGTTTTTTGACAGAGCCAAATCTATCCTTATCTTATTGCTGCCTTATTTATTTACTATTAGGCTTACAAACGCTTTTCTAATCCTAAGATCATTGAATACCTAGTAATTTTCAAACATTTTATTATTTTATTAGGATACTTCTAGAATTTATTTTGTTTTAATGTATTAGGTATACATCTAGTTTTATTCTCCCTTACCATTCACAGTAGTGGGAAGGTCTTCCAATATTACTCACTTGAAAGTTACTCATCAGTTAAAAATTTACCTAGAACTTACTATGAATAGATATTGTTCTGGGTCCTTAGGATACAGTAAGGAAGTTATATTCCAATGAGAAGGTCAAATAATGACAATTAAATAGACATATATACTATATGGTGCTAAGTGGATAGGGAGGGACCAGGTTTGCAATTTTTCATGGGGTGATCAGAGATGAACTCCCTGAAATAGTGGCATTGGAGATGTGAAGGAAGTGAGAGGTGACTTGTGTATCCAGGAAAGAACTCCAAGCAGATGTAACAGAAGGTGCTAGGTCAAGAGGAAGGAGTGTTCAAGAAATGGCAGCTGGCCAGGCATAGTAGTACATGCTTATGATCTCGGCCCTTGGAAAGTGGAGCCAAGAGGATTAAGACTTCAAGGTCATCCTTGGCTATATGGTGAGTTCCAGATCAGCCTGGACTAAATGAAGCCTTGTCCAGAAGAAGAAGGAGAAAGAAAAGGAGGAGGAGGAGCGGGGGGGGGCGGGGGAGGAGAAGGAAGAAGAAGAAGAAGAGAAGAGGAAGAGGGGAGGAGGAGGAGGAAGAGGAAGAGAAGGAGGAGGAGTAGGCAGAGGAGAAAAGAAATGACAAGGATGGGTCGGAGAGATGGCTTTAGTGGTTAAGCGCTTGCCTGTGAAGCCTAAGGACCCCTGTTCGAGGCTCGACTCTCCAGGACCCACGTTAGCCAGATGAACAAGGGGGCGCACGTGTCTGGAGTTCCTTTGCAGTGGCTGGAGGCCCTGGTGCGCCCATTCTCTCTCTATCTCTATCTGCCTCTTTCTCTCTCTGTCTGTCTGTCACTCTCAAATGAATAAATAAATATTTTTTTTGAGTTCTCACTCTACTCGCTGCCTTTTCTCTGTATCTTTTGACTCTCTTCTTCGCACTCTGCTGGATAAATGCACATAAATAAATATTTTTAAAAAAAAATAAAAAAATTTAAAAAAAAAGAAATGACAAGGAGGTCACTCTACCAGAAATTGGAAGAAAGTACTAGAAGAGGTCAGAGGTCAAAGGTCAGAGGTAAGGTTGGAGTGGGAGGCAGATCATGTATTTCCTGACCCTGACACATCATAGTAAGTGTTCTGCATTTTGCACTGGGTAAGCATAGCAGATTGTGTTTCCAAAGATGGCTACATCCATGTACTGTATGCTCTTTTGTGAAGCTATATTTTCCTGATCCCATCGAGAGGCAAAATCTGTTTCTCGGTGCTCTGGGCAGACCTTGTGTGTGCTTTGGACAACAGAAAAGTGGAATAAAGGATGCTTTGCTAGATTGAGGAGTATCCCTTAACTGGTGTGTCATCAGCTTCCTGCTTCTGAGAAACCTGTCACAGTAGGAAAAGTACAACTACCTGAGATGAGCATTATGTGAGAAGCCCAAGCCCCAGGGAGAGCTCTGAGGAAGAGATAGAGAAAGAGGGCGAGGAAGAAAGAGAGAGCACAAGAGACCACAGGCATCAGACGTGTGAATAGAAGGGGATCCTGTAGTCCAGCACGCACCAAAGTGCCTAAATTTCTGATCCACAATGTCTTGAGCAAAATCTAAAGGCTGTTTTAAACCACCATGGTTTTAACTCGATCCTGATGCAGCAACAGATACTGAAATAGTGAAGTAGGGAACCATTGGAGGATTTTGAGTCATATGTTATGACTTAAGTTTTACAAGAATTCCTCTGGGTTTGTGCTGAGAAGAGAGTGAAGGGAAGGGAGGAACATGGAAAGAAGGGAACTAGGTTGGAAAGCAAGCCAGAGATATAAGGCCTTGGCCCAGGCAGGTAGAGGCAGACCTGGTGAGAAGTGATTCAGTTTTGGGCAAGTGTCAACAGACATGCAGATGGGATGTGCTGGTGGATCAGATGTGGGCTGGGAAAGAAAGTAATGGGGGATGACTCCAATGTATTGCCATGACCTGGAAGAATAAGGGGCTTTAAGGACACACGAGTTGATAAAACTGCAGGAGGAGCAGGGGTGTTATCAAGGAAAGGACAGCATTTCTGTTTGGACATGCTAAGATAGTGAGGCTGCATGCACACTCAGAAAGAAGCTGAGTATGGCAGGCTAGCTGGTCCACAGCCATAAGAGAAATCAGGGCTGGGGATGTAAGCTTGCATGTCATTGACTTTTTTAGTGGTCATGTCAGACCAGATCACATGGGGAGTGAATGAAAACAGAAACGATATGGAAAAGTTGGAGAGGTAACCCCAAAAAGGACTGCTAAGAAGATGCCAGTGAGATAATTAAGAAAATGATGCTCTGAAGAGTGAGGAGAGAGGTGTTTCATGAAGGAAAGTGTGAATACCTGTGTCACATGGGCTGAAGAATCAAGTCATACAAGAATCCACCATGCCTGATATTACTGTCCTCATTCTTGATCTGACTAATGTGAAAAGGGGCTTTTCTCATATTCTAAACATGCTTATGTGTGGGCAAGCACAGACTTTCATTTTTTCTCTTCTTTCACACTGGTAGGTTTAGAACTATGTGACCACTGAAGTTTCAAAGTGGACCAAGCAAGCACTGTGCCCTTTTCTTTCCTATTTTTGAGAACATCCTGGCAACTCTTCTGTAAAATTCATCTCAAATTTAAGTTGGAATTCTATCAATTCTCTTCCCTCTTCAAATGTATGGGAATTTTAATTTTATATTTTACATATAAATTAGTTTGGTGCAAGTTAATGCAATCTTCCACATAATGTTCACATTTATATGTTTTAAATCCTTAAGTTGATTTTAGACTTTTTTTTTCATATAGGCCTGTGTGCTCCTTCATAAAGCTTTTCTAGGTATATAAATTTTGGTTCTTTTTAAAATATATCATCTTTTTGTATTTTCTTTCTATTTCAGCCCTTATAAGTCTATTTGCATATAAAGATTTCTCTTAGTATTTCTAACAATTTTACAGGTGATGCTAAGAGATTTCAATACCTTTGTTATTTCCCTAGGCTGAGGATCCCACAGCTATGGAATTATATAACTGATGTATAAAGCTTTCCTAATTGGTGCTAGTAAAGCCATTCCTAGTGTGGAGGATGGGACTTAATGTATGTAGTATTTCATGTTGTTCTCCAAAGAATTCCATGATTTCCAGGTGCTTGAATAATTGTAACCACACATCTCAAAATGTCTCAGATACTCCCAATTTCAAATAGTTTTTCCTTTGTTAACCCATGAGTCAGACCATATGTCCTTTGATCTTTGCTTCAGAAAAATATTGTCACAGTATTCAAGAGCAGGGACAGCCCAAGCAAAGTTTTAACATCTGGGTTGTTTTTCCTCTAAGCCTCAAACTTTCAGTTTTCTTTCTGGTTATGTGTACTTGGGCAGCACACACATGCATACCCAAAAGCTCATGCACACTCACATACATGCACTTACACACTACGTATATATACTCACACATACATACACATAAATATTCACACATATATTCACCTATACACATATACACTTGCATATTCACTTGCACATACACATAAAAATACTTATACTCACATAGTCCTTGAGGAAAAGGAGGTCATTCATAGTCTCACATGCACAGACTAGACTCCTAAGGCTGCTGTGGAAGATTTTAGAAAGGCCCAGCCCAGGCTTGTACCCCATATCTAACTGTATGTACTTGGGCAAGCCATTTAATCTCTCAGAGCCTCCTTTATCCATATGTATCCTGTAAAGTTGCTGTGGGGCTTAGAATGAATGTTCATTTAAAAAAAATACCCAGTGCAGAGCAGAAAGAAGGAAGTTATGTCTACTAGACCCATTCTAGATGGGACTGCAGTACAATTAGTTAGGTCTTTAAGGAAGTTTCTTGGTGTCACACTCCATTCCAGCCACAGAAGCAAAGCAACCAGGAGAACTCAGGAAGTGGTGTGTGGCAGGCTCCCAGTTCTCCCCTCTACACCTCTATCTATATGAACCAACTCACCAAGGACAATTTCACTTATTTATAACAAGTTAGCCTCTACCCAGAGACTGCTGCGACATGACTGGGTGCAAGACATTTGTGACCTTTTACTGTCACCATCAGCCATCCACTCTTCCTGTCCTACTCTAGCTTCCCTTCTAGGATGCCACCTTGTGCACAGCTTTGGGAGCGAACTGAAGTCCATTGGAGCGATCCAACCTTTCCCCAAAGGGCAGGACCAAACCTAAGTGTGGCTCATTACTTTGTCTTCTCCAGGCAGCTCTCTGCCTACCCCTTGGATACTTGCATTTCCTACTCTGTTTTAAACCTGGCCTGCTTCCACACTGTTCCAACAGTGTGCCTCTCTGTTCAGCAGAGCCAAGTTTCTCTCACTCCATCAACAGCACCATCCAATACAACCACATTCCAATGGGAAAGTAAAAAGGGTGGGGGGTTAATCCTACTTCAAAAGATTTCTCTCTTTTGTGGCCAATACCTAGGGCCTGAAAGAAAGGTGAACTATTCAAATTTATCACTAAATGGGACATGGCCACCAAGCTGAAGGTATGCATCTCCATGGAAGGGAGTAGAATGCTTTTACATTTACAAGTTTATCAGAAGATGGAGGGGCCCTGAAGAAGTGGTATCAATATGTACATCAACTCAAAACCAAACTTTTTGTATATGGCTTTAGGGGAACTTGAAACTATGTCAGTCCCCAGAATGGGGAAAAGTGAATACTTGTCCTTTCTCCGTTTATTACCCATTGTCTGAACATTGCTCCTTGGCCCTGAGAAAGCCTCCACAAAGCATTTTACTAGTTATCTGATTGCCATCCTACTTAACATGTTCCGTGGTCTGCTGGCTGATGGTAGTTTAAGCAGGATCTAATTGGTAACATATTGTCAATTGAATTAAGTACCATATGATAGAGATTTAAACCATGGTAATTTTTCCATAAAGGAAAATCTGTCAACAGGCTAGAGCAGAGGAACAGCAATAAATCAAATTGTCATGTTTATTAGTGATTGTAGAAGTCTAGTTGCATTGTATTCATTATAACCCCCATCTTTAGCACAGATAAAAGTTATAAAAAGGAATATTTGTGCAAGATGCTTTTTAATAGATTGATATTTATACACAAACACCTGCTTCTATTTTAATCATGTTAAAAATGATGCCATTTCACTTTAGAAGGAACATGCATTTAGAGAAGGGGTAATGTTTTTAGTAAATTTTCAAAGCTTTGAGAATCAACTCACTGCTATTCAAAGAAAGATAAATAAAAACAAAAATGAGAGAACATCTTTAATTCTTAGATTTTCCAAAATTTATAAAATAGATAGGATGAGTGCACTAAAGGATATGTAGGACAGTTACCATTGCTGGATTATAATATTCAAAACCCAAACATAAATAAAATGATCATATTGAGAATGGTCTGACAAATTAGGGTACATCATAAGCAGAGCGTGTGAAGGAACCATTTGAAAGAACAAGTAATATCACACTTAATGACATCTCAATAATCTGAACCAACATCATGTATAGTTTTTCTTGTCTTTTAACCTGCCTTTACTTTTTGTACCTTTAAAAAATATAGTTGGTACATTGTTCTGTGAATCAGGAATAATCTAATATTATTCTACATATGTAGCCTCATCAGGCCTTCACAAAGACCTGTGTACTATGTAGGGAAGGTTACTGATCCCTCTCGACAGATAAGTAGAGAACAATGTGGAAAATAGATGTGATTCATTGACAGGTCCCATAGATGTCAACCTTCAAAGGTAGGAAGTCAGCCTATGGGTCCTTCCTCTGAACGGTGGTGTGGAATGAAGACGCTAGAAATGAAGCCTCAGCATCCAGCTCCGCACTATTCCATTAACCCTCACTATTACTTTGGACCTGTTTCTTAAATTCTCTTAGACTTGTCTTCTTCAGTGATGTTTCACTAACAATTTGTATTCTAGAGGTGATGCGGAGGGCCAGGGCATGGCATCTGAAGAGACTCAAATCATAACACTGCCATCTCCAAGCTCTACAACCTTTGGGCATGGCTTAACCTTTTATCTAAGATAGAAATAAGATCACAATGGTTTGGATTCAATAAAAATGAGAGAGTGGGGCTGGAGAGATGGCTTAGCAGTTAAGCGCTTGTCTGTGAAGCCTAAGGACCCCAGTTTGAGGCTCAATTCCCCAGGACCCACGTAAGCCAGATGCACAAGGGGGCACACACATCTGGAGTTCGTTAGCAGTGGCTGGAGGCCCTGGTGCGCCTATTTATTCTCTCTCTCTCTCCCTCTTTCTCTCTCTGTCGCTCTCAAATAAATAAATAAAATTTTAAAAAATGAGAGAATGTGTGCAAACCCCTGCATACAATGTTTCATATGTAGGAAGCATGAAACCCATGTTACATATAATTAGCTGGATTATATTACAGGTTCTCTTCTCTAGGATGCTGTTTAACAGACAGGTGGGATATATTGAGCACACATGATAGAGCTAGTGTTTGTTTCTCTGCTTGCTCTTCTCAAGGGGGGTGGGTCTTAGAATCTCGAGTTCCTTCCTCAGCCTCCTGCTCACTAGCCCTCTAGAGTGTCAGGACTATGGTGTCTTGCTCTGATCTTAAGTGTCTCCTCTCCTCCCAAGTCCATTTTGCACACCCCAACTCCCACTTTACACCTTTCCAGTCTCTTATTATTTCCTTCAAGTCTGCTAACTTAATGGCATAAAAAAAATAGTGGTGGTGGTGACAACTACAATGACAACAGCAGTGGCTAGTACTTGCTGAGCCCTATGCACATAGCAGGTACTCAATTCTAAGCATTCTGTGTGTGTTAACTCATTTTACACTGATGTAAGGGGTAAGGGCATCGTACAGTTTACAGACAGGACCTCTGGATGCACAGGCACAGTAGCTTGGCCAAGTCCATTTGGTTAGAGCTGGGATTTGAACCACAAAAACTAGCAATGTATGTTTGTTCCATTTTCAAAATGCACAACACAACTGAACATTAAGTGCAGATAATGCCCACAGCAAGGGAAGAGCAGTTGACAGCAGCAAACCCAAACCCCTGAGGATGCTGAATGTTTGTGTCCCTTTCACTGCACTCTCACTTCAGCAGCAAGATAGGAAACCCTGACAGCCCTATGAGAAGAACTGCAATTTTATGCAATTAGAAGTTTCCTAAATTTGCTGGGCATGGTGGCACACGCCTTTAATCCCAGCACTTCGGAGGCAGAGGTAGGAGGATTGCCACGAGTTTGAGGCCACCCTGAGACTACATAGTGAATTCCAGGTCAGCCTGGGCTAGAGTAAGACCCTACCTCAAAAAAAAAAAAAACAAAAAAAAAACTAAATTTGCACAGTTGCTTTTGATAAAAGCAGAGAAGGCAAATTTTAAAAATTGATTAGTTTGTACAACTAACAGAGAATGAATTGGCCATCACTTTGTTAGGTGGACATATGGCTTCTAGCTATTATTATTACAATGTTTAATTCTAGATTATCTGAACCATCCCTGTCTCCTTTGAACATTCCCCCCTTCTTTGAACAGAAAGGACTGTGATATATACATCTAAACATGATTACACTTTCATCTTTATAAGGAAAGAAATCACATAGAGAAAGAAATTCTTTGTTAGGGTTGGAGATGTAGCTCACTTGGTAGAGTACTTCTCTAGCATGTACAAAGCCCTGTGTTTATTTAAGTCCTAGCACCAAAACAAAACAAAAAAACCCAAACAGCAAACAAACAAAATGAATAGACTAGGCTGCTTGAGACCTTATCTCCTCTCTCTCCTTACCTGTTTCTCTTTCTCTCTTTCTCTACCTCCTCTCTCTCACCGACATAACCTTTGTCATACAATTAATTTTATTTGGTTTTAAACACATGGTCACTATGCTATTTGGTATCATTATGTGTGTTTTTCTATACACACACACACACACACACACACACACATGCATCTGAGTGTGTGTCTATATGTATGTGTATATACATGATATGGCTTGTATAAATACATGTGATACAAAGATTGCATTGTTAACTAATGCATTCTAAATCACTTCTTCAGGACTGATGGTGGCCTTAGGCTAAAACCACCCAGCCTCACCCTCCTCTGTGAAGTCACCACTGGAGCTGTGCTCAGATCCAGTCCTGGCCCTGCTATGAGTTGTCATTGAAGTATAGCTAATGGCCTGTGCATGGTTCAGAAACACATTCCTTAAGACAAATAGTCCATCTGGCATCACAAGTGTGTATGAGAGCATCTTCACATGTAGGTTGAATCTTTTTACATGCTGCATGTACACAACCCTGTGATCTGTTCTTGTTACATTCCAGCTCTACTCTCTCCATGTTCCAGCCATCCACCAGGGCTGGATTTTCTCTGAGGGGCAGGCTGGGAATGTTCTCTGCTGCTGAGCTATGAGAAGCGTAGGCCCTGCTATCTGCAAAGTCCATCCACAACATCCCATAGGGCTCAAATGCTTACCTCTCAACCCACGTGCTCCTTTTCGTTCTGTCCCAAATAAATTGTTCAGCTTTTCACTTCTGAGCCTGTGTGGAGCTGTCTTCTCAACAGAAAGCTTTCTGAATGGCACTTTCTGTGCAAACAGGAAGAGTGTGTGTGGTCACCACCCAAGTGTGCAGGTGTTGATAGAGGATGTGAAAGTGTGGAGGCGAGTGACTACAGCAGACACACAACCCGTCCACTCTCACCCGCTGCAGGCAGGGAGGCTGGGAGCAGAGCCTGGCCTTCACACTCAGGAGGAAGACCTCCTGACAAAAAGACACACACACACACACACACACACACACACACACCAAGGTGGTTATGGCGGCTAAGGGAGAATGTCTCTATCACCACTTCTGAACCCCATAGGGATGGTTTCAAAGCACCTGGAACATTCTGACATTGACAGTAAATTGTGACAAGGGAAGTTTGGCCCTTCCAGACTGGCTCTCTAGCTTCTCTCACCCAGTGAAATCTCTCTTCCTTTCTGTCTGCCTCCCTCTCTCCTTTCCCACAGCCCCTGATAATGCCATGTGCCAGGAGAGCCTCAGAGACCCCGACTCTCCAGAACTGTGAGCTGAGTGAGCCTCTCCACATACTGCTCAGTCTTGGTTACAGCGTCACAAAAGACTTCCTTGAGCAATTCCGAAGTTAAATGACACAGTGTATGTATGGAATGCAGTAAGTGTTCTAGAAGCAGTGGGGATTATCATGAGGGCAATGTATTTATTCACCTTACTATTGCAAACTCCTTGTAAAATACATACCTTTCAAGAGTTCCAAAACACAGAATGTTTCCTTTTTAAAAAAGTTTATTATTTAGAGTTCAATTATAACAGAATTCAGAAAATTAATTTTCTGCTAGCTTTTCATGTGTAGACCTTTGCAAACTTGTCAGAACAGGCCTCCTTTACTTCTTTCCTTACCTTCCACTGTCCACCTATATGACTGGACACATGAAGGCAGACATGGAATGTCAGTAGCAACAAGCCCCTGAGGCAGCACTCATCAGATTTATTCACTCAGATTCATTTCCAGCCTCTGGCACATTAATAAATGTACTTCCTCTACTACAACATCCGCCACGCTTACTTACAATTAATGACGTGCTTATGTGCCTTCTGCCTGAGACTAGAGACTGGTGCAGAAAAGACCTTGGCCCTATCCTTGCCTGTTTCTGCAGGGCCTACTATACTCATTGAATGAGTCAATGAATGAAATAATTACTAGACAACAGTTGTGGAAAATAAGTGCCTTGATTGTGTTGTATATTTACCACATGACCTCGAGTGAGTTAAAATATCCAAGAGCTTCAGTTTCTAAATCTATAAAATAGGATGCACAATATTCATCCTTCCCTAGGGACAGGGTTGTCACCAAAGCAGGTTGCAATCTCAAAATTCTTTATAAAAATGAGTGTATTTGTAGCTGGAAGCAAGATGTGATGATAGGAAATAATGGAAGAAAGCTGAGCCCATGCTCTGTAGGTAGACCAACCCCGTTTTCCAGAAAAAGAAAGTTAGCATCATCTCCATGCGAAGCAAGAGCTGTGTCATGGGTCCAGTCTCCATTTTACTTGACTTACGGTTTGTATAACCCAAAGGGTTGCCCTGTTAAAGGCTTGGGCACAGCCTATGGCTACTGGGAGGTGATAGAAGCTTTAGAATGTAGGGACTAGTGGAAGGAAGTTTGATCTTCAGAGGAGTGTCCTTTAAGAGAATGTTGGGATCTGGCCCTCTTCACTTCCTGCCTTTCCTTTTGCTTCCTGATCACTATGAGATGAGCAACTTTATTATACCACAGGCTTTTTGTTACATTCTGATTTGACACAATCCCCCAAATAATAAGCTAACTTACTAACCACTGAAACTGAGAGCCCAAAGTACACCTTTCTGGTTTTAAATGTGTCAATTCTTATACTTTGTTGCAGTAAAAAAAAAAAAAATCTGCTTAACACACAGTGGTAGTTAGAATGAAATGTCCTCTGGGGGACACATGGGCTATGGCACCATGTGGAGTTTTTTTTTTTTTGTTTGTTTGCTTTGTTTTTTCGAGGTAGGGTTTCACTCTAGCCCAGGCTGACCTGTAATTCACTATGTAGTCTCAGGGTGGCCTTAAACTCACGGCGATCCTCACCTCTGCCTCCCAGGTGCTGGGATTAAAGGCGTGCACCACACCTGTCATGGCTCCATGTGTTTTGAATGCTTGGTTCCAAGATGGTGACAACTTGGGAGGTGGAGCCTTGCTGAAGGAAGTTACCAGAGGTGGACTTTGAGGTTTATCAGCCCAGCACCAAGCCTGGTACTTAGACTGTTTCCACCCAGATATGTGACAGCTTCCTGCTTGTGCCATGCTTTCCCTGCCACAATAAAGCTTCCCTGGAAATCATGAACTGAAACAAACCCTTTCCATAAGCTGCTTCTGCTCAAGTGGTTTTCTTTTAATTTGCTACTGCAGGCACACACACACACACACACAGAGAGAGAGAGAGAGAGAGAGAGAGAGAGAGAGAGAGAATATGGGTGTGCCAGAACCCCTAGCCCACTGCAAAGGAACTCCGGATGCATGCACCACTTTCTGCATCTGGTACTGGGAATCAAACTCAAGTCATTAGGCATTGCGGGCAAGTGCCTTAACCACTGAGCAATCTCTCCAGCCTGTCAAGTGTTTTTTTTTTTTTTTTTTTTTTTTTGTTTCTTTGTTTTTTCAAGGCAGGGTCTCATTCTACTTCAGGCTGACCTGAAACTCACTCTGTAGTCCCAGATTGGCCTCGAACTCAGGGTGATCCTCCTACCTCTGCCATTTGAGTGTGCACCACATCCAACTCTAGTCAGGTGTTTTATCCCAGCAACAAGAAGATAACTGTAGCACACACGATGCAAAGTTCTTAGGCTCCCTGGGAAGGAGAAGTGCATATTGTAGCAATATTATGCCAGTGATGGGGAATGAGACCACAGCAAACACAGTCTGACTTATCTGATGGGGCTCTGGAAACAAGTCCAAGTTGGGTGCACTTTCTGGGAAAGAAGATAACAAGGATAGGGCCCTGCAAGTTGCTTCATAAGGCTAGGAGGAACGCAGACATGCATGGGAATCCCCGTTGCCCAAAGGTTAGCGCAGTGGCAGTGGGTGAGGTAGGAATGGTTAGTGCGCACAGGGGTCGTTTCTCATCTTTCCCAACCAGACTGGGTGCTGATGGCTGTATCAGTTACTTTCTTATCGCTGGGACAGAATTCCTGACTAGACTGGAAGCAACATATGGAAGGAAAAGGTTTTAATTTGGTTTATAGTTTCAAGGGGAAGTCTCATCATGTCAGGGAAGGCATGGCAGACTGGATCATCACATCTCACCAGAGGCAGGAAGCAAAAACAGCAAACAGCACGTGAAGCCAGGCTATTCTGCCTCAAGCCCCACCCCCAGTGGTCTACTTCCTCCAGCAAGGCTCCACCTCCTACAAGCTCTACAACCTTCCAGAACAGCACCACCAGCTGGGGATTAAGCATTCAAATGCATGTGCAGCATTTTACATTCAAACCATCACAGATGCTTACACTGTCCAGATACCAGGCTGGTATGCAGGATAGGTGCGGGGGTGGGGGGAGTGGGGGGGCATTGAGTAGTTATCAAGGGCCTGTGCAGGCCATGATGCCCACATGGTAGCAAATTCCATCTCACTGTCATCAGGGAGGCTGATGTTCAGCAGGGCCAAGAAATTCCGCTGACAGGATAAGGGATCTAATCTAATCCATGCCTGTTATGGGTATGTCTATACCTGTTGTTTGTCCTATATGATTATAACAATAGCTGACATTTATTGAAGCTCACCATGTATCTGGAAGTACTTTATAAGGATGAATTTATTGAATTCTCATAACAACCCTGAGAGAGACAGTGTTCTTATCATTTTCCTAGTAAGGAAAATGAGGCCCAGAAGTTGAAGAAATTGCTCAAGGTCAAACAGATAGTTAATTATAGATCTAGAGTTCAAGTATAGATATTACATTTCCAGACCATATAGGCTTGATCTCTTTCTCTCTCATATATACACATATACTTATATAAAGACAGGTATATACATTGTGTTTATATTTGTATATAAATCTATATACATGATGTTTACATATATTTCTGGCATGATGACCCACGTGAAATTTTCATTAGATTTCTCTGCCTTACCATAAACAACTCAAAACATACACACACATATATAAAGTAATTTCTCCTCACGTTTTAGTAGTGTATAAATCAATCCCAGGAAAGGAACAAGAGAAGGTTAAATGAGTTAGTTGAATAGCTTTTCGTTTATAGCCAGAAAACTCCTAGATGTAAAAAATAAATGTTCTTTTTTTAAGGAAATTAACACAAGGAAAGAAAGGACAAGTCTTTAGTGTAAAAAAGATTCTGTGTGAGTGAGTGACGCATTAGGAGAAGGAGGTACAGCAAGCCCATCACATCATCTGTAAGAAAAATTGTGACCTGAGCCACTCTGTAATTCATGCTTGGAACATGAAGTAGGGAACACAACAGTGATATAATAAGAAACAAATAGGGCAGACAGGGATGGAGCATAATTACAGAGACACTCAATCTGCCGGTAGCATTTACCAAAGAGTAAGTTACATACAAGAGTATTTGCATACAAATGAGATAGTGAAAGCAAGGAAACAGGACAGTGATAAGAGCTCATACTCATACATGTTATTAAAGCATGTCAGTAGGCAAAACCCCCGCGAAATTAAATGACTACTGTGTAGGTTTAGCTACCCAATGCTACCAAAACAAATTTTAGATAGTGTAGTTTTTCTTTAAATTTATTTATTTTATTTATTTGAAAGAGAGAGAGAGGCAGGTAAAGAGGGAGCAAGTGGATGTTCCAGGGCCTTCAGCCATTGCAAACGAACTCCAGATGCATGCACTACCTTGTGAATCTGGCATACGTGTGGCCTGAGGTCCTCTGGCCTTGCAGGCAAGTGCCTTAACCACTAAGCCATCTCTCCAGCCCGTGTATTGGTTTTTAAATCAGAATGGGGCTTTCAATTCAGCATGAGTACTGATGTTTTATGTGTGTCTGTCTTATTACTTTTATTTTTGGCCTTATATATTTGAAGTATAACTTTTGGAATTATCATGTTTAAATAAGTGCTAAATTTTCATTAACATTACTTAAAATTTTATTGTGATAGGCTGGTTACAATTCCCATAAAAAAGACTTTTATTGGCATGTGTACAGTGTGTATGCCTGTATGTTCATGAGTGTATTAATTCATGTGCATGTGTGTGTGGAGGCCAGTGGCTGATACAGGGTGTCTTTTCAATTGCTGTCCTATTTTATTTATTTATTTATTTATTTGAGACAGAATCTCTCACTGAACTTGAAACTTGCAGATTCAGCTAGCCTGGCTGGCCAGCAATCCCAGGGATGCTGTCTCTGCTTCTCCAGTGCTAGCATTTCAGGTGTGTGCCAGCACACCCAGCTTTTACATAAGTGCTGGGGATCTGAGCCTAGGTCTTCATGCTTGCATGACAAGCACTTAACCAACTAAGCCATCTCCTCCACCCCCAAGGCAAGGCTTTTGGAGAATTTCTTTGAATGCTTCAGGCTAACTATTGATGCAAACTTTATCCACACAAAAAGGTTAAAAAAATATTTAACCATTCAAAATTTTGCAACAGCTAGAATTACGTGTAATGACTAGTAATGTTGAGTTTTCTCGAAAAATGTATTGTAATAAATTGTACAGATTGAGCACCATTCAGTAGTTTAAAATAGTGACCAGGTTTCCATTTTGGCATTGGTAGACTTGTGAGCATGGAAGGAAGATCACAGCAGCCATAAAGAAACAGAGGCTTCCAAAATACAGAAGACAGAGTTTTAGGACTGAGGCCTGGACATCTTCTTGCTCATCCTTCCTAACTCCCAGCCACATTCTTCTTGTAGAGCTTGTTCTTTGGACATCCCTATGTGACCCCAGGAGCTCCACAATGGGCAGCTGTGAGTCACTCTTCAGTGACTGTCAAATCAGATGCCCAGGTGGTTGGCACTTTCTTCCCTATGATCAGGGCCCTGCAGTACAGTGGGGCAAGCCAGATGTAGCTTCTTATTTTCTCTCTCTGGTATCAGTTACTCTGGCCCATGTGGTCAGAGTCTAGCTACTCAGCTCAAGATTGTTGCTGAGGAGTCCCAGAGAAAACTGCTTCTGGCTACCAGTGTACAGCCTGAGTAGTTTGGATGATTCTGGTCCAAGAGTTCTTATTATATGGGAAACTTTTCTAAAGGACAGAGAAGTTGGTTATTATTTTCAAACTCGATATGCTATTGGCTGATGTGTATGCTACTTTATTCCTACCTTTGAGCTTGTTAATACTCCTTGCCTTAAAATTTTTACTTTATGTATTTTGATGCCATGTTTGGGGGCATGTAAGTTCAAATATTTCAGCTGAAGAGATGGATCGGTGGTTAAGGAACCCTGCTTGCAAAGCCTAATGGCCTGGGTCCAGTTCCTTAGTACTCACTTAAAGCCAGATGCACAAAATGTTGCTTGCTTCTGGAGTTCATTTGCACCAGCAAGAGGCCCGGGCATGTCTATTCTCATTCTATCTTTCTTTGCAAATAAATAAATAAAATTTAAATATTCTTGGTGACTTTAATTTTGTTATTAGCTAATTTATAAAACAATTCTATTAAACATTATAATTATTATGTACTTTATACTGAATTTGACCTTGTAGTAGAGAAATACCCGCCTTTGCCTCCTTTATATTGAACCTTTTCCTAAGAGTCTTACTTCTTTAAAAAAAAATTCTTTGCCTTTGATCTATATATTAGGATCCTAGCATTTTAGTTTGAGTTTATGCTGCTTTTGATATTTTTCCTTTAAAAAGTATTTTTTCTCTACTTTTATTGTCTTTACTAAATTTATTCACATTTTCTTCTATTATTTTTAAGCCTCTCTTTGTTGTTGCTTCTTACTTCTCTTGTTTTGACATCTCTATATGAATTAAGTACTGCTTTCTTTGAAAAATAGATAATCTGTTTTAGTTCCACTAGTCTTTTATTCTTTAAATCTAATCACTTTAAAACCATCATTTAAGAATATCAGCAATATTTACTGTTTAAAATTTAGTAAAACAAATACTGTGTTTAACAAGGTCACATATTAGGTAGAACTCTGAACACACTAAAATAATTCTAGTCTTCTAATAAGACCTGACAATCACTGAGTGTTTACCTCACTCAGAAACATGAACTAAGTGCTTCAAAGGCATGCCTTAGTGATGAGGCCACCAAACCAAAGAAGGCAGTGAGGGGACCTGGAACCCGAACTCTAGGCTGTGTGATTCTAGAAGCCAATTCCCATCTCAAAAGTAAAATCAGAAATCATATGACCTAAAGGTAAAGTGGTCCTTAAATTTCTTAAAGAAGTGAGGACCAAATTATGATGAGCAACCGAGGAATACCAGGTTTGACTTGTGAGTTTATTTTTTAAAAATAGAGTAAAATGGCTGGGCGTGGTGGCGCACACCTATAATCCCAGCACTCAGGAGGCAGAGGTAGGAGGATCGCCGTGAGTTTGAGGCCACCTTGAGACTACATAGTGAATCCAGATCAGCCTGGACTAGAGTGAGACCCTACCTCAAAAAAAAAAAAAGAGTAAAATGATAAAAGGAAGTTTATCTAGTTATTAATTTATGTGATTGAAAAGGAATAAACTTTGGGATGTAATATTTCTAAAAAAAAAAAAAAAAGAGTAGAGGAATTTGTTAGGCCATTCCTTACACAGTTTTTATGTTGTAAATCTAAAGAAAGAGCCTCTTAAAACAAAAAAGGGAATGTTTTAGTTTCTTTTATTTAAAAAAGGATGCAAAGATTCACAAATTTGATGCCTCTCTTAATCTTTTAACTTTTTAACATTAAGGCACTTTTTTGGAGTTTATTTTGTATTTCTCTTCCATTTTGATTAGCAGATGTTAATTATACATAATGAGCTTCACTAAAATATTTTCATACATGAATATAATATATTTTTATCATATTCACTACCATTATCCATTTTTGTGCCCCTTTCACTCCTACTGCTCCTTTCACTCTTCCCAACTAGCTCTCTTTTACTTTCATGTCTTTTCTTTCTTCCCTTTTGATGTCAGTGAGTTCATTATGTTGCCCTCAGGGTCCAAGGCAAGGGATTATTTATAAGAGCATAGACTTCTTACCAGTGACTATGCCATTGAGGAAAATGTCTCCCCCTTCCCCAGTGACCATTAACTACCCATAGATACTCAGGGGAGGATGGGGCCTGATCAGCCCCTCCCTGCTAGCTGCCATTATCTGACTGTGCACCCTCAAGGAAGGCCAGGGCTTCATGCTCATCACTATGACAGGATGTTGATAGACCCAATCTTGCCCAGGTCTTATGCAGGTAATCTGCATGATCAAGAGTCCAAAATTGTCACCTCCAGAGATGTAATTCCACCTCACTCCACTCCTCTCTGTGGCTCTAATGTTCTTTCCACCCCCTCTTCTGCCATGTTCCCTGAACCTTGGAAGGGGTTATATAGATGTCCCAATTATATAAATGTCCACATTCAACTGTCACTTACTTCAGCACTTTGACCAGTTATGAGTGTCTGCAGTTACTGCTACCTACTACAAAAAGGAACTCCTTTGACCAAAGCTGACAGCAGCACTAATCTATGGTTATCAACATAATTATTTAGAGGACAATTTGATGAACAGATCATGTCCATTTAGCAAAACAACAGCAGTCTAGTTTCCCTCCTAAGGTATATGTCCTCCCCAGTCACAGGCTTTTAAAAAATATTTTATTTTTATTTATTTGAGAGAGAAAGAGGCAGAGAGAGAGAAAGAGACAGAGAATGAGTGGGCCAGGCTCTCTAGTCGCTACAAACTCCAGACACATGAGCGACCTTGTGCATCTGGCTTACATTGATTCTGGGGAATCAAACCTTGGTCTATTGGCTTTTCAGAGAAACACATAAGCCATCTCTCCAGCCCTAGTCATGGACTTTTGATTAGGTTTACAGAATCATATGTTGCTTCCTGTCTATGAGTCAGGCCTCAATGCCAATCAGAAAGCAGTTAGTTACTCTTGTTACTGACTTGCCATTATTGCATCAGTGAACACTTCTTGCCTGGCAGGTATAAAGTATAGCTCACTGGGACCACAACTGAATAAAAATTTTCTTCACATTCAATTTTTTTCTTTTCATATTTCCTCCCTCATGATATCTTCTATTGTCCCCCTCATCTCCTTTACACTGAACCCTTCCTTCTTTCCAACTAGCCCCTCTTCTAACTTTGATGTCTTTTCCCTCTCCTCCACCATCCATGACAGAGTGTTGATGGTTCCAATACTGTGCCTGTTTTGTGCAGGTAATGACCATTAGTGAGAGGTCATGAAGGCAACAGCCACTTTATGTTCAGAAGACTTAAACTCTTGATGCCAGTTCTCCCTGAGCAGACTGTCTGCATAGTATCCTTCAGCACTGCCCTGTAAGGGCTAGCCATACGCAGTCTAGCTTAGTTTTCCTAAGTCTTGTGACCAGAGCATGTGGTGTCTTCAGCAATAAGATATTACTACCTAGTTCTGGCGGGCAACTAAGAGCAGTGGCCTGTATTGTCCTGGGAACCTCAGAGGCTACCCTGACTGGTAAGGAGGTAGCCCACTCCTGATAGTGGGATTTTCATTTAATAAACTATGGCTCCTGGGAAGAGCTTTATCAACCCAGGTATGCTTTAAAAATCTTTTCTTTTTTCAATTTTATTTTTTAATTAGCTTTCACTTCATCCAATTTCTTTATGGCCTTTCCATACATCATTAGTTTTGATTGATTGTCCTTCTCCCAACCTCTTTCTCTTCCCCATTTTCCTGCTCCCTCCCTGCGTAGATCTTCCTCCAGTATTCTCCCTTCTACTTTCGTCTTACATGTGATCTACTGGAGAAATTCTGCCAAACAACTTTAGACAATAGTTTCTCATTTGATTTTAACAATTCTCCAACATCACTTTTATTGGCTTCATGAAATCCCACCATCTTTGGCAAAACAATCAACTCACCACTGACTTGCATTACATTGTCTTTTATGTTTGTCACAAGTGGGGGCCAACTGGACCAGTCTCAGTCTTCTGCAGGAAACAGATGGCAAGCCCCAGCTGCATAATTTAGCAAAGAAACCCTAAATAATGCTGGTAGGTTGGGTTAGGGGAACCAGGGAGGTTGCTAAAGGATATCTGGGTTAGCAACAGCAGGAAGCTGTTACCAGCCACCTTCCATTTCCCAACCCTGACCTCTGACCCACAGAGCTGGGGTGAGGTTCCCCAAAGGAGCTGTGACTGAGGTTAGAATTGCAGTCCATACTCAGTTGCTCAGCCCAGCAGGGGGTGGGGGAGTAATTACCCTAATCTCACTCCTGTCTTCTAATCTGCTGGTAATTTTCGTTGGCTCAATCCAAATGGAATCCAGAATGCAAGGAAATCCTTGATTTGTAATTGGAAGTTCCCAGGACACAGGGAGACACTGGATCTAGAGGGACAAGCATAAGTATCCCAAAACATGTTGATTTGTTATTCCATAGACTCTGATGTTAAACTGAGAGTAGTGGTTCCATAGCAACAAACTCTGTAGGTACTGAATTCATTATGGATCTTCTAATTTTATAACTTGACTTTTCTAAATTTTTTTTCCTAAGTGTGGTTATTTGGATAATAATTACTAGGTTAATGTGATCTACAATTTCCCTACTAGAGAAATGCAGAAGAAAGCTTCCCTTCTATTAAGAAGATAGAAGAGGGGCTGGAGGGATGGCTTAGTGGTTAAGGTGTTTGCCTACAAAGCCAAATGACCCAGGTTTGATTCCCCAGGAGCCACGTTAGCCAGATGCACAAGGTGGCACATGCATCTGGAGTTTGTTTGCAGTGGCTAGAGGCCCTGGCATGCCCATTCTCTCATTCTCCCTCTTTCTCTCTGTCAAATACATAAATAAATAAATTAATTAATTAAAAGCAGAGCTTTGGCTGTGCATGGTGGGTGAAAAAAAAAAAAGAAGACAGAAAAGGGCTGGAGGGATGACTTAGCAGTTTAGCTCTTTGCCTGCAAAGCCAAAGGACCCAGTTTCGATTCCCCAGGACTCACATTAGCCAGATGCACAAGGGGACACACACGTCTGGAGTTTGTTTGCAGTGGCTGGAAGCTCTGGCGCATCCATTCTCTCTCTCTCCCTCTTTCTCTGTCAAATACATAAATAAATATATTAAAAAAAAAAGAAGACAGAAGAAATAGAATGAAGAGTAACTGCATTTTTGTGTATGGAAATTTGTGTGTGCGGAAAAATGTCACTTAGTTACATGAGCAAGTTTACTGAATTGGCTAGTTATCACAGATATTTCCATCACTAGAAAATATCTTTTTTTAAATAAAGTAGCAAGTTGTGTGGATATATCATATGTTAGTACCATCATTTCCCTCATCCCTGCCCCCATTCCACTGAGGGCCTTCCTTAGTGGGATTGCTGGTATTTCCTCTAGAGTTGCAGGTTATGAGATGTGAGAGCATGAGTCAGTCATTGTAAGGTGGCGGCTGGAGGGGGGGAGTGCCTCTGGACATTCACTTCCACCCTGTGGCTCTTACAATCTTTCTGCCCCTCTTCTGCAAAATTTCCTGAGTTGTAGTGGTGTGTTTTAAATCTACTTCAGTGTTGTGCTTTCAGCAGGTTCTAGAATTCTGCTTTGGTGTGTTTTGAGTATCCTCTGTATCTGTCTCCATGACCCTGGTGCTGATTAACAGGCTCCCTGTTGAAGCAGCACTCTTGCTTGTCTCACCAATTTCTCTGTGGTTTCACCTAGGCCCTGGCTGATGTGTGAGGGATGATTTATCTCCTCATTGGGTGGAGGTTGTCTCTCTTTTGGCTAACGTTTCTTGTTGTAGTCCATGATTTTGGTCTCCTTAGGATTCTGATTCTGCTTCCAGTTCCAGCTAAGGGTTCCTTTCCACTGAGTGTATCTCTTAGTCAATCAGAGAGCCATTGGCTATTCACCTAGGCTGGGTACAGGTATGTCCATCTTGTCAGGCTGGTTGCCCTTGTACAGCAGTGTCCCCTGTTAGCACACAAGGTTGTTGGCTATTTTCTCTCAGCAGCTTGTATAGCATGTTCCAGAACTATGTGAGCAGACCATCTGGGAACTGGCTTCTTTCCAGATTCCATCCAGAGCACTCTCATGTTCTGTGTTGGCAGCCTGTGATGTCTTACCTTTTACTTCAAGTGGGTAATAAAGTGCTTTTACAAAAACCTCTTTTGTTTTGGGGATCTTATAGGTCTCTCTGATCAACAGCTCAATGTGGATTGTTACCCATTTCTGGTACTGGGAGTTGCATCCAGAGCCAAATATTTTAGGGTTATGCTTTATTCTACCCTCTCCAGGTCCCTTCTTAACTGACAATCCCTGCATACTCCTGTTGAGGGTTGTATCATTTAGTCTGCTATCCAGAAGAAAGGTTTCTATAATAAAATCATTTTTGATTTGGTTTTGTATTTCCCACCCTCCATCCCCCTTCCCTGACAAACTTTGATTCCTATTATATGAACCTCAAGTTGCCTGTCAGCTATGCCTGGAACTCAAGGTGTTCCAGGTTAGGAACCACAGATGAGGAAGAACATGTGGCATGTGTCTTTCTGTGCTTGTGTTATTTCACTTAGTATGATCTGTTTCAAGTCTGTCCTTTGTCCTACAAATTTAATTGTATCATGTTTCCTTACTACTGAGTAGAATTCCATTGTGTATATGCATCACATCTTCATTATCCAATCCTCAAGCAATAGGCATCTGGGTTGATTCCAGTATTTAGCTATTGTGAATTGAGCAGCTATAAACATGGCTGAGCAAATATCTCTGCAGTGAAAAGTGGAGCCTCTAGGGTAGATGCCAGATAGAGGAAGAGTTGGCTCAGTGGGTAGCTCTATTTTCATCTTTGTAGGAGTCTCCATATTGATTTCCATAGTGGTTATACAAGTTTGCACGCCCACCAATTAGGATTAGGATTCCTTTTTCTCCACATCCTCACCAACAAGAAAATATCTTTTTGGTATTGTGAATTTGATATCATAGTTACAACTCTCTACTTCACCAGTTTTGTAATATCACTCATAAGTTTAATGAGCAAAATGGAAGTTTCAGAAAGAGATTAAGTTTGAAATAATTCTGTCTTGTTCATACTTTTAGTAGCTTAAAGGAAAAAAAAGTTAACTTTTTGAAGTCTGCCAGAAGATCCAGGAGATCAGAAATCAATGTCATCTAAGACAGTGATTAGAACCTATTTTGTTCTGTTCATTCAAGATATTTCCATATATTTCAAACACTCTGCTGAGTAATATAGGACAAATGCAGGCAATGATGAAAAAGTGAGTATACACACATCACACATTCAAAGGAAAACACTGGTCTGTGGCTCTTGAGTCATTCACTGGTTTTCATAGCACAGCTTTTTTTTAAATAAAAGATTTCATAAACTTGTTTAATACATATTGGGCAAATATAACAATCTCCAATACATTAATTGTAGCTAAAGAAAAAAGCAAAGACACTTCACCAAAGAAAAAAACTAAAAAGGGCAAAGGTAAGTAAAAGTAAGAATTATTCAGGAATACTAGCATTTAGCATTCCAAATAAGCTAAACTTTATAAAATGCATAGAACAATATTAGCTATTATGACTGCAAATTAAATGCAACCGTAGTAAGCAACACACATCTATTACTTTTACTAATCTGGTATTTTGTAAGACTCCTAATAATTCATGGAGTAGATATTAAAATTTTCAAGTGGGTAAAAGGAAAGCAGCCAGTTTCTATCTTCTAGCAAGGAGAATGATCTTTACATTGTGAAAGGTTGAGGAAATAAAAGGGTTTTAAGGGAATACAATGAACAACTTTATGCCAACAAATTAAGTCACCTAGATTAAATGGACAAGTTCCTTCAAAGGTTCCTTCACAAACTACCAAAAATAACTCTAAAGGAAATGGAGAATCTGAATTGGCCAGTAATAAGTAAAGAGATTGGTTCAGTAACTGATAATCCATTACAAAGCAAAGCTCAAGGTCTGACTTATCAGCATTCTTCCAACTGGGAAACTTGACAGTAAAACTCCTTTTCATTTAACACCCCTTCAACAACAGTGGTGGGCACCCCACAAGACTGAGAATGCACATGCATCCTTAGTTGAAACTTTGCACATTATTAACTTGTCCTGTCTGGGTTCCCACTGTTTCCTCTAGTTGTAGCTTGGCAGCCAAGACCTGCATCTCTCCTTGGCCCAAACCATAAATCTTTATTTGGGTTTCCACAGATACAGACTCCAAACAAGGATTCTAAGGCAAATACTTTCTCTGGGAAGTAAAGGAAACTGGAGCAAATAGGGAACACTGAGAAGAGCAGCCACAGGGGGTTTGATCAAGTCATTGTAGCCAACTGGAGCTTAACTCGCTAGGAACCAGTGCACAGCACATAACTCAGGGTTGGCAGCTAGAATTTTACATACCTACCCCCTTTTGGTTGAAGAGTGCTTGCCTTAAGTGTAATTCTCTTCTTACTTCCAGTCTGCTACAGATGCAGGCAAAGTGGGGATTGAAGGTCAAAGAAAATGCTCAGGCAGTCCAGACATGGGAAGTCAGACTCTCGGGTGTGGTGGGACTTGTGCACCAACCATCAGCATCTGCCCACCACAGCTCTCTCTTTTTGAAACAACACTCTGTCTCTTCATCACCAACAGCTCAGGAGAATTTTTTCTTGTCTTGGATACAATACAAAAATCAGAACCCATAAAAAGGAATTATTGATGGATGGCTCATCAGCAACACTGAGAAGTTTTACTTCTAACCATATACTTTCAAAAGAATGAAAACTAACCACAGAGTGGGGGAAATTATTTGGAAGTTCCATATTAAAGACCTAGGGCCATAATATATAATTTATGAAGGGTTTTTAAGACTTAGTAAAAATAAGCAATCCAGTATAAAATGAGCAAAAGGCTTGAACTAAACCGTCACCAAAAGTAATATGCAGGAACCAAATAAACATATGAAAGATGTAAAATATATTAATTTAGGAAGTGCAAATTAAAGCCACAGTGAAATATCCCCACACATAGATTAGTGTGTCTAAAATTAAAATGCCTCACCATAGTAAGTGTTGCAGAGGATGTGGGGCAACTGCAATTCACATGCACTGCTGGTGGGAATGTAAAATGGCACGAACTATTTTGAAACCAGTTTGGCAAGTTCTCTAAAAGCTAAGCATATACATACCATATGGCCTAGCCATTCTACTACTAGATAAACAAGAAGAGAAATGAGAGCATATGTCCACAACATTGTTCGTAGCAGTTTTAGAGCCTCAAATTGGAAACAACCTCCAGTCACTGATTAAATGAATACTAACCTATACCCCAGCTTATAAAGTGAATTATTAGTACATGTCACAGCATGGATGACTCTGAATTATGCTGAGTGAGAAAAGACAGACAAAATAGAAAACAGACGTATGACTTCACATCTACTAAATTTGGGGGAAAATGCAAATAATTGAAAGTGGCATGAAGCTGAGGAGTGGGGAATGAGGAGGTCAGAAAAAGGTAGAGCAGATGAGACAGAGAAATCTTGGGAGTTATGGGTATTTTTCATAATGTTGATGGTGATTGAGGACAGAGTCACAGGTACAACATGTGATCAAAATTATTGAATATATAGATTCTTGTGTAACAACTTACCTCAATAGACCTGTTTAAAATCTAAGTGCTAAAATTTTCCTACGAAAGAGTCTTCAGGCCTAGATGTAGTCACTGGTGAATAATCATAAGCAAGAAGGAACAATACTGATCACACAGAGTGAGAGAGGGAGAGAGAGAAAGAGAACAGACAGCAAACAAATTAGTTCCACCTTTATCTGTGAGGCCAGTATACCCTCAACAGCAAAACCAGAAAAAATTTACTAAACAAATGGCCAGCCAAACTCCCCTGTAATGTAAAATTGGCAAATTCCATCTTATAATTTATACCACGTGTAAGATAATACAAAGAACTTGGGTTTATACAGTAATGTAATGTTTGTTAGCTTAACATTTGAAAAATCATTCAATATAATTCATCATATTATCAGAATAACTGTGAAAAAAACATTATATTAATAAATTTATAAAAAGTGGGACTTCCAGTCAAGATAGTGACTGTCTAACCACGCTGCAGCTCCCTAGACAATAGCAAGCAAGATTTGTGGGGTTACAGGGTCAGCAGATCCTAGCAGACCTCCAGTGGGAGGGCATGGAGGAGCACAGTAGAGAATCCACTGATTTGCATGCTCTTGAGTAGGCCAATAGACCCCCAGACTCCTCAAGCAGCTGTCCCAGCCACCATGCCACAGATCATGCTTGCTCTTGTACTACCTGCAGCCTCCACAGATCCCAGCTAGGCACCTCTCACCTTTCCCCCTGCCAGCTAGGTCCCATTCCTCCCTCCTGTGGCTTTCCTCCCTTCCTCCTCCCTTTCCTGTCACCAGTACTGCACCATCGTATCTCCCCCCCACTCCACCACACCACCAGGACTGTGCCATCCTATCCTCTGCCCCACCATGCCACTGGGTCCACACCACCAGGTCTGTGCCACAGAGTCCATGCCATTCAATCCTCCTGCCCCTCAGAACCACTGAGTCCACCATGTCCGGGCCCATGCCACCAGGTCTGTGCCATCCCATCCCCCCACCCTGCTGCACCACTGGGTCCAGGCCACTGAGCCCATGTCAGTGGGTCCACAACATTCCATCCCCCACCCCACTGCACCATCGGGTCCATGTCGACCCATTCCCCCCACCCTGCCTCCTGCCAACAGGTCTGCACTGACCCATCCCCCTACCCCACTGCACCATCAGCTCCATGCTGTTGAATCTCCCCTTCCTACCACACCACCAGGTCCACGCTGTCCCATCAACCTACCCCATCACCTGCCAAAAGGTCTGTGCCATCCCATCCCCCTGCCACACCACCCACCAATGGGTCAGTGCTGTCCTATGGCCCCCTGCCCACTACATGTCTCCAAGAACATACAGTCTCCAGGCTTCTCTCCCCCCCCCCACCAGGTCTCCCTGTCCCTACCAGGGCTGTGTCAGTTCCTCTCTCCTGAGCGGACAGGCCTCAGTGCCACCAAAAACCTAATCTAGTCAAACATAAAACAGAACAATCACTGTAGACACTTCAAAGATAAACCACAGCTTCCTCCTAAATTAAATAAGATTCCCACACTGTGATGGGCAGACCATACCACAAATGAAACAATACAAAACATCAAGTGGAAGGAACCACAACAAGTTTGCCTAGTTCTACAGTGGAACTCCCTAATCAAAATGTAGAAGAGACAACATGATCACAACTCCAAAATGAAGACACACAAGGTATGTGACCATGATCAAGCAATTGGCAAAACTTGAAGAAAATCAACAACAGACCAATGTGAATACTGTCCTTTCTAGGTTGGACCTAATAGAAAAAAAAAAAAAAAAACCAGGGATACTTCCAAAGAGAGTTAAGTGATCTGAAGGAGAGCCAATAAAAAGAGTACCTCTAGAGCCGGGCGTGGTGGCGCATGCCTTTAATCCCAGCACTCGGGAGGCAGAGGTAGGAGGATCGCCGTGAGTTCGAGGCCACTCTGAGACTCCATAGTGAATTCCAGGTCAGCCTGGGCTAGAGTGAAACCCTACCTCGAAAAACCAAAAAAAAAAAAAAGAGTACCTCAATAACAAGCTGGCTAAGCTCAATGAAGACATAAATAAATACAAGGATGAATTCCAAGAAGCATTAAGAAAATCAGAAAATGACCTAAAAAAGGAACTTGACAGAGGTATAGATACTGTACAGAAAAAGGCAATAGAAAATACAAACCAAATTGAACAAGTCCAAACCTCTCTAGAAGCCCTCAAGAACAGAGTCAGTCATGTAGAGGACAGAACCTCAGAACTGGAAGACAAGACAGAAGAAACAGTTTGTGAGTCCAGAAACTTAAATAAGTTCAAAATTTTTTGTGAACAGAACATGAGGGCACTGTGGGATACTCTAAAAAGTCCCAAAATTTGGATCATGGCTATACCAGAGGGGAAGAAATTCAGACCAAAGGCACAGGGAACTTATTCAACAAAATTATCAAAGAAAATGTTCCCACCCTCTCAAAAGAGCTTTCCATCACGATACAAGAAGCTGATGGAACTCTAAACAGATTGGACCAAAGGAGAAGCTCTCCAAGACATATTGTCATTAAAAGTCTAAACAATGAAAACAAAGAAAAAAACAAAGCAGCAAGAGAGAAACAACACATTACATATAAAGGTAACTCATCAGAATTGCTTTAGACTTCTCAGTGGAAACCCTGAAAGCCAGAAGGGCCTGGAATGGAATACTGCAAAGTCAAAGAACCTATGGCTTCCAACCCAAACTACTATACCTAGCAAAAGTATCCCTCATAATTGATGCTGAAAGAAAAACTTTTCCTGATAAAAGTCATCTCTACAACTATATGAACACAAACCTAAACCTACAGAGAGTACATCATAGAATTCTCCACACAAAAGAGTCAAACACCCAATCTCAAGAGCATACAAGAAGCAGACCACAATAACCAAACCTAGAGAAGGCTTAAAAAACTACAAAGTCCAAGAAAACACCAAACACCATAAAGCACCACAATATATCAGGGATTAATTCAAACCTCACAATTATTACCCTAAACATTAATCACCTTAATTCAGCCATCAAGAGACACAAGTTTACAGAGTGGATCAGAAAAATGTATCCCTCAATCTACTGTCTTCAAAAAGCCCACCTCACCACTAATGACAGATACCTCCTCAGGGTGAAAGGGTAGAAAATGATATTCCAAGTGAATGGAAATAAGAAACAAGCAGGCATTGCTATATTAATATTGGATAAAATAGACTTCAAACCAAAAGTAATAAAAACACAAAGGCTGCTTCTTACTCATCAAGGGAATTATCCATCAGGAGGATATCACAATCATCAATATTTATGCATCAAATACAGGTGCACCAAAATTCATTAAAAAAAACCTGCTTGACAACAAAACAGAAATAAACACCAACACCATCATACTTAGGGACTTCAATACACTACTATCATCAATACATAGATCATCCAAACAGAAAATCAACAGTGAAATAAGAGAGCTCAACAACACCATAGACCAACTAAACCTAACAGACATCTATAGAACATTCTACCGAAATCTACAGAATACACATTCTTCTCAGCAGCCCATGGAACCTTCTCCAAAATAGATCATATACTGGGCCATAAAGCCTGCCTCCATATATTTAGGAAAATCAACATAATTTCCTGCATGCTATCAGACCACAATGCTGTAAAGCCAGAAATCAACAAGAGATGCACCTGGAACTCCATCTACTCTTGGAGATTGAACAACACACTTTTAAACAATATATGGGTAGTGGATAAAATAAAAAATGAAACTGTAAACTTTCTAGACTTGAATGAAAATGAAAACACATTGTATAAAAACTTATGAGACACAATGAAGGTAGTCCTTAGGGAAAAATACATAGCACTAAATGCCTTCATGACAAAAACAGAGAGATCCTAAATCAATAACCTAACCATCCACCTAAAGGCATTGGGAAAAAAAGAAGAATCCAACCCAAAAAGCTCCAGATGAAAAGAAACAATCAAGATTAGAGTAGAAATTAATCAATTGTAAATCAAGAAAATTGATAAGGCAAAGAGCTGGTTCTTTGAAAAAATAAACAAGATTGATAATCCCCTGGCCAATTTGATCAAGTGGAAAAAAAGAGATGCTTCAAATTAACAAAATTAGAAATGACAAAGGAAAGATCACAACAGACATAAGTGAAATTGGAAGAAACTTACTTCCAAAACCTCTACTCCACAAAACTGATAATCTGGAAAAAATGGATAAATTCCTGGACACATACCACATACCAAAACTAAACTCAGAGCAGATTAATCTTCTAAACAAACCTATCACATTCACCAAGATTGAAAAGGTAATCAAAAACCTCTACCAAAAGAAGAGTTCAGGACCAGATGGTTTCTCAGCCAAATTCTATCAAACTTTCATGGAAGAATTGAAACCAATTTCCCTCAAACTGTTCCACATAATCAGAGAACAGGGAAAGCTCCCCAACTACTTTTATGAAACTAGTATCACCCTAATACCAAAACCAGACAGAAATACAACAAGAAAAGAAAACTATAGGCCTATATCCCTGCTTGATGCAAAGATCCTGAACAAAATCTTCACAAACAGAATTCAACAGCACATCAAAGGCATTATCCAACTTATCAAGTAGGCTTTATCCCAGGAATGCAGGGTTGGTTCAACATAAGGAAATCTGTCAATGTAATATACCACAAAACTAAGCTTAATTACAAAACCCACATGATCATTTCAGTAGCTGCAGAAAAGGCCTTCGACAAAATATAACATCACTTCATGATCAAAACATTGGAGAGAATCGGCATGGACAGTTTATATCTTAACATAATAAAAAAAACTATATATAAAGCACCTAAAGCCCAAATAATACTTAATGGGGAAAGACTTAAGGAATTCCCATTGAGTTCAGGAACAAGACATGGGTGCCCACTCTCACCTCTGCTCTTCAACATAGTACTAAAAGTCCTAGCCCAAGCAATAAGACAGGAGAAAGAAATAAAAGGGATTCAAATTGGAAAGGAAGAAGTCAAGTTAGCCCTATTCACAGGTGACATGATCCTATCCATAAGTGACCCAAGAGTCTCCATCTCAAAACTCTTAAAGGTGATTAATTCCTTCAGCAAAGCATCAGGATACAAAATCAATGCACCAAAATTAGTAATCTTTCTGTATGCAAAGTACAAAGATACAGAGAAATAAATTAGTGACATTGTCCATTTTTCAGTAGGAATAACAACAACAACAAAAATACCTTGGAATAACGCTAACCAAGGATGTGAAAGACATATATAGTGAAAACATTAAAACACTCAAGAAAGAAATTGAGGAGTTATGAAGATGGAAAGACCTCCCATGCTCCTAGATAGACAGAATTAACATTATGAAAATGACAATCCTACCAAAAGCAATATACAGATTTAATGCAATACCAATAAAAATCCTAGCATCATTCTTCTCAGAGATAGAAAAAATGATCTCAAAATTCATATGAAATGGCAGCAGGCCTCAGATATCAAAGCATATCCTCAGCAAAACAAACACCTCTGGAGGCATCACCATACCTGATCTAAAGCTATATTACAAAGCCATAGTAACAAAAACAGCATGGTACTGGCATAAAAACAGGAGTATAGACCAATGGAATAGAATCAAGTACCTGGACTTTGGGTCAAGTAACTACAGCTACTTGAAATTTGACAAAGGCTCTAATAATGTAGACTGGAGAAAAGATAGTACCTTCAACAAATGGTGCTAGACAACTGAATAACCATATGCAGAAAAACAAAACTAGACCCACATATCTTGCCATGCACAAAATCATGTTTAAATGGATCAAAGACCTGAAACTCTTTTACTACTGGAAGAAAAAAAAAATAGGAGAAACGTTCCACAACATAGGAGTGGGGAAAGACTTCCTTAACAAAACCCCAGTAGCTCAGGAACTTAAACAATCACTAAACCATTGGGATCTCATACAGCTGAAAACTTTTTTCACAGACAAACATACCATAAACAGAGCCAATAAATTGCCCACAGAATGGGAGAAAAATTTTGCCAGCTATACAACTGACAGAGGCCTAATTTCTAGAATCTAAAAAGTACTCAAAAGCCTAAAACAATTAAAAAAAATCAGCCAGATGTGATGGTGCATGCCTTTAATCCCAGCACTCGGGAGGCAGAGGTAGGAGGATTGCTATGAGTTCAAGGCCACCCTGAGACTTCAGAGTGATTTCCAGGTCGGCCTGAGCTATAGTGAGACCCTACCTCAAAAAAAAAAAAAAAAAAAAAAAAAAAAAAAAGAAAAAAAACCCACTCACAAAGTGTGGCAGAGAACTGAGAAGGGAGTTCTCAGAGGAAGAATTACAAATGGCAAACACACACTTAGGAAAATGTTCAACACCCCTAACCATCAGGGAAATGCAAATTAAAACTATGAGATTCTACCTTACCCCAGTAAGGATAGTGAACATTGAAAAATCAAATGAAAACAAATGTTGGTGAAGATGTGGAGAAATAGGAACCCTCATTCAGTATTGGTGGGAATGTAAGCTGGTACAACCACTATGGAAAGCAATATAGAGACTCCTAAAAAGGTTAACTATAAAATTACCAACAGACCCAGTTATTCCCTTACTGCACATTTACCCTAAAAGCTCCATGCCTCAGTTCAGAGATATTTGCTCAGCCATGTTTATAGCTGCTCAATTCATAATAGCTAAAAACTGGAATTAACCAAGGTGTCCATCACTGGATGAATGGATGACCAAGATGTGGTAAAGCTACATGATGGAATTCTACTCAGCAGTTAGAAAAAAAATGACATAACAAAATTTGTAGAAGGGCTGGAGAAATGGCTTAGTGGTTAAGTGCTTTCCTGTGAAGCCTAAGGACCCCAATTCGAGGCTTGATTCCCCAGGACCCACATTAGCCAGATGCACAAGGGGGCACATGCATCTGGAGTTTGTTTGCAGTGGCTGGAGGCCCTGGCATGCCCATTCTCTCTCTATATATCTCTGCCTCTCTCTCTATCTCTCTCTTTCTCTCTCTGTTGCTCTCAAATAAATAAATAAATAAATAATTGTAGAAAAATGGTTGAACTTGGAACAGATCATACTCAGCAAACTCACCCAATCACAGAAAGACAATTGTCACATGGTCTCACCCAATTGTGGCTCCTAACCTGATCAGCCCAAGATGCTGACCTACATAATAGGCATGTCAAGGCCTAGACAATAGGGCTTGAAGGGTGGGCAAGGGCGGGGGGACACACAAAACTGAGCCCAAATGGAACTGGTACCATAGAATCCTATATCCTGTAAGACAGACTAAAAGGTTGAACCCTCAACAGGACATAAGGGGAGCATCTGAATCAAAGGGCCCTGGAGAGAGTGAGATGAAGGCTAACCTTAAATTTCTTTTAATTTTATGTCTTTTTCTTCTTTCTTTTCCCTTGGTGCTGACCTATAACTCCCAGTACCAGAATGTGGTTAACATCTATAATGAGCTGCTGATCAGAGAGACCTACAAGGTTTCCCAAAACTAGACAGACTTCTATCAGAACACTTGATTATCCAATAGAGGTTAATTGTAAGACCCTACTGCAGAAGACACCATATACTGTTGGTACAGAACATGGAGAGACCTGCCTGGTATCTGGAAGAGAACCCGTCCCCAGACAGTTAGCCCATCTAGTGCTAGAAAGTGCTACTTGATCTACTGGGGGAAAGTGGCCAACATCTGTCTGAGCAACTTGAGGGCTAAGCTACTCAGAGGCAAACAACCAGATATGATGCTCACACAAGTGCAATAGTGGCACACAGCCATGGTGGGTAACCATTGGATTGGCTAACAGATCCACTCAGTGGAAAGGAACCCATATCTGAAACTGGGAAACAAGTCAGAATCATATCCAGATAATGAGTTTGCTTTCCAATATCAAGCTCCTATTAATCTTGGGCTACAAGAGGGTCTACACTCATTAAATTCTCTCTAAACTAATAATAGTTATCCCATTTAACCTGTGCTGACTTCACTCTCTGTTGGAGAATCTGCTTCTCTTTTTCAGAGGGAAGCTGGACATGAGGAGAGAAATGACCCATCACACTTCACCAAGGCCACAGCTGAAACCATAGTGGAATTGAGGAAATGAGCAAGGGTGCTGCTTTCTCTGTGAACCTGATATCAGCACAATGATGAAAGAGATAGACACTGAGGACACTCAACACCCACTGAACTAGAGATGGAGAGGCTCCTAAAAGTCCATCACTGAAGTAGACTTAAAATGATCCCAACATAGCTCAGGGAATTTTGTGGAAGAGGAGGCAGAAAGATTGTAAGAGCCACAAGCTGGGCCATTATGCACAGAGACATTGCCTCTTCCCCACAGCTGATGGTTGCTCCCACAATGTACAACCCACAATCTCCATATGGATGACCTGCATCCCCAATAAGGAGGGTCACTTTCAGGGATGAGGGAAAGGATGGTACCAACATGTGTTGTTTACATACTGGGTATGTCCATAACTAATAAAAAAGATTAAGCTGTCTGAATAAAAGACCTAATGATACAAAAAATTGATACAAAAAATTATGAAAAGAAGCCGGGCATGGTGGTGCATGCCTTTAATCCCAGTACTTGGGAGGCAGAGGTAGGAGGATTGCCATGAGTTCAAAGCCACCCTGAGACTACATAGTGAATTCCAGGTCAGCCTGAGCTAGAGTGAGACCCTACCTATAAAAAAAAAAATTATAAAAGCATACAAACAAATTCAGCACCTATTTGCTTTATTTTATTTATTTATTTTAAAAAGAACAAGTTATAAAGCTAGAAATAAAAAGGAAGTTTCTAAGGATAATAGAGTATTTACAACATTTCTGCAACAAACACAGTAGTTAATGGTAGATTTTGAAAGTGTTTGTTTCTGTTATCTGAAATGACACAGGGATGCCTATTACAGCTGCTTCTATTTAATATTATATGATATAATATGACCAATACAAATTGTTAGAAAAATTATAAGAATTATAAGAATGGAAAAGAAATAAACATGAGCATGCATGTATAAGGGATAATATTCTACAAGCTTAGTATTAAAAATCAATTTAGCAAGAATATTGGACACAGTCAACATTCAGTAATCAGTTATATTTCTATAGATATTTCTATAAATCAAGAAGAAAAAAGTCACCAAATAAAAATTTAACAAGGTACCATTTAAAATAGAATCAATAAACATCGTATGACTAGGCATAATGTAAGTGAATGTTCTATAATTTCCCTGCATTGAAAATTGCAAGACAGTATATAGGGAAGTTAAAGAAAACCTTCATGAGTAAATGATATGCCATATTAATGCTTTCATTATAAAAATATCAATTCTCAAATTTATGGATTTAGTGAACTTATATGTAAATAAAAAAATCTAAGAGGTTTCAAGGCAATCTTAAAGAATAAATAACTGAAGTTCATTTTCAACCATAGATAAATTCCTGTGAATGCAATAGAACCCAGAAACAGACCTGCGTATATCCTGCTGCTGATTTATGACTAAAGTAACCCTGCACTAAAGCAGGGAAATAATGTCTTCTAAAAACAGTGTGGATCAGTTAGCTATCCATAAGGGACAACAATCTTGACATATAAGAAACCAATGTCAGATGAATTATAGATATAAATGTAAGAGGTAAACAATGAAACTTCTAGAAGAAAACATTGGGGAATATTTTCATGACACACGGGTAGGCAAAGATTTCTTAAATAGAATACAGAAACACTGTAAAGGAAAACTGGGAAGTTACACTATGTTAAAACTAAGAATTCTACTCATTGCAGGATACCACTAGGAAGTCGAGGTAAAAAGACCTGGTCTTAGGAGTACCTCCATGGTAGAGCTCTTATTTAACATGTATGAAGTCCTAGGTTGGAGTCTCACTCAGCATTACCACAAAGGGAAAAAATGATACAAATGACTGGGTAGAACAAGGTATTTGCAGTTTAGATCTAACAAAGAAAAAACCTGTAGGCAGCTATGTCAGGAAAGGAAGATACCAATATTCAATATTTATTTATTTATTTATTTATTTATTTATTTTGGTTTTTCGAGGTAGGGTCTCACTCTAGCTCAGGCTGACCTGGAATTCACTCTGTAGTCTCAGGGTGGCCTCGAACTCTCGGCGATCCTCCTACCTCTGCCTCCCTAGTGCTGGGATTAAAGGCGTGCGCCACCACGCCCGGCCAATATTCAATATTTATATGAAAAAGTATTCAGCATCATGAGGCATCAAGTGAACATAAATCCACAAGGAGATAGCACTTCACATTCCCAAAATAATTAAAATGAAAAAGATAGCAGCAAGTACTGGCAAAGATGTGGAGCACCTGGAAACCCCAGTCATGCTGAGGACAGTAAATTTGCACAACTGCTTAGCAGTAAGTACTAATGCTGACCATCTGAATACCTTCTACCACAATAAGTCCACTCCTGAATATATCCCCTAGGAACAGAAGCACACATATACCAAGATGCATGTGCAAGAACCAATCATGAAAACTTTAACAGAAATGATCTAAATATCCCTCCACAGAATAAACCAATACACTGATATGATCACATGACAGGCACTGTACAGGTGGGGGTCACAAAATTTTTTTCTGTCAAGGGCTAAATAAGTAAGCAATTTAGGATTTGTGGGCCACATATTGTTTGTGTTGCACACTCATTATTTGCTTTAAAATGCTTTACAAAAGTAAAAGCCATTCTTAGCTGGTGAGTGATACAAAAACAGGTCATAGTGGGCTATAATCCTCTTGTCTCTGCTCTACACCAATGGCAATGTATGAGTTTTTGTGAGACAACATTACTGCATTTCTTTAAGTAGAATTGTTCATGAGAAAAGTCTTTCACAAAAGAATTCACACTTATAGGCAGTTGTGGCAGAATAGGTCTATAATCCTAGAACTCAGGAGGTTGAGGCAGGAGGATCATAAGTACAAGACCAATCTGGGTTACAAAGAAAGACCCTGCTCCCCACTAAAACAAACAAATAAACAAATAACATAAAGTATCATTCCAGGCAAAAGCAATGATGATAGAAATCCTGAAAATAGTCATCCTAGGGAGGATGGTAGAGAAGGAAGACACCAGAGAGAGGACATCTAAAGGGCCAGAAACCTTTCTTATCTGGCAGGGGTAACACAAGTATATTCGTTCAGTGAAAAGCTACTAAGTGGTATGACTTCCCATGTGCATAATTTTCTGTACATATGTACATATATACATATATATATAGATATAGATATTTCCACATTTTACTTAAAATCTGTAAAATCCCAAAAATCTGCCCTTAACAATTTGCTTTCTTCTTACTCTCATGTAAAAAAAAAATTTGTTGTTTTCTCAAGGTAGGGTTTTGCTCTCTAGCCCAAGCTGACCTGGAACTCTCTATGTAGTCAGGCTGACCTCAAACTTACTCATAGCAATCTTCTTACCTTGGAACTCCCGAGTGCTAGGAATAAAGACATGCACCACTATTCCCAGGAAAAATATTTTTATTTATTTGAAAGAGAGAGAGATAATGGGCACTCAAGGGCCTCTGGCTGCTGCAAATGAACTGCAGACACTTGCGCCACTTTGTGCATCTGGCTGTAGGTACAGGAAATCGGACCCAGGCCAGAAGATTTCGCAAGAAAGCTCCTTTAACAGGTTGCTAATCCATCTCTCCAGCTCCTTATTTTCATTTTATACATTTCTTTTTTTAAAAGATTTTATTTATTTATTTGAGACAGAGAGAGGGAGAGAGATTGAGAATGGGTGAATCAGGGCCTCTAGCCACTGTAAATGACACCAGACATATGTGCCACCATGTGCATCTGGCTTACATGGGACCTGGAGAATCGAACCAAGTTCCTTAGGCTTCGCAGGAATGCACATTAACCACTAAGCCATCTCTTGAGCCCTCATTTTATACATTTCTTTTCAGCTGTCTTAATTAATAAAATTCTTAGTCTACCAAAGTTTCCACTTCCATCTGAAACACTAACCAGTGGTCTAGAAGATTGTGATTAATAGTTACTGGACTGTTAACTAAACAAAAGCACTCAAGTATTGACTTTACTGTCATGAATAGGGCAGAGCTAGAAAGAGTGGGAGTGGGGAGAGAGAGAGAGAGAGAGAGAGAGAGAGAGGCCCCTTTGGCATCTGGCCTGCAGTCATTCTGCTGGCTCATAGAGCTTACATTTCAGTAGAAAAGAATTAAGAACACAGTTTAGTTAGAAACAAAAGCCTAGTTGAACATATTTTTCTCATTTATGCTTCATCCTAAACATTTGTAAAGGTTTAGCAGTTCACCCCAGCAAGTCTTTTTAATCCACATTCCAGTAATAGATATTTCAGAAATGCTTTCTCAAGGACACTCTTGTGCCCAGGCCTCAACACAGCCAAACAATTGTGTTGTCTTAGGGAGCAAAGATGAACCTTGAAGTTGAGAAGACCTTGAGATTGTGACCCACAGGCAGACATGCAGGGGGTTCCTCTGAACCTGTGTTCTTGCACCTGGTACAACATTCTACCACAGGATAAGACCAGAGAGCAAGCCCTGGGGAGCCGGGGGTCTGGTCATAAGCAAAAACACAGAAGTGGTGAAAACTGTCTTCCACTGTCAGGAAAAGCTGCTGGGTCTCAGCTCTGGATGGAAAATGTGATGCATCCTGACTTTGCTTTTAATTTGTAATTGAGCTGGATATGCAAAAGATGAGGTTGCTTAGAAAAATTGAGGCTTCAAAAGAGAGAACAATTGTGAGGTATTAAGTGGAAGCTTGGGACCCCAACACGGGCAGGACTGTGCTTAAGCTAGCAGAGTGGGGAGAAGGGCACACTGTAGGAGGAACGTGTTAGACGGGAACTACCAGAAGAAAAAGTACAAATCAGACACGGGGAAAGAGAAATATAGAATATAACAGAAGTGAAAAGGCAGAAAGAAGGTGGAGTTGAAAGGTGTTATGGGAAATCTTAATTAATACAGTCTTTAAGCTCACCAAAGGCTTTCCCTCCATCTAAAACAACAGCCAGCTGTCTAGAAGATTGTTTGTAATTCACAGTCACTGTACTGTTATGAAATAAAAGCACCCAAAAGCCGACTTTCTTTGTCAGGAATTGAATTCTCCTTGACCTGCATTAGACTTCCTGCCAGTCATCAGGTGCTGAAGATCACTTACTGAGGCTGGTGCTCCCATCCACCTCTCCAGGAGAGAAACTGCTACCCCAGCCCAGTGATCTGAACCCCTTCCCTCACTTCATTATGCTTTGCCTGTGAGTGGAGCAGATTGGCAGAAAAAGAAGGAGGAAGAAAACATGAAGGAATTTAAAAAGAAAACCACCTAGGCATGGATATCATATTACCTGCCTGAGGCTATTCAAGTAGTTGTAGTAAAATTGAGATTGTGGGTATTCAGGTTTCAAAAAATATTTCTGTTTTGCAAATTACCTGAAAGGATGCAGTGCTTAGCAGGTCTTTCCCAAAGCATACTGCATCTGCCTCCCCCTCTATCCAATTCTAACATTGCAGATCTACCCCCAAAAGATGTTCCATGCAGAACTCCTACCTTGGCATGTTAAGGTTTAAGCCAATGGTTGTCAAACTTCAGTGTGTGTGACCCAAAAGTGGGGCCAATGACAAAGTAGATTTGTAAGCCCTGTGTAGGTCATGGCTGTGGTGCAGTGTGGATATTATAACACTACTTAATGACTTCTCTTGGCAGCATGGATGGAAGTGCCCATGTGGCCAGATGTTGTAATATGGGGCATGTCCTTTAATGGTAATATATCTATTTTTTGTGGCTTCCTTAACAAATGTCATAACCTAGATAGCTTGAAACAACAGGTATTAATTATCTCAGAGTTCTAGAAATTAGAAGTAAAAATAAAGGTGTCAGAAGGGTCATGATCTCTCCAAAACCTCCATGGGAGAATGTTTCCTTGCCTCCTCTAGCTTCTGGTAGTTGTCAGAAATCAGTTGTGTTCCTTGGTTTATAGTTGTATCCTTCTAGGATTTGCTTCTGTATTCAAATGGCCTCCTTCTCTGTACATATAAATTCATATTTTCCTCTTCTTACATAGGAACTAGTCATATTGTATTTAAGGCTTACAATATTCCAATTAGACCTCTTCTTAACTTGATTATACCTTCAATATCCTATTTCCAAATAATGTCACAGCCACAGGTTTCTGGTAGACATGTATGGGGAATGGTTTGCCATCCAAACCCAGGGAAGGTAATAATAGTGATTATAATAATGTAGGACAAGATGATTTCTTTTAGCATCTCAACAATATACACAGGGAAAGATAATATTAAAAGAAAACCCAGAACATTCAGAAAATCAGAAACCTCTAGGACAGTGTGCAAGGAATCCTTTACCTCCTACAGCTGTGAGGCAGCTGAGGGCCAAGGCCAGGGTCTGGCAGGAACATCAACAATGTTGCTTATTCTGTAAGTGCTCTGCCCTACCAGGTCTCTTGTAACAATGTGGTTTTTAAAAAATATTTTATTTTTATTTATTTATTTATTTGAGAGAAAGAGGCAGAGAGAGAGAGAGAGAATGGCCATGCCAGGGCCTCTAGCCATTGCAAACAGAACTCCAGATGTGTGTGCCACCTTGTGCATCTGGGTTATGTGGGTCCTGAGGAATTGAACCTGGGTCCTTTGGCTTTGTAGGCAAGTGCCTTAGCCGCTAAGCCTTCCCTCCAGCCCCTGTACCAATGTGTTTTTATGTCACTGTGGAGAATGAGATGGGGACATTTGAACAGACTTGCAATTGCTGAGGATTTTGAATTACCAAGTGCCCCTTAATCCCTTGGTAGTGCACAGGAGACATTGGCTCTTTCTTTAACACCTACTCTTCAGGCTTCCTATGATTTCACTGAAGAATTGTATTGCAAGACCCACTGTCTGCTATCCCTTATCACCTCTGGTCTCTGAAGGGACTTCCATCCCTGTGCAAGGCCTGCTCAGAAGGTGACATCCTAGACAGTTGCATGAAAGAGTTGTGGAACTCAGGTGAGTTTTGCTGGCAAGAGTCTAGGAAGCTGTTATTAGAAGGTTTTGACTTGTATGTGACAAGATCTGGGTCCATGGGAAGACACTAGATGGGTAGCCTTATGGAGTGCTACTTGATATATACAGGCAAAAAAAAAAATTAGGTCTCCTGGGAAGAAATATAGTTTATATTACCATAATGGAAACTCAAGATCTTTTAGGTGGTTCTCAGCAATAGGCAAGTCCGCAGCTCAAGAACTTCTCAATGGGAGTATATGTATATAACTATATTGCTTTGAAGAAAGGCCCAGTAGGAAGTACAAAGAGGTATAGTACACTGTGAACGTTCTTTTAAATCTTCCCCAGAGGGACCTGTGGCAATTTTTGTGGATGTATCCTGACACCCCCAGACTTCTCAGAAGTTATTAGATTCTAATTCTGATAATTCTGCCCATGAGGGACCTGTTGAGGCAAGTGATGAAAGAAGTCTTTACCCTATCCTGTGTCAAAACTAAACCCATTCTGAAGTTAATTTCCCCCTGCTATGGCTTGAATGCATTTCCACTACAAAAGTCATACTGAGATCTTATTACATGGTAACAATATTAAGGGATGGGACCTGTAGAAGGTGTATAGGCCATGTGCAAGATGGGTTGTTATATAGAAAATAGTTTCTGGTTTCCTGGTCCTTCTGCCCACTGATGTAATAATGTAACAATAAGGACCTTTCCAGATTCCAGAATTTTGAGCTTGAACTTGTCAAACTCGAGAACAGTGAACAAATAAATTGATTTTCATTACAAATGGCCCAGTCTGTGGTACTCTAGTATAGCAGCAGAAACTGACTAAGATGCTATAAGAATAAGAAGAGAAATAGGTATACATGTAACTGGCCACATCTCGACATTGGTTCCTCAACCTATGGAATGATGATGGTAGGAAGAGCGAAGAAGTCCCTGAAATTGACCCCAAACCCATCATTAAAAATGTAAAGGAATGCTACATCCTAGGGAATTTTCAGAGTAGTCCTGCTGTCAAAGAACTGATGCATATGGAAGAGATAATGACCATCTCTTTACCTAAGTCACCTGTTGAGATAGAGTGATGGCCCCTGGGGAACAACTAAGATGACCACAGACTTAACCAGATGCTAATGAGGATTGCTGTGGTGGTTCTGGCTGCAATGTAATTACTGACATAAAACAACAGATTGACCCAAAGGGGAGATTGGTGGATGGCTATAGAATGGGGACTGGAGGAATGATGTTTGCAGTTGAGGCATTCTCCGAGGCCCTTCTGGACAAATGGAAAACTGTAACAAACCAATCAACACAAGACCACTGAAGACTCAGGTTTTGCATGGATAAAGAGCTGAGTCATGCCATCTATCCAGCCAAGAAACTAGCAAAGGGTAAGGGGACATTTGGCATATATGGTGAAAGAAAGAAGTTGTGTTGTCAGTTTAGGCCAAGAACTAGCTACTAATGTCGACAGAGACTGACATGCCTGGACATTTGCTTGTGAATTGCTCTTTCCCCTGTTTTCTCCTTCATCATGATGAGTACTGGGCATGGTTAAAATTTTAGATTAATAGGAAGAGTATGAACATACTGATTCTGATACAGTGGCTAAGGGGACTTTGTATGTCCTTTGGCAAAGGATACAGCTATTTTCTGAATAAAAGACAGACTGAATTCTAAGGGAAAGAAGAGTGAAGTCATTGGATGTTTCTCATTGTCCCTCAGGTCCACTTGTTGCCCTCTCCATGCTCTGTGCCTTGGATGGCTGGCCTGTATGAGCTACACTCGTAGCTGCCTCTGCCCCCTGCCTTCTTGTTAGCTTGGTCACTGGGAGGCACTAGGCTAGGGTTAGAAGTGCAGCTGGGCGTGGTGGCGCACGCCTTTAATCCCAGCACTCGGGAGGCAGAGGTAGGAGGATCGCCGTGAGTTCGAGGCCACCCTGAGGCTCCATAGTGAATTCCAGGTCAGCCTGGGCTAGAGTGAGACCCTACCTCGAAAAACCAAAAAAAAAAAAAAAAAAAAAAAAAAAAAAAGAAGTGCATGATGCCACACCTAGCTTTTCTACGTGGGTGCTGAGGATCTGAACTCAGTTTCTCATGCTCACTCAGTAAGCATTTCAACCACTGAGACATCTCCCCAGCCCTCCCTTTTTGTAGAGACAGGGTCTCACTATGCTGGCTTTCAACTCCTAAGTTCAAGCAAGCCTCTTGCCTTAGCAGGCTGGCTGCCCAGACTTTTGTAAGTTGCTCTTTTTGTAAACCTTCCAGTTATACAGTTTGTGTGTGCACTCTGTGTCTTGCCAGGAGGACCTAGCCTAAAGATAAACAGTTTCCAATCCTCATTAACAGTTCTGCCCCAGTAGTGGTTCCTGATAAGGCAGATAGGGGAAACCACAAAGCCTTTGTACCCTTTGTATCTCCTTCCTTTATAGACACACAAAGATCTTCAAAGCAGGAATATCCCCATCCTACAACACCCCACCTCACATCTTTACTGTGGCTTCATCTTGTGGTCTTCAGCATCTTCATTTTCTGTCTACCACCATATCTTGCCCTGATGTCCTCCCTATGATACTCTGCCGACCTCTTTCCACTTCTGTCTTCAGTACCAAGGTTCTAGTACCCCAAATCTCTTCCAATTTCATCAGACAGATCTCCAGGAGCCAAAACTTGATTCCCTGTCATGTGCTCACTATTTCCTGACTGATCATAGTACCAGTAGTTTCTAAAATCAGAACATATTTATCCAGTCAACTGTAATATCTGACCAACAACTGTACCTTGGATGCCACATCAGCTTTTGTTCCTTCCACTTCCAGAAGAAATGTCCTAACCTCTGCCTAATCCCACATATTTAAAAAAAGATTTCTTTTTAGGAAGAGAGAAAGAGAGAGAATAGACATGCCAGGGCCCCTAGCCACTGCAAATGAACTCCAGACACATGTGCCACCATTTACGTGGGACCTGGAAAATTGAACCTGGGACTTTAGGCTTCACAGGCAAGTGCCTGAACTGCTAAGCTATCTCTCCAGCACAAGTCCTACATATTTTTTCTTTGAGCTACCTTTTCCCAACCAAACATCCACATACTCTCAGGCTGGATAGTTTGATGGGAACCAATGCAGAGCTGTGCACAAAGCCTGTCCTCAATGAAATGACACATCAGGAAGCATCTTGGGAACTTTAAAGCCCTAAACATGAATGGTGCAATGCTGATCATTTGTAGGAGACATTAATGAACAGCATATAGCCAAGTGTTTACATATTTTAATGGTCTTTTAAATAACTGATATTGGTAATGCGATGGTGAAGAAAAGCATCTATATTTATCTTTTGTGAATGTGGATTTTATTTTCCTAAAAATTCACTACCAGCCCATGTGGAAATGATAGAAATATTTTTCCATGCTCTCTGGGGTGGGCTAGAATCCAGAGCTCACTAGAGATGTGATGCCCATCAGTGACTGTGTGTGTGTGTGTGTGTGTACGCATACGTGCATGTGTGTGCTGGTAAGGTAAGAGTCTTACGGTAGAGACAGAAGAAGGCAGAGACTAACAAGTTTTAAACTACAAATGGAGAAGAAGAGAACCTCAGCAGAGGGACCATTAGGAAGCTAACTAGAGCTCTTCTCTGAGCAGGATGACGTAGAGGTGACAAGCAGATAGGGAGTAGTTCTAGCCCCATACAGAGTCAAGAAGGAAAACAAATCACATCCTAAAGAAGACAGTGTTCAATTACATAAGAATTTAAATAGCTAATGACTTGAATATATACTTAGGATAATAAGACTTAATATACTATTTTTACCCTTGCTATACACAGTGGTAATTCAGGATATATGAAAAGAGAGGTGGTAAAAATAAGATTAATAACAATATTGACAATGGATACTAAGCTATATTAAGCACTTACTGTGTGCCATGTGCTATTCTAAGCCCCTTACACGTATTAGCTCATTTAATTCTTATCAGAGCCCTCTGAAATATGCTCTGTTAATACTTCTTTACAGGAAAGGAAACTGAGGCACAGTGAGACTAAATGATAACTTGCCAGCTTTCACAGAGCTGGCAGGTATTGGAGCCAAGAAATCGAGTTGAGTTGGCCTGGCTCCAGAGCCTTTGAGGTCTACTTTATAAACTAGTTTACATAGAATTGTCTTCCTTTCTTCTTTGGTTTTATTTGAGAAATTTAACATATATAAACATATTGCAAATTGGTCATATCCCCATCAAGTTATACTCTTATGTTCCCTCTCCCTGGCCACCATGTCACTGAGGGCTCTCCTTAGTAGTCTTGTTTTATAGCCCCGGATGTTTGGAATTTACTTTGTAGCTCAATCTGGTCTCCAATCTGCCATCTTCTTGCCTCTGCCTCGAGGGCACTAGGATCACAGGTGTTCCCACTTTACCCAGGGAGTTTTCTTACTTCTACTGCTTCTTATTTTGTAGATAAAACTAAGGGAGTGAGCCATATGTTATATTTTTTAATTTAAATTTTTATTTATTTGCAAGCAGAGAGAGATAGAAGAAAGACAAAGAGATAGAGAGAATGGGTGTGCCAGGGCCTCCAGCCACTGCAAACAAACTCCAGAGGCATGCACCACTGTGTATCTGGCTGTTTGTGGGTCCTGGGGAACTGAACTCGGGTCATTGGGCTTTCCAGACGAACACTTTAGCTGCTGAGCCATCTCTCCAGCCCTGTAATTTAGGTTTGAAAAAAACTAAATTATTTATCTTACACTCTGATAATCCAACAACCCTGATCATAACTAAAAGCTGATAAGCAACTGTCCTGTTTTTCCCTGGTCTGGAGGTTTCTGAGGACTTGGGAGTTTCCTCATAAACACTGGAAATATCCCAGGCAAACCAAGATAATTGGTCATTCTTTATGCTTTTACAAAAGAATAAATTTACCTCTGTGGACTTTTACAGGTTTATTTTGTTTTGGCAAGAACAACATGACGAGAGGGCAATTTTCTACATTTTGTCTCTGGCATTAGCTCATATTGTAGTGAAACCATACAAGGGCCTTCATTTGTTTCTCATTAAGTGGTGGCTTTCTTCCCAGGCATCCTGGGATAATTTGCTTTGTTGTTTAATGGAGGGAAGTGGGCAGTTCTACAGGCTCTTTAACTGCTACAGGTGGGAGAATTCAGGCACAGCTGGGGGAGGGGCATCCCTTAGGAGGGAAAGGAAGAAACCTTTGGGGCTACTTGGATCGCTCTTACAACAAGGCCCAACCTCTCTGACCTTGTAGGAACTTCCATTATACTGTAGCTCTAGCTGGGCAGGTCTGGAAAAGAACTTCCAGCTGCTGAGGGCAAATCACACAGGTCCACATGCTGCGTACATCTCTTTGCATCCAGCACACAATGTGCAATGTAGTAATCTTTCCATCCCTCTAGTCATTCACAGATTCCATGCCTGGTCCCTGCCTCCACTGTTTGACATCAGGGGGTTTTGCCTAATTGTGCTGGGCTGTCCTTGTCCTTGGATCCCTGCTAGCTGCTGGAATCTTCCTTCACATGAGTGGCCAGGGAGATGCACATGAATGCCAGTCTGTGGTTCTGCCCCAGCTCCATGCACATCTCATTTTATGTAACAGTTCAATCATCTGGGCATCCAAAAGGCCCCATGCATGGGCTCATTGCATCTTATCAGGCAGGTTAGCAAAGTGAAATGTCAAGTGCTGGAGGGCACTCATTTCCTCAGCGTCCGCTGGCACCCACTAACACTCTGCAGTATCTGGGCTGTTACAGGTAGATTTGCTGAAATAAGCCCTAAGACTATGGCTGCTAATTTCAAGTGGCCTCTGCAAAGTCATTTGGTCAGCAAGGGAGCAGGCAGGTGTGCAGCCCATGAGGGTTCTTGTTTTGAATTCAATTCCTGTTTAAAAAGTGAACAATAAACAATTGAAAAATGAATAAGCTGGGATTTGGACTCATTTGTGTAAAATTATTTCTACATAAAAAGAAGCTATGTACCAGAACGAGAAATGGTCATTGCAGCAGTCTAAATCATCCCAAGTGTGATCACTGAAATGGAACTCGGCATCATTTCCTGACATTTCCATACCTCCCTGTGTGAGAAATCAGCGCTGCAACCCACATAGCTCCTTAGGAAAATATACAAATATGAAACTAAGGATTATTTTTCTGCCCTATCTCTAATGCAACACTACTTCAAAAGAGACACAATTAAATCATTTAAAACCCCAATCTGAATTTATCATAAAACTATAACAGTACAATTCTTCCTAGGGGTAAACTAAAGTCTGCTTGAAGGTCCCTGGTTGTAATTATTTTACCATCATAATCGTAATCATATTTCCAAAACCTGATGTTTACTATTCTGATCTATTTACTTCGCTCCCAGCCATCAGCTGGCTCCTGGTTACAAAGAGGAGCCTGGAAGGAAATTAAGTCCTAAGAACTAATAAAAGAGCATCTCTCCTGCAAGTGGTGTTTGTATAATGTTTGTCAGCATGCTGGAAGAGACTCTAGGAAATGGGAGGGAGGCTGTTACACAAGAATACATATTGTAGGGAGAAATCAAGATGTGCCCATCAATTCTGTATTTTATCCCAGAAATTGGGTGATACAGATCCAAGATGCTCAGTGATGTTCATTTAAGGGAGGGAGGGAAGGAGGAAGGGAGGGAGGAAGAGAGAAAGAGAGAGAGGAAGGATTGGGTTAGAAGGTGGTTCTGCCTAGTGCTAGGCCTTGGCATGACCATGACACTGAAAAACAACTGGTCACCATTAAGTGGTGTTTGATTTGTGGTTAACTAATATGATGGAAAGGAATCCTGGCATTGCTTGGCCTGGCAGCCTCACTAATCTGAAAGCAAGGCGAGAGGATTCCTTTCTAAGTTTTGCCTAATGAACCAAGAGAAATTGTGACACAAGTTGAAATTTAAGGAGAGTTTAAAGGATATGCCAGATGGTTCCCAACTTCAGAGGATTAGGCTTACAATTTTTTTATGACTTTACCATAGGGCAGAAATGAAGAAACAGTACTTCCAATCTTGAAATTGGATTTTTCCCAGGTTATCAAGATGCAGAACAATACTCTCTGGTGATGCTGGGCAGAGGCATCATGGGAGAAACAACCACACTCTCCAAGTGTGCTCTGTTGTTAAGCTACCATGTTCCATGAATTAGGGGCATTCAACGCATAGTCCACACATAGTATTTGGGTTGAGGGCCATCTGCGTTAACCTGTGGGCTTGTTTCCTGCTTAGTCCTCTTTAACAAACTCTTCAAAGCTCTGCCCTTCACCAGGATAGTGACAGGACAGTTTTGAGAGACATGTGAGTGCCAGAGAGGTGAGGGAGGTTGGCAGTGGACAGCATAGTCCCTTCTTGTCTCAAGACTCCATCCTTCACACTGGGTAGGGTCTCAAACAGGCCCCACTTCCCAGGCCAGTGCCTGATTGCTCTCCACATGAGGCCACACCACCCAGATCCGTCCTTCTTCCCACAGCTGCCAACCTACTGTATGTTTATCCCAATTACCTGTTCTCTGCCTGAGTACCTTGCCAGCAGAAATTTTCTCTCCTGCCATGCTTCTATCATAATACCTCTTTCACCCAGAATGCCAACTTACTGGCTAGTGTATTAGGAAAATTCAAACTGTGCTATATGCTAACCCATGTCAGAGCCCTGCCATGTCTGGGACAAGTTATCAGACAACAGTTCCCATCCTTTCTCCTCATCGCCCTCCACATGACCCCTCACTACTGGTTGCATAAGCCAGCAAATGCCATTCAGTAAATGTTTGTTGAAACTTTGCTCCAGGTATCTCCTCAAGGTCCCGAGGACACAGCAGACAAGATAAAGCCCCAGTGGAATCAGATGTATATATTATTTTGTTTTAAATTTTATTATTTATTTATTTATTTGAGAGCAACAGACAGAGAGAGAAAGAGGCAGAGAGAGAGAGAGAGAGAGAGAGAGAATGGGCACGCCAGGGCCTCCAGCCACTGCAAACGAACTCCAGACGCGTGCGCCCCCTTGTGCATCTGGCTAACGTGGGTCCTGGGGAATCGAGCCTCGAACCGAGGTCCTTAGGCTTCACAGGCAAGTGCTTAACTGCTAAGCCATCTCTCCAGCCCAGATGTATATATTATTTAACAAAATTAGAGAAAATAATAGCAATGTAGAAAAATTAAGCCAAGGAGGAAGATGGAATTCCCTGGAGGAAATATTTTGCTAATAATCAGGTAGAATTGCCACAAGGGCACATTTGAATAGAGGAGCTGGCAGAAATGAGGGAACCAGCCAGGCCAGCAACCTTGGGAGATCCTCTTAGGCAAAGGGAATAGCTAGTGCAAAAGGCTGAAAGTGAGAGCCAACCAGAGATCTGTTTGCCATCCCTGACCCCAGCCTGGTCTTAGTCTACTCCCTCCATGCCATTTCACACTTTGGGGCAGGAACAATAAATTGCATAAGCATTGTTCTTCCATGCACAATCTTCAATGCTGTCTCGGTATTTGAAGTTATAATATGCCTAATGATGTACAAGGTAGTCCCCAACTTCCAATGATTGAGCTTACTTTTTTTTTATTTTACCATAGTGCAAAATTGATCCACAGTAGAAACAGTACAAAAAAATGCTCCTTAGATGGCCGAAATCCTTTCTGGAAGCTGTAGGAATTTAATGCTTTGCTTTGACACATGGTCAAATTCTGAGCCTTTTTACTTGTGTTAAATCAATTGGTCATAGACTAGAGCTAACTGACTTTTGGGGTACTTCCTCCTGAACCATTTAGATAAATTTGGTCCCTCATTTAGGATTCTTTCCTTTTGGGGGTGTATGTGGTATATGTATAAGTGAGTGTGTGCATGTTCATGCGTGTGAACATGGGCACAGTGGTACATACCATGGTGTGCATGTGGAGACGAGTGGAAAACTTTCAGGTGTCAATCTTGTGGGATTATTTTGAAGATGGAAAAAAATCTATATTGAATCACACACATACACACACAAAAAACTCCCCAAAGGGCAGTAAGATCTTTCATAGGATTGTGGTTTATGTGTTGTAAAAGCAGCAGTCAGTCATGGGGGTGGGGGCAGGGCAATGCCTCTGGATATGCCCTCTCAACCTGTGGCTTTTACAATCTCTCCTTCTTCTGCAAAATTCACAGGTGTAAATCTTTACTTCCATCTCTCATTTGAAGCAAGGTCACTTTTTTTTAACCACTCATTTCTCCAGGCTATCTGGCTTTTAATCTTCTATGCTCCCCATATCCCTTCTCCCTATAGGTATGCTAGGATTACAGATGCCCACAACAGGTCTGACTGTCGGTTCTGGGGATTTGAACTCAGGTACTCATCTTACATGGCAAACATTTTGACCCATTTGGTATCTCTCTAGATGTGTTTAGGATTCTTGATAAGCTTTTCTCTACTAAGTCAAGCCAGTTCTCTGTCTTGTCTTTCCTCTCCTCTATTCTCCTTTCCTCTTCCCCTCTCCCTTCTCTCCCCTTCCTTCTGCTCTCATTCCTCCCTCCCTCTCTCCTTATTACTTTCTTTCTTACCTTCCTTCCTTCTTGTCGTTCTTCCTTTTACTCCTCCCTTTCTTCCTGCCTCCCTTCCCCATCCTTCAGTTTATCTCGATCCATTCCCCACACCTTCCTCAATACACAGGGGAAGAACTCAGGGATCCAGCTTTGGGTGATGGATTCTCCTGTCAGGCCTTGCTGATGCAGCCACACCTCTCTAGCACCTATACTCTCTATGCCAGTGCAGTGCAGATCTGAGCATTAGTGTATTCTCATTTCTTGCCTGGAAGGACCCTAGCTATCCCCACCTTTGAGGTTTCCTTTACCTCTGTCTAGTTCCTACTTCAACTCTTCTTCTTGCTGAATACATAACTGAAGACAGAGGTCAGGTTAGTGCTGACACTAGATGCCTGCAACAAACTCAGGCTCCATGGTGCTTTCGGGAGTTAGGACATGCAGGCAGGCTAGGTTATTTATCAAAACAAAACAATATCTGAGTGGCTTGAAATGATGACTGAAAAAAAATTTTTTTGTCTAGTTCCATTTCCAAAGGGTTTGGCACAGGCTCTTTCCATCCTGGCAGAACCATCTTCAATCCTTGACCACCAAGGGCACCAAAGAAACAAAGTGGATGATGTGCCTGGTGGACTCCAAAGGGAGGCCTGAGTTTGCACATAGAATTTCTAGACCTGTTCTCTTAGTCAGAACTCAGACACTTGCCTGCTTATCTGCCCTGGACCCTGAGAAGTGTGGTCCAGATATCTGCCTTAGGGAAAGGACCCCCACACAGCATCTCTGCTACATTTGTTAGTGCTTGCCTTGATTATATTTTGCCTGATTATTTTCAAGAATAAAAGAAGCATTTGAGGATGCCTGAAGTTTAATTCATGCATCCCATTTCATAGGGTCAGAGTAGCACAGGAGTTTACCCAATACAGAGATAAGAACTCTGCTCTTCAGATGCCCATTCAAGAGCTTACAATTCCACCTAGGCTTTTCCTTCCCTCCCTTTCTTCATTCCTTCCCTTTCTTTCTTTCTTTCTTTCTTTCTTTCTTCCTTCCTTCCTTCCTTCCTTCCTTCCTTCCTTTCTTTCTTTCTTCCTTCCTTTCTTCTTTTCTGACAGAGTCTAAGTTGCCTAGCCTGGTCTCAAATTTACTATGTAGCTCAGGATGTCCATGAATTTGTAATTCTCCTGCCTTCGTCTCCCCAGGGTTGGGATTGCAGACATATGTGAGCATACCTGGCACTCCTCAGGCATGTAGAATTGTCTTTACTTGGTTAGGAAACCATATGCTCCCTGACGGCAGGAGGAGGTTTGTAATTCCAGTTCTTAGAAACAAGCTGGCCAGGAAGCAAATCCTCATCATTGAGTGGAGGTGGCATTTATGCTATTAGCAAAGTTTGTATTGTCTTAATAAGGCAAGGTTTAGGGGCTAGAGAGATTGCTCAGTGGTTAAGTGCTTGTTTGCAAGGCCTGAAGGCCTGGGTTCAATTCCCTAGAACCCAGGCAAGGTCAGATGCATAAAGTGGTGTGTCATTTGGAGTTTGTTTGCAATGGCAAAAGGCCCTGATATGCCATTCGGTCTTTCTTTTTCTCTCTCTCTACTTGCAAATAAATAAAATATTTAAAAAATAAAATATATAGCATAAAATTTACCATTTTAAAGTGGGCAGTTCAGTGGCATTAAATACCTTTGTGTAGGGTAGCCATCACTACCACCCATTTCCATAACCTTTACATATATCCAAATGGAAACTCTATACACATTAAACTTATTGTTCTTCATGCTTCTTCTTTCTCCAGCCTCTGTAGCCACGATTTTATTCTCTTTCTTCAGGAATTTCTCTTTTCTAGATATTCCATGGATTATTTCATTTGGCAGGATGTCTTCAAGATTCATCCACATGGGACCTTGTCCATACTATTGCCCTTGGAAAGCATGGTAGCTAACCTTAGTAACCTGTCTCAGAATTTCCATGCTTTATATGCCTGGATAATAATCCATTACAGGGATTCACCACATTTTGCTTATGCATTCATCTAACGAAGGACACTTGGGTTGTTCCCATATTCGGACTACTGTGAATACTGTTGTTATAAACATGGGTGTGAAAATATGTAAGTCCTACTTTTCAATCTTGTGGGTATATATCAAGAAGTAGAATTGGCCGGGCGTGGTGGCGCATGCCTTTAATCCCAGCACTCGGGAGGCAGAGGTAGGAGGATTGCCGTGAGTTCGAGGCCACCCTGAGACTCCATAGTGAATTCCAGGTCAGCCTGGGCTAGAGTGAGACCCTACCTCGAAAAACCAAAAAAAAAAAAAAAAAAAAAAAAAAAGAAGTAGAATTGCTAGTCCACAGGGTATCTATGTATAATTCTTTGATGGGATGAATACTGTTTTCCACAGTGGCTGTACCATTTTACATTCCTATCAGCAATGGACAAGAATACAAGCAGACTACTTTCTCCAACTCTTCACTAATTCTTGTTAATTTCTATTTTCTGGTTTGATTTTTTAATGGTAACCAACCTAATTGGTTATGGCTTGTGACACATCATTCCTGTAACACTTTAAAAATATAAATCTAGGTATAATTGTTGCAGGTATTCCCAAAGTGTCTTCATTTTCAGTCCGTGGCTCAGAAATGATATTTTCCACTCCATGCCATTCTCTCTGCTATAGGACCACCAGACTCATTGGTGACAGCAGTTTGTTTGTTTTTTGGGTTTTTTTTTTTTGCAATATCTTTGTTTATTTATTTTTCAAGCAGAGAGAGAAAGAGAGACTGGGAGAGAGAGAGAGAGAGAGAGACAGAGAATGCGCACACCAAGGCCTCTAGCTGCTGCAATCGAATTCTAGATGCATGTGCTACTTTATGCATCTGGATTTATGTGGCTACTGGGGAATTGAACCTGAGACTCACACATTTAAGATGCTCCTGGAGAATAGGAGAATGAATGAGAAAATGGAAACACATAAGATGACCACAGAAACAAAAAAGAGGGTCCCAGGAGAGGGGAATTTATAAAATTCATTAAACTCACATGATGAATCTATATCATTAATTTGCATTTTTATTACTGGAAAAGTAATGTAGATACAAGTATATAAAACAAATTGCAGGAAATTGTAATTACAAAGCCACCCTGGTTAAAAAAAAACAAAACTAGAATGTACTTAGTACCCAACTAATCCTATTTTGTGTACCTTCCCCAGAATCTGTCCCCTTATCTCACTGTGTGCATCAATGCTTAACACTCTTGGCTCCTAGCAGGATTGGCTTTATGTCCTGTGCAAACTCCCAGAGCTTCACCCTCAGATAGGCCCCAGACTGGGATCATAATCTCGCATGGGGCTATCATCCACAATGAGCTTTTGATCAGAGAGACCTACAAGGTTTCCTAAAAGACAGACAGATTTCTGTCCGAGTACTTGATGACCCACCAAAGGCTAGTGGTAAGACCCTACTGCTGAAGACACCTTATGTGATTGACATGCAAATTAGAATGGCATCGCTGGAAGTTGGAAGACAGTCAGTCCCCAGACAGTCAGCGCGTCTAGTGCCAGAAGATGCTACATGGGCGACTGGGGGAAATTGACCAATATCTGTCGAAGCAACGCATGGTCTAACCTACTTAGCAGCAAATAACTTGTTGTGATGCCCACACAAGTGCAGTGGTGGCACACAGCCATGGTGGGGAACCAACTGCTCTCAATTTGGCTAACTGATCCCCTCCATGGTATGGGACCTATAGCTGGAGCTGGGAAACAAGTCAGAACCATATCCAAACATAAGCCCACTCTCCAATATCAAGCTACCATCAATCATGGGCTACAAGAGGGCCTACACCTATTAAATTCTCTATTAAAAAAAAGGGTTATCTCATTTGTCCTGATGCTAACTTACTCTCCGTTGGAGAATCTGCTTCTCTTTTTCAGATAGATGTAGATCCTAAGGAGAGAGCCACCCCATCATACCTCAACAGGGCCCTGGCTGAAACTAAGAAAAATTGGAGAAACAAGCAAGGGAGCTGTTTTCCTGATGAACCAGATACCAGCACAAGGGGAAGGAGATCAGCACAGAGAAAAATCAACTCCTACCAAATCAGAGAGCCCGAGCCTCAGAGGCCCCCAACACCTCATCACTGAAGCAGACCAAAAATGAACCCAACATGGCTCAGGGAAATTTTGCGGAAGAGGGGGCAGAAAGAATGTCAGAGCCACATGTTGGGTCATGATATGCAGAGACATTTAGCTTACCCATAACTGTGGGCTAACTCCACAATGCATGACCCATATACCTCAACAAGGAGGGGCCAAGGGGAGGGGGTAGGTCATGGATGAGCCTAATAATGGTACCAAACTGACTGTATTTGCTGAATACAAAACTAACTAATAAAGGAAAAAATAACATAATCTCATTTACTTTAAATTCTTTCTTTTTTTTTTGTTAAAGACTTGTGGCTTTTTATTTATTTATTTAACAGAGAAAGAGAGAGGGAGAGAGAGAGAGAGAGAGAGAGAGAATGGGTGCGCCAGGGCCTCTAGCCATTGCAAACGAACTCCAGATGTGTGTGCCCCCTTGTGCATCTGGCTAATGTGGGTCCTGGGGAACTGAATCAGGGTTCTTTGGCTTTTCAGGGCAAACACCTTAACCCCTAAGCCATCCCTCCAGCCCAACTTTAAATTCTTAATAACTCTTTGAACTATGTTTGCTAAGTAAAGTCCAATGGGACAAAAAAGTCAACTGAGAAGGGGAGAAATGCACAATAGATGAGGAACTCCTACAGTTTAGCTTACAGAGATGTGCAGCCTTTTGACATTGTGACATGACATGGTCTTCTAAAATGTGCTGGGCTGTATTCATAGCAATGATGAGATACATGTGCCCCATGAGTCACAAGGTGAGTATTCCTGGTTAAGCAACTTTAATAAAGAGAGAAAATAGGAGGCAGAAGGAAGAAAGGATGAGAGGGAGGATGGGGATGGGGAAAGATGGAATAAAGATGAGGGAGGAAGGAATAAAAAGGAGAAAGGAAAGGAGAGAAAGAATGGAACCAAGAAAAAAATTACTGACAATTCTTGTCCAAAAACCCATTTTTTTTTTTACCAGTTGGAAGTCATCCCCAGCAATTCCTACAGTGAGAGAAAGGAAGACCACTCAGTGATTGAATACATGTATGTATGTATGTATGTATGTATGTATGTATGTATTCTCCTTGTTGGGATAAAATGCCAGACCAGAAGCAACTTAAGGAAGGAAAAATGGTTAAAAAGTTCTAGTTTATACTTTTGAGGGTGAAATTCACCATGGAGGGAAAACATGTCAAGAGCAGATAGCTGGATATCACATCTCCATGCACCAGTAGGGAAGAAGGAAAAAGTGAGCTGTGAACACCTAGTAGGGTTAGACTAATAAACTCCAAGGCCTGCCTCTGGGACATACCTTTGCCAACAAAGATCCGCCTCCTAAAGGTTCTGCCAGCTGGGGATTAAGCATGTGGCTTAATAATAAATAGATGAGGCTATGGGGGACATTTCACTTGTAAATCTTCACAATTCTTTCAGTTTCTTTTTCTACTTTGAACTACTATCTGAACCCCTCCTTTCTTACTTTGGCGTTGATTCTGGATATTTAAAATAAAAATCTGGTTTTATGATTTGTTTTGAGAATTGGAAACTGGCACTGGTCCCACTTGGCCCCAGGAGTCCATTTGCTTGAGCTGAGCATCAATGGCCTGCTATGAGCTGGGGCACACACCCCCCCCCAGTCTATTCAGTTCTCACTTGGCTGCATTAACACATTTTTATGGCCTACCTGGCCCTTCAGGCATTTGAGATTTCCAACCCTGGCTTAGACTGCATTTGACTGCTCAACATTTACAAGACAACACCAACACACCCATTTTCTTGTCAAATTCAACAGATTATAAATTCCTGGAGAGTCATAAACATGTCTGTCTTATTTGTAGTTCTGTCCTTATCACGTAGCACACAGCCTGGCATGTAGCAGGTGGTAGTGACGTGTGCAGACCACACTCAAAAGTAAAGTACGCCTGCCTTGTTTATCTAAGCAGAGCCTTTAAACCCTGTGTGTTCATCCTACAGTTCCACTTACATTCAAGCCTCATTGATGGCAGCCTATTATAAAGCATCTGGGGCCATTCTGAGTAGGTGAGGGGAGAGTGAGTAAGTCACCCTTAGGCCTCAGTGAGTTCACAGTCTAATACAGAGACCAAAATACATATAATAACTAGAGAAGAGTACGGTAGGTTAAGAAAAGACATTTAATTTACTTATCTTGGGTAATATTTTAATCTGCCTTATGTTATTGCTGAATACCACAGACCATGTAATTTACAACAAACAGAAGTTTATCTGGCCCACAGTGTTGGAGGCTAGGATGTCTAACAGCATAGTGCCAGTAGATGGTGAGCATTTGGGGAGGGCCTTCCTGCTGTACATGGTAGAGAGCATCACATGGCCAGAGTATGATGCTAACTCAAGCCTGTCTTCTTATAAAGCCACTAATGCCATCATGAGGGCCCCAGTTTCATGACCTCATCTAACCCTAATTTCCCTCAAAAAGCCCAACCTCCAAATGTCACTAACATATGCCTTTGGAGTTATGTTTCCAACACATGAAATTTGGTGGGGGGCACATTCAAACCATAGCAGGTGGCAAAGTAAGTCTTGCATCCGTCAGGGTGCCGGTAAGAAACAGAATTCATGACAGGTAATTCCAACAATGAGAGGTTGATGAAGGGACCAGAAAGAGATGTGTGGGAAGTTTCAGAAACCAAAAAGGATGTAGTTGTATTGCTAGGAAGCCATTGCCTCTCCTGGGGTGGGTTAGTCAGCTTTTTACTCCTCTGACCCTGAGATAAACAGCTGTGTTCAGTACCTTTCTTATTGTGGCAACAAAATACCTGGCAAAAGCAGCTTAAGAAGGAAGAGTTAATTTTAGCTTACAGTTCAAGGATATAGCCCATCACAGGAGACATTGTGGAAGAAGCATGCGCCAACTGGTGGCACTGCATCCAACAGGAAGTAGAAAGTGATGAATGGAGCTCAATAAGCTTTCTGCTTTTTATGCGGTCCAGGGCCCTAGCTCATGGAATGGCACTACTCACGTTTAGGGTGTGTCTTCCCATCTCAAATAACCCAATCTATAAGATCCCTCACAGACATACCCAGAAATTTGTTTCCATTATGATTCTAAATCCCAGATTGACAAGATTAACCATCATTCCAATGCATAAGGAGGAAAGATATATTTTGACCCACAGATTCAGAGGTTTCGGTTGATGATTTCTTGGCTCCATCATTTGAAGCCTATGATGATATCATAGTGAGAATATGTGACAAAAGATATATGCTAACTTTACTGTGGTCAGGAAGCAAAGAGAATTAGAGGAAGGGCCTAGAATGGCATGTTTCCAATGGCCAAACTTTCTTCCACTAGGCCCATCTCTTAAAAGTTCCATCATCTCCCAATTGTATCACTGACTGGTGACTAAGCTATTAGCACAGAAATCTTTGAGAACACTTAAGACTCAAACAATAGCATGAAGTTAATAGACAAAAAGAGTTATCCTTAATGTTGAAGACAATGAAAGCTAAATTTGTGGGACCTGGTTATAATGAAAGTCTTGGCACCCAAGGGCAGAAGGAGTAAAAATGAGCACTCCAATGTCTCTCTTTATTCCTGCCCTCTAATCTCTGGCCAGTCTTCCCCACTGGGTGAACCCATCTAGAAACCAGTGAAACAGAGTGTCAGAGGTCAGCCTGTAGAGCATGAACAGAGCAAAGGAGTGGAGAGAAGGGGTTCGGATAGGCAAACAGAACAACTGTTCACTTCACTGAACAACAGATTCTTTGTAAGAGGTTATCTTGGAGCTGAGGTGAAAGGAGAGATGTATTACTTTCATTTTTTTGTTTGTTTATTTCATTTTATTGAGAGATTTTATTGTTTGGTTGGTTGATTTATCAGTTATTTTTAAAAGCAATTTTAAAAAATTATTTATTTGAGCCAGGCGTGGTGGCACACACCTTTAATCCCAGCACTCGGGAGGCAGAGGTAGGAAGATCCCCGTGAGTTCGAGGCCACCCTGAGACTACATAGTGAATTCCAGGTAAGCCTGGGCTAGAGTGAGACCCTACCTCGAAAAACCAAAAAAAAAAAAAAAAAAGAAAAAAATTATTTATTTGAGAGAGAGAGAGAATGGGTGTGCCAGGGCCTTTAGCTGCTGCAAATGAACTCCAGATGCATTTGCCCTCTTGTGCGCATGTGCAACATTGTATGCTTGTGTCACTGTGTGTCTGGTTTACATGGGACCTGGAGATTCAAACATGAGTTCTTAGGCTTTGTGGGCAAGTGTCTTAACTGCTAAGCTATCTCTCCAGCCACAGTTATTTTTTTTATATGTGTAGAAGTTGCTGTCTTGTTCCCAGTTATTCAGCTATCCTTTGTAATTAAGGGATACACATTCACTCACTAAGACAGAGGATATTGACAATTGACAATAGGAGTCAAAACTGAGCCAAAAGTACTCAATAATTTGGGGTTTTGTTTTTGTATTAGTTACTTTCTCATTGCTGTGACAAAATACCTGACATAAGCAACTTAGGAGAAGAGACATTTATTTTGGCTCACAGTTTGAAAGGATGTAGATGCTTACTCATGTTCTAGCAGATTGGGAAGCAGAGAGCAAACAGGAAGTGAGTCTGGGCTATAACTTCATCCCACCCCATTATTTCCACAGTATCCACTTCCTCCAGTGAGGCTGCCCCTCCTAAAATTCTATAACTTCTCAAAGCAACACTACTAGCTGGGGACCAAGCATTCAAACACAAGAACCTGATGTTTCATATTCCATAACAGTTTTGTTTTATTTTCAGTTTCCAAATGCATTAGCTGACACTTAGGCTTCTACAAGGACACATACAGATTTTTCATTACTATATGGAAGTACTAGAAACTACCTTTATGATCAATCCAAGTTTGCCTAAATTAAACAGAAAACTGGTATAAATGTCCTCATCTCAAAGCATAATTTTGTTAAAATGTGAAATTTGGATTGATTTGGTCTTTTTATTTACTTATACAAAAGAATGAGCATTTATGAAGATTTGATTCTTCTGCCCATTACAGGAAAAAATAAACCATAAGAGGGTTAATTTCTGCACTTTAGGGAATCAATATAATAACAGATTAAGAGGCATACCAAAATCTGTCATTCAAATTGTGCAGGCTTTGAATGTAAAATCTGGAGCAGAGGCCTCACTCTGAGTTAGAAAAGTCTTAAAGCCTGGGTGTACTTTACCTGGACCAAAACCTCTGGCTGAAAGCTGAGACCAAGGTTCCAGTTGTGCACTTTACTTCCTCTCCACTAAGCACCCATCATAAGTCAGGCATTGTGAAGGTTTCCAGCCAGGAATGAACAGTCAAACATACCAAGTATCCATGTCAAAGAGGTTCAGGGTGGCACTGTTGTGATTAGAGTGCAATGAATAATTTCAAGACATCTGAAATGCTGTGCTTGTAATTAACACACAGTACTGTGCACTTAGACATCTGTCAAGAGGGCAGATCTTATGTTGTTCTTAAAGCACATATCAGTGAGAAGACAAGAAAAAAATACTTGGAAGTAGCAAAGGTCTTTTGAAAAAGCTTGAATTGGAGATTTTATTAAAATGTGTTTTGACCTGAGCAATATGACTGATTCACAATTCTCTATAGGTTTGTTAGTGCTGTGCAGACTCCTGGAGGATATCCTCTGCATAGTGTCAGTTATAAGTATATGCAGGTTACTTATATCCATGTCACATGCATTACAAAAGGACAGTATACATAAAACACACTAACTGGAGGTCTGCACTCTAGGGGTTAGGGTAGAGTCAAGGAATCTATGGTTTACTGCAGGGCTTTAGTCCTTGGGCCTCTTTGTAGTTTGATTTCTCAATGAGTAAACTAAGATGAACATTCATGCCTCCCTTGCTCAACTGAGGGTCAAAAGGAACAGAACAAGAGCATGTTTGGGTGCTTTAATAAGCACAGAGCATCATGTAAAGACACAACACTCTTGAATCCATGTACTTGTTTGCAGGCACACAAAGTTGTGTCCTGGAGTGAGTTGGAAACTACAGGATAGAGCTATTCACCAGCAGCACAGAGAGCACTAGCTGCGCTTTCTAAGGCCAGCTAGGGTGTACGTCAGAGGATTTGAGCAGTGGGTCCACTGCCTTGCTAGTGATGGCAGTACCTCCTAGATCCAAGGGTCTCTGAACTCTGCTTCTTCTGTGTGATAGGAGCTGGGAGACCTCTAGACCATAGCAACCTGAGTAAGAATGCTTCTGTTGTTTTATCCCAAGTTATCTACCTGAAGTAAAAACCCTATCAACCTATAAATTGGGTCCCTTGGCCTACTCTCTCTGCCCATTTCTTTTCAGCCCCTAGCCCCAACATCCTTTCAGATACATGACATTGCTCTGAGGTTGCTTACATGTTCTTTGGGGTCCTTTACCTCTGAAATCAAGGGTGCCACCCTTTCCTGCCCACATTTTCAATGCCTCCTATGGGGCTAGAAACATGGTGCATGTAGTTCTTGGGCAGTTGTAGCTTTGGCCATGAACTTGATCTCCCTTAATAATGTCATTCACTCTTGAGTTCCTAATGTTCAGCTTACTTTCTCAGTCTACATAAGCCTTATCATGTTCATTGATCAGGAAAAGGACTATCTTTTCTTATTAAGATTTTAAGAGCACTAAATCTAATAAGAGTGCTTTGAGTCTGGCAGTTACCCTAATCCTATAACACTTCTTTTCCATCTTTTATTCCAATACAGTCTCACAAACCTAGCTTCATTTGGACCTTCACTTAAATTCCTTAAGGACAGATCCAAAATTATCCTCTTTCATATATCCTGAGTATATATCAAAATTGATATTCCCAAGCCCTCAGTGAGCATTCTGTCCCCACTAGTCTTCTCCCAAGAGAGCTGAGAGTAATCTGTCTTCTCATCCCTGGGCAGTTTGAAGGATCCCATTCTGGGGTTGCCACAAAATTCAGAGTTTTGCAAACCTCACGTCCCACTTCTGTAATGCCCAGCATTAGACAAATATATTGTATTTTCAAGTCATACTGTATATTTAACTTTGGACCATGACAAATATGGAGTTTTGAGCTCTAACCCATTAAAGGGATTTATGTGTGACTAAAAATAGAGGAAAATTCATTACATTCTTTTCTTGTAAGAAGCTGGATTCACTTTGCCAAATGTGTCTCAGAAAATGAATTTTTTTTCCTGTCAATAGTTATATTTGCTGCCGTTCCCAGTAGGGCAGATTATGTATTAAATAATCACAATATAAAGGAATCCTCAATAAAATACCAACTTAATTCAGGAGTGCACAGGTGTACTTTGAATGGAGATGTATTTTCAAATGACTTTTTGGTAAAGAAACTGAGAAATACCAGAACTGTATCAGAAGAGAAATTTATTTTTTATTTTTTTTTTATTTTGTTTATTTGAGAGCAACAGACAGAGAGAGAAAGAGGCAGATAGAGAGAGGGAGAGAGAATGGGCGCGCCAGGGCCTCCAGCCACTGCAAACGAACTCCAGACGCGTGCGCCCCCTTATGCATCTGGCTAACGTGGGTCCTGGGGAGTCGAGCCTTGAACGGGGGTCCTTAGGCTTCACAGGCAAGCACTTAACCGCTAAGCCATCTCTCCAGCCTGAGAAATTTTAAAATGGAGACTGGCTTCAGATTGGAGGAGAGAGTGAGAGTGTTGGGCATGTCCATGACTCCAGGAAACTGAGGAACCCTGACTGCTCCAGGGGGGCCACAGCCAACAAGCTTGGTTCTTCTTCCTCACCTGCTTCTGCCCTCACCAGCTCTTCACCATTACCAGGCAAAGGCAGACAGACCAGAGATGGGAATGTGACTCAGAGATGATCACATAACCAACAGGACAGAGTTCTTGCTCCACAGCAGCTGCCTCAAGCACAATGGCTCTCCTGCAATAGAAGGTACATTCTATTCTGAGGAAGGTATTTCATGTGCTAGACAATTCCTGTGCTGAGTGAGAGGCTTCCCTTTAGACTAACAAATTGCTTATCTAATCCAGACAGAGGTCATCTGGGTCTCTCTGTTCTTGTATTCAGGTCCATTTGGCTTTACTATGTCCCTCCATTTCCTTGCCCATGAGAGTTCAGCAGCCTCTTGCTGGCTCCCACTACTCCCATATGCACTCTTCATCTGATCCCACCATTTTGGGGGACCCATATATTTCACTTGAGGTGGGGTGAGATGTGGACCCTCCCTAGGGTTTTCCACCAGAACCCATTTATGCAGCCACAACAGGAGCATGGTAAGAACCTGCTGGAGGTGGAATTTGGGAAAACACAGGGAAGCTTATACTGTAGACTCCATAGCTTCTATCTTCAAAACTTCCTCTCGCATCACCTCTGGTTACTTGGATTTGTCTCCCCATGATTCATGTTCCCCAGTGTAGCAGTATAGAGAAGTGATGGGTCTTTAAAAAGTGGGATCTGGTGGGAGATGATTAGATCATGGGAATACCATCTTTAAAAGAGATTAATACCTATAATTGTAGGGCTTGACTGGCTACTTAATAGATTGTTATAAAGTAAGTTTGTGATTCTGGACTCTCCCTCTCTTGCTTTCTCTTTCAACTGTGACCTCTTTCACATTAGCTCCCATCTTGTGATGGTATTTATCATGGGATCCACCCAGGAGCTGATCTTGGCACTATGTTCTTGGACCTCAAGAAGCATGAGCTAAATAAACCTACTTTCTTTATAAAGTGCTCAGCCCTAGGTATTTTGTTATAACAACATAAAACTGACTAAGGGGTGGTTTTGAAAATGTTTTGAAACTAGTTGGCGAAGATGGTTGTATAGCTTTATGCATATGCTAAATACTATTAAGTTGTACCTTCTTTTTAAAACAATTTTATGTGAAGTTCATCTCATTTAAAACATCTTTTCTTTGGGCTGGAGAGATGGCATAACCATGCAGACACTTGTCTGCAAAGCCTAAGGACCCAAGTTTGAGTCCCAAGTACCCACATAAATCCAAATGCATAAGGTGGTACATGTGTCTGGAGCTCATTTTCAGTGGCTGGAGGCCCTGGCATGCCCATTCTCTCTCTCTCTCGCTCTCTCTCTCTCTCTCTCTCTCTCTCTCTCTCTCAAATGAATAAATAAATAAAATATTTAAAAAATTTTAAATTGGGAATGGGGGCACATGCCTTTATTCCCAGTACTTGGGAGGCAAAGGTAGGAGTATTGCTGTGAGCCCGAGGCCACCCTGAGAGTACATAGTGAATTCCAAGTCAGCCTGAGCTCGAGTGAGATCCTACCTCAAAAAACTAAAAAAAGAAGAAAAAAACTGAAAAAAAAATCAAACATCTTTTCTCATTGCTGTGTCCAAATACCTGACAACTTCAGGCAGGAGAAGGAGAAGTTAGGGCATAGTCCACTGCAGAGGGTAAGGGAAGCTCCGTAGTGGTGAGAACTTATAGCAGCTTATTAAATTTCTGTGGACCAGGAAGCACATACTAGAGCAGAGGTGAGGCCCACCCCCAGTGGCTTACTTTCTCCAGCAAGTTTCCATCCCCTAAAAGTCCAGGGAAGCTATGTACTCAAACACATGAACCTAGGGGGACATTTCACATTCAAACCATAACATTCTGCTCCTGCCCCCTGCGATAAGCCCAGAGCCATCTCATAATGTAACACTGTTCAAAAGCCCAAAGTCTTTTCTGAGACTCAAGGCACTCTCCTACCTATGATTTGGAAATTGCATACTTCCAACATTCAATGATACAAAGTAAATTTTCCCATTCCAAAAAGAAGTGATGGGGACATAGCAGGGAAAGATTGTGTCCGGGCAAGACCAAATACAGCAAAGCAAACACCAAACACTGCAGCTCCATATCCAGAATCTGGGGTTCTTGGTCCCATCATATGGGATTCAATGACCTTAGGGAACCCTTCCTATCTAACCTCTCTGTTAGGCAGGCTACACTCAGTACCTGTAGCTTTCCTTGGCAAACACCCCACATTTCTGGTATCTCCAGTATCCAGACTTACGCACAGCCCACTGTGGAGTTCTACACAGGGAATCCAACTTGCTACATGGAGCCTGATCTCAGCAGCTTTCTGAAACTTTGGGGAAAGCCTCTATGACCTCTTTTCCCTTGTATTTTCCATGCCTACAAGTGCAAAACCAGCACCATCTGGATGATATCAGCTCAAGATGTGGCCTGATCCCCTGTGCCACAGCAGCAACAGCCTCTGTGTGTCATGGCTATACTGCTGCAGCAAGATGCCCTGGAGGCTGCCTTTACTGAAGCACATTCATTTAAAATTTTTTTTTGTTTAATTTTTTTTACTTATTTGAAAGTGATGGACAGAGAGAGAGAGAAAGAGGCAGATAGACAGAGAGAGAATGGGCACGCCAGGGCCTCTGGCCACTGCAAACGAACTCCAGACACGTGCGCCCCCTTGTGCATCTGGCTAACGTGGGTCCTGGAGCATCAAGCCTCAAACCGGGGTCCTTAGGCTTCACAGGCAAGTGCTTAACCGCTAAGCCATCTCTCCAGCCCCAAAGCACATTCATTTTAAATGAGTTTCCTAAATTAATTTGCATTCTTATACCCTGGAGCTCTCAACGGAGTCTTGCTCTCTCAAGGCATTTTTCCTACTGTTCTAGTGCAAAGTCCAAAGTTAATAGTGCTGTCTCTTTAAAAATTACACTGGGTCCACACCTGCTCTGTTCTCTATTTTAACCAAGATCAAATTCCTTTCCTCACTAAAAACCACATTTTTCATATCTTTCTGCTCTGTTTTCTTTCTTCTCTACTTTAAATCTGGACAAATATAGTAAGTAATAACCATGCCACACCATAAATGTTAGACTGTCTTGAAATTTCCTCTGTCAAGTTAGTCTATTACTTTTATCTTCACTTGCATTTTCAAGATGAGACAAATGAGCCAGATTCTTTATCAGGGTACATATAACATGCATGACCTTTAGCCAAGTTTTCAGTACATTCCTTGTTCTCTTCTGAAATACCATGAACACAATCTTAACCATCCACATTTCTATTGTCATTCTGAGCGTCCAAACTCCCACCATAATTACTCATTAAGTTTTGCTTACAGCGCTCAAGGACTTCTGTAGCCCACATTTCTCTTCCACATTTCTCCCAGAAACCTATTCCAAAGGCCTATCAATCATATGGAAAGATTCATCACAGCAACAAATCTGCTTCTCAGTACTAATTTTCTGCATCAGTATTTTTCTTTCTTTCTGTCTTAAGGTCTCACTCTGGTCCAGGCTGACCTGGAATTAACTCTGTAGTCTCAGGGTGGCCTTGAACTCATGGCGATCCTCCTACCTCTGCCTCCCAAGTGCTGGGATTCAAGGCGTGCGCCACCATGCCTGGCATGTCTTTTTTATTATTATTATTTTTAGAGACAGTGAAAGAGAGAGAGACAGAGGGAGTAAGAGAGAATTGGCACACCAGGGCCTCAGCCAATGAAATCAAACTCCAGATGCTTGCACCACCTAGTAGGCATGTGCGACCTTGCACTTTCCTCACCTTTGTGTGTCTGGTTTACATGGGATCTGGAGAGCCAAACATAGGTCCTTAGGCTTCACAGGCAAATGCCTTAACCATTAAGCCATTTCTCCAGCCCCTGTGGCAGTGTTTTTCACATTGCTCTCACTAAATACTGATAGGAATCAACTTAGTAAGGAAACAGTCCATCATGGTCAGGAAAGCAGGCAAACAGGAGGTTCTGTGGCAGTGGGATCTCATGGCATCTGCCTACTCATATCTCTGCATGTAAGGGAGCAAAGAGCAGACAGGAAGCAGGGCCAGGCCATAGAGCATAAAGACCTTCCCCCCCCACCCCCAGTGAGACTCTACTGCCTAGAGGTTCCGTAGCCTTCCAAAACAACACCACCAGGTGCAGACCACATGTTCAAACACATGAGCCTATGAGGCATGTCACATGAAAACTGTCATACCTCTTGCTGAGCCTTTCAACCAGGCAGAACCAGCTTCTATCTTTCAGACCCCCTTCCTCTTTCAGGCCCAGCCTGGGGTGTCCACATTGATGGACCCTCGTCAGACCAGCCTTTGAACATGATTTGCCTTCCCTAATGGGAAGAATAGAAGAGTAACAATTCTGTCTTATTGACCTGATGAGGAGTGATGAGGAGAAGCATTGGTGCAAAGGAAGGATTATCTTTTTATGAGCTAGTTGCATCTGTGGTATTCTATCCTGAATAGGACTGGGCCAACATTTCTTCATTTGACCATAGGAAGTACAGGGTCATGAAGAGTGTGGCTAGAGCAAAGAAAGAGTATGACCTTGAAGCAGGGACTGCCAAACTACTTGGCAACATGGCATTTTGGCTTGGAGCCCCTATACAACTGCCAAATATACTCATCTTTATTCTCAGTATTCCTAGAGAACCTGTGCAATATGGACTTGGACATTGGAAAACATGAGATAGCCAGAATGCCAAGAGAGGAGTTGAGAAGATTGCTCAGCAGTTAAGAGCACTTGATGTCCAAACATAAATGGCCCAAGGGAGGTTGAGACCAGCCCAGTTCAATTCCCCAGCACCCACACAAACAGCTCAGCATGGGCATGGACGTCTGTAAGTCCAAGAGAAGGGAGGATCATTGGGGCTTTCTGGCCAAACATTGGTGGCAATGGTAGCTCTGGGTTGAATGACAAACTCTGTATCAAGGAAACAGATGGATAAGATAAATATGTATGTGCACAAGACGCATGTATCTGCACACATATTATACCACACATGCATCATATTACATACTATACCAACTACACTACATAACACACACACAACACAAACACACACAAACACATGCCAAAACAAAGAAGGCTGCAACTAGAAGTTTCTGAGTCTGAGTATTAGGTATTGCAATACAACTGGAATTTTCTTAACTGTTTATATTTGTATCAATTGCAGTTTACAAAACACTCTCACAATAATTTTCTCACTTGTTTTCACAACTAACCCAGGAAACAGATTTCATCCCCATCTTTACAGATGAGAGAGCTGAGACTCAAAAAGGTTACGTGACTTACCTAACGTCACAACTAGAGAAACACAACAGTCAAGTCAAGGCATTCTGATTCTCCACAGGACTTTCCAGGTGGGAGCTTTGTACCATGCCAAAGTCTTCCTCAGCTGGTACTGCAGTGGGAGTGAAAACATTATTGTAGTCACTGTTTTAGTCTGTTTTGTGTTACTATAACTGGAGAAACTTGGGCGGTAGGTGAGGAAGATTCACACATATCTTGCCCTGAGGTACATTTAGGTATGTCCAGAGTTCTTTAATTCTTGCAGCTCTGCATGATGAAGGAGATGGCCAATACAGACAGCTGGGCCCTAGGCAGAGTCAAGCCACTGAGCTCTGCAGTTGAACAACTCAGCAAGTTACTGAGGTTTGCCAAGCCTCAGCTTCGTGTTCTTGCCTGACTAAAGGGGGGTCATCAGAGCACCAACCTTATAGTCTCATGCTAAGGATTAAATGAGAAAAGTCTAAAATATTTAGTACAGTGTCCAAAATGGCTATTAGCATTTACAGATGAGCTCTGCTCTACCCTGACCATCCCTCAGTAACGAGCAAATTGGACATGAGCTGATCCTACATATATTGTGCTTCATGAGCAATTTACTCCTAATGCCCTTTAGCTTATGTATATGCATCTATTCACAGATGAGAAATCTATAGGTGGGGCTGGAGAGATGGCTTAGAGGTTAAGCACTTGCCTGTGAAGCCTAAGGACCCCTGTTCGAGGCTCAATTCCCCAGGGCCCACATTAGCCAGATGCACAAGGGAGCACGTGTGTCTGGAGTTCGTTTGCAGTGGCTGGAAGCCCTGGTGCATCCATTCTCTCTCTCTGCCTCTTTCTGTCTCTGTCTTTCCCAAATTAAAAAAAAAAAATCTATGGGTTTCTTTAAAATGCTTTCCTATTGAATGGGGGTGTCAAAATTATACTTTGGAGAGTTTTTTTTCAACACTTAGGAATGAAATTTAATCATAGAAGTATTTTTAATGTAGAAATTGATTTTTATGTTCCATACATACATAAGCATACACATGCAGCTTAAAACATCAGATATATGTATACATGGGTATATCACATGCATATATATGTCTATGTATGTATATGTATCTATTTGCATACATGCATATATCTGATATTTATATACATGGATGCATATATATATACTAAACATATATAATGCACATTTATATCTGATATTTTAGTAAAATAGTATGCTTTTATGATTTTTAAAACTGCATATGTGCCAGACATGGTGGCTCATGCCTTTAATCCCAACACTCGGGAGGCAGAGGTAGGAGGATCACCATGCATTTGAGGCCACCCTGAGACTACATAGTGAATTCCAGGTCAGCCTGAGCAAGAGTGAGACTCTACCTTAAAAAAAAAAACTGCATATGTATGTACAAAAATCTTAATCTTACAAGTCTACTAAAATACAATATGTATTTCTTAAAAGATTAATAGATTTAATTTCTCAATAGATTTAATAGATTAAAAAGGCAAAATAACATTTTTCTCTGTTAAAGAAAGGATATATATATATATATATATATATATGTATATATATATATATATAAACAATGTTACATCTTCACCTTTTTGCTCATTATCTACATGTTTTCTGGGGGATGAAAATGGAGGCAAAATAATTTTCAAGCATTCTTAAATTCTGAAGGTAAACCACATTTGCATGTAACCACACAGGTTTGGCCACCATTTTAAATTAAACTGACTAATAACTAAGTGTGAATAACAGGGAAGTGAGTAATCAGGTGGAATTTATGTAGTCCTCAAGCTGGAATAAAAGTCTATGAGATGGAAAAAGCGCCACTGGGGGCTTGTCCAAATTTGAATAACCAGTAGCTGGGCACTGTGGCTGCTCATTGGGTTCAGCATCCTGTCACAGAAAAAGCCTATTAAAAATTAACACAATAGTGTGAGAGACTATTTTAAGCATTATGGATTGGCAAATGGCAGCTACCTAGCTGATCAGATGGCTGGTTTGATTCTTAATAGCCAATTTTAAGGGAAATGGACCACAGCAGGCTTTCAGACACTGACAGCCACCAGTGCTGAGACAAAGATGTGGGGTACATCTCAATTTAAGGATCAGCAATTCCCCAGGCAACAAACATGAAAGCCCATCCAATTTCCTATCACTGTTGAGCATTTTCTAGAAAATTAAGATCAAGCCTGGCACTGGGAGTTGGAAGAGTGTATTAAAGTGTTTTTTTTAGGAATGAGGGATCCCAGCAATATGTTGAGCAAGACTAGTTTCATCACTACTGGACAGCTTAATGACTTGGAGCTTTCTTAGGCCATTGTGTTAATCATTAATAAGACTTTCCCCACCATATTCCTGATGCTTTAACATGTCCTGATCCTGTAGGGACTACCCAGACCTCCAGTTGCTGCCTTGATCCAGTTCTTACACACGGGACCACTGCTCAACTTCCCCTTCACCCTAGACAACTAACTATAGCCTGGACACCCCAGAATACACTGAAATTGTTCAAAGTAGGCAAACTTAAGCCTGTTTATCCTGACCTACTCATCTCTTTCTACAGAAATCACCACAAACCCTCTGGCTCTTGTTTTTCCTTCTTTCTACCTCCTGACATCCCTTGTGCATCCTTCTATTGCCTTGCATGGCATGTCCTTTCTTCTTGAGATCTTTCAATGGCTACTACTCCTAATCTGTTGGTCTCACTATACCTGACTAATAATAAAACCTATATTTCAAACAAACCACATATAAATGTGCCTGGCTTCAAAGGGCTGGAGAGATGACTCAGTGGTTAAAGGTACCTACTTGCAAAGCCTCATGGTCAAGGTTCAATTTCCCAGCAACCACATAAAGCCAGATGCACAAAGTGGAGCATGTGTCTGGAGTTTGTTTGCAGTGGCAAGAGGTATGATGCACTCATACTCATTCTCTCTTTCTCTCTCTCTCTCCCTCTGTTTGTGTGTGTGTGTGTGTGTGTGTGTGCCTCTTTCACCTTGTCCCTCTTTCCCTCTCAAATAAATAAATAATTTTTTAAAAATATTTTAAGGGCTGGAGAAATGGCTTAGCAATTAAAGTGCTTGTCTGTGAAGCCAAAGGACCCAGCTTCGATTCCCTAGGACCCACATATGCCAGATACACAAGGTGGCACATGCATCTGGAGTTTATTTGCAGCAGCTGAAGGCCCTGGTGTGCCCATTCTTTCTCTCTCTTTCTCTCCCTCTCTCTCCCTCTCCTCTTTCTCTCTCTCTCCCTTAAACAAATAAAAAATTAAAAAGTTTCTTTTTAAGTATTTAAAAATGTCCCTGGCTCTTCCATGTAGACCAGCTGACAGAAAGCTGGAAGAAGCCATTCTGCATGAAGTTCGATAGGAGAGAGAGAAATCACCAGTGAAGATACTCAACAGTGGACACTGCAAGCCTTATATTTGGCCAGCCAGGCAAAATGAGCCAACAGGTGCAATAGTGGCATGTCTGTCATGGTGGAAACCAACTGCCCTCTAATTGGACTAGAGGCCCACTCCATAGGAGGGAATACATCCCTGATACTGAAAACTTGAAACAGGGGTAGTCATGAGCCCTAGGGGTGTAATGTCTGCTGCTGTCTGGCTAAATGTATATACTATGCTTATCAAACTGCCCAATAAGCACTTCTCTTAATGTTCATACCCTTATATTATTGCTACTCTCACTTTTGGTAGAGAATCTTCTCTTTTCAGATGGCAGTGACGTTGGGATGACTCAGAAGGTATCATGGTGCTGGAAAGAAGTGACAGAAATGCTCAGTACTGCAATATCTCTGTCACACCTTCCAAGGCTCAGGGTCTAATGCGGAACAGGTGGCGAAAAGAATGTAAGAGCCAAAGGAAGGGTAGGACTCCTTACAATGTGCTCCTTCCCACCTAGACACAAAATGGCCTGGGTATCCATGACCTTACAGTCCCTGACACTACCTACACAAGACCATCATAAGAGGAGGAAAAGATCATTACATCAAAATAAAAGAGAGACTTATTGAGAGGGGGAGGGGATATGATGGAGAATGGAGTTCATAGGGGAAAGCAGGGCGAGGGCATTACCATGGAATATTTTCTATAATCATGGAAGTTGTTAATAAAAAAAATTGAAAAGAAAAAAATGTCCCTGGCTTCAAAAAAGATCCTGAAGATGCCATGTGGCCAGAGAAGGTAAAGCTATAAAGGGCTCTATAATGCAGGGATTCTCGTGCCTTCATGAGACACTTGTCCTCCACTCATGGATATTCATGGATTTTTGAAACACCTTAGCAAATATACTTGGGGGATTTTTATCCTACCTTGCCTTGTGAAGAATGGAAGCCAATGAGGAGGCTGCTATGGCTGCTTAGACAAGAGGGCCTGGCCCAGCTAGAGGGAATGAAATGGACACTGTAATAGGAAAGGACGAGGTTTTCCAACTAATGGACTGGGAGTGGCAGAGGAAGAATCAAAATTACCAGAGCTTCCAAATTCTAGACTTAGTGAAAGATAGCGGCAACCAGGAAGAGGGACTGGCTGGATGCAAAGGACCATGGATTTGTCACTTCCTCTTTACAAACCAGAGTGACAGCAGTCACCAGGTGTGGTCTCAACAAGTGCTTGCTGAGCTCCTCTGTCCCAGGTACTGAGCAGAAAGTGAATGATAAAGTGATTATGAACATATTGTTTTGTCATTAGAGAGCATTATGGTTCAGAAATTTCATGCCAAAGACTCACCCACATGCCCATCTCCAATGCTGTGCATTTCACCCTTGAAAACACATTTGCATCTACCTCATCAACCTCTACCCCACTGGCACAAAGATGTCATCAGAGCTTTTGGCAGACAAGCCAGGGACAGGTTAAATCAACTTATAACTCCACATATATTTATCTTTCCTTTGAGCTTAACCAATATGTTAGTAAAGAGCTACAAGCACAAAACCAGAGTGAGTGAGCTTCCAGTGTATACAGAATTTCTCAGTTGTTACTTGTTCCTGGCACTCGAGCCAAGAAGTCCTTTCATCCAACTCCAAGGATGCTCCCTTGGGTGCACATCACTGTATTTCTTTTCCTTCTGCCTGTAGAAAAATCATTTCTAAAACAGATCCTGGTAATTATAGGTCAATAGCAAAACCACACATTAGGAACAAAGAGAAATACATCATTGGGCAAAATCATATAAAACCTTAACAGCAGGTTGAGGACTTTTCCAATTGTCCAACCATCTCTATCTTCTTAGGTTGGAGGCCAGCACATCTGTTCTTACTGTGGGTAAGAGCTGTGGCTATTTCCCTTTTTTACGTAAGTGCCATAAGTAGTTCCTCCAGCTTCTCTCATTAGGGATGAATTTAGGTAGCTTAGAGATGGAGGGAAAAAGCCAAGCGGAAGGTAAAAGGTTTTCATCACTTAATAATGCCAATTTTATCATCACTTAGCATAACTTCTTTCTGCCAATTTTATCATCACTTACAATAACTTCCATTAGGGTAATAAGGCATTAAGTATATGTTGATTGCAAATAATCTGGTTACATTTGCTAATTATAAGAAAACTGATTTTTTTCCTATTTAAAATGCAATTTTAAACCATCTCTGCTTTCTAAAACAGGGCATATCAAAGGAAGGTAACACATATGTTAGAAAATGATATAAAATACAGAAAATGATATTTTTGTGTCTTTGGCAAGTGTTTGATTGCAAGATGAAAATAAATGGAGAATTCATCTTCAAAAATGAAGAATGTAAGTGGCTTACTCTAGCTGATTTGTTCTGCCTTATTTCCCTTGGGGATCAAATTAATATGTTTACTACTGACAAGTCATTTTGTATCACTGAAGATGCTGATGTCCAAATGTCACCTCAGAGTGAGGTTCTCCCTGCACACATAGCCTTTACAAAGATTCAGCATAACTAGCCAGTCTTTGTATTTTATGAGTCTGCCATAGCTGTGAAGTGCTTGCTTGCTGGCTTAAGTAAGGGCTTTTGAGGTTTGATATTGTCATTTAGTACTGCTGTAAAATTTAGTAAGACTATCTAGCTTCCAGTGGCTGCCATTGCTCTGTGGAAATAATGATACCTTCATGACAAGTTGCTACTTGAATATTAGTATATAATGGACTAGAATCAATCGACTTGTTCCTAATTTGATAAAATACCTCTGATTGTTTTCAACTTTATAAGATTAATAGTGCATTGAGCCTCTAAACCAGAGCTAGATTTTCAAAAGTGACTCTGTGGGTTCTAGAACTGGAAATCACTTTATATCAGCCACAGACATTTTCTAATTTGTTTCTCTATAGTATTTTCAGACCTTTGGACTTAGAAGGAATAAAGAGGAACTTAAGGTTTCAATAAAGAAATAATTATCATAGTTTTCACTGTGACGTTTTCAACTGCTTATCCATTTTTGCCTGATCTTTCAAACACCAGGCAGGAAGGATACAGGACAGGAAATATAAACTACTCTGTTGTTCACTGTTGACTAAACCACAAAGTATGTTTTCCCATTCTCTCTGAGCATGGGTCTTACATAAAGATTTGACTATTAGTGCTAGATCTGACCAGGCAGGGCTGATAAAAAGGGCCTGCCTAGGGCTGGAGAGATAGATTAGCAGTTAAGGTGCTTGCCTGCAATGCCTAAGGACCCATGTTTTACTCTCCAGATCCTACCTTAGCCAGATGCACAAAGGTGAAGCAAGTGTAAGGTTGCATATGCCCACTAGGTGGCACAAGCATCTGGACTTTGGTTTCAGTGGCTGAGGCCCTGGCTTGCCAATTCGCTCTCTCCCTCTCCCTCTCCTTCTCTCTCTCTCTCTAAAAAAAAAAAAAAAAAAAGAATTTAAGGGGCTACCTATCCTCATGGTATATCTATGGTTTGCACAGCTATCATCAATTCCATGAGCAAAAGTGGCCAAGACAACCAAGACTGCTGGGCACACTGGAGTGGCTGCAGGGACAAAAGCTGAGGACCTCAAGGGCCATCTGCTCACTGAATGCACCTGGAGGCATCTCTCAAACTATTCTGTGTTCCTTCCCAGAAGTAATAACAAGTGGTAAGCTCTGCGTCTTCACAACAAACTTAGCATACTTCAAATTCTAACACTCCAGTGACCCCGTGGTATATTAATTCCCACAGATACTGTTACCACGTGTGATGTTTTATTTGGGCAGACCAAGCTCAAGCAAGTTTAGAGCCAGAGGTCTACACCAAGAAGGTCCAAAAACTCCTTAGTATAAGAGTGTTTCTTTAGTTCAAGCTCTCCTGCCTTTATTTGTACCTTGTGGTGATTTGATTGTAAAATGTCTCCTATAACTTCAAGTGTTTATGATTAACCTCATATTTCGTTTTCAGCTCAGGGAACCTTTAAGAGGTGGAGCCTTCCGGGAGGAAGTATGTCACTGGGGGCTGAGCCTTGAGGCTTATTAATCCAGCCTGACTGGGTGTTCAGAACTCTCTCACAGACAACTTCATCCTGGTGCTGTGACAAGATGTGACATCCTGCCTGCCTGCTCTGCCATGCTTTCCCTGCCATGATAAAGCTTAACCTCAAAACTGTAAGCTGAAATAAACTTTTTCCTTCCAGATGCTTCTGATTGAGTGTTTTCTTCAGCAACAAGAAGGTAAGCGGGGCATGGTGGTGCACGCCTTTAATCCCAGCACTTGGGAGATAGAGGTAGGAGGATCTCTGTGAGTTCAAGGCCACCCTGAGACTACATAGTGAATTCCAGGTCAGCCTGAGCTAGAGTGAAACTCTACCTCAAAAAAAAAAAAAAAAAAAAAAGATAAACTCCTACATATGCCATAAGTAAATTCATACACTCTAAGTTTCTAAGAAATCCTAGACTCAAGGGAAACAAAGTATGTACATTGTTAGAGAGAATATTTTAACTTGAAGTTGTGTCATGCTATGTAGCATTCTTCCCCTTTAAACTGAAAGTTGCTTTGTTAAAACTATAACAAAAATTACAGAGAAGGAGGAGGAAGAGGAGGAGGATGAGAAGGAAGAGGAAAAGCAGAATAAAAAGAATTGATTGGCATACTAAGTGCAAAGTTTTCATGGTTTGATACAGATTCCCTCCCAATAGACTCATGTATTTTAAATACTTGGTCTCTAGCTAGTGGCATTCAAAGGAGGAGTTGTGCTGTTGGGGGTGGATTTTGGGATGTTACAGCCAGTTCCCCCTTACCAAAGTTTGGTCTCACTCTCCTGCTGCTGTTTTCCACTTGCTGTGGCAAGGAAGTGATGTCCAGCCTCTGCTGTGTTATCTTTTCCCTGCCATCATGAAGCTTCCCCTCAAGACTGTAAACCAAACAAATCCTTTCCTCTCATCAGGTGCTTTTGGTCAGGTATTTTGTCTCAGCAATATGAAGGTATCTATAACAAAAGTCACCAAGGTAGGGCTGGAGAGATGGCTTAGCAGTTAAGATGTTTGCCTGCAAAGACAAAGGATCTGGTTTGACTCTCCAGGACCCACATAAGCCAGATGCACAAGGGGGCGCATATGTCTGGAGTTCATTTGCAGTGGCTGGAGGCCCTGGTGCACCCATTCTCTCTCCCTCTCTCTCTGTCTCTCTCTCTCAAATAAATAAATAAATATTAAAATAAAAATTTTAAAGTCACCAAGGTAAGTTGTTAGGGTGGTGGTGGTGTGTGTGTATGCTATGTCTGATCATTGGGAGGTGGGAGTTTGGGGCAATACTTCCATCATCATCATCATGTCAGATTAGTGAGTGTCTGCAAGGTGCCACATCAAGGAGGTCTCAAATGCACAACACAGGCCCTGCTGTTCCAACTGACAATCCTTATATTAACAAGAACAGAGTACTAATTATTCTAAACATGCTAAAACTAGGCCCAAATGTTCAATTTTCCACGTGTTCTTCTTAATTAAAAATGAAATGATAGAGAAAACAAAACTATCAAAATTATATAAATAAGAGCAGATGGGGTACAGTTTTAGAAGCCTTCTTCTATAATAACATTCTCTTAAACAAAAATTCATTGGTTAATTTGATTGATAAAAGTAGTGTTCAAACTAAACAAGAATTAACATGCACTCGGGTAAATATTTGTAGTTTCCTTCATGTGCTACCATGATAAAGGTAATTAAGCTTTAAAGCAACCATCATCTTTCTTCATAACTAAGAAAGCATTACTAATTGTGTGTGTTAATATGGTACAATATGGGATTGAATAGAGATTTTATCTTAATAACATCTCCATTAAATTAAAGACAGTGTTGTATGACAGCAAAGATAAGTCTGTTTATTCCAAATGAGCACATCAAATGAACAACTGTGGGAAGATGTTATAACCAGCATTTTTGATATTCTAGCAAACAACACATTTATAGTCACTATTGTAAACAATAATTTTTGTGGGATAATCCAGTAACGTTTCATTGAGAGAAGCGATACTTTATGGCATGAAAGATACTGATCTTTCCCTTTCTGTGTCTGATACATATTTTGATAAGAAGATGCTGAGTAGGAAACAATTGACTCTATTGCAATGAAACAACCATCCCTCTCTGCTATTTCATCAGCCCTGTGGACACCAGGGCATGAGCGGCCCAAGCTCCTGTAGATAGGGGTGACAGTTAAAGATTGACCCCCATGGCTTCAGTGTTTCCTCTAGACCGGAGCACTTTGTCACCTGTGCTGTGTCCATATGCTCTCCCATTCCATCTTGCTGTTCTCAGCCATGTCCCCAACAGGATGGAAGGGCAGAATGTCCTCAGAGCAGAGTGGTAGGAAGCAGAAGGCCCCAGGCCTGAGAAGCAGGAGCCCAGTTCTGATGGAACTGGGAAACAAATCCCAAAGCCTGACTCCCTTCCCCAAAGGGGTCTAGAAAGATGAACTCTGACTGACACATCATTGCCATGGCACCATTTTCCCTGGAGGGCCAGGAGACCATTGGAATGTCAGTTGTTTGGAATGTTTATTTGTTTGTTTCGTAAATCACATGTTACAAACTACCTAATCAGATCCTGTCAATTTGCTGTGAACATGAGGTCTGTATGCACTAATATGTGGTCACACTCACATGTCACCTCCTTGCCTCTGGAACAAACAAACATCATAAGTCCCTCATGTGTTTACAAGGCCCCCACAATCTTCCAATCACACACATGTGCACATACTACATGACACATCTGATAAGAAGCATAGCTATCATGATCAGCCAGAACCAATATTAAGAACAAGCTTAGGATGGAAACTGTGAGAGTCACTCTAAGTCTTCACCAAAATACGCTGTCTAAAAAGTCAGTCTAAATAAGTGAGTACCAACCCTGTTTTTATGCCTTCCTGACGGAATCCTTAATACTCAGTAAGAAGAGAAACAATCATGGCTTAACACAAACTAGGAGGTGTAATAAACAATGAACTCCACTAGCAGTATAACATCAGGAGACAGATAGAAAACTTCTCTCCTGACACTGTTCCTTCTAGATTTCAAGAAAGGGATCCTGGACATATTCAAGGGGAATAGTTCAGGCATGAATTTCAATGTGGTAGGAACACTTTTTAGTATAATTTCGTATCTCCCTTTTAGGAAATACAGAGGTTATCATATTCATCTGGAAAAGCCCAGAGCTTCAGGCTCTCCCAGCAAGTCTGATCCCATCAAACAAGGGACATGCTGCAGCTGGCAATGTTTCTTATGGAAGGACTACAATGCCATCATCTGTCCAGGAAAAGAAAGGAACATTCTCCTGTGCTTTCAGAAAACTAGTGTGTTGGAATACAGAAAGTATTTCATGAGAGAAATATGGCCAGCATCAGCTGACCATGGGCTGAAGCTGAAAATCCAGTGGTCACTTCATAGGGTATCCATGGTCTCATGTTATAAACACAAAACCTCAGTGGAGTCACCTTGGTGCAGATGATATAACAGGAGTGCAAGAGGGCAGCAAAACCCTGTCCAGCTCTGCATCACTTTGGAATCGCACTGACCCCGTCCTCCAGCTTCATTCCCTTTCTGGGAAAGAGGACCACTCACAGATGTACATGTAAAGCATGGCCCATCTCACCCCAAATCTTGCCCTGTCTGGCTCTCTGGAGCCTCCCCACCCCAGACGCCACCTTCACTGAAATGACTGGGCTGAGCGTCTTTCTGAGAGGCTGGACTGGGTCTCTGCACTTCTCTCCGCTGGTCAGGACACCCCACATCAGAACGTTAGCTCCCTCTACCTCCACTCCATCAACCACACCTTTAGACTTTGGCTTCTCAACTGTTTTAAATGTCATCATCATCATTTTGTCGAAATGATTTTCATATTAGAATGGCTCTTGGAAGCCCTTAAGGCAAAATTTGCATAATACTCTGGTTAGCTTTAGGGACCATCTAAATCAAGTGTTTTGCATGGCATCCCATGGGGGTCTGTGACAATAGGTTGTCTGCATCTTCACCATAACTACAGATCATTGCCACAAGTAGTCCAGCTTCCCCAAATCTGACTAACTACAGTCATGTATTTGAAAAAAAAAAAAAATGTGTGCCCTCTTTTCTTAGGAATGCTACAAACAACAGTCACTCCACTTCACCAGCATGCCTCATCTGAATTTTCTAACGAATCAATTGTGGCATGAACAGTCAAGTTCAAATGCAAGCTTCAAATGTCAAAAAACAGATCATCAGGAATAAGATGAAGTTACCTCTGAATTGCAAGAAAGGATAGGACACGATAAGATCAAAGGCACATTTTTTTCAAAACCAAGAGAAACAATATCACATATAAGAAATTAACAACCTCGATTATGATTGTGTCAGCTATTCCAAAGTCAGGCTTGGGAAGGAGCATGGTTGGGGAAACATGGAAATTGAGGGTGTGGATCCCCCTTCATCTCCTAAATGGGTGACTCTGGGAATGTAATGATATACAAGACAACAGGTGGTCATAAAATCAGGGAGAGTGGCTTTGTTCTAAATTTGTTATAGTAATTGGTCCTGGATTCTCTAAATGTTAACATTTTATCAAATAGACTTTAAAAAAAATATTTTTTATTTAAAAAGCCCTTTTTGTTTTATTTTTATTTATTTATTTGAGAGTGACAGTCAGAGAGAGAAAGAGGCAGAGAGAGAGAGAGAATGGGCATGCCAGGGCTTCCAGCCACTGCAAATGAACTCTAGATGCATGCACCTCCTTGTGCATCTGTCTTACGTGGGTTCTGGGGAATCAAGCCTCAAACCAGGGTCCTTAGGCTTCATAGGCAAGCACTTATCCACTAAGCCATTTCTGCAGCCCTATTTTTTTAATTTATTTTGAGAGAGACAGAGAGTGCAGAGAAAGAGTGAATATGAGTGCACCAGGGCCTCTTGTCCCTGCAAATGAATTCCAAATGCATGCACCACTTTATGCATCTAGATGCATCTAGGGTACTGGAAAATTGAGGTCAGGCTGTCAGGCTTTGTAAGCAAGTGCCTTTAACTGTTAAGCTATCTCTCCAATCCCCAAACTGTTTTTGGAAGTATGGTCTCGCTCTAGCCCAGGCTTACCTGGAATATGGCTGGCCTTGATCTCACAGCAATCCTCCTAACTGGGCCTCCCAAGTGCTGGGATTCAAGGCATGTGCCACCAGACCTGGCCAAATATACGTTTTGTGTGTGAGAACATATGTGAGTGTGCACATGTGTGGATGCCAGAGGACAACTTTGAGTGTTGTCAGATAGTGACCACCTTTTCTGGGACAAGGTCTCTCACTGTCCTGGAACTTGCCTGGTTAGACTAGATATGCTGAACAGGAAGCTCCAGAGATGTACCCCTCTACAACCCCAGCCCTGATATTACAAAAATGTACCACCATGCCTGGCTTTAAAACCATATATACATACATACACATACACCAAAAACACATGGGCTTTGGGGAATGAACTCAAGTTCTCATGTTTGCCAGGCAAGTACTTTGCTGACTGAGCCATCTCTCCACCTCCATAATATAGACTTTATTTGTCTCTAAACATAATTGTTTACTTGGCTTTTATTTTGGTGTAGATTTCTCTTTTTGAGTGTATGTGGACTCATGTTTGTGTGTGAGAATGCATGTGTGTATGTGTGTGCACATGTATGTGGAGGCCAGAGGACAACCTCAGGTGTATCTTTTCAAAGCAAAGTTTAGGTATACCAATTCCCTATATACTTTAGAGTGCATTTTCTATGAATAAGGACAATATTGTAAGGATACTTTTAAACACAGCCTATATTACTATTCGGAAGCCTACCACAAATCTCGATGAACAAAGCAATACCTATTTTTGTGCATGGGTCCCACAACTTCTGTGGGTCAGGAGTTTGGACATGGCTTTGCTAGGTTCTCTACACAGAGCTGCCCATGGCTGGAGGCAAATTGTCAACAAGGGTCACAGTCCTATCTGAGGCTTTACTGGGGAGGAGCTGAAGTCTGCCTTCTACAACCAAAGTTCACCATCAGCCCCTCCCAATCTAGTCAACCCACACATGGCAGCTTGATAATTCAAAATCAGCCAAGAAGTGAACGACTCCCATTCCAAGGGGCTACAGTCACATATAGTGCAATCATGCACCAATAAGCGTGCAAGCATAGACCTCCAGTTGCTTTTACCATATTTTATTGGCTAGAAGAAAGTTGTAAGTCTTGCCCACTCTCAAGGGTTACACATGCCAAAACCAGCAGGAGGATCATTGATACCACCTTAAGTGTCTGTCTGCCATAACACAATGACTGAGCTCAGGGATGAAAGTTGGCACTGTCCTCAGTATGTCAGTACCTGATGTCAGCTTGTCCCATGCTGGGAATATTAATTCTGATCATTTGGTGAAGGTAGTTTTTCAACTGTTAAATTTGCCAGTTATTAAGTGATAATCTGTTCCCAACGCTGATGATTGTTTGCTTCAATTAAGTATTACCATGCTGTTAAATGATGATTTTAGAAAACCTTAACTCCATCATCCAACATTCATTAGTTTTTGTTCTATTGTAAGAAAGGGCTTTCTCTCTTCCCGTGTGTCATGGGTGTCTCATATTCACTGGGTACTAAGGTTGTGCTGCAGGATAGGATCTAACATGAGTGTCACCAACTGATGCTAAAAGCAGATAAACACCACCCAGAGAAGAAACCTATGACTGGTTAGAAGTCTCTGAGAATAGCCAGCATACTTTTGACTTACATGGCACAGCTGGAGAGTATGTATACAACATCTACCGTCCTTGGTATGTGTTGCCTTGTGACAGACCCTCTTGGTCATCAGATCAATTCTGTAGGTTCATGAAGCCCACTTTGTACTATGATAAAAGAATCTAGACACCCCCTCTCCCTGTGTGGTCTGAAAAACTTAAAGCTGAAAGAGGGCCTGTTAGAGGGTCACTGACAGACATGTGACTATCCACTGAGCCTGAAAAGGAATGATATTCCCTCATAGGTGACAAGCCCGGTTCAGGATGGTGGCTCTTTTTATTTCTCAGTAAGTGCAGGGCCAATGTCTATCCATGCTTATGCTGAGTGGGAATCAATAGATCACACAATGGCTTTTCCCAACAGTAGGTATGTGTTGGGACACATGGATTCTCATTATTTTAATGGGCAAAAAAATCCTTGTCACTATTTTGGTGCTCAAATCATCATACATTAGGTCTGTCACCTGAGTTAACTTAGCATGCCATTATTTAAGGGCTTCTCAACATTGTGGCATTGCAAGATGATCCAGATCCATCATGTTCTCTGACCCTCCCTAGAATCTGCTTTCTCCAAGATGCCCTGATTCCTTGTATTGTAGAATGGTATTCAGAGACAGAGATCATTTTGTGGAAGAGGGATTCAGATGGGGACTTGGGAAGGAACATTGGAAATATACTATGCTGTAGGTCTTAAGAGAATGAGAATTAACTTTTAGGTGCCATTTTTCTTACATGTCTTGATGCAGATAGAAAAAGCCTAACCTGTCACTGGTTCTACTGTAAATACCCAGCTGATTTGATTCATTCATCCATTGACTCTATTTATTGCTTGGTTAACAGAGTCTTTCATAGTCTATTGCATAGGCTATAATGAAGGGCATGAGCAGCCTGGAGGCTCTTCAGTCATTGTCTACTTGGCTAATGAGGCCTCTTGGACCCCAGAGAGTGCAATGGCAACTCTGGTCACACGCTTGGGCAACCAGAGAGCCCTTTCAGGATGCCAGCCTTCCAGGCTCACTCCAGTGCCTCTCATCAGTACCACCTGTAATGAGAAGCCAAACAGAATCCTTTTCTCTTAAGAGATGGTCGTCTAAAGCCTGGCTGGGACATAGTGCAGTTTGGCATGGGGATAAGGCATTCTGATCATGTCTACACGGGCAGACATTTTTTCACTATCAGCATAACCTTGCCAGTAGTGGACCCTCATTAATGGAGTCATGCTGGCTCCCTAGAGTTCTGAGCATGTGTATGTCTGGTTCCCAGTCCATCCACCATGCCTTTTAAATCGTCGACCACTGACCTGCTGGGCACTATGTGATTTAGGCAGGGGGCTACAGGTCTCTGTTTCCACCCTCTGTGAGCCCTTCTGTGTCTGTCACTGTGAGAATAAGCAGTATTACACCTCACTCCTTCAAAACAAAATAAACTTTTCTAAAAAGCTAGTTATGAAGGCAGCTCTGGATTACTGAGACTTTATTCCATGCTCAACCTTGCGCATACTTCATTTCTAATCATCACAATCACCATGTAGGAAATCAAGAATTATCTCTTAATTTTCAGGTGAAAAACCTGGTATAGAAGACATAAGCAGCCTTGCCTAAAGTCATACAGTAAGTGTGGAAGTGAAAGATGTGAGAGCTGAACCCGGATCCATCAACTCTGAGCAAAAATCCCTGGTCCCAAAGCTGAGGAGAGGGAGTGGGGCACTCCTCATTCTCTTATTGGCCTGGTTCCCAGGACAGCAGTGACCTCTGCCCTTCCCCAGTCTTTCAAGCTGCTCTATCTCCCAAGGTGGCGTTAGGTGGTTCCTCTCCTTGGATTAGGTTTGCCTCTGCTTCTAGAAACATCCTCATGGGCTTCCTGACTCTCTAAAAGGGCTTACTTCCGCTTCTCAGTTTTTAAGTCTCTGCAGTTGTTCCAGCTCTCAGTCAATGAGCCACCTTGGAGGTTTCCCCTTGCAAGCTTTGGCGTGCTGCGCAGGAACCGCTTTGTCGGTTGGGCCTCGCCCCAGGATGTGAGTGCTGGAGCTCCAACTCCAGATTGCTCTGGCATCTGCCCTGGGAACAAACTCTGAGGGGCAGTAACCTAGAGATGCAGACAAACTGCTACCACTCAGGGATGGAGAAGTTTAATTTTCACTGTGGGACCAACATTCAAGTAAAAATGTCTTAATGACTGAAAAGAGGGCTGGTACTAGGGTTTCCAATGATGGCTGAGAGAATGAGGGCCCAGCTCCAATGTCGTTTCTGCCCTTTACTGGTGGTGGAACTCTGGGCTTGTGACCTAACCTAGAAGAAAGGGTTAGTCTGTCCTGAGGCTAATGAAGCTTAACACCTTTCATTTATAATTTTATATAACTTATTTCAGAGGGTATCTCAAATTACATAAGCACTAATGACTCTGATCCATTTCTATTAGCTATTTACCTGTTTTAAGGGCAATCATTTCCCCTAAGAAATCAGTGTAACGGTAGCATAGACAGCATTAATGATCATGGGTCCCCAAACAGAGAGCCAGAATTCTCTGGAAGGGAAACATTACTGTCATATCTGAGGCTCAGGCTCAAACTTCTCTCCTCCCTCACCTGTCTGTGTCATGAAACCATGCTGGCAACAGTGCTTGGAAATGGTCAAGTGTTGTTCATATGTCAGAGGTACAGTCTGCCTTCTGGATCTTGTTTCTCTGGCATAGCAGACCAACCTAGTTACATGCTAGCATCAAATAGATTTCAAAAGGTACAGGCATCCAGGATCAAACCCAAGCCCACCGAGTCTCTGGGAGTGGGACACAGGCCTTGGCACTCAGCTTATGTCACTCAGATGAAGTGTTCATGCAGCCAGTGTTGACTTCCACCTCTCTAAAAAGTCATCCTGGGCCTTCCAGATCTCTGGTTTCTGTAGTGTATGACTAGAATATTTCTTTCTCATTCATTTTGTGCTTAGCTTTGCTCCCCGGTACTATCAGTTGCCATGTTCTTTCTCTCTTGCAGATTAGATTAGATGATGAGTGAGTTCACCCAGCCATCTCTAGGCATGTAAATATCTTTGTGATTGAAAGCAGGAGGATGCCTTTGACTGCTAACTGTGTGCAGAGGTGCAGCCATGTGGGGCACATGTTCAATTCCTTTTATGTGGTAGGAGATTTCATCTCATCGAAACCCTGTAGTCACAGAAAAGTTGATTAGCCTCATTTTGTAGGTGTGGGAGGTGAGGCTTGGAGAGGTGAAATAGTTTGCTTAAGATGACAGGGCTATCTAGTATTGGACCTAGGTGTTGACACTGCTCCCTGTTCTCAGATGCCACCTGTTTCTCTGTGTACCATGCTGCTCTATGGTGTTCTTGTCAAAGAAAGGACCAGCCAGAGAGAGAGGGTGTTAGGGTCCAAGGCTGTAATCTAACTCAAGTGATGATTGCAAAAGCTATGAATATGAGATCTAAGCTTCCCACACTGCCCTGAATCATGCTCATTTTGGGTATTAGAACTGGATAACAAGCTCTACTATAACTTGAGTGCTTTCCTGAGTTTCTCCTGAAGTAAATCAATAATCAAATGACCATAAAGTACTTAATAACTGATAAGAGATTTTTACCAATTTCTTGAATGGGAACCAGAATTCTTTACTCATTGCATTTGAAATTTGCAAATAATCTCTGACCCTCATATTTTTCAGTACAACCTATGCAAATTACCACTTCAAAAATTTTTCTTAAAATAGCAGATGGACAGCAAAACCATTCAGAGCTGGAGACTATTTCATATTGATGGGGCAAAGACTCTATACTGGACCAAGAAGAGTCAGGCAGTGCTGATCCTCAGTGATGGTTGTATGTGTGGAAGATTTCTTTTCCCACTGGTCTGCCTTCTCAAAGCAACAGCCAAATCCTACCCTCACCTCACAACTCACAACTTCACCTGCCTAGTTCCTGTGGCCAGAGTCAAGAATAAAGTTTAAGTTCTAAAATAGCTGTTCCTTAGTGGTTGGAAGACTGACCCTGGAGCTCGATAAAATGCATGTGAATGGGCTGAGGAGACTGTTCAGTACTTTAAGGCACTTTCTTACAAGCCCGCCAGCCCAAGCTTGATTCCCCACATAAAAGCCAGATGCAAAGTGGTGCATGCATCTGTGATCACAGCAAGCCTACAGCAGTGGAAGGCAAAGTCAGAAGACTCAGGAAGCTTGAGACCCAGCTAAACTAACACATGCAGTGGCAAAACAATGAGAGTGGCCCTGTCTCTAAAGAAGAAGGTGGGAGGAGAGGACCCAAGGTTGTCCTCTGACCTCAACACATACACCATGACACATATGTATCATACACATGCATACATACACACAGATAAACTTAAAAATGTAAAAAATGCACTTTAATCATTCTACACTGGGACCAAGGCAGGGTTTAAGAATCTGCCATATTAGTGCATCATGAAATATAGATTTAGACCTCAGTGCTTGCCCAGTCTAGATTGCTCTACTATTGGAGATCCTCTAAACTCTTTTTGGGTCAGTATCTAGGAAGTATCTAGGATCAGTATCTAGGAAGGAAAAGGAAGGGAGAGGAGAGGAAAGGGTAGGGAGGAGAAAGGACGGAGAAGAAGGAGGTGGAGGTGGAGGTGGCAGGGAAGGGAAGGGAAGAAAAGGAAAGGGAAGAAGAAGGGAGGGAAGAGGAGGGGAGAGAAGGGGAAAACAGGGAAGGGGAAGTAAGGAATTGATAGGGTAATAATTTAGGCTTTGATTTAATCTCATTGATTACCTTGGACATCCCCACAGAGAACCTGGGAGCAAGGATAGCCTCTCAGAGGTGTTCTGAGCCAGATGAGTGGTGAGACTGGGCATTCTGTCCCTGTGCTGATCATTTATCCCCAAAGAGGGCTGAAAGTCAATGGCCACCTTCTAACAGCATATACAGCACTAACGTTTTCGTGTGGTTTGTCCCCCAAAGTTTAAGTTTCTACACTGAAAACTTGGTTCCTAGTATGACATACTTAGGTGATGGAACTTTGAGAGGTAGGGCTTAGTGAAAGGTAAATAAGTGAAAGAGGCTTTACTTTCAGAAGAGATTAATGAAGGTGTCATACGACTGGATATGTTCTCACAAGAATGGATTGTGGCCAGGCGTGGTGGCGCACTCCTTTAATCCCAGCACTCAGGATGCAGAGGTAGGAGGATCACCTGTGAGTTCGAAGCCACCCTGAGACTACATAGTTAATTCCAGGTCAGCCTGGACCAGAGTGAGACCCTGCCTCGAACAAAACAAACAAACAAACAGAAAAAGAATGGATTGTGATAAGCAAGCCTGGCACCTTCCTCAAATTCCTATTCCACATGTACTGCTCTCCTTTTTTACTCACACTCTCTACTGTTATGATGTTATGATCACCAGCATACCCTTGCCAGAGCCAAGAAGATGGTGGTGTCCATGCTCAGACTTCCAGAAATATTAGCTAAATAAGCCTATTTTCTTCATAAGTTACCAGCCCCAGGCATTTCATTATAGCAACAGAACATGCGCTAAGCCATCTATCCAGCCCTCTTATAGTGTTTTTAGTACTAAATTTATTGAAATTTATATCCTCGAAACCCTCTGCTTAGAATATTGCTATTTAACCCTCACAACTAAACCATTAAGTATGCCCTAAAAAACTTATTTTTCATGCCAGGTGTGGTAGCATATGCCTTTAACCCCAGCCCTTGGGAAGCAGAGGTGGGAGGATCCCTGTGAGTTCTAGATCAGCCTGGGTGAAATCCTATCTCAAAAAAAAAAAAAATTAAATAAATAGGCTGTCATTTCCATTTTACCTAAAAGAGTCAGAGGCATTCAGAAAGTTAATGTTTCCCAGAATCCTCCTGCAAATGATTGAGCTTCACTGCAGACTCAGTCCCTCAGTCCCCAGAGCATCTCATGAGCCTCAGAAACACTCACTGGGAAGGCAGAATCCTGGGTCCCACCCCTTAGAAGCAAGCAGAGTGCATCACTGTTCAGGTAACTGGCCTTTGAGAAACCCTTTCCTGGCAGCCATGGCCATGAATGGCTCTGCATGGGTGCAGAGACCTCCCTGAAAGCATACACAAACCTCCGCACAAATATTGGCCAGTCTCCAGCTGGCATCCTCCCATTCCAGGGTTTCCTAGGCAGAGGGTCTGCCAGGAATCCTCCAGCTGTTTGATCATCCAGCCCAAACCTTCCTTGTTTCACTGATGAAGAAATCAAGGCCTGGTGTCACATGGCCAAGGTTACTCCATGCAATTGTTCTTTTTCATTCCTTAGAGACATGGCTCTTTTATGGTGTGTGTTTAAAAACTTTCCCAGATGTCTCAATAAAAACGCAATGATATTCTTCCCTTTGTTTCCCAAGCAAGCTTTTCTCTAACAAGAATGTTTTAATAGAAACAGGCAGGAAATCCCAAGATCACAGAAAAGCTAATTAACAGATATGGAGATGTTGTCCTCAACCCCATCTGGAATCCTCATTGCCAGAATCTTAACTATGATTGGGGATCACAGATTTTGTCTTGGGGCTCCAGTGTATAGTTGGTACAAAGAGTCTAAATCCTACTGCTAATGCAATTATTGAGCACAATGTACAGTTTAATCTCTCAGCAGTATCCCAAGTTCTACACCTCTTTGGGCCCAGTGCAGGTCTGCTCCTGCATTGAGAGGCCACCTGACCAGCCAGAGGAGGTGGATAAAGCAATGATAAAGGCTTCCAGTGCAATGAGGGTGTGGTTCTCTTTTTTCAGAGTGTTCTATTTTGGAGACACTGCTTGTCTTGCAGAGCCCGCCAAGGTCTCATCACTAGTCCTGCCACCAGGATGCTCTCCCTTCTCGTGCTTCTACATCCTCCTCTTTTGCAGCTCACCTCTGCATCTAATGTAGCCACTTGCTTATCTACTAAAGTCCTGTGGATAGCAGCATGATATACAATTCTGGTTCTTTCAGCTTCAATATCAACCAATCCCTTAGGTAGGCAATGACCTACATAGTGTTTGATATGGAAATGTAAGAATGTTTATCTTTAAACACTTCCTGACCCATTTTCAGGCCACCATCACAGGTACTCTTGGGTGAGGCAGGTTCATGATGCCTCTGAACATCACACATGATAATATCATTAGCATTTCTCTTAGGATGTCTATAAATCCAATCAAAGCACATACTGCCAGCTTCCACAAGGGCCACTTTTACAACATGCCTGAATTCATTTGACAGATCACAGCCTATATTAAAACAGAAAAATTCTAAAGCATGGCCTCATGACATACCAATTTTTTACCACCTTTACAAGTTATGGCTTTTGAAGGCAAGAGATGAACTTGAGCATTTTAATGACTAATTTACAAAAGAATTGTTTTTTGTTTTTCTCTTTAATTCTTACTTAAGAAATATCTTTAAAAATATTTTAAGACCAATATGGCTCAGGGAAATTTTGCGGAAGAGGGGCGGAAAGAATGTCAGAGCCACATGTTGGGTCATGATATGCAGAGACATTTATCTTATCCATAACTGTGGGCTAACTCCACAATGCATGACCCATATACCTCAACAAGGAGGGGCCAAGGGGAGGGGGTAGGTCACAGATGAGCCTAATAATGGTACCAAACTGACTGTAAAAAAAAAAAATAAAATAAAAAATAAAAATGAAAAAAAAATCAAAAAAATATTTTAAAAGTTGTGTCATATTAAAGGATGCTGGCTGTGATTTTAAATCTCTGATATAAACAGATGAGTTCTTTTCACATAAGTGTCTTTGAAAGAACCCATGATATGGCATTTAGGAACCTGAGCTTACAGTCCTGTGCTATCATTTCTTACCATGTGACCTTGGGGAGTCATCACATGAACACACTGTGATTTGTTCATGTTCCCATCATGTTATTCTCTTTTGTCTCCTGTCCCTCTCCCCCATTCCACTGAGGACCCTCCTCTTTCATAATAGTTCTTCTTATGTTTTGTTGTCTCATTCCTTTTGTCCTCCTCCATCCTCCATGTCAAAATGTTGATGGGCTCAAAACATTATAGGACTTGAGGGAGTATCTGCAACCACTGTAGGGTCATAAATGTACCAATCATCATTGCCCCAGAGTACCCTTCTTACCCTGTGGCTTTTTCATTCTTTCTGCCCCCTCTTCTGCAGTATTCATAGAGCCTTAGAGTATGTGTTAGAAGTCTCCTTTACGGTTGAGCTCTTGACAGCCTCTTACTTTCTGCTTTGATGAGTTTTAAGTCTCTTCAGTGTCTACTGCTATCTTCCTGGAGAAGGTTCTCTGGCTAGCAGTGGACCAGCACTCATTCAATTCTCCACACACTCTGCAATGTTCCCCGGGACCTGGCAGGTGTGACAGAGATGAGTTGTCCAGTGCTAAGTGCAAGGCTTTCCCTTCTTGTCATTTCAGTGAGTCTTGGATCTCCTTGGTATTCACTACCATCTGTGAAAACTGTATAGATATTTTATCTTACAATATTTGGCAACTCTTTTAAGAAATATTTTATTTATTTATTTATTTGATGGAGAAAGAGGGAGGGAGAGAGACAGAGAGAGAGAATGGGCATGCCAGGGCCTCCAGCCACTGCAAACAAACTCCAGATGCATGCGCCCCATTGTGCATCTGGCTAATGTGGATCCTAGGGAACTGAACCTGGGCCCTTTGGCTTTGCAGGCAAATGCCTTAACTACTAGCCATCACTCCAGCCCCATACTCTTATTAACTAATAATTTTCTTTTTTTTTTTTTTACAGAGACAGCAAGAGAGAGAAAGAAAAAGAGAGAGAGAGAGAATTGGCGTGCCAGGACCTTAGCCACTACAGTCACACTCCAGACACTTGCACTACCTAGTGCACATGTGCAATCTTGCACTAGTGTCACCTTTATGTGTCTGGCTTTCATGGGGTCTGGAGAGAGATCAAACCTGGATCCTTAGGCTTCTCAGGCAAGTGCCTTAACCACTAAGCCATCTCTGAAGCCCTTAACTAATCATTTTTAGTGTGTTCCTTGGAATTTTCTGTACAATAGTCAGGTCATTGCAAAAAAAGATAGTAACATTTTCATTTCCTATCTTGATGGGCTTTCCCTCTGTCCTTTGCCTACTTATCTTGACTAGAACCTCTAATGCAGTATTGAATAGACATGGTATGAGCAGATAACCATGTTATGCTCTGAATGGCAGGAAAAGTTTTTCATTATTAAGTATGATGCTAGTTCAGAATATTTCATGGATATCCTTTACAAGATTGGGGGACTTTCTTTCTATTCTCAAATCACTGAGTGTTTTGATAATAAAAGAGTAATGAATGCTTATATTGTTTTCATTATTTATCAATATACTGTATGTGGTAGTTTGGATGTTTGGTCCCATAAACTCAGGCATTTTTTTGATTAAACTTGCTACTTGAGCCCCTAGTAGACAAATCCCTGCTACAGGGGCCATGTCACTGGATATTGGGCCTTGAGAGGCCCGGACGCGAGGCCTAGTGGAACTTCCTGAGCCTAGATAAAGTTTGGCGACCTGTCTCTGGCCAGCTAGGACTCAGCAGGGCACCAAATTGACTCTGGCCTGCTACTTCTGCAAAAAAGTTAGAGTTCCCACATGCACTTAGAACCAATCATTTCAAAAGTCGTGATATGCTATTGGCCCTTACACCTCACCCCATCCTGAGATCCCCACCCTGATTCTCAACGCTATATAAACACCTGCCTGTTACAATAAAGTGAGATCCTGCTTCCACAAGTCTCCTGACTCAGTGTGTTTCTCTCCGGTTACTAGGAGAGGGTCTGGGTTGTCGACACTCACCATCCCGCTCAGCCCCAGGAAGAGACCGGGCTCTCCCACAGCCCTACCTGCTGGAGAACCTGGCAACTGGAGGCTGATCTGGAGTCCAGTTCTGATGTGTGTGGAGAGCAGTTAGGCCTCTGAAGGTTCATGGTTGTTGGTGTTGGTGTTTGCTGTCTCTCTGGTGATGTCTCTCTCTTTGGATCTATGGAAATGAACCAGCTTCTTATACCATTGGTGGAGTTTCTCCTGGATTCTATAAGCCTGAAGTAAACCCCTTCCTCCTATAAACTGTGTCTGGTTGTATGTTTGTCCCAGCAATGAGAAGCTGACTGCAACACTGTATGACACTGACCAACTTTTGGATGGTAAATAAACCAATAATTCCTAGAATAAGTCCCATGTGTGATAGTTCATTTTAAGTGTCAGTTGACTAGAGCATGGGGTGCCCAGATATCTGGGAAAACATGGAAGAGTGTGTCTGTGAAGGAGCCTTTAGATGAGGTTTATGTTTGAATGAGTGGGCTAAGCAAAGAAGTTTCCCTCCCCAAGGTAGGAAGTTATCTGACCTCACCCACTGTATTAGTCAGCTTCAGGTTCACTGAGATGAAATTCCAGACCAGGCACAGTTATGGAGGAAGGGATATTTATGGAAGCTTACAGATCCAGGGGAAGTTCCATAATGACAGAAGAAACTGGCCTGCCTTCACAGGCCCAAATAGAGAGAGAGCAGTACAAGCCTAAAGGTCAAAAGCCAGAGCACACTTCAGGAACTCCAGCTAGGCACACTTTATCTTTATCTTTAGATTGTAATCTCAAACCCACCACCACACCTTAAGATCCACACAATGGCATTGCCTCCAGCCAGATGGCTAGAGATGCAAACTACAAACAAATAAACAACTGAATATATTGGGGGCCATCTATTCTATTCAAACCACCACACCCACTCTTCCAAGTCTTGATTAGAATGAATGGCTGAGTTAGAACTTTCTCTTTGAACAGGGGCACCTATCTTCATTAGCTCTTGGATTTGAACTCAGACTAGAACTATTCTATTTGCTCTCCTGGGTTTGGACTCCTAAACTTCCATAATTGCATGAGCCAACCAAGTTCTTTCTTTCTTGAAAAGTTGGTTTCCTTCATGCCTGAAACATTATTATTTTTCCCTGTTCTCCTAGTTCACTCCTGAGTAGAGAGCTTCTCAAACTGTCCCCAGTTTACTGGACTTTCCTTATCTTCAGTCAGTTAGGTCTCTTCGACCATGGGAAAAACCTTCAGCGTGATTCTGAATAGAAATGGTGAGAGTAGACATCCATGCTATGTTTGCCTGACTGTCCTTGCTCCTTGCTGGTGAGTACATCCACTCTGCTGCTGCTATCCTTTGTGGACATCTGAATCCAGCTGTTTTGGCCTTCCAATGTGGACTGGAGACCAGTGGCTCTCCAGAAATCCTCCAGGCCTTCAGGGCCAGGTTGGGACTGCTGAGGCATCCAGCCTTATGAACTCACCAGCTGGCAGGTTCTCAGCCTCTTCAGTTCACAGGCAGCTATTGTTGGACTACATAGCCTACATCATGTAAGCGAATCCCCTTTGTTCTTCTAGAGAACCTTGACTAATAAAAATAGTAAACAAAAATCAATACTGCCACCTGGATGAAACCTGTCCCCTGAGCCCCTGCAACAGAGTGAGGCTGAAGAAAATCACAAAGCCTGCCAAGAAGCCTGACCTAATTCTTGGTCACTTTGTCCAGGTGGTGCCTTGGCCACCCTATGCTTTCAATGTTTAGTCACTCAGATAGCTATTTGCTTCTCAGGCCACCCTCTCAGCTGGTGAACCTCCTTATTCCATTGAAAGACAGGAGAACCTTGAAAAACTTTCACCAGCAACCCCACTAACTCACTCAAATCTAGACCTGGATACTCTGCGGCTGCTGTCACAAGGTCCCTACTTAGCTTACACTTCCACTTATCACTGGATCCTATTCCCTCCGAAGGACTGTACTCCAGCAGCTGTTCCTGTTGTTTTCTGAATCCTTTTCTCTTTGTTGACATGAGAATGTAATCACGTGAAATATTTTCCAATTTAAAACAAATTAACAACTCTTGTAGTGCATTCCCCTGTAAACTGTGGCTTGATTTCTCTACTTTCCATTATAGTTAAACTCCTCAATATAAGGCCTCTAGTCCACTGTATCTCCTTCCCCTCATATTCTTTTTTCTATCTACTCCAACTGGACTGCATTCTCATTAGTGTGTCAGCTGTAGCCACAGTCTCTGCCAACATTCTCAGGCTTAACCCTGTGCTCAGTTGCAAGTCCCCATTGACATCACTGTCTCTTCCTTTACAAGTTTTTCTTCTCCTGGTTCCCAGCACCTCTCTGAATTCTGCCTTCAGAAGCCTTTTGCATTGTTCCTCCTTGTTACCCCAACCTGAGGGCTAGAGGAATGCCCAGGGCTTATTTACCTTGACTGTGTATGTATGTATGTATGTATGTATGTATGTATGTATGTATGTATGTTTGTATATGTATGTATGTATGTATGTATCTATCTATCTATCTATCTATCTATCTATCTATCTATCTATCTATTCTCATGACTTACAATTGCTTAAAATTCTGGAATAAACCTTTTCCAAGGGCAAGAACTCTGTAGATAGCACACAGGACTTTATGGATGCTAAACACATACTCTGTCACTTAGCTATACTCCCAGAACTTGCTCCCAAACACTCAAGTCAGGTTTTTAGCTCAGTCGTCTTCCAGGGACAGAAGACTCACAGTCAGCCAACTACTTCATATCTATTTATGACTCAAATGTCATCTCCAGTTTCCTCACCAGAGCTCTGGAGCAATTGTACCTCTTTCTACTTCTAAATAAGTATTGTAATACTTTAACACAGACACACACAAAACCTTTGAATTATCTTTGACTTCTCTTTCTCTCTCATGCCACAATCAGCCAATTCCTCAGAGTATATCAAAAATCAACTTGTAGAAAATATTGAAAACCTTGCAAGGAATACATCCTGATCAAAAATTCAACTACTTTCCACCTATACCATCACCTTACCAAGGATATTGGAATGGCCTAATTGGACTCTCTGTTTAACCTTGGGCTCCTCTGTAATCTATTTTCTAAATAGTAGCCAGAGTACAGAGGGCAGGGGACTTTGTAACACAGAGCCACATCCTCTATACCATGCTGCTTCTATGCCTCAAGTCCTACAATGGTTTACATCTCCTTACAGTAAGATCTGGCCCTTGGCCATGTATATGACTTCATCACATTCATGTGTTCCTAACTGGTATACACCAGACATTCCTGTGTGGGCTTGTCCTTTCTCCTGTACCTATATATAGACCTTTGAATCTTCTACTCTCTGCCTGGATGGTTTGTACCAGTACCTACCTAGCTTGTACCCCTACTTCATTCTGGCCTTCTCAGAACACTTTCCAGAAAATATCATGAACTTTATTTTCCCATCTTCCTCAATTTCCTGACCCTGTTTATTTTTCTCCCTAGTGCCTCAGTCTGACTGACATATCATATGAATATCTGGTCTCTCCCCTCCCTATAGGAGAGTATAGTCCTTCAAATGTGGTTGTTTTGTCTGACTGAGTCATTACTACAGATATAATGACCAAACACAGAAGATAACCTCTTAACATCTGCTGTATGAATATGAAAAGTAGCCTAAAAACTGTAACTCATAAGCAATCTATACCCAACAGCAGAAGAGGAAGTAAGTAAATTATAGTTTGACTTCTTAAGTTTCATAGTCATTAAAATGGAAGGAATCACTAATAGGAATTATTCAAAGCACACAAACAATTTTCAGAAAAGACTTCAGAATGTTGAAAGACACACAGCAGGAAAGTATTACCCACCTAGCAACCAAGGAAAAGCAAATTAGAATCCAGGATACCACTTTCCTGTCACAAAATTAGCATGCTTCTCTTGAAACACACACACTTGATTCTGGAAAGGCATCCCTGTGGCAAACCCTCTTCTCTGGAATGTACATTTATAGGACACCTTTGGAAAAGATGGACAGAAGTACAACATATCAAAACTTTCACCCTTCCAGACATGGTAGCTTACACCCTTAATCCCAGCACTTGGGAGGCAGAGGTAGGAAAATCACTGTGAGTTCGAGGCCACCCTGAGACTACATAGTGAATTCCAGGTCAGCCTGGGCTATCAAGACCCTACCTTGAAAAACAAAACAAAACGAAAAAAAAACACAAAAACAGCAACCAAAAAACTTTTATCCTTTTTTCATGTGTTTATTTTCCTAGGAACAACACATAAGAATATAATCAACACAGGGATGGGAAAGACAGAAAACCTACATTTCTAGAGCTGGGTGTGGTGGTAAATGCCATTATTTAATCCCAGCACTCAGGAGGCAGAAGTAAGAGGATCACTGTGAATTCGAGGACACTCTGAGGCTACATAGTGAATTCCAGCCTGGACTTGAGTGAGACCCTACCTTGAAAAAAAAAGAAAACCTACATTTCTGATAGTTAAGAAGAGGTGATGTATCTGCCCAAGGGACATTACAAAGTGTGTTTATTGAGAGATTTATTGACTTGGAAAGATGTTTATAAATAATCTGATATAATTTATATATCAGATTATATATATTTAAAATAAATTTTAAAACATAAGTCTTGGGAGAATGCCAGCTTAGACACATAGAGGCAAAAGGCATCAATATATTTCCTGTAGAAGTTTGACTTCTGCACAAAATTATGGATTTGATATTTTCTATTTATGGTTCCAAAGATTTAATTAGGCATTTTTTATATTGGCTTATCTGAGCTCTGTTCAGTTACAAATAAATTACATACAAATTTCAACATGCTTGCCAGACTGGAATACTTTTCCAGTAATATTGCAGTTTTGTCTGGTTTGGTTTGGTTTTCAAGGTAGGGTGTCATTCACTCTAGCTCAGGCTGATCTGGATTTTACTATGTAGTCTCAGGGCAGCCTCAAACTCACAACAATCCTCCTACCTCTGCCTCCCGAGTGCTGGGATTAAAGGAGTGCGCTACCACACCTGGCTAACTTTTTTTCTGTTTTTTCCAGGTAGGGTTTTGCTCTAGCCCAGGCTGACCTGGAATTTACTCTGTACTCTCAGAGTGGCCTTGAACTCACAGTGATACTCTATCTCTGCCTCCCAAGTGCTGGGATTAAAGGTGTGCGCCACCACACCCAGCTTTTTAAATTTCTTTTTTGTTTGCAGTTATTTTTAAAAGCACTTGAGTACATGTAATTGTATAAAGCAATGGACTTCACTGCGACATTTTCATGCATGCATCTAACATACTGGATCATTTTTACACCCAATCTTACCCTCCTGTACTCCCTGTCCCCTTGTTCCTCTTCCTCTTCTCTAATAGTTTTTTTCTTTTTACTTTAATATCTTTTTTTTCTATCCTAGACTTCACATATGAGGGAAAATATATAATATGTGTCTTTATGAGTCTGGTTTTGTTCATTTAACATGGTAATATCCAGTTCTGTTTATTTTCTTCCAAATGTCATGATTTTGTTCTTCTTTATGGGTTAATAATACTCCATTTCAAATGCATTTTCTTTATTATCTGTTGATGGGCTATATGGGCATCCCATAACTTGGCTATCATGAATAGCACCATGATGATGATCATGGAAACACTCAATTATTTGCTTACCATGTTAGAGGTTTTATGTTTAGTTTTTTAACTCAAAGGAATTATTGGCATTTTAATAACTAATTTTAACACTTATTCATGACTATTTTTTATTAATTAGTTTTGTATTCAGCAAATACAGTCAGTTTGGTACCATTATTAGGCTCATCTGTGATCTACCCCCTCCCCTTGGCCCCTCCTTGTTGAGGTATATGGGCCATGCATTCTGGAGTTAGCCCACAGTTATGGGTAGGATAAATGTCTCTGCATATCATAACCCAGAATGTGGCTCTGACATTCTTTCTGCCCCCTCTTCCACAAAATTTCCCTGAGCCATGTTGGGTTCATTTTTGGTCTGCTTCAGTGATGAGGTGTTGTGGCCTCTGGGTCTCTGGCTCTCTGACATAGTAGGAGTTGATTTTTCTCTGTGTTGATCTCCTTCACCCTTGTGCTGGTACCCAGTTCACCAGGAAAACAGCACCCTTGCTTGTTTTGCCAATTTTTCTTAGTTTCAGCCAGGGCCCTGTTGAGGTATGATGGGGTGGCTCTCTCCTTAGGATCTACATCTATCTGAAAAAGAGAAGCAGGTTCTCCAATGGAGAATAAGTTAGCACCAGGACAAATGAGACAAATTTTTTATAGAGAATTTAATAGGTGTAGGCCCTCTTGTAGCCCACGATTGATGGTAGCTTGATGATAGAGAGTGGGCTTATTATGTTTGGATATGGTTCTCACTTGTTTCCCAGCTCCAGCTATGGGTCCTGTACCACTGAGGGGATCAGTTAGCCAAATCAAGAGCAGTTGGTTCCCCACCATGGCTGTGTGCCACTATTGCACTTGTGTGGGCATCACAACAGGTTATTTGCTTCTAAGTAGGTTAGACCATGAGTTGCTTGGGCTGGAGAAATGGCTTAGATGTTGAGGTGCTTGCCTGCAAAGCCAAAGGACCCAGGTTAATTTCCTCAATACCCACATAAAGCCAGATATACAAGGTAGTGCATGCATCTGGAGTTCATTTGCAGTGGCTGGAGGCCATGGCTCACCCATTCTCTCTCTCTCTCTCTCTCTTTCCCTCTCCTCCCCCCATCTCTCAAATAAATAAATAAATAAATAAATAAATAAATAAATAATTTTTAAATGTGTTTTGTTTGATTGTGCTTGAGACAAGGTTTTATGTAGTCCAGGCTGGCCTCCAACTCATTATGTAATTGGGGCTGGCCTTGAGCTCCTGATCTTCCTGCTTCTACCTCCTACATGCTGAGATTACAGACATATGGCAGTATGCCTACCTCTGTGTGTCTGGCTTTATTAAAACTGCCAAACTGTCTCTAGAACCATTTTAAGCTCCCACCAGCAATGTATACAGTTTCTTCCTGTTGTCAGCAGCATTTTGTATTGTTACTATTTTTTTTAGCTGCTTTGATGCTGTAGAAGCTTTAATTTAATTTGTATTTTTCCAAAGGTCAGTGAAATAAAATATTTCAGTTAATTTTTTATTCTGATTTATTTGTATGTATGTATTATGATCATGACAACATGTGTGTATGGGCACATATGTTCCATAGCATGCATGTGGAGTCAGAGGACAACTTTGGGCTGATCATCCTCATTTCCCACCTTGTTTGAGACAGAGTCTCTTTTTTTGCCACTGGGAAGGCCAGCCTAACTGTCCGATGAGTTTGACTCTGCCTTGCATAAGTGTGTTAAGATTACACGCATGTACCACTTTTGCATCCAAGTTTATGTGGGTACTGGGGATTTGAATTCCAGTCAGAAAACTTGCAGAACAAGCACCTTTAATCTCTGGGCCAGCCCTCTAACCCCTCAAATATTTTAATGTGCTCATTTGCTATCTGTATATTTTTGGCAAAATGTTTCTTCATGTCTTTTATCCATTTTTTTCTAATCAAATATTGTGCGTGTGTGTGTGAGAGAGAGGGAGAGAGAGACAGAGAGAGAGAGAGAAAGAGAGAGAGATGGATACCATGAAGGGCTTCTTTTACCTAGACTGTTTATTTTTAGAGAAGTTTTAAGTTAAATTCATCTCAGAATTGAGTGGAAAGTACAGAGAAGTCTAACATACCCTCCAGTTTTACACATGCCCACACAGCCTGCTCATTATCAACACCTTCCATGAGGGTAGAACATTTGTTGACACAGACAAATACATTTCAACAAGTCATTGTCACCTGAAGTGCTTAGCTTATGCCGGTTTCATTCTTAGTGCTGTGCTCTGGGTAAGTCTGAATAAGTGAGCAATAGCATGTGCCCTCCACATCAGTGTTTTACAGAATACTTCCACTGTACTAAACCTCCTCTGAGCTCTACCTATTAATCCAGCCCTTCTCCATAACATATAAAAGTAGCCTGCACACTGAATCTAAATGACTCTCTCCGAATGTAATAGTCCAACTGTCCAGGACTCAATAAAAAGTCACCAGTCTTACAAAGAACCTTGAAAGAGAAAGAAAGTTAAGTGAACACCAAGATGAGTCAGATGTTCAAATTGTGTATTGTTTAACCATCCCTTTGTTTCATTGATTCTTTGTACTTTTTTGTGTGTTTCTAGGGCATTAATTTCTGCCTTAATCTTTATTATTTCTTCCCATCTACTGATTTTTGGTTTGCCTTGTTCTTCTTTTTCTAAGGCCTTAAGGTGGAGCATTAAGTTGTTTGCTTGTGACCTTTGTAATTTCTTAATATAGACACTTAAAGCAATAAATTTCTCTCTTAGGACTGCCTTCATTGTGTCCCAAAGGTTTTGGTATGTTGTGTTCTCATTATCATTTGATTCTATGAATTTTTTTGATTTCCTTATTGATTTCTTCATTGACCCATTCATCGTTTAGTAGTTTATTGTTTAGTTTCCATGATTTTGTGTATGCTCTATAGCTTTTCTTTTTTTTTCCTTCCAAATTTTTATTAACAACTTCCACGATTATAAAAAATACCCCATGGTAATATCCTCCCTCCCCCCACTTTCCCCTTTGAAACTCCATTCCCCATCATAACCCCTCTCCATCTCGATCAGTCTCTCTTTTAATTTTGATGTCATGATCTTTTCCTCCTCTTATGATGGTCTTGTGCGGGTAGTGCCAGGCACTGTGAGGCCATGGATATCCAGGCCATTTTATGTCTGGAGGGAGCATGTTGTATGGAGTCCTGCCCTTCCTTTGGCTCTTACTCTATAGCTTTTCTTGTTGTTGATTTTTAGTTTAATCCATTGTGATCAGATAGAGTGCAAGAAATTATTTCAATTTTCTTATATTTGTTAAGGTTTGCTTTGTGTCCTAATATATGGTCTATTTCAGAGAATGTTCCATGTGCTGCTGAAAAGAATGTATATTCTGCAGCATTTGGATGAAATGTCCTGTATATATTTGTTAGGTCCATTTGTTCTATGACCTCATTTAATCCATATGCCTCTCTGTTTATTTTTTGCTGGGATGACCTGTCAATTGGTGAGAGTGGGGTGTTGAAGTCACCTTCTACAACTGTGTTTGGTGTTATCTGTGACCTTAGTTCTAACAGTGTTTGTGTGATGAAGTTGGGAGCTCCCATGTTAAGTGCATGTATGTTTAGGATTGTAATGTCCCCCTGTTGGAGTGTTCGTTTGATCAATATAAAGTGACCTTCCTTATCTTTCCTAACTAATATTGGTCTGAAGTCTACCCTGTCAGATATTAGGATAGGGACACCTGCTTGTTTTCTAGGCCCATTTACTTGAAATACCATTTTCTAACCTTTTACCCTAAGATAGTGTCCATCTTTTATGGAAAGGTGAGTTTCTTTGAGGCAACAAATAGAAGGATAAGTGCTTTTTAACCAAGTCTTCAAGTGCTTTAGTTGGGGCATTGAGGCCATTGATATTAAGAGTTGCTATTGAGGGCTGGAGGGATAGGTTAGTGGTTGAGGCACTTGCCTGAAAAGCCAAAGAATCCAGGTTCAATTTCCCAGGACCCACATAAGCCAGATGAACAGGGGAGTACATGCATCTGGAGTTCATTTGCAATGGCTGGAGGCACTGGTGTGCTCATTCTCTCTCTCTCTCTCTCTCTCTCTCTCTGTCTCTCTCTACCTGCCTGTTTCTGTATGTCTCTCTCAAATAAATAAATAAATAGATAAAATATTTTTTAAAAGTTGTTATTGAAAGGTGTGTATTTATTCTTGTCATTCTTCTTGTTTTGTATTTCTTCTGGTTTTTCCTTTACTCTCTTATGCTAACTAGTATTTGATTATGGTTTATTTTTCCCTCGTTCCATTTGTGTGCACTTTTCTTTCTCTTCTGCGTGGAGGATTCTTCCAAGAATTTTCTGTAGAGCTTGTTTAGCATTCATATATCCCTTTAGTCTGTTTTTCTTGTGGAATGTCCTTATTTCTCTGTCAATTTGTTTTTTTTTATTTTTTTTAAATTAGTTATTGGCATACTTAGTACAGAAACAACACATGTTGGTACCATCCTTTCCCTTATCCCTGCCCCTTTTGAAGGGACCTTCCACATTGGGAATGGAGGATATCCCTGTGGGGATTGTGGGTTGTGCATTGTGGGAGCAGCAGTCAGTTATTGGAAAGAGGCAATGCCTCTGGGTATAATGTTCCAACTTGTGGCTCTAACAATTTTTCTGCCCCCTCTTTGGCAAAAATCCTGGAGCCATGTTGGGTGTGTTTTAAGTCTGCTTCAGTGATGAGCTCTTAGGAGCCTCTGGATCTCTTCTTTAGTAGATGTTGTCCTCAGTGTCTGTCCCCTTCACTCTGGTGCTGATTAACAGGTATACTGAGAAAGCAGCACTCTTGCTCATTTCCCCAGTTCCTCTGTGGTTTCAACTGGGGCAAGCATGAAGTGCGATGGGTAGTTTTATCTTCTCCTCCAAGTGTAGCTCTTATACTCCAAGAAAACAATAGGAATGACCCTAGGTGTTGAGTTTGCCTAATATTCAAGTATTCTAGTATACTTGGTGGAGCAATTTACTGGCTAATTCTAAAATTCAACTGAGCAATATAGACATTCAATCCAAACTAGCACAGAGTATTTTTGCAGCTATGGGGATTAAAACAAACAGATAATCTAATAAAGCCAAAGTCCCTAAGGGTGTGAGTTTCCCCAAGTAGGAGGTTGAAATTTGTGGTCTAAAATGGGTTCCAGGTCAGCCTGGGACCAAGAGAGACCCTGCCCCCAATAATGACAAAAGAAAAAGACAAAGACCCTATGAATCAGGAAACATCAAATGCAACAGTAGTTAACCCCAAAATACATCTTATTTGAGAATGGTAAAGCCGACCAAAATATGTAACACATAACCTCCCCTGACATGGAAGGAGATTAGCACTTCCAGTGAAGACCTATGTACCTGCCTTTGTGTAAGCAGGCCCCATTACCTTTTGGGATGGCTTCCAATCTCACCAATGCTGAGTGCTTACCTCAATCTCTCTCTGTTGCATTGTGGATCTGGTGTTCTGATCAGCTGTGCTGTATGTTGTGCAACTGGGAGTGAATGAGTTCTCCAGAGGTTCACAGCACTGACAGTTGGGGGATTGGAGGCTGTGCAAGATGTCTGGAGTCTGTGCAAGATGTCTGGAGTTGTACCAGAGCTGCTCAGCTGGTCCTGTTTATGTTCTCCTTCACTATCTGCTCAGCTGATCCCTGCTGTCTTCCCCTTAAGGTTTTTTGAGGCTGATATGAATGGAAAATCTCTCCACCTGGTTTCTGCTCCTGTAGCTCAATACTAGCCAGGTGGGTGGTGTTTATAAAATGAAGTGACTTCTCATCACATTCAACATTGGCTTCCTTATGTGTCATCCTCATCTAGAAAGTATATTTTAAGAGGCAATACCTTTCTGTCTTCTTCACTCAGGGACTGTCAGAACCTGGCCCTTAGCAAGTGATTCCATGGATATCTTGGGTGTGAAGAAAGGTCATAATGATGAAGCAAATGATCTCAGAGCTCCATATCAGCATATACTGAAATGACCACTTACACAGTCACATAATATGATCACAATGATATAGATATAATGTATGTGCAGAAAGATTGCACAGAAATAAATTAAAATATTGACATTATCTTCAGGTGATGGGTTTATGGTAGAGTTTCCTCTCCAAGAAATTATTCAAATTACAAAATAATTTTGTAATAGAGAAAACTTAAATGAGCCTGCTTTTTAAGCCATTCATCAGGATCTCATTCAAACTGTATTATTCCCATATCTTTATTTTTGTATAGGAGTTTGAAACAAATGGCTGTACTTGATAGGCAAGAACTTTAACATAGAGCTATCTCCCCCAGCTCCATCCCAGTGTCTTTGACTGCTCTATTTCCTTATTCCTTAATCATCTCCCCCAGCTCCATCCCAGTGTCTTTGACTGCTCTATTTCCTTGTTCCTCAGTCATCTCCCATGCTCTTTGCACTATAGTCTCTCTCATTCATCACAATTCTCAACAAGTTTTCATTTATAGTTTTGTCTACAGTATTCTGCAGGTTTTACATTCCCTTTTATAGATATTGTCATAGAGCAACTGTACTCCAAAATGGAAATAAAGTCCTGATTTTAGGAATGGCTCCTAAAGAGAGCTGGAAAGTTCTGCTGGGGGTATAAAAACTAGCAATTAATTTCTGACTGAATGCTTGAGAAACTCTAATGAGCTTTGCATGTTTCCTCTTTTTATAAAGGAGCTGAATGAGTTATGTTATTCACACTTTTCAAGTGTGAATCTTAGTTAGAGTAAGCTTACTTCTGTGTAGGCCAAGTACACAAAAAAGCCATGAAACTAATCTATATAAACGAAAGAAATACATGCAGCAATACTAATGTGCGCATTCTTTGATATGAAAACAAACAGAGCTGCTGAGTACTTGGGTATACATAGACGTGCATTCCATCCATCATGCAAGGATCCTAGAAAAGGTGGTGATATATTAATTCATGAATATGTGTCTGAGAGGAGAAACAGAGAACATTTTTTATGAACAATTCCTCTTGGGGGCAGAGTCCAAACTGGGTTTGGGGTGGTCTTCTGGCCACCTGGGTAACTGAGGTTACTTGCCAGTTATGGAACTGGCTCACTGCCAGGTATCATTTAAGGAAGCTAAAATAGAGAAAGTGGGAGGAAAGGCAGGTCAAGCTGCCTGAGGAATGTGGACAGAAGGGACTACCATGCTCATTGGAGGTCTTTAAATCCAGGGTAAAGTTAGATACCATCCACCCAGAGACTTCTTTTTCAATGTCACTATTGTGATGTCTGCTAAAGATCTACCGATATGTGCCTGTGCACATGCTGTCACAGAGGAAGAACTGGAAAAGGTGGAGGAGGAGCTGAAGAGATGGCTCAGTGAGCAAGACCACTTGCTACACAAGCATGAAGACCTGAGTTTAATCCCCAGCATGCACATAAAAATCCAGGTGTGATCATGCATACCTGTAACTCTGGTGCTGAGGGGGTCAGAGACTGAAGGATCACAGTGGCTCACTGGTCAGCCAATCTAACCAAAAAACCAACAAGCTTCAAGGTTAGTGAGAGAATATGTCTCAAGGAAATAAGGCACAGGAGCAATGAAGAGGATACCTCATGATGTACTCCTTCTGGCCTCTGTAGGCGTGAGCACTGGGCATGTATATCTATCCTCCCCCCCCCCCCTCAAAAAGATGAAGGTGGCAGCAGGCTGGCAGAATAGAGGCTCTGGGCAAGTCCCTTTGATCAGGTATGGGACAGCCCCTCAGCATGCCCGCAGAGACAACTGCCTATCTGACTGGAGAAAGCCACCTACCTTTACTGAAGTCTGGTCCTTCAGCATTCTGATTTCATCTGCTTTCATCATATTGACTCAAGGAGCCACAAAGTGGCTGTTAGGGAGTTTTCATTATGGTTTCCCAACAACATGTATCTGGGCTAATGGAAGTGTATAACAGTCCCTGTACTCTAAAAGTTATGAAATGTTGGCACTGAATAATTGTGAATTTGGCTTCTATTTGCCTTTCTGGTTATTTGTGGTCACTTGCCATCCACATGGATTAAAAGGTGAAGATAGTCAGGGAGCAGAGCTTTTCCAGAAGGGGAAAACCAGGATAAACAAGACATGCAGATTAAGCTATAGTGGCATTGTGTTTCATTTTTCAGATTGACCAAGCTAGAAGTGGGCTGAGGGAGTTCAGCTATGGTGGGATGTAAAAAACACACTGCTAGCTGGGGGTGGTGGTGCACGCCTTTAATCCCAGCACTTGGAGGCAGAGGTAGGAGGATTGCTGTGAGTTCGAGGTCACCCTGAGACTCCATAGTGAATTCCAGGTCAGTCCTGAGTGAGAGTGAGACCCTACCTCGAAAAAACAAACAACAACAAAAAACAAAACCACTGCTGTACACTACTGGGACATGTGTAAGTCAGCACACCTTCTTTTCCTTTGGCTCACAGCTCATAGCACCTGCTGAATGTCCAACATTTGTGTCTTTTGACCCAGTGTTTTTACTTCTAAGGTTTAAGCCTATAAACCCCTGTATAAGTGCTCAAAGACTCAAGAATTACCCTATGTCTCATTTAGAAACTTGAAAGTATTCAAAATGTTGAAGTAACCCTAGAGTAACCCAACCAAACCCTAGAGGCAAAAGAAAGGCAGGTACATCCACTATGTACCTTGCTATTCTAAGAAGGGGTTGGGCTTCCATGCACTGATGCCCACAGTGAACCCTGGAGAGTCATACTCAGAATTATCAATAGCATCAGAAATATGAGAGTGAAAAAGATAGCAATTTATGCACCCATTACTATAAATGATACCATATATAATTCCTATAAAGTTTGCAGTTTTACATAATTTTGTACCATGTAATCAGAGCTATGGCAAAGCCTATCTTAGTGTCATCGGAAACATGTCTCATTCAATACTCATTGGCAGGAGTCATTCATAACATTTTTAAACAGATTGGCATATGAGAGTTCCCTCATATAGGATGTGAAAGGAAAATTTCTCATGTGAATAACAAGGGGAGATGAGGGTATGTCTATGGGATAAGACTTATTCAGATCCCACGTTGAGTTCTAGTGAAATGTGTATCTTTGTTGAACAGGAATTTGGGAGTTCCTTGTCAATATACCAACATATGCCAACACACTGATAAATTTTGGGTATTCCAGGATTCTTATCTTATAAATTTAAAGAATTGAAATCCACAGACCAGAGGGTAAGGTTTAGAAAGACTTTATCAGATTAAGAAGAGAAAAGAGAAGGAAGTGCAGAGAGCTCCTGTCATGTAGGAGGCAGGAAATAGTAGAGAGCCCATGTGGGGGTAAAGGTCCTTTCCACATATCCTAGCCCAGTAAGCAGGCCTACCAGAGCAGGGAGCTGGAGGTTCAGGCATCAGGAAAGATGACCAGCCAAAAAGAGACCTTGTTCATCTGGTAAGAATTTACGTATAATCCGCTGCAGTTGGCTTAACTCTCAGACTCCGGTGAGTTCTGAAAGAGAGCTGATTGGACTCAGGAGGCTGCCTCAGGAAGACACCAGCCATGACACCATGTTTTGGGGCTGAGCTTAGCCAACCACAATGCCAAGATCAAATTTAAACCTTAATTCTAGGAAAGAGGAACTCCTTTCCAGGGAGGGACTCAGATTATTTATGAAAAAAAAACGATCTAGGTAACTCCTTTAGGCAAGAGATAAGGAGAGTCCTATTCCTTTTCGGATCTCTAGCAAAATGGAGATTGCAAGGGTGGGCTCAAGGACATTCCTGCTTTTTTTAGTTTTGGAGTCCAGCCACCCCAAATGTCCTCACTTGAGCAATTGTTAAGCTTCCCAAAGTGGCTGCCTGACTTGCAGCATGTGCTTGGGCCTGGATGACATCCTTTGTAAGGGCTGCTCCCATGCAGGTGGGCTTAGCACACAGGCAAATCAAAGTTTCTGTTGGGTAGATGACATCTCTTAGCAATGACAGGCACATGCTGATGACATCAGCCAGAAATACAGTCAACAGGTCCTCTCTGAGTTAGTCAAACACAAACTTTTCCAGAATAACCTATTTCATCTTTCCCGTGCCACAACTTATTTATCTAAGACTGTTGGCTTTCCATCTCCACTCAACTAAAGTAAATTATAGAGAAACACAGGCAGCAAGGCAAATGTATTAGAAGGAAGAGATGAACAGTGAAGGAGCTGGGTGAGTTGGGTAGGAGGGCAGTCAGAGATGAGTTTCTAGGAGTGCAAATCACACTAACAAAAGTCTTACAAACAAACCGCGGCCTGGCAAGGTGATGACTGACACACAGCCCCCCAGAGCGCTGCTTTCTCTACAACGCAGCCATTGATCCAGCCCAGGTGCACACAACCTCCACCACTCTCAGTCTTCCTTCCTGCCCTGGCCTCCCTGCTGCTCAGGAAGCCGTGTGGTCCTGGCTGAGCATGCAGAACTCCACAGCAGGTCAGCAGCCTGGGGAGCTATGGGCTCTGAGCCAGTGTGCATGGTCAGAACAGCGGCGTCTGAGGTAAAGGCAAGCCCACAGCCTCAGTGTCCTTTGGGGCCAGCCTTACAGCACTTACACCTTTACTGCCTGCTGGGGTTGGGCCTGAGGAGAACGATGAAGTCATCTAGGATATTACCTAATCCTAACCCTACGGTGTTCTTGACGGCTACTCCGAGACAGCCTGGGCCTCCTAATAACTCCACAGGCAGGTGTTGTGATGAGCACATGCTGGCATGGGAAGGTCAGGTCACTCGTCCAAAGTCACTCATCCACAGAATAGCAGAATCTAGATTCAGACTCCTGCTATCTGCTTTTCTCACTCTGATTTTGATGTCTTTGATTTTTGCCTTTGGTTCTTACCAGATGTAACTTCCACCCCATCTCCACCCAGCTTCTGGGCCCCATGGTGTGCTCATGTGCCTGTGAGTCATCAGGCTGGAAAGCTGGACCTGCCCAAAACAGGAGTTCTCCATCTCCCTAGGCATGGTGGTGCACCTTGGAAAACACTGCGAGGTTAATCTTAGTGGATTGTTGGAAATCAGGGGATATCTCCACAGTCGTCACAGAGCAGTAACTACTACCATGCCACACAGCCTCCCAGTGTGGCAGTCACGGTGTCTGTGGTTACTGGGGTCTCAGTGCTGAGTCACTGTGTGAGTGCACCTTCACCTACTCAGAGGGTTCAGCATGTCAGCAGAGCCCTTCCTCCTTCCTCTCAACTCTTACTCCCTACATGTTACGCCAGTTTTCATCACTTGGCAGCAGTTGAGAAGTCCAGCCTCCCTTCTGATGGATAGTAGGATAATGTGATATATATGCAATTTCATAAAAAACCTGGTTCATAATGAAAATTTTGCAGGTTGAGAGATATTGTGTGAGAGAGCTAACTGCTGTCTCTCTTGGCATGACTGCAATTCCTAGAATATGCAAAGGGTCAAGCCTTTATTGGGTTTCAGACACTCATGGAGAAAGGAGGGAGGGTTTGGAAAGAGGTGAGGCACAGCAGCTGGGTTGGGTTGCTTCCATGGTCTCTGAAATCATGTAACCTAGACAGAAGTCTTCCGGTTGCTGTGGATTGAATTCACCCCAAATTCAAATGCCTAAATCCCAATCCCTGGCTATTCTTTGAAGGTGGAATTTCTCCGAAGGCCAACATTTAAATACTTGATCCCTGCCATGTCATTACTGGAAAGTGATGAAAACTTTAAAAAGTGGGGCTTGGGGCTAGAGAGGTGGCTCAGAGGTTAAGGCGCTTGCCTGCAAAGCCTAACGACCCAGGTTCAATTGACACTACCCACATAAAGACAGATGCACAAAGTGATGCTTGCATCTGGAGTTCATTTACAGTGGTTGTAGGCCCTGGCCTGACCCTTCTTCCCCTTCCCTTCCCTCTCCTTGCAAGTAAATAAAGATATTTTTTAAAATACTAAAAAGTGGGGCTTGGCAGGATGTTTTAGGTTACAGGGACAATGCCCTTGGAGGGAACTGTAGATCGCCAGCTTTTTCTTCTTCCTCTCCTTGTGGTCCTGACCATGAGGTGAATGGCTTTACTCTACCACACGTTCCCCACCATGATGTACTGTCTTTCTATGGCCCCAAAATGGGACCAACCAAACATGTAAACCTCCAACATCGTAAAACAGATTTTTTTTCTTTTTTTAATATTTTATTTATTTGACAGAGGAAGAGAGAGAGAGAGAGGAAGAGGCAGATGTACTTTGTACATCTAGCTTATGTGGGTACTGGGGACTCAAATCTGGGTCCTTAGGCTTTGCAGGCAAGTTCAGCTGCAGAACCATAGGAGAATGAATTCCTATTGTTGAAGCTGCCAAGTCTGTGGTACAAAAATGGCAGCTCATTTCCAAAGATCTGCCGGGGTGAACCTGGACTACTCACATCAGGAATTGGGTGTGAAAGTATGCTGGTATGGCAAGGGCAGAATTGGGCACTTTCAGCCTAAAACAGAGCCGCTGTGCCCTTTGCCACCCTGACCAGGAAACCTTCCAAGGACTACCTACCAAGAGTGGCTCTGTGTCCTGGAGAAGATCCTCGTGTTTTAATTGACAAGCTTAAAATAATCACAAAACCCCAGAGATCTTTAAATAACCACAAAAACTCAGTGGTCTGATACTCTAAGCTTAAAATCCCAAGTACTAGATGATAACTACATTAAATGCAGATTGGTTACATTGAACCATGTTTTATTCCACTACACAATTGGTAGTTGGAAAACGTATACATCTGGTAAAATAACCGAACTTTCACTTACCATTCTTATGTTTTTATATTATACTGAAAAAAAAACATATATTTGTAGCATACAGACCTCAAAACAAGTGAAATCAAACCACAAAGTTCTTTGTTTCCTAAGGAACTTACTCCGATTACAGCCATGAGAACAGTCCCAATTTTGTAGCAATTTACTTTGACGACTTGATTAAACTCTACACTCTAATTTTATCTACAGACATTCTGATTTTTCTGTAATAGGATATGCATTTTACTGGGTGAAAGTATAAACAAGAATTCCTTTGTGTAGTTTTTCCCATGTTATCCCAGCAGCCTAAGGACAGCACGGCCTGAGCGTACAAAAGGAGAGGCTGTGGCATTAGCTTGCTCTGTGCAGCACCAACAAGGCTGCATACATACACTCAAAAACCTGTTCCTGATGGGGGCTAGGGTCTGCAGGATGCACTAAAGCCCCTAGGAGGAAAGTAGTGCAGAGCTATTCTTCCCATCTAGATAGACATGGTCGATATCTGTGTACCTTCAATGCCTCATTTAACATGACTTGGGGCAAAGTTGACAGGCCAGTTTTCCATCTGTCCTGTGGTGACTGCTCACAATCGAGTCTTGTCAGACTTTTCCTATGAATCTGAGCCTGGGATAGAGATGAAGGCTTTAATTCAGCTTGTCTTTTCTAGTTTACTACTGTTGACTAAAATCACAACATTCCCTCTGACATCATGACGGCACCATTAGACTTAGGCAAAGAAAAATCTTCACTGTAATAAATTTAGCTGAGGGAATGGATTCAGGAGATCCTGTGGCAGTGATCTATGATTTCCCAGGGGTTGGAGGACAGGTATAGAGTAGATATGAGGTCCCCCAGGGCCATCCAAGCTTCACTAAGCCACTTCTGCCACCACCCTCACTGGGCATTTTGCCTCCTTTCCTATGTTGCACCCAAACCCAAGCTGCAGGGATGGGTGAAAGCAGGGCCCGGGGGCATGCAGAAGCCAGACAGTCTCCAGGCTGAATCCATTGGGACTCTTTCCTTGAGTTGAAGTCTCTGAGGACAGGGACTCTTACATGTAGCTGTGCAAATAGCAAATGTACACTCAATGAGAGAATGTCCTAGCCAGTTTCAAGAGCATTAAACACCCCACCCCCTTAATAGTCAAAGGCTGTTCTCAGGGTGTCAGTATGGAAAAGGGCTTCCCCCAAAGCAAGCCTTTTTGCTACAGATCTCTAGTGTATATCTAACTGTTGTTACACTTTCTCAGGGTCCTGGGTTACAGGTATTTTCTAAGGTGACTTTAAAAGCAAACAATAAAATGTAAATTCTAGTAGAACATAATTTTGAGTGATTATTTAAAACACAAATGTCATTCTGCTAGGGCCAATAGAATCAAGTATTTGTTCAGTTGTGTTTTTGTTTTTTTTCTTAATGAAACTGTCACTCATGTTAAAAAAAAAAAACCTCTTTCATTCCCACTGCTGAATGAGGCAGGCTGCACATCTGATGTGCTGCAGGGCTCAGCCCTCCCTGGGGATGCTATTAGAGTCCCAGGTTCTTGTACCAAGAGGAAGACAGGAGGAGCTGATTGCTACTCCGATCAGCAGCAAGCCCCAGGCTGTCTGGGCCTGGCATGCCAGGTAAACGACGCACAGTCACTGTAGCATGAGCATACCTACATCCTCACTGTGGAAGAAGTACAGAGTGCATCCTCAGCATGTGGGGCTGGCTTCTGGAAAACATCTCTATCCCCTAAAAGCAGGAAGCTCACTTTGTACACAGTATAGACTGAGTGTTGAGTGGAGATTGACTCCCCTCCACACACTGGTTTCCTGGGTGATGGTTCCTCTGCACAGTGATACTGTCCACTTGTCAGGACAGAGTCAACAAAAGCAGCAAGGCTCTGTGGCTTAAATGAATCAACTAATGACCTCATGATAATGGTTTCATCTCTCTTTCTCTGTGTAAGAGGGTGCTTAATAGTCGTGTCACCAGACTCTATGACGTGGTCGGTAAGAAAACAGACATAGCCAAGTTATGTAATCTGTGCATGATCACACAGCTGGTGTGATTTTTTGGACTGTACAGACAAAGCCTCCTTCTCCATACATTCTCAGGGCAGACAAAGCACCCACACGTGCTGATTGCTTGTTGGGTTGTGTGCCCTGTGCCCTGACTCCTCCCTTCCCTGCCTCAGAAGGAAGGGTCAACATAATCCATCAAGCCATGTAAGGTGGGTCCTATGTCTCATATAAAGTCCCTTTTCACTTGTATATCAACCCAGCTTTAGCTAAAGCCAGTCCTCAAGTTGTCTTGGGGGAAACAGAAAGGCTGTGGTCCACAGGAGTTCAGAGCTCCTCCTGAAAATGTCTGTCTGAGTAAGACTAAGCCATGCAATATAAATCTTGTCCAGGAAAAGAAAAGAACCTGGTTGTGCTAGGGTAGAGTTACCCCAGCTTCCCAGACCCCCTGTGCATAGGCCCTGCGAGATCAGAGGGGAGCCAGGCCAATTGATTCCTGGCCCCAGGGCCCTGAGCAAAGCGAACCTTCTCGGGTTTCCAAGGTTTCCAGGAGGACAGGTTGGCAGGCAGCCTCTGCGCTGGGAAGACTGAAGGATGCATTCCGCCATGTGGCTGGGAAGATAAGTTGAGGGCGGCAGACTGGATAACAAGCCAGACGCCCTTCTACCGCCGATAAGATTGAGGGCCTCTGTCTTTGAACGTGTTATTAATACTGCTCAGTCCTGCGGCCTGATGGGAAGAGGAGCGCGCCTGCTCGTTTCATCAGAAGCAGCCATGGGCTCTCCTAAGTTACCAGCGGGGTTATTGAAAGAGCTGAGGGCCCAGGACATCACTCAACATCTGGGTTCCCTCCTGGGCTCCTGGGGGGCTCAACCCCAGCTCAGCCTTGAGGCTGCTGCCACAAATTTCTCACTTGCCATGTAATCAGGTTTAATAATACATAGATATTGTGTAATAAATACTGCATTTTCATGAATCTGTCTGTAAGATCAAGTGGTGAGCTAGAAAATATTATGAAATATGTATAAAAATCTATTACAGTCTCTCTGAGCTTTTCACATAAATCGTTCCCTGTCAGAAGAGTTTGGGCATAGAATCTAGACTGGAAGACCTACAGCCTTTTCATTTCTCTGTTGCTGTGAGATATTAATGTGTTAGCATAACATTAAAAACATGCAAATTAGCCCCTGAGATTCACCCTCTGCACCATTACCCTAAGAAACACGTTTTCCATCCACTTGAGCAATTACTGCTCTTGCCCTAACCCTGCTCTCCGCAGGGAGGCCCCTTGCCAAGCAACACTTAACCGCTCCTGGTCCACAGCGCCGCCTAGTGGACAAACTGAGAACTTGCTTCCTCAGCTTCAGGCTTCCAGGCTTCCACCAATGCCTTGAGTCAGCCAAGCATCTTCCTCCACCCCCTCTTCCTTCCTACCTTGTCCCATTTGTCTTCAAGGGTGCAACAGCTAATTATACAGAACCAGTTAATTCTGCCGTGGGCCTTCTTCCTCACACATGCCCATTCAGGTTCTACTTTCCTTCTTTCCATTCTCTTGCCACCCGCTAAAGTTTCCCCAGGCGAAGTCTTAGCACTTTCCAGTCTTCTCTTTTCCTCTTGCAAACTAAGTATCAAGGACAACCAGGGGTATGCGATGTAAATGTGGTGTTGGTAATTGAGTGAAGGAAAAGCACATGCTTATGTTTTGCCCTGGAGGCGAAAGCAGTGATGATGCTGGTTCTAAAGTTCTAGAAAATTCCTAGACATACCTTTCCATTTCTTATTCTCTTTTGCCAGTGGAACCAGTGGATGATCACTGGGGCTGAACTTTGAAGGTATTATTTTAACTCAATGTGGCTATTTTACTGTTGCCCATCACTACAAACCCTTGTCGCTGCTGTTCTCTGTGAGGGGCTCTAGTTGTTTGTGGATTGGTCTACAGGATTGTGAGCCACCATGTACTCATAGTGCGCTGTGCTTGGCGAATTTGTGGTCTGACCTCCAGCCAGTTCTCCACCTGGGCCTCATGTGAAGGACACCTTGTGTTGAGCTTCTTCAACTCCTGCTGACCTCATTGCCAGTGGAGGAGCCAGGTTCTGGGTACTCGCAGCCAGCTTCACACAGCCCTAAACCGACAGTGCGTAACCGCTCACCACAGCTTCTGCAAGACTTCTCTCCTGATGCTGAGGCATGGGAAGCTTATGGGTACTATCTCCCAGACTTGTCACCTGCAGGTCTGTGAGTCACACTCTGGGCCACTTGGCAGTGAGACTCAGTGTGCCTACTCCCTTTCTGAGGTGAAGGGGTCCAAGTCTCACTCCAGAAGATTCCACCCAGAGTCCCAGGAGAGAACATCCAGTGATCTGAGTGGTGCCCAACTCTAGAATGGTGCTCTTCCCCATCCATTGCCCTGCCCCTTGCTCTCTTCTGCTCTCTGGGATACTGCAGTAAGTCTCATTCACATCAGCCCTTGACTTAGAAGGCGAGCAGGCCTAGACAAGATAGTGCCAAATGTTTTCTGGTCTTCATGAGTCTCATGTGGAGAACCAGGAACAGTGCTTCTCAAGCAGCATCCTGCACTTTGCTCCACTGGACCCCCAAATTAGATATTCGTGTGTGAAAAATATCAGAAGAGATTCCCACAGATTCCCACAAATACAATGAATGAATTCTGATCCTTGCTCTAGGACAGTTTATTATTCAGTTAAAGTAAACACAACTACATAAAAGTAGCTCTAGAGGTCCTGATGTTAATTTTCAGTTCCTCACATCACAATACATCCAAACTTCTTTAGCCACATGGAGAAAAGGGACCATGTCAGCTCTGACTGATCCAGATCACGTGTGTCTTCGTCACCTGACTACATTTTCTCTTCTCTATATGCTCTAGTCCTAGCAAAGTTTGTGCTGAGATGTTATTTGTAGAATTAGGCTGAAAGCTGAACCTCAGGGGGTTGCTGGTATGGAGAAAGCTGAGCTCCTTCAAAAGCTTTTCTTCTTTTGGAATGCCCTGAGGTGGCACCACTATAGTCTATCCAGCTTTTCATCCTTTGGGTCTGAGGATCCTGGATTCTACACTCTGGAGAGGTTAATGCCCTTTTTGTACAGAAGAGTCCTGTGACTGGGTGGGTGGGTGCTTCTTGCCCTCCAGGCAGAGCTGCGCTGGAAATTCACTGTCTAACCATTTCCTGCCCAGGCAGCCATCTGGTGGCTGGGGTTCTTTGCTCAGAGCTCTTGGAACCAGGGACTGTGAAAAGAACTTAAGGTGTCGGGAGAAGGAAATGGGACAGGGCAGCGATCCTCATAGCTTTGGTTCAGAGGCAGCCCTCACCCAGCTGTTAGAAATGTGGGTGGGAGGAGATGTGTCAAAAGCAAATACCTGGCAAGTATTTGTTACAAATATTGTTATAAATATTCCATATATCTATATATCTATATCTCTCTCTATATATACACATACACATATACATATACACCTATACACACACAAATATTCCAGCTCCTATTAAAAAAAAGACACCGGGCATATGGTGAAGTCAATAAATGCTGTCCATTTCTATTGTTAATTTTAATTCCCAGAACATCATCATATCATTTTATTTTTTTTTATTTTTTGAGGTAGGGTTTCACTTTAGCCAAGGCTTACCTGGAATTCACTATGTAGTCTCAGGGTGGCCTTGAACTCACGTGATACTCCAACCTCTGCTTCCAGAGTGGAGTGCTGGGACTAAAGGCGTGTGCCACCACACGTGGCTTTCTTATCATTTTATACTCATACTGCTAAACAGATCTTTACCACATACACACATAGATTAGATTATCAAGCTTTTTTAGATCAAAAATGACACTTTCACAATATTTGACTAATATTAACACGAATGCTGTCCAATGCCTAAACTGGAGGTGGAGTTTAGGAGTGAAGTGTTTTCCATTTTCCTGCCATCCTGAAGAGATAAGAAAAGTCCTTTTATACAAGGAGAACACAAGAAAAAAGATGTTTGTTAGTGTGGTGAGTGAGGTAGCCAATTTTTAAAAGTATTTTATCAGTACCTAGTTGGAAATGTGGTTTGTTTATAAGTTAAAATCTGTGTGTATAGTTTTCTTTGCATTTCAGATTATTATAATAGATAGCACTACTAAAATTCTTAATTTATATTTTAAAAATTCAATTCTGTGGGCTGGAAAGAATGTAAAATGTTTGTTCCTTCAAGAAGAAAAATCCTCAAACACCAAGCTTCAGCCAGGGCTCCTGCCAGGTGGAGGTAGGAGAGTCTCTAGCTGTTTTCCTCTCCCATTTTTGGAAAGCCCTACTCAAACTTTCCTCACCTCCACAGGGAGGGAATTCCTGACCTATTGAAGGCTGCAAAGTAGAGTGCTGCCTCTAGGGTCCCCTCTGGAGGCAGAGGCAGCTTGAGTGCTCAGAAAGACTCCGGCTTTTGTGCCTTAGAAACAAAATATATTAGCAATATCCTGTCTGCTGCCCCCAACTACATTCATTTTTTCTAAGGAAGCCTGGGAGGCTCAAATTCAGACCTGGTGGGGCTAGATCCTTCACTCACAAAGACCCAATGCAGTTCGACAGGAGACACTCATAGCTGCAGTGTTCGGGTAGCTTCCTCTAGATTTTGATGAAGGGAAGGTTGGGTTATTTTTTGTTGTTATTTTCTTCATTTTTAGTCTTACCAGATATCTTCCAACCCTTCTCTTAGAATGCAATAGGAAAGTGTTATTTTTATGAACTAATTTATATAATAAGTAGGAAATCCGTAACTCCTTAACTTAAATTCTATTACTTCCCCTGATTCTTTTATTGTTTTCTTTTTAAAGAATCAACTTTGTCCCCAGCTAGGATTGTGTCTTATTAGTACCCATAATAATTATGTGTGGCTTTAAAAACACCATGTGGAGCCCCTGGTTCTTAAAATAATGGTTAGACTCATAACTCTGGTGGCCCTTCTCCCAGAGAGAAATGTAGTGCACCCGCGTGCAAAGCAACAATGCTAGTGTGTGTGAATTATCTCTCTCGCAGCCCATCTGTGGATGGACTAAAGATCTCCAGGTGTGTCCTATGTCTGAGGACCAAGTACTGCAACTGGAAGTAAGAAGTCGGTGCTGAGAAGAGGTCCGAAGGCCTCTGCACATGTGGCAGCTCTGCCTGGGATTGTCATACTCTTTCTGACTCAAGTTATCTCTAGATATACAGATCACCCTCAAACTCCTTGATTTAAATCAGTAACTTATTATTATTTTGCATAATCCTGTGGATTGGCCAAGTCTGTGCAGGCAGTTCCTACTCACGGTGTCTGACACAGTCACAGTCAGGTGGTGGTGGGCTGGAGCCTTCTGAGGGGTTCTTCACTCCCTTGTCTGGGCTCAGCAGGGATGGCTGGGACAACAGGAGTTGGGTGAGGTGTCCCTTCCATGCTACCTTTCCATGAGTTGGCATGGCCTCTTTGCAGAGGGGTGTTTGGGACAGTTGGACCTCTTGCAGGGCATCTGCCTCCTGCTGAATGAATCCTAGGCCAAAGGTCAGGGCTTCTTATGACCCAGACTCAGAAGACAAGCATATCATGCCTACAACACTGTAGGTGACATAAGGCCAGTCCACATACAAGGGCAGAAGAATCAGAGCCCATCTTTCAGTGGGAGATGGGGAAAGGAATATGTAGCTGTCTTTAATCTTGTGCTCATCTTTAAGCCACACACTTATTTGTTTGGCCAGGCATCTTGGATGCTTTAAGCTTCATATTAAATGCCAGTTTCTTTAACCTATGAGCCATCCTTCCAATCCTTTAAATGCCATTTTCTTAAAAAGGTCTTTCCCAATACTAGAGTGATTTCTTCTTTGTGTGCATGCTTCTGTGGAACACTAAAACACATGCACACAGGTTTTTTATACTTTCATACTTAACATCCCTCCTTCCCAAGGCCTGTAAGTTCCACATGAACAAAGCCATGGATTTTAGCCTCTTACTTACCTTTAGTCCCAGATACTTATGCAATGTCCAGCTCAGGATTAAGCTTCTGTATTGAACTGAATCAATCTGGGGTTTTAGCTAATGAGTGGAAGGCATAAGGAAGGACTTGCAGGAGGGCCACAATTAATCTAGGTTATTTCTTCCTGGGAACCACTCACTCATTTCAGCCTTACTGCTCATCTCTCTGGCCATGGCTCTCCTCTAGCTCTCTAAAAGGAAAACCTTGATGTTTTAAGAGTCTGGTGATCATGTGAATTGACTCTAGCATCTGGAAGGACTCAGAACTTTGTTATAGGACCTTTCCCACTGTGAACCCCTCTGTAAAGGCTAGAAGGAACTCCAGTCTTTGGGGCTGGAAAGATGGTTCAGCACTTAAAGGAACTCCAATCTCCTAGGTAGAAGATGGCAGTAGATGTGTTGACCAGTAATCCAGCCCACTTGTGAGTCAAGAGGCTCTCCAGCAGTCACTGACCACCAAGGATGGAGTACTGGAACAAGGAATTCAGAGCAGACCATCTGCAAAAATTGAGTCTCAAGGGACCTTAGGGAACTTAGTAAGAATTATCAGATACTTGGAAAGGGGAGGTATGGCAACATGAGACATAAAAACTGCTTCACCAACCTGTATCCCTGAGTCATTTGGTGATAAACAGTCTCCTCCTGCCTACCAGTAATAGCTGAGTACCTGGAGAAACATAAGAACCTGTGTGCCCAAACCACAGAGACATTGGAGCTGTTACTGTCATAACAGCTGATCTGAAGCTTCTGAGTTGGCCTTACTTCAGAATCATCTGGAAACTTAAAAAAAAAAAATCCTGGTGAAGCCAGGTGTGGTAGTGCATGCCTTTAATCCCAGCATTTGAGAGGCAGAGGTAAGAGGATTGCCATGAGTTCAAGGCCACCCAGAGACTACTGAGTGAATTTCAGGCCAGCCTGAGCTAGAGAGAAACCCTACCTTGAAAAACAAAGCAACAACAAAAATTGTGGTGAATGGATTTTATTTTAATGGAGTTTTATTTTACTGTAAAGAAAATCGAAGTTGTGAAATTTGCAGGAAATGAATGGAATTGAAAAAATTTATGGAAGTGGGACTGGAGAGATAGCTTAGTGGTTAAGGTGCTTGCCTACAAAGCCAAAGGACCCAGGTTCAATTCCCCAAGAGCCACGTAAACCAAATGCATAAGGTGGCACATGCATCTGGAGTTCATTTGCAGGGGCTAGAGGCCCTGGTACACCTATTCGCTCTCTCTCCCTATCTGCCTCTCTCTGTCTCTTGCAAATAAATAAATAAATAATTCTTTTAGTTTATGGAAGTCAGGTAACCCAAACCCAGAAAGACAAGAATCACATACTCTTTCTCATATGTGGATCATATTGTTTTTTTGAGGTAGGGTCTCACTCTGGTCCAGGCTGACCTGGAATTAACTATGTAGTCTCAGGGTGGCCTCGAACTCACGTGATCCTCCTACCTCTGCCTCCCAAGTGCTGGGATTAAAGGCATGCACCACCACGCCTGGCACATATGTGTTTTAATGTTTGTATGAATGTAAATAGGAGATGTGAGACTGGGTATGGGTTATGATTCTACACTGGAGACCATGAAAGGAGAACAGGAGGTGATGAGAAGGGAGAAAGGACAAAAGGAAACAGATGGTATGAAAGCAGACTAAGTTGGAGGGAAGGAATAAAATGGAGAGGGAAAGAGGAAAGATGGGGAAAAAAACAGGGAAATAAAAATTTTATATGAAAAAAACAAAATGAAACTTAATTTTAAAATCCTGGTGCCTGGATACCCTTCCAACTTCCATTCTGGTCTCAGTTATGGATGTGCTAGACATTGGATTTTAATTTTTCTTAGGTGGAGTTCAAGGTAGGGCTTTTCTTTAGCCCAGGCTGACCTGGAATTCACTATGCAGTCTCAGACTAGCCTTGAACTGATGGTAATCCTACCTCTCCCTCCTGAGTGCTGGGATTAAAAGAGTGCGCCACCATACCCAGCTTGGATTTTTTTTTTCTGTTTTTAAAAAAATTATTTATTTGAGAGAGAGAGAGAGAAAGAGGCAGACAAAGAGAGAGAGAATGGGTGTGCCAGGGCCTCCAGCCGCTGCAAACGAACTCCAGACGCATGCATCACCTTGTGCATTTAGCTTATGTGGGTCCTGGGGAGTAGAACCAAGGCCATTTGGCTTTGCAGGCAAATGTCTTAACTGCTAAGCCATCTCTCCAGCCTGGATTTTAATTTTTTAATTAACCATTTGTTTTAGAATACATGTAGACTTATGGGAAAGTTGAGAAGGTAGTAGAGAGTTCCCATAGTCCTCTGGTTCCCTTGTTAGTCATGATATACATAACTATAGCTAATGAACTAATACTGACATATTGTGATGAACTCAGGTTCCTTCTTTACTCTAATTTCCTTAGTTCTTAGCTAATACTTGGTCTGGCCCATGGTCCCGTATTCCCAGTAGTCCTCACATCTCTTTAGGTGCTCTAGGCTGTGACGGCTCTCTGACTTTTCTTGTTTTTCATGGCAGTTTTAAGGCATACTAGTCAGAAGTCTTACAGACTATATTTTATTTTTGAGAGAGAGAAAGAGGCAGAGAGAGAGAAAGAATGGGTGAAAAGGTGCCAGGACCTTTTCAGCTGCTGTGAATGAACTCCAGACACATGTGTCCTCTTGTGCACATGTGCAACTTTGCACACTTGTGTCACTTTTGCGTCTGGCTATGTGGAACCTGGAGATTCAAACGTGCATTCTGAGGCTTAGCAGGCAAGTGCCTTAATTGCTAAGCCATCTCTCCAGCCCTACAAGTTATTTTTTAATGGAAGTTTGATGTCTTCCTCATGGCTAGAGTTTCAAGTTTGAAAGGAAGACCCTAGAGGTCACCAATCCAAAGTACAAACTGTTCACATGACATACTGTTGATAGTGACCTTGATCAACTGATTTAGGTTGACATGGTCATGTTTCTCCACTGGAAAATTGCTCCCTCTTTTCCTTTTCATACCATACTTTTTGAAAGTCACTAAACATAGCCCACACTTAATAGGTGGGAGTTATCCTCTTTTCCTTGAGGGAGACATGTCTACGTGCATTATGTGGATTGCATGTAAGGGACTTGTCTGATTTTCCCCAGTTATTTATTTATTCAATTACTGATCTATATCAGCACGGACTCAGAGCTATTTCTTTTATACATTGGGTTATGACACCATGTTAGGTCACTGCATTGTTCAAATTGCCTCAGCTTCCACTACTGGGAACTCTTCCAGTTGGCACCTATGTCCCTCTGGCACACTCTCATTCTTGAGTTCTTTGAATACTTCCTTTTTCCATCACTACAAAACACTCCAGGCCCACTTTGCATCTTCCTTATCCCAGTACCAGAATTAATCATTTCTATAAGGAGCCTCGGTTTCTTTCATTGAAAGATGGGATTAGAAATCATATCTGGGTGTTTGGTTGGACTCCAGAATTAAATTGAATGTGCGGTATGGATTGGAAACCACTAACTTTCAGCTCTGTGGTTTATAAGAAGTACCTTGAGTGCCAACTGATGCATGCCCAGAAGCTCTTCCTAGGTTCGCAAGGCCCACACTGCAGCATTCCACCACCTCACAGTCAATCCAGATAGGACACATGCACAATTAGTGGAAATTGTTTCATTCAGGAATTTCTAAATATTATTCATGCCACTATTTACCGGAGTTTAAGTTTAGCAAGATTCGTGTCCCAATGCCAGCTTCTCCCAGACCTCATTCCTCTTAACACCCAGAGAATATGGAGGGTAGAGAATGTACTCTCTCAAGGTACCAAGACCAGCTAAGGATCTAAGGCACCAAGACTAAGGTATAGAAGTGACCATTTTCTTTCTGGAATCAAGATCAGAGCTTTGACTGGAAGTGTGTGGTGGAGGGGGTGTGTACAGGTGAATATGTATGATGGAGTGAATATGCATGCAAGTGAATGCGCATCCACCACAGTAAGTGTGGACCAATGCATACAATAATGGTGCCTAAGCTTAGAAGTGTGAATATGTCAGTGGATATGTAACTGTGTGTATGTGAACAAATGTAAAAATGTGTGCACGTGAGCTAGTGTTTGTGTGAATTAGATGTGTGAGCACGGGAGGGTATGAGATTGGAGTGGAACTGGTCTGATCCAGTCCCTGCAAGCGCATTGCCCCCCTTTAACACAAGTTGTTCTCTTCATTCTACCTTGAACTTGCCCATAGGTACTTCCCAAGACTCCCCCAAGGAGACTGGGGACAAGGGGTTCAGGGTGTGGCACAGTGCCAAGCTTCGTCTCTTGCTGTTTCCTGATCACCTGGGTGCAGAACAAAACAGTCAAATATTTTCCCTTTCTGTCATCACTAAGTATAGCTACACAAGTGCCAAGATCATTGTGTTAGCTCGTTGCCATAATTAGCAGTTTTCTGGTATCATACTAACACCAGCTAATTATTCCCTTGGAGATGAAGCAGATTCACAGAATGCCATGGGTAAGCGGATGCATTTCACTCCAGAAACACACACACACACACACATGTCAGCCACACTGCCATGGCATTCAGACGGTCTTGGTGACTGGAATGTGGCTGTGAGTAATGGGAGACAGAAGCAGGTGAGTGTCAATAATCACTGTGGAGGTCATCTGTTGTCCACAGCCCCTGTTCCTCCTCTGCCTAGAAAGCTTTGGGGACATGGTGACTCTCCAGCCAGTCCTTCACAAACATCCCAACAAGCTCAAAGCAGTCCAAGTCTAGCCTAGGATCCCAGGATGCATAAAGGAGACCTCTCACTTCCACCTCCTCCAGCTGCCCAGGCACCCCAATAGCACCCACCCTTGCTGCGACCTATTTGCATCCCTCATCCTTTGAACTGCACACTGACCAGTTGATCTGCTGGCCATCTGTGATTGCCCTCTCCCCTTAGGGTCCCAAGAACACTTCAACACAGTCATTTTCTTGCCCCATATACAACCAAGGACCTTCTGGAAAGGGCTTAATTTGGAGGAAGAAAGAAGAGAGGGGCCTGGACCCAGTTGTGGCTCCACACACACCTGGTACAGATGGCCACCTCTCCTCTGGTAGTACTTCAGCTCACTGGTGAAAACAAGAAGGCAGAAATGAGAGCTCTGGGCACACTTTGTGATGTGGGACATACCACAGACCCACAAAGACTCATTCAGTGAAAAGAAAAAAAAAAAAAAAAAAACAACCACAAGGCTATTTTTGCTGAGTTATTCTAATGACTGAAGCAGGGATTGGTGTTTTGTTTTTTATTTTTCTCTTTGGTTACTCAAATGATAACCCCAGTGTGCTTTCCTTTCACAAGCAAGAAAGTCCCTTCTCAGGGGAAAGTTTGTCGCCAGGTCCTTCACCCAAGGCCTCTCTGTGCTCATTTGTGCTTTCTTGGTTTTATTTTTATAGTTGGGATTCAGAGATTTAGGTATCATTCATTCTGGAATCTTCAAAACCAATTTTAGTTGATTTTCTTCCTCACATCCTTTCCTCCTCCCCCCCCCCATTTGTTCTTTTTAGTACTTCAGGGGTTTTAAAAATATTAAGTTCCAATAAAATTAAACGGGGCTCTCCTAGACTCTCTGGTCCCCAACACACACAGCCTCCTCACTGCCAACACTCCCTATCAGAGGGAATATATTTGACAAAGGAGGAAGTCAATGGACACATCTTTATCACCCAAGGTCAATCCTGATATCAGGCTTCACTCTCTGTGTTGGACAGTGTATAGGTTGGTCAGATGGGTCATGGCCTTGGTCGACCACTATAACACCATGCAGAGCAATCTTCCCATCCCTAAAACCCGTTGCTCTGCCTCTTCCTCTCTAAGCCCAACTCTGGGCACCACTGAGCTTTTTGCTGTCTTTGTAATTTTTCATTTTCCAAATCATAGCATAATGTATGTAGACTTCAGATTGGATTCTTGTTTTTGTTTTGTTTTTGACGTAGGGGATTGTCAAAGTGGACTCTTATTAGTAACATTCATGAGTTTCTTCATCTCTCTTTGGGCCTTGATAACTCATTTCTTCCTGGTATCAAAGACTATTCCATTGTCAGGTGTGCCACCATTCATTTGTCCATTAAATGTTTGCTTCTCTAAGTTTTGGCAATTATGAATAAACTGTGTAGGCTTTGTGTGGAAATAAATTTTTAGTTCAATTGGGTAAATACAAGAACAACTGCTAGATTGTGTGTTAATGCTATACTGAGGTTTGTAAGAATCTGCCAAGCCCACACCAGTGTCTACAGTCTCTACACCATTTTGCATTCACAGCAGCAGTGTGTGTGAAAGCACTCCTGGTGCTACAGCTCTCCAGCATCTGGCTCTGTCAAGCCTTCAGGGTCTGGACCATTCTGCTTGACATTTCTCTGCTATTTAAGATTGTACTGCTCTGATGTAGCATGCAGCACCTGTCCTCATGGCTGTTTTGTTTTTTGTTTTCCTGAGGGTGGGAGGGAGAGGGGGTTGCCACCTGCGTATCTTCTTTGAAGTGTCTCTTAAGATTTTTGCTTTCAGCCAAACTCCAAAGGATAGGTGAGGGTGCAGGGATGGTGTGACCAGAATCTGAGCAGGTACCTTTGCCTCTGTCAACCAAGAAGCACAGGGTTTCTCCTGGTTCTTTGGGTTAGCCCTGACCTGTTTGGGTCTGTCATCGTTGTGTGGCTGTCTGATGTGGCCAGGACAACTTTTAACAAATGTCTATTTACCACAGAGCAGCCAAAGACTATAGACCAAAGAAATGATTTTACCCAAGTCTAGCTTGGTGGACCAATAAATTTGTTGTCGTCACCGACAAGGAGCATGGGTGAGGGGTTATTTACAGGAGCATGGATCACTCAAAGGTAGTGGCATCTCATCAAAAAGCCCAGCCCATGGAGAGATGGCTTAGCGGTTAAGCGCTAGCCTGTGAAGCCTAAGGACCTCGGTTCGAGGCTCCATTCCCCAGGACCCACGTTAGCCGGATGCACAAGGGGGCGCACGCATCTGGAGTTCGTTTGTAGTGGCTGGAGGCCCTGGAGCGCCCATTCTCCCTCTCTCTCTATCTGCCTCTTTCTCTCTGTGTCTGTCACTCTCAAATAAATAAAATAAACAACAAAAAAATATTTTTTTAAAAAAAGCCCTGCCCAGCATGGGTGTGGGCCTCTCCAGCTGTCTGGCTGTCTAGTGGCTTTTGGTAAACAAAGAATGGACACCCTAGGACAGACAGAAGGAAGTTCAGAGAAGCAGAGGAAACAAAGCTAACTTGTCTGCTATGAACAACTACCTAAGAGGGGCCCCAGGCCGGGAATCCCTCGGAGCAGGCTCTGGATCTCTGTTTTATAGGGTCGCCCATTTCCCTCTTCCCTCCCATCATGCCAGTGATGGATCCGTTCCTCATCTCCTTATTATTCCCTCTTGTCCGGGAGCTCCTTCCCTTCTTCCCACGGTGTGTGTTTCCATCCATCATGTCTGACTGTCTGTCTGACATCCGGTCTGCCTGCTGTAGCGCAGCTTTCTTGACACCGTCCCCACCTGGCCCGTGCATCTGCGGCGTGCGGGAGGTGCCTTCTCCTCAGCCGTGAGGCAATAGGAAGCCTCTGCTTTCCTTCCTGAATTCCCAGATGCCGGCATCACAGGGAAGGCAGGTGTGGGTTCCACGTGTGCCGCAGAGCCTGCCCTGTTGCTGCCCAGCTGTTCACCCAGCAGCTGCAGCATGCAGTTCTACAGGCAGTGGCCACTTGTGGTCGCAGTGGCCAGGGCCCGGCTCTCACATAGCAGCTGCGGTACCTGTGGCCATTCTTAGCAGGTCACCAAGCTCCAGATGTAGGCAGTAGGGCGCACCACCCATCAGGACCAGGTATGATGGCCACCTGCTTTGCTCTGCACTGATCTCTGAGGACTGGAGGCCACCACAGCTCAATCGCTATGATGGTATGATGGTCAGCGCTGTGCCCAGCTCCGGTTACAACTTGCAGGCAGCTCCACCAGTCTTCATTCGACCAGAGCAACTGTGATTGCTCTCAGAACCCTGGGGAGGTGTGAGTCTTGCTGCGTTCTAGATCTCCCAAGACTTGTGAGCTTCATTAGCTTCTTGAGTTCTGGAAGTCTCCCTACTCCCTCCAGGAGGGAGTGTTGCAATTGAGAGAGAATAGCTACACAGCAGGTGTGTTACCCCCTCAGGCTCCACAGGTGACCAGGTGACTCTAGGACCTGGTTTGTTGGGAAGATCTCAGTTGATACCTCTAGTCCTCACTCACACTCCAGAGTGTCTCAGTTTGGACAATGACTAGTATTCGGGTATCCTGATTTGAGGAAGAATGTCTGGAACCCAACAGCATCAGGGGAGTTGTTCCCCCACCACCCTAGCTGTGAGAAGAGCTGATGGGAGGGGATTGAAGCTCTCCATGGGGCACAAATAGCTTTGTCTCTTGCTTTTTTTAATTTTTTAAAGATTTTGTTATTATTTATTTGAGAGAGAGAGAAAGAGGCAGATGGTGGGGGTAGTGAGTTCCAGGCCCTCTAGCCACTGCCAACAAATTCTAGACATATGCGCAACCTTGTACATCTGGCTTACGTGGGTCCTGGGGCATAGAATCTGAGTCCTTTGGCTTTGCAGGCAAGCACCGTAACTGCTAGGCCATCTCTTCAGTCCTTGTCTCTTGCTTTTGACCACAGTGCAACTTCCCTTCAAGTACCACTGCTTGCTCCATGCTCCACTATTTCATTTGGATATGTCAAAATTTTTATTTTACTTTGTTTTTGGTTTTGGTTTTTCAAGGTAGGGTCTTGCACTAGCCCAAGCTACCTGAAATTCACTGTGTACTCTCAGGCTGGCTTCAAACTCACGGTGATTCTCCTACCTCTGCCTCCAGAGTGTGGGGATTAAAGGTATGGCATGTGCCACCACGCCTGGCTTCAAAAATATCATTTTCATTTTATTTTGTGTGTGTGCATGTTTGTATGCTTAAGTTTGTAAGTGCAAGCACATGTGTGCCACTGTGGTGGAGATTTTTCATCCAACTAAAGTTTCTCTCCCATTCTGTATTGAACAGCATTGTACAAACACCTCAAATTCTTAAGCTGAAAAAAAAAAATACAAACTTGATCATGCCCAACACAGATGCATACTGACCTGAACCCAGTCAGAGAGCTTGTAAAACCAAACCATTGGTAACCCTCCTCCCCACTACCATAAGCTAACAGATTATTGTTTTGTCTTTTGTAACCTACTTATTGCTAAAGAATTTCATGACTATGTCACTAGTCATGTAGACTTAGAAATTTGCCCACCAATAATGTAAAAGACCCAAGGTGATGTCTGACTGTAAAATAGTCCATAAAAAGCCCAGACCCACTAGACTGGGTTGCTGAAGGAATTCAGAGCATAAGCTCACTTTAGTCTGAGAGGGAGTCAGGTGGCTTTCTTGGGCAGTAAGGGTGACTGGGCCCCTGAAAGTATCCTTGCTGTCTCCACTTTGCTAGAGATCAAAGTATGATCTGACTTCTTATCTTCCCTAGGTCTGTTTTTTCCACAAACAACCGGCCCCCTCCCAGGGAGTTCCCCTTTCCTACAATGCAAATTTAATCTTAACATTGTGGTTGGTTAAGATCAGCCCCCAGAATTTGGCGTCATGGCTAGCCTGTTCCTGAGATAGCCCCTAGCCCAGACCAAAAAACAGTCACTCTGGCTCACCTGAGCTAGAAGGTAAAGCCCACTACAGTAAGGTTACAAACACATTTATCAGGGGAGGGCAGCTTCTCTTGGTGGCCCATGCATCACTCATGAAACTCCAGGTTTTGGTGAGTCTCCCCCTTGCCTCAGCCAAACTGCGGTGAGAGGAGGGGAGAACCCCCTGACTACTACTCCCACATGGTCTCTCTACCCTCTCTCTTTATGTTTCTCTCAGGCCTACCACTTGGGCTTTCAGACTACGTGCTGTGTATTAATTTTCCTTCCCTTGGTTTTGTACTTCCCTCAATAAATAGAATAATCTAATAATTATCCTTCTTTGATTTGCCCAATTCTTTGATTAAATGCAAACGTGAACCCAGGGTTTGGGCTTCAAGGACTTTACTGAGCCCCAACACCCTGTTTCAAGCCCACATGGTTAATATATTTTTGAGTTCTCCAACCCTCTCCCAGTGGAACTTGACTTTTCTCACTGACGAGAACCCAGATGTCTGCAACACCATGCATGCTTGTGAAGGTCAGAGGAAAACTTCCAGGTTGGTCCTCTTCCTTTCCACCTCATCTGAGGCAGGGTTTCTCACTCTGGATTCTGGCTCTGATATTGTTCTTTGTACAGCTCTTTGTCTCACTCACTACAAGCTTCCAGGGAACTCTCTTGTCTCTGCTTCCCATCTTGCTGTAGTGTCAGTGTGCTAGGATTACAGAAGCCTGCCATGGCTTCCAGCTTCTAATGTGGGGTCCAGCAATCGAACTCAAGTACTCCAGGGTGAGCGGATAGTTCTTTATTCACTGAGCCATCTCCCCAGGCTATACTCTGCCATTCTTTAAAAGACAAGCACCATTTCTAAGAGGTCACCATGGCAACAAAGGGAGTAGTACAGCCACCATCTTTCAGTGGGATTTTCCCTTTCCAGGCTGACCAGCTCTCTCTTGATTGGGCCCCATGATTTTCAATTTGTTTGAATGCACCCAGCCAATCAGGGTCTACCTGGGTCTATATCAACCCCTGCAAAACCTACACTCATCAGACTCAGCAGATGCTCTGGTATCTAGTTCCTAGAGCTGCCTATGCTTGGAGCACCAGACCTGCTCCTGCCTCTAAGACCTACTTGAGCTGACCACAGTACCCAGACCTGTAATACACTTCAGTCTCATAGTACCACAGTCTCCAGCTTCTGCTCCCAGAGGACCTTGGCAGGTATTCTGAGGCCTGTCAAGGGTTCAAAGCTTCAACACTCAATAGTAACTCCTCAGTTGGTATTCTACTACCACCAAGAGAGTTCAGACCTTTCACTTTTTTTTTTTTTTTGAGTTATGCTTCTGTGTGAATAAAGTCCTCTTTGTTTTTCACTGTCTGTCTGTCTACTTCATTCTTTGGGTGGAGAGATAAGAACCTGGAAGAGCCAAATGATGTGAAGGGAGTGTGAGAATGGAGACCACAGGGAGAGCAGACTGCCCTTTGTCTCTGGAACCCTGGAAGTTCCCAGATTATACCTCCTTCTGTTGGACTGCAACCCCAGAACACCACCAATGTTCTGAAGCCATGCTGCATTTGCATGACTCTAGCCAGACCTCTTATTCATTGAACCCTCTCTTCCACACTTGCTGCTAGCTCTGCCCCAAGCCCCTGCTGATAGGAGACAGAAATTAGCTAGGCAGTCAGAGTAACATAACCCAAAAGTAATGGCTTTGTATTCCATGACTGAAAGCCGGAAATGTCACTAAGCTTGCAGAAACCTGGATGTCACACCCTCCAGGAAAGATCTCTAAATTAAGCTTGCACCCTTCCTAGAGGACAGAAATTCTGATCCTTACTTAAGATTACTGGCAAAGCTGTAAAATCTGGTCTTTGTCCATAGTAACCTGCTGACCTGGTCTTCCTCATGTAGCCACTCCCCATAAAAAAAAACAGATTTGAGGGCTGGAGAGATGGCTTAGCAGTTGAGGCACTTGTCTGTGAAGCCTAAGGACCATGTTCGACTTTCCAGGTCCCACATAAGTACAGTGATCCAAGCATACAAGGTAGCAAATGTGCACAAGGGGGTGCATGTGTCTGGAGTTCTATTACATTGGCTGGAGGCCCTGGTGTATCAATTTCCCCCTTCCCCCTCATACACACACAAAACAAAAAACCCAGATCTGAGTCTCAAGGTGGGCTTCTCAAAACCCTCTCTTTTATCTCTGGGCAAGAGCTCTGCCTTCTTCCCTCTTGGGGCTTCTCAAACGCCCTCTGGCCTCTCCAGGCAAGAGCCTCACCTTGCTTCCTTCTCCTATGTTCCAGGCTTAAGCCCCTTCTCTTTGTCCTCCTAAAGCTGCAATAAAATCTTTCTAAACCTTATCCTCTGGTCCGTGGATTTCATTCTTAGAATTCATAGGACAAGAATACAAGAATACACCAAATTATTGGTGCATCAGTGTACAAAGAACCAAATATTCCTCTATCACTTCCTTCTGAAGAGAGGCAAAGGCTCAAATACATCTCAAATTCTCATTATAAAGTGTAGCTCCAAGAGCTGTTGATTAAGTGCTTGCCATACAAGGACCCCTAGCATGAGGACCCCTAGACTACACATAAAAACAGACTGTGGTAGGAAGTCTATAATCCCAGGATACTTATGGCAAGAAGTCTCAAACAAGGTAGAAGGTGAGGGCCTACACCTAAAAGTTGTCCTTTGACCTCCACATGCGAGCCATGGCACATGTGTGTCTGCACTCCCACAGATAAACACATACATATGCACCTGTTCATTCTGCTACCCTGTCTCTCCATGCAGGGGCTATCAAAGTACATCTCAAGACATAAGAGTCTTGGGTATGTTTTATAAAAAGGAATTAAGTGCTTGGGAACTCACATCATCCTGTGTGGCTAGACTTAGAAAAGAGCCAGTGGAGGAAGACTGGTTCTCCAGAACCTGAACTGGTGGGGACAGAGGCCAGAGAGGATGTCACGGTCACTTTCCCACTAGGGAGTTGGTCAGAACTAGATTGATCCCTGAGATGAATTGTACCTCTGTACCCATTCCTAATGCTGAAGCCTGGCTATGCCATAGACCTCTTTACACTGGTGTCCCCATCTCACAGTAGGGCTTTGCCAACACCTATCTCTCAGGCAGCACATGAAAAGGGCTTGGGGTTGCCCCTGGTCTCCTGAATGTCATCCCTAGCAATTGTGTAGTATAAGTGGGACCATGACCTGAGTTGCTGAGGAATTTATAGGGAAGGAAAAGAATGAGGAATAAGCCAGGCTTACCTGAGGCTCCTAAGGAAGTCCCCAAACTACTTCCCATTGCTTTGTAGCTTATTTCATTTTACTGCATTTTAACCTTTAGGCCTTTTGAGGGTAAAAATCTCATCAGATCAACTGCACAAAACCTGCTTTTTCTGCACCAACTACACACCTATGGACCAGATATCCAGGAGGCCAAGACTCCTACATGGCATACACATTCCTTCAACCTGTACCTCAAGGAACCCAGTTCTCTCAAAGCCCTGGATATATATAGGGATACTACGTCCAATCCATGATCTCGCTCTGTAATCGGGGCTCAAGTTGAGTAACTTGAGTGGCTCTTGTAGTATCCCCAATCAAAGCTACAAACAGGCACCTGCAGTACAGGAGAAAACAGAGTCCTTAGAAAGCAGACTATGGAACCCACAGCCCAGCATCCTTGGGCAGATGAGCAATCATGAGGTGAACATGTATTTATTAAGTACCCACTATAGTCAGGGTATTGCAGGGGGAGACTGTCCACTCATGGCTCTGAGGGAAAGAATTGTCCTCCTTACCCCTTGACAGTCAGATGCACTTGTTTCCCTCCTTCTCTTGAGTCAGTGCTTATGACTTAAGAGGCCCTTAAGAGGTCAGTTTTCTCTGAAGAATAGCTGGCACTGTCTTCTCAGCTCTCCAGGAAAGAGCCAACAACCCTGTGTGGTTAAGCCCAATCCCCTCTTCCTATTGCCTCTGTGGCTGCTCTCTGGACTAAGGGCTCCTGGTTATTGTTCCCTACATTGTTGGGAGGAGGTGACACTCCAGGGGTTGGGGGCAAAACAGGCAGAGGTTCAGAAGGTCCAGAGAGACCCCAGGTCCCTGTGTAGACATGGAAGCTGCAAAGAATTAGTGCTGTTTTTTAAAGTCATTTTTGAATCTGCTACTTAGTTCCAGAATTGGAGTCCTGGGGTTCAGGTGGCTTGGTAAGTTTTATATAGCCAAGGTCTTGTGCTAAGGTTTTTCAGGGAATACAGAGTTGTCTGGCCAAAGAACTCACCCCAGCAATGCATGGATTCAACAACCAATCTCAGGGAGGAAACCTTCCTGGTGACACTGTGGGGGACATCCAGCCAGTCGCAGGCAGTTAATGAGGCTTTGTGGAGGTGTCAAGGAGCACAGGCAGATGGATGTGTGTGGGCATCCAGTTTCTTAGAGTATGCTGAGCCCAATTCTCCTGCTCCCCCCACCAAGCTGATGCTGGAGAATGTGGTGGCACCATCAAGCTTAGAGGCTCAGGTGTCACCAGGCCTGCTGCACCAAGATGTGTTGGGCCTATGGGTGAGTCCTCTTCACTCTCCTGTGCCCAACTCATGAGGACATGTCCCTGGGTCCTGTCCGGCACTTGCTGTGCCAAGAGAGGTATAGTTGGACCCAGGTAAGGGGCTGTCAAGGAAGAAATATGGAGGGTAGAAAGGAAGAAACCCCATCTCCAGGCCTACATGATGCCCAGGGTGGTAGGATCTCACCAACACCTCAGATATCAGAAGGTAAGGAGGGGTCATGGAATGGTAATTTTTATTTCACCAAGAGGAAATGTTTATCTTATCTCACTCATATTAAAACAGAAAAATATTGTCACCTTCAGCAAGACTTCATGACAGAAAGATATTTTCAACACCAAAATTTAGTGAGGCTTTCCTATAAGGATTAAAGAATTATCTTTGCTTTAAAAGTGTGTGTTCATGTTGGGTCATGATATGCAGAGACATTTAGCTTACCCATAACTGTGGGCTAACTCCACAATGCATGACCCATATACCTCAACAAGGAGGGGCCAAGGGGAGGGGGTAGGTCACGGATGAGCCTACTAATGGTACCAAACTGACTGTATTTGCTGAATACAAAACTAACTAACAAAGAAAAAAAAAGAGTAAAAGTGTGTGTTTGCAGGTCCATATGTATAAACTGTTTAACACATGGGATACTGTATTAGTTATGATGTATCATGTGTCTCATAACTCTATATAATATGTGCTATAGACTATATCTCATATATACTATTTGTTGCTATATTTACCTTTCTTATTCATTTGTTCTGCACTGACAACTTGCTGGCTTTTTGAAAGCTCATTAGAATCTTTGGAATAGCTAGGCATTTCTACTTCCTGTACAGAGCTATAATTCACATCAACTGCTCATCATCAATGCAGTGGACACCCTGTCAGTTGTGTTTGGGGACATTTGACCTGTATATGCTAACTGACTGGGCTCTGTCAGACATGCCCAAGGTGGGCACGGGCTTAATTATACACCTGCACCTAGACACCAAGAGTCTTGTGAGTACTCCTGGCTGGACTTCCTCAGTCCAGCAAACCCTGGGTCAAGGTCCTGGTTTCACACAGCTACACCACAGTGTAATGAAAGTTCAGGGACTTGCTTCAGGAGTGGTTCATAGATTTCTCCATAAGCTACCTAGACAAAGTGGAAAAAGTGACCTCCTACCAAATCCTCATACTGTGATCAAAGCCAAAAGTATGTGACTAGATGTATAGACCAGAATTGGAATTTGCCAAAAGGCCACGGTAGATGACCTACAAAGGGCACAGCTTGCTACAGTGGAGTTGAGCTCTCAGCCTCATTAGCTCTGCCTGAGACTGGCTGAATGTTCCTCATGACATCACTCAGCCAGGTAAGTGGCTGTGTAGGGAGGGTTCCACTGTGGAAGCTCAAGCCGAGATCCTATAGACACCTCTGACTCTCCCTGGGCTGCAGGAAGAATAAAATAACATTGCAGATAGAAGACATTGGAGACATCTGCTCCAGGCCTGGGTCTACCTCAGTCCACCTCACCCGTGGGTCTGAGTCATCCCACCATTTGACTCACTGTCTAGATTCCTTGCCTCAAGCTCCAAGATCAGAAAGCCCAATGGTGGCTATGACCTGACAGAGCCCACCTAACAGGCAGCAGTTGGCACTTACACCCATCCTTCCCCACCTTGGGTTCAGTCAACTGTGTTCAGGGTGCAGGTGAAGCTGAGCTATAGGAGTGGCAGAGACAGAATGGGCATTCTCAGGAGTCTGCTCCAAGGAGCTCCTTGACTGGAAATGTCTAGTTTATTCTAAGATGATCTGCATCAGACCTTAAGGATCTGATGAGACTCCAAGTTGTGCCTGTGTGGGGGCTGCCCACAGAAGCCTCCTATCAACCCACATCTGTCTCCAAAGGACAGGCAGTCTGGCTCCCTGGACTCAGAGAGTCACAGCTAGATGCCTGGTCCGTGCTGAGTGACTCACATTCCAAAACTCATAGAAACCCTGAAAGGACATGCTGTTTCCATTCCTGAGTCACAGAAAGGTAAAGAAGCATCACAGTGGAGCTTCTAAGTGCAGTGGCCAAGCCTCTGCTTTGACTCACCATGTGTATTACTACCACAGAATGACAAGGAAGATGAAAATACAGACTCACTCTCAATCTTAGAACTTTAGGAGGGCACTCTCTCACTAGACATGAGGAAAATCTCTTCAAACACACAACTAAAGTGTGCTATGAATTTGGAGCTGGGCATGGTGGCGCACGCCTTTAATCCCAGCACTCGGGAGGCAGAGGTAGGAAGATCACCGAAAGTTCGAGGCCACCCTGAGACTACATAGTGAATTCCAGGTCAGCCTGGGCTAGAGTGAAACCCTACCTCGAAAAACCAAAAACAACAAAAAAAAAGTGTTGTGCTATGAATCCATCCCACAGCCAGAGGGTAGAAAGGAAAGGCAATGGTAGTGTAGGGCAAGGACGCCCTAGGAAGGGTGAAGAACCTACTTTCTCTTTCCCTGATGTGTGAATTCAGGCAAGGTCACCTCACCTTTTCCAAACTAACTTCTCTCCTCTGAGAAATGGCACAGTAATTGTGGAGAGCTCATGGGCTTCCTGTGAATATCCTACATAGGACAGCTGCTATGGCTGTGTGGCTGTCACCATTATTACTGCCACTCTTATAATGGCTTGATCAATGATGGTCATTATCATTCACCATTCATTCAATTCTCATTATCTGGAGTGGTTCAATACCACAGAATGCACTGGCATCTATGTTTAGCCATGTGGTACTTATTTTGCTGTTTTCAGTGTTCCTAAGCAGAAAGTTTGTATTTTTACAGGTGCAAATTTGGGCAGGAAACAATTCCTTAAAGACCTTAAAGACCAGCACACAGAATTAACCTGTCAGTGTCTACTGCTAGAACAGAGAGCAAAGAGACAGGAAAGCAATGTCTGGAGGCTGATGAGGGGAAGTAGGAAAGGCAATGCCAGAGAGCACAGGGCCACTTTAAGGAGAGTGACACTGGAAGTCAACTACTGGGCACCCTTCCTTTAGAGCAGTGCTTCTTCAATAGCACTAACAGCTTCTCAGTCAATGATCGCCTGCTTGTCCCACCCCTTAACTTCTGATGAAGCAGGTATTAGAGGGGCCCAAGATTTTGCATGTCTGAGTGTCTAAGGTGATGCTGATGTGTCTAGTCTGAAGAACATGCTTTGAGAACCACTGCTATAGCTCGAAGCTCAAATGTCTTAAAGCCCAAGAACCTGTTAGTCAAATGAAATCTTTTTATTTTTGAGTAGGGTCTCTCTGTCTAACTCAGGCTGACCTGGTATTCACTGTGTACTATCAGGCTGGCCTCAAACTCACAGTGATCCTCCTACCTCTGTCCCTGAGTTCTGGGATTAAAGATGTGTGCCACCACACCCAGCATGAAATCTTTTGCAAACAAAAATGAAATAAACAAGGTGATAGTATGGGATTGGCAGAGGTGTGTGGGGAGCAACTGCTAGACACTTGCTGGACACATTCCAAACCTAACAGAAATTCTGAACTCCACCCTTGGCTTTAGATCAAGCACAGAGAATGAACACAATTCCAGACCTCGTGTGGTACATCCTAAAAGTATAGGTTACAAGGTGCTCAGGGCTGTGTTTTGGTGAGCCCTCAAGGGTTCATTATGTGAAGGTGTGAGCTCCACTGACTGTCACAGTGACCCTAGCTCTGTGGCGGCCCCATCCCACACCAGCAGCTGACCTCACAAGGCAGCTGAGGTCTCCAGAAAGAGCACCCAGCAGCACCTGAACCCGCCAGGGTGCTGTGGGCCTGTCCTCTTCTCCCCAGGCCTCTCTTCTTTCTCTAGTTCTGAACTCAGGAGAAACACGGTCCAGGCTGATTGTCCACTTCGTGCTTCACTGATGGATGTCACCTGCATTAACTTCAACCAAGCCAGATGTTACAATGTCCACTTCACACATAAGACAATCAAGTTTCCAAGATGCAAAGCAGCTAGCCCCAAGTCACTCAACCAGCACGGGAGTCAAACTCCTGTCTAGGAACTTATGTGGTTCTCTGATACCACCATCTTCACCACTCCTAGACCTTGACCTTGACTTATTGGTAGTAGTCCTGCTTACAGAGACGCTCTGTAGTTTGCATCAGCTGTGAGTCGAATCATAGTGTGCAGGATTCCAAAGTCCTATCGTGACAGTCGATAGACTTCTATTTTAGATGGCTGTTTTCTGGCTCAAAGACCACCATAAGACTCCCCCCCCCCACCCCACCCTCATAACTGCAAAGCAGATCTTGAGCACGTCCTTTATAGCTCTGCTTTTCAGGAAAGGAGCTAGTGGCTCTCATAACATCCATAGGCAGCTTAGCTTGTCTCCACTATAAACCATTGGAGACAGGCAGCCTAGTGTTACCATTCTTGAGGGTGTAGTGACCCCATGTGGTCATTGCCCAGTACAGCCACTTTCTGGGCACTGGGCTGTAACCACTCATCATTAAACAATTAGGTTGCTGTCTTTGGTTAGCAGTTTCACCTTTGTTCTGAGGAGGAGTAGCACTAGAAGCCCTGTGGTCAGGAAGAGTGTGCTAAACCTTCAGTACAATTTCCTCCTAGCACGCTGACTGTGGAACTTTAGAGGCCAAATGCACAGCATTGGAGTGGCAGCCTGAAGGCCTACTTTTGCAAGCACAGTTCATTTTCCCCAGACCCTTGATCCTTTTCTCTGCCCAGCTGAGGCTTCTATTATCTCAGAGAGAAACTTTCCCCATGACTATGAATCTAGACCATTTTCATTTAACAATGATTATTCCATCATCTTTTACTATTTGCACAGCTGTGTCCAGAATTTTAAAACATCATTTAAATGTATAAAATAGATGAACCTTTAGCTTTGTAAAAAGGTCATTTGCTTCACAAAAGGACGCATGCAGGATCTTGTAAGTGGCAATATCCTGTAAGAAGGATAAAATTATTTTAGGTTAATACTACCTGACTAAAAGACCTTGGGTCAGAGAGACTTAAAGCTAAATTCTCTGGCAAGTGTTAATTGGAAATAATGATGCATCGCAATATAGTTCAGTGAGAAATAGAGTTGCCTTTATTACCACAATTTTCCTTCCTGGTCCCTCCCACTAAGGGAAATCTTATTCTGCCTGGGTTGCTATGGCAAGGAGGAGAACTGTCTACAGTGAGTGTGGTGAGGCACTGTGAAGTCATTTGTTCTGAAATCTCAGCAAAAACTTGTCACCTTTGCTGTTGCTGGCACACCTGGGATCCAGTCCTCAGCAGTGCTTCATAATTTCTAGTAGATGACACAAAACAGACCAGTTCCCCTTTGCCCATCTTTTCAGGAGGGCAGTTAACCAAAAGTGTGGCTCCTCTCTTCCTACTTTTACCTCCCTTCTGCTTTCTGTCCTTCTCCCTGTCCTTTCATTATTCAGGATGATCAAATAGCTATGGAAACCTAAAAGCTGAACTCTGTGCAAGTTACTGAGGTGACAAATTAAGACAGGGTCCCTGTCTTTGAGGAGCTGATTATAGTGGAGAAAACTAATGGGCAATTGGAACACCCACTGGCAGTGGCCCAGGTTGCTAGAGGATTAATATCCTCCTTAAGCTGCAACTCTCAGCAATGACTTTCAGAGTCCTTACACCCGTGTTGTCTTTGTCTCCATTCCACACTTTCTGCAAACTTGTACACTTGCCTTGCTCTCTGGAAGTTGTAAGGTTTGGGAGTGACCAAGACCAAACAAACACTCTGAGGCAAAGATGAAAGCTTTTATTTGGGAAAAACATACGCTGCCAAGACTGACTCTCAATAGAGGAGCACAGCCAACCTGCATTTTCAGGTAGTGGGCTTTATAGAGCTTTTTCAGTTGGGGGAAGGTGAGGAAGAAAAAAGAACTCATTTGTTAAATTGAGTAGAAAAATTCCTTTAGGGGAGATCATTATATTAACCATTTAAAATAGCTAGGGTAACCAGGCGTGGTGGCACATGCCTTTAATCCCAGCGCTCGGGAGGCAGAGGTAGGAGGATTGCCATGAGTTCGAGGCCACCCTGAGACTCCATAGTGAATTCCAGGTCAGCCTGGGCTAGAGTGAGACCTTACCTTGAAAAACCAAAAAAAAAAAAAAAAAGCTAGGGTATGACACCAGAACAGTGACCAGGTGATGACCAGGTGACTTATGAGATAAGGGGGCAGGAAACCATGGCCTGGGCCATTGTTAGGCAAGGCCTTTATGCCTTCCTTATGCCTCTGTCACCATTCTGCTGACCTTGGTGACTCCGTCTTGGGAACCTGTCTGGCATAACATTCCAGCCTTTTGTTAATGATAATGGACCATGGTCTCTCTTCTGTAGTGTCTTCATGCTAACCGTAGGGGCAATGAGTTCTTATGGGAGAGGCTGGATAATGTGGTCGATGGGTCTCCCTTCAGGGCAGGTGGTGAAGAGGCAGTTTCATGGTGGTTAGAGATGACAAAGTGGTGAGATTGATAGTGAGTACCCTCCAAACATGCCAGTGTAGCATGCTGTTATGACTTGAATCTAAGAAAAACAGAGACTTTTTCCGTATTATCCCTGTATTGAGCTGGCTTCGGGGCAGTCACTGGTGACATCTGTTATAGAGAAGGTGAGGGAGATGGGTTCCACACACCCCATGAGAGGACAGAAAGAAGAATTAAGGAGCTTGTTATCCTTGTCAACAGCTACGACATTAAAACACCAGGCGCAAGGTTGGGCAGGGGGGATAAGCACTCAAAGGTGAGGGATAGAGGGCTTGGAGCAAGAAAGAGGAGGCAGAGGGGCATCAGTGTATTCAAGAGGAACATTTTGGGATGAGGGAAGAGTAGGAACACAAGAGAGATTAAGTTTGAGAAAGCCCGTTGGGGTGGATGTGTACTTATCCTTGGATGAGGTAGGGTAGGGCGGAGGTGGCTTGACTCTCTTGAGCTGCGATAAGTGGATCTAACTGAGGATGTCCTGAAGCTTTGTGGCCATAGGAATAGTTAGGATCACCAGAAGAGGTATGATCCAGAGTGGCTTGAGTTCCTGTGGGCAAGACTGCTTAAGGTAGACTTGATCTCCAGGCTTAAGTGGGAGAGTTGTGGTTCCCTCTGATGGTTAGGGAAAGAAGGCAGGACAAGGTTCTGGATTAAGGTGAAAGTTGGTAAGTACCCATGGAGGGGAGTTTCTGGTAGTGGGGGAAGGTTGTTTAACAGGATGGGGTACCCATACATGAGTTCAAAAAGGCTACGGAAGGAAGGGGCCTGAGGAGTAGCTCTAATTCTGGCTAAGGCAAGTGGGAAGAGCTGGGGTCATGATAGGTGAAGTTCAGAAGTCAGTTTAGACAGGTGAGTTTTGAAAATAGCTTTTGTTTTGTTTTTTAAGCCTGTGGGAGGAGAGAACAGTGAGTTGTTGCCCAAAAGTGAATTTTTGTGTCTCTTGGGCCAGAAGAGCAGCTGCAGGAAGAGCATGTCGGCATGGTTTTCAACCTCAGACAGAGGGTTTTTAGTTGCTTAAAAAGATAAGCTACAGGGGCAAAGGATGGACCCTTCATTTGGCCCAGAACTCCCACTGCCATACCCCCTTTTGCTGTGGAATAAGGAAGAAAAGGCCATTGAAGGTCTGGATGTGCAAGGGCTGGAGCTTCCAAGAGCAGATGGGAGAAGGCAGCACCTATCTCTGACTTAGGGTCTAGGGGTTCATGAGGATCTCCCTTAGCTTTGTCATAAAAGGGCTTTGTCAGGAGGGCAAGATTTGGAATCCACATTTTAAGAAATACAGCATGCCGGGCATGGTGGCGCACGCCTTTAATCCCAGCACTCGGGAGGCAGAGGTAGGAGGATCGCCGTGAGTTCGAGGCCACCCTGAGACTCCATAGTGAATTCCAGGTCAGCCTGGGCTAGAGTGAAACCCTACCTCGAAAAACCAAAAAAAAAAAAAAAGAAATACAGCAAAGCCAAGAAAAGAGTATTTTTCCTTAGAGGTAGGCCAGGAGAAGGAGCAAAGTTGCTTGATGTGTAAGGTGAGTTGTCATGAGGTCATGAGGTAGAGGGTAAGGAGAAAGCCCAGGTACCTAACTTGGGATGAATAAAGTTGAGCTTCTTTGGGGGAAACTCAATATTCCTTAGATCCGAGAAAGTTAAGAAGTTTGGTGGTGCATAGTTTAGATAGAGAAAGAGAGGGTGAACAGAGCGAAAGATCATCTACATATTGCAAAAGTGTGCTGGGAAACAGATCCAGGGATAAAAGGTCAGTGGAGAGAGCTTGATCAAATAGGAGGGGACTGTCTCTAAAACCTCGAGGAAGGATAGTCCAGGTGATTTGAGAGGCAGGATGAGTATCAGGGTCCTCCAAGGTGAAAAAATCATAGGAATTGGGGTGGAGGTGGATGGAGAAGAAGGCATCTTTGAGGCTAAGAACTGAAAAATAATAGTGGAGGAAGGGATGTGAGGGAGGAGAGTATAGGGGTTGGAGACTACAGGATGAATGGGCATAACAGCAGCATTGACGAGGTGCAAGTCTTGAACTAAGCAGTAGGTCCCATCAGGTTTGATAACAGGCAAGATCAGAGTATTGCAAGGGGAATGAGTGGGGCAAAGGAGGCCAGCTTGGAGCGAGCAAGAAATTAAGTGAGATTGGATATTGAGGATGGCAGGGAAAGGACATGGGGTCTTTGAGTCTGATGAGGACAGGCATGTGGTAAGAGGCTAGTGCCAGCGAGGAAGTGCCCCACACCCTGGGATCAACCTTGGAGACAAGGAGGGGAAAAGTTGAATTGTTTGTAAGGAAGACAGAGTGTGAGCAGTAAGTCAGAGAGAGAAAGTTTTTGCATAAGATCTTGACCCAGTAGGAGAACAGGACATGAGGGTAATATGAGAAATGAATGGGAGAGGGGAGTGTCCCTGACTACGTAGGGTAAGGGGGTGGGGTGATACATGGGGAGTGGGATAAGCCATCAATACCAGACACAGAAATCTGTGAGGGAAAATTCTTACCAGAGTAGGATGACAGGACTGACCAACTGGCCCCATAACAAATGAGACAGACCCTTCTGCCAGCTGGACTGTGACGCTGGGCTCCTCCATCGTGATATGGAGAGTGTTGGTGGGGGCCAAGGTCCCAGGGCACCGTCAATCTTCCATCACCAGGCCCGGAAGATCAGCGATTGGCTCTTGTGGGGGATGAGGGGAAGGGGCTGGCCTACCTTGTTGCAGCAAAGAAGGACAGTCAACCTTTCAGTGTCCAGCAAGTCTGCAGTGGGGCAGGGTCCTGGTGATGGGTACAGGTTGCAGCAGGCTTTTGCGCAGTGACCAGTGTGACCATAATTGAAGCAGGATTCTGGTGGTGAGTGTTGCCGTCCCATTTTCTTCTATGGAGGAGGCCTCAAGGCCACAGCCAGGAACTGGAACTACTTTCTGTCTCTGCCCCACCCCCTCTCAGTCCATTCCTGGTCCTCTCTGTTATTAAAAACCTTAAATTTCAGGTCAGTCAGGTCTCCCTGAGGGGCTTGAGGGCCCTTTTTCTAAGCATTTAATTTTTTTTTCCCTGATGTCAGGGGCAGATTGGGACAGGAAATGGGTATTGAGAACTGTCATGCCCTCTTGGGAAGCAGGGTCGAGGTGAGTGTATTGGGTGAGTGCCTCAGTTAGGTGTCCAATAAACTCAGGTGGATTTTTAGTAAGCCTCTAGGTAAGCATCCGGAGTTTGTCAAAATTGGCATGCCTTTTAGCATGGGATGCCTTTTGACCAACCACCTGAGGGAGAATGGTTTTCCCATCCAGGGTCCTCTCTGGGGCAATAAGCATCCCTACTGGGAAAGTGTTATCAGTTAAGTGAGCCTCAACAGTATGGGCCTGAGTGAACACCCACATGTGTTTTCCTTCAAGAGTGAGAGTTCAAGAAAGAACTACAAAGAGATCATGCCAGGTTAGGTCATAGGCCTGGGTGAGGTAGCTAAATTCTTTGGTATAGTATGTTGGATAAGTGGCGAAAGTCCTTAGACATTTTTCAGTATGGGATAAATCAGACATGGAAAAAGGAATGTGAATGCAAACAGTTCCTTCAGCATCTGCAACCTCATATAAAGGTTCTCCATCCCTGCGAGAACGAGTACGTTGGGCAGGGGGGAAAGAGGAGGAGAGGAGATGGGAGATAGTAGTGGCAGTGGGGCATGGAGGCAGAACAGGAGACAGATGAAACTGTTGGGCCTGGGTCATCTGTGATATCTGGGTCAAAAGCAGAGGGTGAGGATGAATATGGGGGAGGGGTTGAATGAGAGCACATTTCTGAGACTTTGGCTAAAAGGACATGGTGAGAAGAGCAGGTAGAACAGAAAGAGAGAGAGCTATGCACACAGAGTGAAAAGTGGCTGAATATAGAGTATTTTGGACCACTTGCCTGTATGTTGGCAGAAGTTTTCTAAATCAGGCCATTTGGACCCATTGTCCAGCTTATATTGTGGCCAGGCAGAGTTGCAGAGAAAGATCAGACAACAAGGTTTGATGTCATCCAAGAGTCATAGAGGCTTTAAATTCTTAAGAAGACAGGTCAGGAGGGTAGTAGATATTGATTGAGTAGTTTTATTCCCCATGGAAGTGTGAGAGTATAGTAAGAGGGCTAGTGAGAGGAGACAAAGAAATAGAAAAACAAGGGTGAGAGAAAGAAACCAGGCCTTAAGCTGAGTTTACCCAGAACACCCAATATGACCCCCTGGCCTATTAGGGTGAACAGGGCCTGCACCTCCTATGAGGGCAGAGGCCATAGAGGTCACAACTGTCAGCTGTTTAGCCTATTAATGGGCAAAGCAGGCATCTGTGCTCCAGAAGGAGTAAGCGGCTGGCAGGGAAAGATGAGACCTCAGGAGGTGGAGGGAGATGAAGTGTCCCAAGATAGTGCAACTAAACCAAAAGGCACCACTTAGGTTACAGTAGACCAGACAGCGAGAAACCCGAGGTGTTGAGAGAGTATCTTTATCTAGAGCTGGGGTTGGGCTCCAAAACAGGCAAGGAGAGGAGCCTGGCATGCCAGCACAGCTTCCATGAGGAGGGATTAAACCAGAGAGCAGGCCAACCCAAGAGGGACACTTACCAAGAGGAGGGAGGAGCCAGGCATGGTGGCTCATGCCTTTAATACCAGCACTTGGGCACTTGGTAGGCAGAGGTAGGAGGATTGTTGTGAGTTCAAGGCCTCCCTGAGACTACATAGTGAATTCCAGGTCAGCCTCAGCCTCAACTAGAGCGAGACCCTACCTGGAAAAAAAAAAAAAAAAAAGGAGGGATGAGGCAAAGATGGGAAGAAGGGAAGAAGGGTGAGGCCAAGTTGTGATGGGTGTGAAAGCTGGTATCAGGCAGAGGTGGTCCGAAGCCTTCAGAGGGTCAGTTGCAGCTCAGTGGTCTGGTCAGGGGAAAGGAGGTCTGGCCACCCAAGAGGGCAATCAGATGCCTCCTATCTGAGTCACAGCACCAGATGTAAGGTTTGGGAATGACCAAGACCACACAAACCACTCTGAGGCAAAGATGAAAGCTTTTATTCAGGAAAAGCTTGAGCTGCCAAGGCTGACTCATAGAGAGGAGCACAACCCACCTGAGTTTTCAGTTAGTGGGCTTTATATGGCTTTTTCACTTGGGGTAAGGTGAGGAAGGAAAAAGAACTCATTTGTTGAGTTTTGTTTTTGTTTTTTGGCTTTTTTGAGGTAAGGTCTGACTCTAGCCCAGGCTGACCTGGAATTCACTCTGTAGTCTCGGGGTGGCCTCAAACAGGTGATCCTCCTACCTCTGCCTCCCGGGTGCTGGGATTAAAGGCATGTGCCACATGCCTGGCTTCATTTCTTGAGTTGAATAGAAAAGTTCCTTTAGGGGGATCATTACATTAACCATTTGAAATAGCTAGGGCATGATACCAGAACAGTGATCAGGTGACTTACAAGATAAGGGGCCAGGAAACCATGACCTGGGGCATTGTTAGGCAAGGAAGGGATAATGACCAGGTGGGTTTTTGAGGAATGTGGATAATCCACTTCCTTATGCCTCTGTCACCATTCTGCTGACCTTGGTGACTCCATCTTGGGACCCTGTCCTGACTTAACAGAAGTCTCAATTCCCTATCAATAAAATGGAGATAACAATATATCACCCGTGAATTTTTCATAAATTGGGTAAAGCAATCAATATAGCTAAAGCAGTTAATGCATAAGAGATCCCTCAAATGCAATTTAAAATACAGACTCATGTTCTTTCACACATTCTTCACTTATGCTATAGATTTATTTTGGCTTACAGACTTGAGGGGAAGCTCCATGATGGCAGGGGAAAATGATGGCATGAGCAGAGGGAGGACATCACCCCCTGGCCAACATAAGGTGGAAAATAGCAACATGAGAGTGTGCCAAACACTGGCAAGGGGACACTGGCTATAATACCCATAAGCACACCCCCAACAATACACTACCTTCAGGAGGCATTAATTCCCAAATCTCCATCAGCTTGGAAGCTGGCATCCAGAACATGTAAGTTTATGGGGGGACACCTGAATCAAATGGCCACATTCCACCCCTGGCCCCCATAAACTGATAACCATACATGATGTAAAATGCAATGCATTCAGTCCAGCTTTAGAAGTCCCTGTAGTTTTTATCAGTCCTAATGATGTTCAAACATTCCCATAGTCCGAGATTTTTTAATTGAGCCATAATACCAAAAAATCCCCCCCCAGAAAAACCCATAGTGGCACAGAATAAACATTCACATTGCAAAAGATAGCTTTGAGCATAACAAAGAAATAATCAGCCAATACAAGATTTAAACAGGCAAACATCAAACTCTGTACCTCCAAGTCCAACAACTCTAGCTAGTGACAAGTTTCCAAGTCCGATAATTCTAACCAGCACAAAGTCTCTGGAGTTTCAATTCCACCCCTCCAGCTAAGCTACTCACAGTCTTGGAAAACTTCATTGGGGCCCAGCAGCTCTCCTTAGCAGCCATCTCGTGGTCCTGGCATCTCCACTGGGCCTCCAACCACAACTCACGGTTCATCCTCATGGCTCCATCAGGTCTCTATGCAGGCATCCAGAAAACCTGCTTCACACTGCCTATGGCCATTTCCAAAACACAAGACTGTGTTACAAATTCAATGACCCAAGTATCTGGAGACTTCCGGCCAAGATGGCGACCGCCTAGCTGCGCTGCAAATCCCGGGGAAAGAAAGGCAAGATATTAAGGGTATATAGTGGCTTTTAGGGGAGAGAAATCTGGGAGGGCACAGAGGTGGGGGAACAGGGAATCGCTGATCCCCTTGTGGGTGGGTAGGCACCCCCTCACCCCAAATAACCGCCGTGTTCAAAGCTCCACCCCTGCCGCTCCTGCTGCTCCGGAGCCCGCACGGCTGCCACCGCGCGCCGATCGTTCCCTGCGCGCGGAAGCTTAGACTGCTCCGCACCCTTGTCCACTCGCCCACCTACTGAGTGTGCCCAGTCCCAGAAGCTCAGACTGTATCTCTCGCTTGCGTCAGCTCAGGTGCCACCCCCTACCTGCCTGCCGCACTGGCGGGCCGCCATTGTCCTGTGGCGGGGGAGCACAGACTGCTTCCGGTTCCCAGCGTTCCCAGCCAAAGTCTGGGCGGCTTCAGTGCTTGGTGCCTCAGTGCCACTCCTGGCTCGAACGCAGGAAGCTGTGGCACATTACCGCTTGAGAACTCAAGCAACTTTGGCGCCCCTGCCAGGTAGTAGATAGGCGGCTTTGGCAAGTGAGATTATTCCCTGCGTGCGGAAGCTTAGACTGCTCCGCACTCTCGTCCACTCGCCCTCTGTCTGCCACGCGGCTGTCCACAATTGTCCTGTGGCGGGGGAGCGCAGACTGTTTCTGGTTCCCAGTGTGCCCAGCCAGAGTTCGGGCGGCATCAGTGCTTGGTGCCTCAGTGCCACTCCTAGTTCGAACGCAGGCAGCTTTGGCACATTACCGCTTGAGAACTCAGGCAACTTCGGTGCCCCTGCCAGGCAGTAGATAGGCAGCTTTGGCAAGTGACAGCCAAAGCCCAGGCTTCTTGGCAACGCCCCCAGGCTGCATAAGATTCCCATTGTTCTTGAGCCCAGGCTGATACGCCCACTTATCTGCCCATACACTGTCATGGGCAGAACACAGCGCAAAAGAAATAACATGAAAACTCAAATGCAAAAAAATCCAATTAGATCACCCAGTCCCACAATGAACACATCTAACCAAAACATAGAAGAACAAATAGGACCAGAACACCAAATTGAAGCTATTAGCAATGCAACGCTAACCAACCTATTGGTAGAACTTGCAGGAAAGCAACAAAGGGCCGACAATCGTGTGGATGCTGCCATCACTAAACTAGAACTAATAGATAAGAAAATGGAAGGATTTCAAAGAGAGTTAAGAGATTTGAGGGAGAGTGAAAAAAAAGAAGACCTTAAAAATCAGCTGGCCATGCTAAATGAAGACATAAAGAAATGCAAGGATGAACTCCAAGAATCATCAAGAAAATCAGAAAATGATGTGAAAAGGGAGCTTGACAGAGGGATGGAAATTATACATAGAAAAATAATAGAAAATGCAAACTTAATTGAACAAGCCCCAAACTCACTAGAAGCTCTCAAGAATAGAGTCAGCCAAGTGGAGGATAGAAACTCTGATCTGGAAGATAAGATGGAAGAAACAGTTAGAGAGTTCAAAAATTTCAGTAAGTTTAAAAGCTCCTGTGAACAGAACATGAGGGAATTGTGGGATACACTTAAACGTCCCAATATCAGGATCATTGGAATACCAGAAGGAGAAGAAATCCAGACCAAAGGCATGGAGAACTTATTAAACAAAATAATTGAAGAAAACTTCCCCAATCTTGTAAAAGAAAGGCCGATCAAGATACAAGAAGCCAATAGAACTCCAAACAGACTGGACCAAAGGAGAAACTCTCCAAGACATATCATTATTAAGACTCTAAACATTGACACCAAAGAGAAAATCCTAAAAGCAGCTAGGGAAAAACAGCACACCACCTTCAGAGGTAACCCCATCAGAATTACTTCAGACTTCTCAATGGAAACCCTGAATGCTAGAAGGGCCTGGAATGAAACACTGCAAAGTCCAAGAACCTATGGCTTCCAACCCAAATTACTCTACCCAGCAAAAGTATCCCTCATAATAGATGGTGAAAGAAAAACTTTCCATGACAAAACTCAGCTTTACAATTATATGAACACAAAACCACACCTACAGAGAGTATTTCAGGAAATTCTCCACAGAGAAGAAAAAAATAATCAAACACAATTGCCTACAAGAAGCAGATCACAACAACCAAACTCAGAGTAGGCACAAAAAATTTCAATGTCCATGAAAACTCCAACCCACATTTACCATCACAATATGGCAGGGATCAAATCAAATCTCACAGTCATTACCCTAAATATTAATGGCCTTAATTCACCCATCAAGAGACACAAGCTAACAGGATGGATCAAAAAATTAGACCCCTCAATCTGTTGCCTTCAAGAAACCCACCTCACCATTAAAGACAGACATCTCCTCAGGGTGAAAGGGTGGAAAACAGTATTCCAAGCAAACGGGAATAAGAAACAAGCAGGTGTAGCTATATTAATATCGGATAAAATAAACTTCAAACCAAATATAATCAAAAAAGACAAAGAAGGCCACTTCCTACTTATCAAGGGAACGATCCATCAAGAGGATATTACAATCATAAATCTGTATGCACCAAACACAGGGGCACCACAGTTCATAAAACAAAACCTACTTGACAATAAAACAGAAATAACCAACAACACCATCATAGTTGGGGACTTCAATACACCATCATCAGTAATAGACAGATCATCCAAACAGAAACTCAACAGGGAAGTAAGAGAGCTCAACAAAACCATAGATCACTTAGACCTAACGGACATCTACAGAACCTTCCATCCCAAATCCACAGATTACACATTCTTCTCAGCAGTCCATGGAACATTCTCTAAAATAGACCATATATTGGGTCACAAAGACTGCCTCCACATATTTAGGAAGATTGACATAATTCCCTGCATGATATCAGATCACAATGCTATATTGCTAGAAATCAACAACAACAGACCCACCAAGAATCCCAAAGGCACCTGGAAACTGAACAGCACACTTTTAAACAATAAATTGATAGTGGATGAAATAAAAAATGAAATTGCAAAATTTCTGGAATTGAACGACAATGAGAACACATCGTATCAAAACTTATGGGACACAATGAAGGCGGTCCTCAGGGGAAAATTCATAGTACTCAATGCCTTCGTAAAAAAGACAGAAAGGTCCCAAATCAATAACCTAACCATCCACCTAAAGGCACTGGAAAAACAAGAAAAATCCAACCCAAAGAGCTCCAGAAGGAAAGAAATAATTAAAATCAGAGCAGAAATCAATGAATTGGAAACCAAGGAAACAATTAAGACAAGTGACAAAACAAAGAGCTGGTTCTTTGAAAAAATAAACAAGATTGACAAACCCCTGGCCAATCTGATCAAGCAAAAAAAGGTTAAGCATCAAATTAACAAAATTCAAAATGAAAAAGGAGAGATCACAACAGACATAAGTGAAATTGGGAGAATCATCAGGACTTATTTCAAAAACCTCTACTCCACAAAACTGGATAATGTGGAGGAGATGGATAAATTCTTGGACGCATACCATCTACCAAAGCTAAACACAGAGCAGATTAATCACCTCAATCAACCCATCACACTCATGGAGATTGAAAAAGTAATAAAAAACCTCCCAAAAAAGAAGAGCCCAGGACCAGATGGCTTCTCAGCTGAATTCTATCAAACCTTCATGGAAGAACTCAAACCAATCTTCCTCAAACTGTGCCACACAATTGGTGAACAGGGAAAGCTACCCAACTCCTTTTAAGAAGCTAGCATCACCCTAATTCCAAAACCAGGCAGAGATGCCACAAGAAAAGAAAACTACCGGCCTATTTCCCTGATGAATTTAGATGCAAAGATCCTAAACAAAATCCTTGCAAACCGAATCCAACAACACATCAAAAGCATTATCCACCTTGACCAAGTGGGATTCATTCCAGGAACACAGGGGTGGTTCAACATATGGAAATCTGTCAATGTAATACACCACGTAAACAAGGTTAAACATAAAAACCACATGATCATTTCGATAGATGCAGAAAAGGCCTTTGACAAGATTCAACATCACTTCATGTTCAAAACATTGGAGAGAGTTGGCATGGTTGGTTCATATCTTAACCTAATAAAGGCAATATACGAAGCTCCGAAGGCCCAAATAATACTTAATGGAGAGAGACTGGAGGAATTCCCATTAAGATCAGGAACAAGACAGGGTTGTCCACTCTCACCTCTGCTTTTCAATATAGTACTGGAAGTCCTAGCTCAAGCAATAAGACAGGAGAAGGAAATAAAAGGGATACAATTTGGAAAGGAGGAAGTTAAGTTAGCTTTATTCGCTGATGACATGATTATATATGTAAGAGACCCGAGAGACTCCATCCCAAAACTCCTGAAGGTGATTAACTACTATAGCAAAGTAGCAGGATACAAAATCAATGCACAAAAATCAGTAGCCTTCCTTTATGCAAAGGACAAAGATACAGAAAAAGAAATAAGGGACTTAGTCCCATTTTCAATTGCAACAACAACAACAAAAAAATACCTTGGAATAACGTTAACCAAGGAAGTGAAAGATCTATACAATGAAAACATAAAAACACTCAAAAAAGAAATTGAGGCAGACTTGAGAAAATGGAAAGACCTCCCATGTTCCTGGATAGGCAGAATTAACATTGTGAAGATGACAATCCTACCAAAGGCAATTTACAGATTTAATGCAATACCAATTAAAATCCCCACAGTGTTCTTCACAGAGATAGAAAAAATGATCTCAAATTTCATATGGAAAGGCAGAAGGCCTCACATTTCCAAACATATCCTCAGCAAAAGAAATACCTCTGGAGGCATCACCATACCTGATCTAAAGCTATATTACAAAGCCATAGTAATAAAAACAGCATGGTACTGGCATAAAAACAGGACTATAGATCAATGGAATAGACTTGAGGACCCGGACTTTGGGTCAAGCAACTATAGCTACTTGATATTCGATAAAGGCCCAAACAATATAGGCTGGAAAAAAGACAGCATCTTCAACAAATGGTGCTGGACAAACTGGATAACCATATGCAGGAAACTGAAACTTGACCCACACATTTCACCATGCACTACACTCAAGTCCAAATGGATCAAAGATCTCAATATAAGACCAGAAACTCGAATACTACTGGAAGAAAATTTAGGAAGTACATTCCATGATATAGGAATGGAAAAAGACTTCCTGAACAAAACCCCAGTAGCTCATGAACTTAAACCATCACTCAACCAATGGGACCACATGAAGCTGAGGAGTTTCTTTACAGACAAGCATACAATTAGCAAAGCCAATAGATTACCCACAGAATGGGAGAAAATATTTGTGGGTTATCCAACTGATAGAGGACTAATCTCTAGAATCTACAAAGAACTCAAAAAATGGGGCAAAGAGCTGAACAGGCGGTTCACAGAGGAAGAAATAGAAATGGCAAACATACACTTAAGAAAATGTTCAGCATCCCTAATCATCAGAGAAATGCAAATTAAAACAACTATGAGATTCCACCTTACCCCAATAAGGATAGCAAGCATCAAAAAATCAAATAAAAATAAATGCTGGCGAGGATGTGGAGAAGTAGGAACACTCATCCACTGTTGGTGGGAATGTAGGATGGTACAACCACTTTGGAAAGCAATATGGAGACTTCTGAAAAAGCTGAGTATAGAGATACCAACAGACCCAGTTATTCCCTTACTGGGCATCTACCCTAAAACCTTCAAACCACAGACTAAAGAGATTTGCTCAACCATGTTTATAGCGGCTCAATTTGTAATAGCTAAGAGCTGGAATCAACCCAGATGTCCATCACTAGAAGAATGGATAACTAAGATGTGGTATATCTACACAATGGAATTCTATACAGCAGTAAGAAAAAATGACACAATGAAATTTGAGGACAAATGGTTGAACCTGGAACAGATCATTCTCAGTGAACTTACCCAATCACAGAAAAAAAATCGCTACATAGTCTCACTCATCTACAGCACCTAACCTGAATCTACCCAAGATACCTTACATATCCAGCAAGCATCTCCTGAACTAGACACTAGGATGGAAGGGGAGAGAAAGGAGGGCATCAAAGGTGTGGGAAAAAGAAATCTAGACCCAAACAGCAATGGTACCACAATCTTCTACTTACTAAAAGACAGACCAAATGGCTGATCCTTCACCAGGCCCTTACAGGGAACACCTGAACCACAAGACACTGGAGAGGGTAAGATTAAGACTAACCTTAAACTCCTACATCTTCCCTCCCTCACTTCCCCTCTCCCTGTCTCTCTCTCTCTTATCTCTAACTCTTGTATATTAGTTATCTTTTTCCTCATTTTCTTAGGGGGCACTGACCTGTAACTCCCAGATCCAGCATGGGGCTATCATCCACAATGAGCTTTTGATCAGAGAGACCTACAAGGTTTCCTAAAAGACAGACAGATTTCTGTCAGAGTACTTGATGACCCACCAAAGGTTAGTGGTAAGACTCTACTGCTGAAGATACCTTATGTGATTGACATGCAAATTAGAATGGCATGGCTGGAAGTTGGATGAGAGTCAGTCCCCAGACAGTCAGCGCGTCTAGTGCCAGAAGGTGCTACATGGGCGACTGGGGGAAATTGACCAATATCTATCGAAGCAATGCATGGTCTAACCTACTTAGCAGCAAATAACTTGTTGTGATGCCCACACAAGTGCAATGGTGGCACACAGCCATGGTGGGGAACCAACTGCTCTTGATTCAGCTAACTGATCCCCTCAGTGGTACAGGACCCATAGCTGGAGCTGGGAAACAAGTCAGAACCATATCCCAACATAAGCCCACTCTCCAATATCAAGCTACCATCAATTGTGGGCTACAAGAGGGCCTACACCTATTAAATTCTCTATAAAAAAAAAAAGTAAGGGTTATCTCATTTGTCCTGGTGCTAACTTACTCTCCGTTGGAGAATCTGCTTCTCTTTTTCAGATAGATGTAGACCCTAAGGAGAGAGCCACCCCATCATACCTCAAAAGGGCCCCGGCTGAAACTAAGAAAAATTGGAGAAACAAGCAAGGGGGCTGTTTTCCTGATGAACCAGACACCAGCACAAGGGGGAAGGAGATCAGCACAGAGAAAAATCAACTCCTACCAAATCAGAGAGCCAGAGCCTCAGAGGCCCCCAACACCTCATCACTGAAGCAGACCAAAAATGAACCCAACATGGCTCAGGGAAATTTTGCGGAAGAGGGGGCAGAAAGAATGTCAGAGCCACATGTTGGGTCATGATATGCAGAGACATTTAGCTTACCCATAACTGTGGGCTAACTCCACAATGCATGACCCGTATACCTCAACAAGGAGGGGCCAAGGGGAGGGGGTAGGTCACGGATGAGCCTAATAATGGTACCAAACTGACTGTATTTGCTGAATACAGAACTGACTAATAAAAAAAAAAATTAAAAAAAAAATAAAAAAAAATTCAATGACCCTTACTTTCCTACATTTCTTATACTCCATAATACCAGGTGGGGTGCCAGTTTGTTAATCCAAGGGGAAATAAAGCAGACTTTGAAGAACAGCACACTCCTTGATCATTCAGGCCCCTTCAAAAGAGTCTACAGTTTTCCTGAGACACCAGTGCAGGTCAGCTGACCCAATCTCAAAGGCTGTAATCTTGCATATGATTGCAGCTGAACGGGTAGAAATTTCAGCCCAAAGATTTCTTTCTGTGCCATATCCCTCTACTCACACCAATCCATTTCTATGCAAAGCAACCCTGCACAAGTTCTCAGGACATGGGCATAACAGCAAGCCTCTCACACAAACTGCTTCTATCCCAGCCTAGACAATGCTCTTTCTCACCTTCATAAGCCAAACCTCACAGTCCATACTTCTTACTGCATTCAGATCTTTCAACTCTGACCAGAAGTCCATCAAGCTGTACTTAGAGCACTGCAAGGCATCTCTTGTGCCAAGGTTTCAAATCCTTCCACCTTCCTCTTGAAAATCAGCTCCAAAAGGCCAAAGCCACACAGTCAGGTGTCTAGCATCAAATGACACCACTTCTCAGTACCATCTTTACTGTTGTAGTCAGGTTTGTATGGCTGGCAGAAATCACCTGAGAAAGAGCAGCTTTTGGGGAAAAAGGTTTATTTTGACTTACAGACCCAAGGGAGGCTCCATGATGGCAGGCAAAAGTGATGGAATGAGCAGAGGGTGGACATCACCCCCTGGCCAACATAAGGTGGACAATAGCAACAGGAGAGTGTGCCAAACACTGGCAAAAGGCCACTGGCTATAATACCCATAAGTCCACTCCCAACAATACACTGCCTCCAGGAGGTGTTAATTCCCAAATCTCCATTAGCTGGGAACCTAGCATTCAGAACACCTAAATTTATGGGGGACACCTGAATCAAACCACCACACCAGGCCTTCCAGAAGAGCTGTCCAGACTCCCTCACCTTGAGCAACTCCCCAGGGCTCTCATACGGCGTGTTTACTCACTATGTTGCATCAGTGAAATGGACTGACCATAAGGTGTGTCAGTTGGCCTTCAGCTGATAAAAATCTCCTTTTTCAGGAGTCCCAATAAAAAGGTAGAAGCAGACCCCATTTTGTCCCTCAGAGGCACCAGGTCAGCCTCAGCAGGTAAATAGGGTGAAGAATGGAAACCCATGTGGAACTAAGACTGGAAAAGCAGCACAGAGAGGTTACAACTCTTGAGAGCAGCCTTAGTATATGAATGTCGGGAGCTGCAGCTTCTCTTTGACCTCGGGAACTGCAGCTGGTCTTTGATCTCCAGGCACAGAGGCCTTATCTTATGGCCTTGGTGAAGTAGACTTCAGACATAGAGGCATAACAGCCTTGGTGAAGCAGGCTTCAGACACGAAGGCATTGTTGGGAAAGTTTTATTTTCTGTATATAAGCTTGTGTCTGTCTGAATAAACTTGAGCCTTGATCAGAACTTGTCTTAGCTCCATTCCTTGTGGTCTTGTCTCAGATTCATTCCCATTCCCTCCTTCAGGGTCTGTTTCAACTTGTGCCACAGGCCGGCACATATGAACAGCTGGACAGAGGCATAGCAATGTTGGTGTGCATGGTATAACAGGTTGTGGGTCAAGCCACAAAATTTGGGAGTCTGCTGTAGTTTGAGAGGTTCTCTCATAAAGAAGCTTGATATCCAGTGAGGCAATATGAGAGATTCCCAACCTTTCAGAAATGGGGTTAATTGGGACACTACCTTCAGAGGGGATTACTATCTCTCCCACTTGAATGTGGCTGGTTCCTTTTCTCTACAATGTTGTGACTCAAACAAAGCATCCCTCAGGCAGAACAGATGGAGCTGCACACCTGTAATAAGTAATGACTTCCAGGTCTTGTTTACAAAGCTCCACAGGGAATGGTGGATGGTGTCTCATGCAGGCTCCAAACTTCCTTTTTAAAGTATCCCCCAATCAAGGTTGGACACTACTACACTGTGGACCTCAGGTGTCCCCCAAAGATCCATGTGTCCATAGCTTGGTCTCTAGCCAGTGGTGCTATTGGACAGTGATGGGACCTTTAGCAAGTGGAGTCCAGGGGAAATTAGGTCATTAGAGGTGTGTCTTTGAGTGGGGATATTAGGACCTTGGTTATCTTTCTTCCCACCTCCATGAGGTGAGCAGCTGTCCTCTGCCATATACTCCCAACCATGATGTGTTGTTCTACATAAAGTAACAGGGCCATGCAACCATGAACTGAAAGCTCTGAAACCTAAAGTCAAAATAAAGCTCTTTTGGTTGATTATCTTGAATATTCTGTGACAATGACAAAAAAATAACACAGGCTTTTTTGAGAATGCTAGCATTCAGGAAAGCTTCCCAGACCCCTCTCCCCCTCTGACCCTTGTGGTTGTGGTGGGTGCAGGAGTTGTAAAAGGTAAGACATCTAGGATGCCAAAGAGCCTTCAACAGAGGCCTGGCTTGGCCGCTGTCTCCTGTCCAAACAAGGCTTACCCTGATGCCACAGGAATTTGGGGGCCTGGAGGTCACTGGCTCTAAGCTCAAATTGGCCTATTGTCTACTCGATCCATGTGCATGGGCACCTGGGAGGTAAATGGACACTGAGCTCTCTTTCTATATGGCCTTGCTCATCATCACCTCAGGCCCACAGTGATCTGGGCGGGGCATCAGTGACTGGCACGTTTGTGAGGGACTGTCACCTTCCTATAGCTCTGGCCTCACTGTGGTGCACAGACATGGCTTAAAGTGGCATGGTAGGCTTAAAGGCAACCCAATATTTCAGCTTGTTTGGTTGCTACATTTTGCTTTTATACAGTTTCACTTGTGTTTATCTCAATAAAAGCAGGGTTCTTGGACCTCTCAGAGCCCCTCTGTGTCAACAGAACTTGGAGGGTCCTGCCCCATCTGGAGATGGGCACCAAAAATTTCATAGAAACTGACTCAAGGTCTTCTCCCCTCTCCTGCTCCCACCCTCCCTCTATCCACCTTCACACCCCCAGCCCCAGGTACCACCTCAAGTCACATGTTCTCTTATAGAGACAAAGCATCCAAGAAAATCACAACCAAGTATGGTGCCTCCAGTTGTAAGCTGAATTTTAAAGGATTCTACTATTTGCTACCAGAACTGCATTATGGTAGTGGCTTGGCCTTGCTATGCAGAGCTTTAGTGGAGACAAAACCTGTCCTCAAAAATGAATTTCTGAAACAACCTCAAGATGGTGAAAAAACAAAGGAAGTGAAGAAAGAGCTGGCTGGCTCTGATACAGTGCTACCCGAGCTATCTATGGGCCGCTGCACTCAATAGCTAACAAACAGCTTCATGGTCTTGCATGGTGGCTCTGCATGGGAAAGTCGGCTGCCTCCTGTCTGTGGTTCTTGGTTTCTCTTTTCTCCTTTCTGAAGAAATGACCCATTATTTGCTATAGTTCTGAGTCAGCTTCTGGTTTTCAGGGGAGATGCAGACCCTGAAGTGGCAAGTTAACTGTGCAGTTGTGTGGTTGTCTGTCGTCTGAAAAACAGAAGACTCACTTCTCTATCAACCCTCACCTTCCTGCCAGTGACACTCATAAATGGGATGTATTAATCAGCTTTTCTGGTCACTGAGACAGAATGCTTAATGTCTGACATAAACAACTTAAGAGAGGAAAGATTTGTTTTGTTCATGATTTCGGAGTTTATTGTTTCTTGGCCCCATGTACTTACTAGAAGATCATGGAGGATAGAACATGCAGTACAGGCTGTTCTTTGCCTTTCAGCAGACAGATTAAAAAAAGAGGGAAGAAGAGAAAGACTGAAAAACATGTAACATTCAAAAGCATACCTCGGAGCTGGGTGTGGTAGCGCATGCCTTTAATCCCAGCACTCGGGAGGCAGAGGTAGGAGGATCGCCGTGAATTCGAGGCCACCCTGAGACTCCATAGTGAATCCCAGGTCAGCCTGGGCTAGAGTGAGACCCTACCCCGAAAAACCAAAAAGAATAAAATAATAATAAAAATAATAAAAAGCATACCTCAATGACGTACTTCCTCCAGCTAGGCCCCACTTCCCAAAGTTTCCACAATCCCCACAGTGTCAGTCTGGACACACCAGTCATTCAAAACATGAGCCTGTGAGAGATAGCTCATCTTCAAATCATAACAGGAGTGAGGGGTCAAGCTTCCCAATCCTGGTAAAATAGCCCTCTTGGAGTTTCCCACTGATGGAATAACAAATGAGGAATAGCATGGAGACTGAGAACAGTATGGATTTATTATCTTATCAGTAAGATTGAAAGGCCTTCAGGAATCTCACTAGGCTAAAAGCAAGGCATCATCAAGGCTCTGTTTCTTCTGCAGGCCATAGGGAAATCCACTTCCTCTCCCCTAGTCTCGAATGTGTTTCTAGACTCAGCCCTTCCTGAACCTTTGAGGCCAGCAACCACACCACTCAGACCTTTGTTTCTGTCAACCTGTCTCCTCTCCTATCTGTCTTTTTCACTCACCAAGTAATCCAGGATCATCTCCCCAATTCAATGATCCTTACCATGATGGCAGAGGCCAGGTGCCTTTTATGATGTAAGGAGAATAAACCTGCCTGGCTTTCCATAACAAAATGCTACAAACTCAGTGTCGTAAACAAGAGACACTCATTTTCTCACAGTTCTCCAAGGTCAAGGGGTTGGCAGGGTTAGCTGCTCCTGAGGTGCCTCTTTGGCTAGAAGATGGCCACCTTCTTGTGGCCTCACATAGCCTTTTCTGTGAATGTGCATCCCTGGTGTCTCTTTCTCTTCTTATAAGGATACCTGTATTTGGATTAAGGGGCACACTCATGACCCCCATTAACCTTAATTATCTCTTTAATGAATATTTAAAGCCTCTATCTCTGAACATTTCAAGGTTCTTGGAAGAAGCTCATGAACATGCATTTGGGCGGAACATGATTCAATCTATAACATAAACATAAAAACAAGTCCTAGAATGAGGACATGGACTACTTTGAGAAAGGGCATTGCTTTCCCCCCATGTGAAGATTTGTCATTCATTTTGTTACGTCATCTAGACATTGGTCAAGCACAGAGCTCCTTAGTTCCAGGCCATGGACAACATGAGAGCCTGATGAGGGCTTTACCAGTGTGTCCCAGCCAGCAGCCTGGGTTTAGAGGACCTCATAGTGGCCAAGGGAAGTTCATTGAAGCTTTGGTTGTGTCCTTGGTCAGCATGCTGCAGCTAACTTCTAATCTGGCCACCAGATATTCCTCCAGCAGATATAAGTCGTTCATTCTTCTTTTAAAAATTTATTTATTTGAAAGAGAGAGGTAGATAGAGAGAATGGGCACTCCAGGGCCTGTAGCCACTGTAAGCCAACTCCAGACATATGTGTCACCTTGTGCATCTGGCTTTATGTGAGAACTGGGGAAGTGAACCTGGGTCCTTAGGCTTTGCAGGCAAATGCCTTAACCACTGAACCATCTTTCCAGCCCTGGTCTTTTGTTGTTAACATGGTCTGCAGCTATGTGTTCCATGGCTGTGAGTGATATTGCAAGTATGAGGGGGAGCACAGACTGAGTCTAGTGTGCAAAATGGCTATTAAAGAATCAATGGAAGAGAAAGGAAGGAGGGGAAGTGGCCAAGGGAGCAGTCAAGCCACAATACAAGTCCATCAATAACCTCAACAGCCAGAATGAGCTGCCTCAGTGATGGCCTGTGTGTGGCAGAGCCAGACCTTTATAGCCCCATATTGATCAGTCACAGATGTGGAAGCAGAATGACCACTAGCAAGGAAGTTTTCTGTCGCAGAGCCAGTGCCAGTAGGGACACAGAGCAGGAACTGTGCATGCAGACACCATGCCCAGATCCTTTACTATCAGAGCTGGGGCAATGCATCCCAGTGCTTACTACAGTCTACACTGTGCCTCTCAGATTTGCTTTTAAGTGTATGTTCTGAAAGCATTTCTTCTAAGAATCTGGTGTACCTGTTTTCCTGGAGAAAACTTAATATTTTGAAGCAAGTTGGGTGGGGTGAACAGTTACATAACCATGCAGGAGGCCCTGGGTTTGATCCCTAGCAGAAAGAAGGAGGAGAGAAGAGGATAACAGGAGAGGAGGGAGGGCAGGAGAGGGGGGAGAAGGTTGGATGGTGACAGCTCTGGCCACTGCTGGTGCTCATTTCCTTTCTGTGCCATTGACTGGATTCCCCTTCTCTTAGTAGCACCTCAGCTACCCCTTGTAGCTTCACTGGCAGGATACCCCAGAAACTTCATCCCTGAGATGTACTCTGGCTAGGGTTTCTATCCATGTTCATGACCATACCACCAAGCATCTCAAGAGGCACATGTTCTTCTCATCTTCAGTGTATGATAGCCACCCTGCTGCTCCTTCCTGGTCAGAGACAATAGTCCCCATCTGGAGGGTGCCTGTTCCTGCTTCCTAATTACCTTCAAATGCCCAGATTAAAACTGCAATATATATAATTCATCACTTCTTGCCATATCCCTGGTAAGTAATATTACCTTGAGAAGCAGATTTTTCAAGCTTCAATTTTTACACCTGAAGGGATGGGGAGCACAAATACTACCAGGAGGTGCTGGGAGTCAGAGGCACCAGCCTTTCATTTTCAGGTTCTGGCTACTTTCCCTTGGGGACAGAGTACCATGCTTGACTCCAAGCATCTCTTGAATCCTGGAGGGTGGCATACTGTTATTGTATATTAGCACCTCTGGCCTGGCTCTAGGTCCTCAATAGTCTAAATCCAACATCTGCTAGATGGTTTAGTGTATTAGTCAGAGTTCTCTAGGGTAACAGAACCGATAGAATGAATTACATTAAAGGGGGAATTCATTGGATTAGCTTACAGCAGTCCAACAACAGCAGTTTGCAGACCTGAGAGTCAAGGAACCCGGTAGCTGCTCAGTCCATGAGGCTGGATACCTCAACAGTCCCAATCCGGCACTGAAGGCCTGGAGGTGTCCTGGAGAGACACTGCTCTTCAGTCCACACTGGGACGCAGCAAACAGTTAACAGCAAGGAGCACAGACAGCCAGGTGGGAGGAGGGAATACTTTCCTTCTCAGAGCTTCTTTTGATAAAGTTCCCCTCTGAGAGGGGCCGCCCACTCTGGGGGAAGGGCTCACCCTAGGGAAAGGATTCCTCCTTCAGTTAATCCTTCCTGGAAACAGCCTCAGAGATCCACTTATGAGGAAGGTTTGTGGATTCCTAAACAGATCAAGTTGACACAAAACTTAACCATCCCAGGTCCACTCCTTGTCAACTTGACATCAAACCATATCTCCTTACATCATACTTAATTTCCAAATAAGGACAGTAACAAGGTCATAATTCTGCTTAACATAACTATCCTTGGTACAACCATAAATACACAATCTCTCCCCCACCCCCATACAAAGCAAGGTTCCATGAGGAATACTCAGTATCTAACATAATAAGTCAAACATAAATTCAACAGTGATATGATCTTAGTCAGTATTAATTACCTAATAGAGAAATAGTGGAAGAACAAAAACATCTTAATATTGGTGTAAATATGTACAAACACTCTTAACAAGGTAGGACAGAAACTCTCATGGCAATTACAGTCCTCGTTTCTGTAACTGGCCATGTGGCCTTAGCTGGTATTTGTAACTGCCTTCTTCTACTACCCATTCTATATTTCCTCCACCTTCAGCAAGCACCTCAGCAGGTCTTGGCTCTTTACCTGGAGGGGTGACCCATACCTTCATTCCTGAAGGATCTGGGCCATTTATCACACTTCCTTGATTGGGTTGTTGCAGTTGTTATCCATTGACTTTGATAACAGGGCATGGTAACACTAAGAGAAGCCCTGAAGGATCTCCTGCACTCCAGACATACTCTTCCATTGTGGAGGAGCAGTCCAATTTACCCCTGGTAATCTGGATCAATCATCCCTGCTATCACTGTAACTCCTTTCTCAACCATGTTCACTCAAGGGCATTAGGAGCCCAAAAGTGACCAGGGGGAAGTCTTAGCTTCCAGTTCAATGGACTGTTCTTCATGTCTCCTGGCAAAAGCACTCCCCCCTCTGGAACCAAGATCTCTAGGCCAGCAGAGTGTAAGGTTGTGGGAACAAGAAGCAAAAATTTGGCTAATGGATCACTTGGGGTGATGGTAAGCAGTACCATTCCCATTTCCACCCCTTGATTCCTGGAGCCATGAATCCGAGCTATAGGAGAAACAGCACCATATATAGGACACTGATTCAGAGCATATACAGGCTGCTGGGGGACACTGCCCCAGCCCTCCAAGCTATTGCCAGCTAGTTGGTGCTGTAGCTATTTCTTTGTTTTTTATTTTTTTTAAATATTTTATTTTAATTAATTTGCTTATTTGACAGAGAAAGAAGGAGAGAGAGTGAGAGAATGGGCACGCCAGGGCCTCTAGCCACTGCAAATGAACTCCAGATGTGTGCACCCCCTTGTGCATCTGGCTAACATGGGTCCTGGGGAATCGTACCTGGGTCCTTTGGCTTTGCAGGCAAACACCTTAACCTGCTTAATCATTCCTCCAGCCCTGTAGCTATTTCTTTATAAGGCCATTCCACTGTTCTATCAAGCCAGCTGCTTCAGGGTAGTGGGGCACATGGTAAGACCAGTGAATTCTATGATCATGAGGCCACTGACATACTTCCTTGGCAGTGAAGTGAGTTCCTTGGTCAGAAGCAATGTTGTGTGGAATACCATGATGGTGGATAAGGCATGCTGTAAGCCCATGGATGGTAGTTTTGGCAGAAGCCTTACATGCAGGAAAAGCAAATGCATACCCAGAATAAGTGTCTATTCCAGTAAGAACAAAATGCTGCCCTTTCCATAATGGAAGAGGTCCAATATAGTCAACTTGCCACCAAGTTGCTGACTGGTCACTCTGAGGAATGCTACCATATTGGGGGCTCAGAGTTGGTCTCTGCTGCTGATAGATTTTGCAGTTAGCAACAGCCGTATCCAGGTCAGCCTTACATAGTGGAAGTCCATGTTGTTGGGCCCATGCATAACCTGCATCCCTACCACCATGGCCACTTTGTTCATGGGCCCATTGGGAAATGACAGGGGTGGCTCAGGAAAGAGGTCGACCACTATCCACAGAATGGGTCAGCTTATCTACTTGATTATTAAAGTCTTCCTCTTTTGAGGTCATCTTCTGATGAGCATTAACTTGAGACACAAGTATCTTTTATGTCCTTTGCCCATTCAGAGAGTTCTATCCACATACACCTTCCCCAAATGTCCTTCTCACCAATTTTCTAACTGTGCTCCTTCCAAGTCCCAGACCATCTGGCCAAACCATTGGCCACAGCCCATCAATCAGTGCATAACTGCACATCTGGCCATTTTTCTTTCCAAGAAAAATGCACAAACATGTGTACTGCCTGAAGTTCTGCCCATTGTGAAGAATTCCCTTCACCACAGTCCTTCAGAGTTATCCCAGAAACAGTCTCTAATGCTGCAGCTGTCCACTTCTGCGAGGTGCCCGCATAATGTGCTGAACCATATGTAAACCATGCCCTAGTCCTCTCCTCTTCAGTCAGCTGATCATATCCCATAATGCCATAGGTGCATGCTTGGGGACAGAAGGCACTGTAACAAGAGTATGGTTGCAATAGGCATTTGGGCAACTTCCTCATGTAACTTACTTGTACTTTCAGGGCCTACTCAAGTCCAATCATGGATATACCATTTCCACTTGATGATAGACTGCTGCTGTGTATGTCCAACTTTATGTATGGCCTGGTGGGTCAGATAACACCCAGCTCATAATGGGCAGCTCGAGTCACATAGTAACTTGATGGCCCATTGTCAAGAGTTCAGTTTCTACTAAGGCCCAATAGCAGGTCAAGAGCTGTCTCTCAAAGGGAGAATAGTTGTCTGCAGATGACAGCAGGGCCTTGCTCCAGAATCCCAAGGGCCTCTGCTTTGATTCACCTATGGGGGCCTGCCAAAGGCTCAAAACAGCATCCCTGTCCACCACTGACACCTCAAGTACCATTGGATCTGCTAGATCATATGGCCCAAGTGATAGAGCAGCCTGCACAGCAGTCTGGACCTGTTGAAGAACCTTCTCTTTTGTTCTAGGCCCCACTGAAAGCTAGTAGCTTTCCGAGTCACTTTTTATATGGGATGGAGTAACACACCCAAGTGAGGAATGTGCTGTCTCCAAAATCCAAATAGGTGCACTAGACATTGTGCTTCTTTCTTAGTCATAGGAGGGGCCAGCTGCAACAACTTATCCTTCACCTTAGAAGGAATATCCCTGCATGCCCCATACCACTGAACTCCTAGAAATTTCACTGAGGTGGAAGGTCCTTGAATTTGGGATGGATTTATTTCCCATCCCCTGATATGCATATGCTGTACCAGCAACTCCTGCTCATTTTATCCAATCAGCATAATGTCATTGAGGGACAGGTGATCAAGATCCCTGCGAACTAAGCTAGTACACAGGGCTGGAGAGTTAATATAACCTTGAGGTAAAACAGTAAAGGTGTACTGCTGACCTTGCCAGCTGAAGGAAAATTGCTTCTGGTGGTCATTATGGACAGGTATGGCGAAGAAAGCATTTGCAGGATCAATAGCTGCATACCAGGTACTGGGAGATGTGTTAATCTGCTCAAGTAAAGAAACCACATCCGGTACAGTAGCTGCAATTGGAGTCACCACCTGATTAAGTTTCCGATAATCCAATGTCATTTGCCAGGATCTGTCTGTCTTCTGAAGAGGCCAAATAGGAGAGTGAAAGGGAGATGTGGTGGGAACCACCACCCCTGCATCCTTCAAGTCCATTACAGTGGCATTAAGTTCTGAAATCCCTCCAGGGATGCAATAATGTTTTTGGTCCACTCTTTTCCCTGGTGGAGGGAGCTTCAATGGCTTCCATTTGGCCTTTCTAACCATAATAGCCCTCACTCCACAAGTCAGGGAACCAATGTAGGGGTTCTGCCAACTCCTAAGTATATCTATCCCAATTACGTATTCTGGGACTGGGGAAATAGCCACAGGGTGAGTTCAGGGGCCCATTGGACCCACTGTAAGTCTAACATTTGCCAAAACTCCATTGATCACTTGACCTCCATAAGCACCTACTTTAACTGGAGGGCCCCAGTGCTTTTTGGGGTCTCCTGGAATCAATGTCAATTCAGAGCCAGTGTCCAGTAGGCCCCAAAAGGTCTGATTATTTCCTTTTCCCCAGTGTACAGTTACCCTAGCAAAAGGCCAGAGGTTCCTCTGAGAAACAGTAGGACTAAGCTTAATATTGAAACTTTTGGGGGTTGTGGGAGGGTCCTTCCTCAAGGGGACCCAGACACCCCTTCAATCAAGGGACTTAGGATGTATAAACTGGCTCAACTCTGGAAACTGTTTAAGAGGCCTTGATTCACTGTTGCTATAATTTAAAGTGGTGTTTTGTTCCTTTGCTCTAGAACTTTTGTGCTTATGCAGATCAAGCAGGAACTTAGTAGACTTTTTATCTATTTCACTTCTGGAAACACCATGTTTCCAAGCCAGTACCAAAGCTCTACACAAGTCATACTGTTATGAGCATTGTTTTGCCTACACTGTCCATATGGTAAATATGCTCACCTTGCCTTTGGTGATTCAGTGCTGCTACTGAAAGGCCAAATATAACCATTTTAAGTAAAAAGGCCCAGGCCTGACTTAGATAGAGAACTAGCCGGCTAATATGCTGACCTCTGCTTCTGTAAACTTTGCTTGCTTGCTCAATTGCTGCCTTTCTCCCTAAAGTTTCTGGGGAATCTCCATTTCAAGGACATTGCAGAAACACTCCACTGAGGTCTCTGACCTCCTGCTTAGGTAAGAAACTAAGGAATCTCCATTTCAAAAGTCGTAAAATACCACTGTTTACTTAGACCATCACAATGAAGATTACCTCAACTGCCTGGAGTGCCCCTAGCTCCTGCCCCCAACTTTGCCCGCTGAAACCCCAAGCCAATCAAAACTGTTTAAATCAACCAATCATGTATCTATCCCCTACTTCTTTGTTCGAATTCCTATATGAACCCCTTCCCCCAAAAGGAAGGGGCTCTTTCCCTTACTACCGCTGTGTCGGACTGTAGGGATGGAGCCCAGGCCTAGGCTTGCAATAAAGAAACCTGTTGCTTTTACATTCGAGTGTCTCGGCTTCTGTGGCGGTTCTCTGGGTGACTCCTGGGTGACCGGGGTCTTGGCTCCTGGTCAGGGGACTTGGCACAACACTACTTGGCCCTTGTTACTCCAAGATCCAGTTAGACCCATTGCATCTAAGTCACCTAATGAAGCAAATTTGGCTCCCACTGTGATGTCTTCTGTACATAAAAGACCAATTATTGGGCACTTTAAGTATGCTGATAATCCCCTCACAAAACTGTTTCTTATATTCTTAGTGAAGGGCACATCTTCTGGACACTCCCATTGTGGGGGCAAAGATGAGTTTACATGGCAAATCCGCTCCAGTATTCCAAATTCTCTGAGCCTTTCAATCCCTTCATCAACATTAAGACAAGGGATATCAGGCAGCTTGAGCTCATTCACAGTAGGCCATCTTTGGATCCATACTTCAGCCAACCAATCAAATAAACTCTTGGCAGCTCTTCCAACTGCATGAGCTGCAGTGTTAAATCTAAAATCTCTGCTCAGTGGGCCAATTTCAATAAATTCAGTCTGATTTAATCTTATATTCCTTCTGCCATCATTCCACACCCTTAAAATCCGTCCCCAGACATATTCCCCATGCTTCTGCCTGCACAAGTTAGAAAGCTCCTGAAGTTCTTTAGGGGTGTACCTCACCTCCTCTTGAGTCATGCTTTATAGCTCACCTTTAGGGACATGGCTAGCCTTGCACCTTGTTATAGGCCTAGAGGTAAAGATGGGTGGGCCCTGAGGAGTATCAGCACCTCCTGCAGGGAGGGTCATTGCTGGTTCTTCAGACAAAGAAGGAGTAATAGCCTCAGGCAAGGGTGGAGAGGGCAAGACTTCAGGGGGTGGGGGTGGGGATGCAACTGCCCCTAAAGGAGGGGAGGCCACATTCTCATGCAAAACAACTTATTCTGAATCTGACAGTTCAATGTCCCCAGATTCTTCAGGGTCTTCCCACACATCCCCATCCCAAGTGGTAGGATCCTGTTCTTTTCCAATCAGTGCTCTCACTTTAACTTATGATAGCCTGTGATGCTGGGAATTGAGGTTGTATTGCAAGTTACCCAATCTGACAATGAGAGCTTGGGTTTGGTTCTCTGCAATTTGAGCCCTGTTCTGGCTAGAGAGGAGATTCACTCTCCTCCCAGCCATCATTAGAAACCTTCAGATCATGTATGTGGGTCTTAAGCTTGGAAATTTCCTTTCTGAGCTTCTGCTTTTCTCTCAATATTGGCACATGAAGGCCTGTATCACTGAACACATTCATAGACTCCATTTCTCCTACCACTGGGCCAGCACTAGGGTAGCCAGTGACAAGGTGGCTGAGTTTTCTTATCTACTAGGTCATGAGGCATCACTTCTGTGAACTCTTGGAAACACTAACATGAGATATGACTGCCATTGTTCTCTGCCTGTCACCTCCAAATACCCCTGGCCCTGTCATCAGACCATCCTGCTCCAGAGTTCTGGCCCCTGTCCTTCCAGGCCCTGGAAGCCAGACAAGCCATTCAGCATTGCCTCTGAGACCATATGTAATCTAACTCTGCCTGGTCTTCTTCCCACACAAAGCACATGAGCAGGTGCTCTGCCCTCAGTTCTGCTCACTGGGAGGCTTCTTCACCATCCTTGACTGAAGCTGCATACAGCTGCCATTGCTTTTGAACTCACACCAAGCCCGTGTGATCATGAACTAAGCTTGGAAATTTCCTTCCTCCATTGCCTAATCTTAAAGAAGCCCCCACATAGCCATGGGTAAGAAGTGATAAGATATACTTAATTCAAGAATGATGGAGGGCTGGAGAGATGGCTTAGCAGTTAAGTGCTTGCCTGTGAAGCCTAAGGACCCCGGTTTGAGGCTCGATTCCCCAGGACCCACGTTAGCCAGATGCACAAGGGGGCGCACGCGTCTGAAGTTCGTTTGCAGTGGCTGGAGGCCCTGGCGCGCCCATTCTTCCTCTCTCTATATACATATGCCTCTTTCTCTCTCTGTCTGTTGCTCTCAAATAAATAAAATAAACAAAAAATGTTAAAAAAATAAATATACTTCTTTAAAAAAAAAAGAATGATGAAGAATGTTGAGACCTGTTTATATAGTTGCTGTGCCCTCTGGTCCTAGCTGTGCATAACTGTGGCTGTACCACCCACACCTTAATATGAATTCTTTCTGGTACATGCCTCTTTATTACTTGGGGGTGATCTGTCAGAATCTAGCTTGTCCTAGGGGACTATGGTAGCATGGACTTGGCAGTCTGATGATTCTCCTGTATTGTTTACTATAAATTTCACACAGCTCTTTATCCCAAGGTATTAATTTTATATAACTGCCTTTACAAAGTATCACAGGTAGTGACTTAAAGTACTATAATTTATTTTCTCACAGCTCTGGAGGCTGGAAGTCCAATAACAAGACATCAGCAGGGTTGGATCCAACTTAAGCTTTTCTTTAGCTTGCACATGGCAACCTTCTCTTTGTCTACCTGGCATACACAGATGTGTTTCCAGATTGCCTTTTCTTACAAAGATAGACCCTAATTGTCACATTATAACTTAACTTCTTCTGCAAAGTTCTTCAAACATGGTCATATTCTGAAATACTGAGGAGTGAATTCCAAGGACGAGATGGAGAGACATACCTCAGCCCATAACATAACTAGCCATACTATTAAGGCCACAATTTGTCAAGCAACATGGCCCAGGTGTCATGGGTTCATGCATCACAGTCTGGGCCTGATTCCTGATTCAGAGCCCTTTTCTTTTCTGCACTCTAGCTAAGGTAGGCAGCTTTGTTTCACTTGGTGAATAGATCAGGGCCATACTTCCATATATGTAATGAAGTGCCTCCAAACCTTAAAGAGGCTTTGCTGTTTTCTTCACTTCAGGAGGTGCAAGATTCAATACTGTATGTCCTTCATGGTATGGGAAGGACAAAGGAGGCAGTCTAGCTGTACAGCAGGCCCAGCAACAATCTCAGCCAAGCTCACAGACAGCTTAGTACTAAATGGGCCTTTCAGAGTGCCCCATGTTTGGTTGAGATGGCCAAACCTTTATATTTTTTTGTATGTGGTGTGCATGTGCAAGTGTGCATGTTCATGTTTGGGAACACGTATGTATGCATGCACAGGTGTTTATGTTAATGTGGAGGCCAGAGGTTGATATCAAGTGTCTTTCTCAATCTCATTCTACCTTACTTTTTTTTTTTTTTTTTTTTTTTGGTTTTTCGAGGTAGGGTCTCACTCTAGCTCAGGCTGACCTGGAATTCACTATGGAGTCTCAGGGTGGCCTCGAACTCACGGCCATCCTCCTACCTCTGCCTCCCGAGTGCTGGGATTAAAGGCGTGCGCCACCACGCCCGGCTCTACCTTACTTTTTGATGTGAGTTCTCTCACTGAACCTGGAATTTACTAATTCAACTAGACCAACAAGCTAGCAAGCCCCAGAGATTCTCCTACCCCTGCCTCCCCAGCATGGGATTACAGTTGTGCACCCCCATACCCAACTTTAACTTTTACTTGGGTGATAGGGATGTGAACTCAGGTCCTCATGCTTGTGCAGCAACACTACCCACACAGCCATCTCCCTAGCCATGGCCAGAACTCCATTCCATTACTGAGATTAGCCACTAAATGTAAGCCCACCATGAAAGGGCAAGAAGACCCTCTAAATGGGTTGACAGAAGCAACCCCCCAAGAAGCTGCAACAACTAGCCTCTCATTGGTAGGGATCTGGGCCAGAGATCACAGGTGCCCACCAAAGATAATACATTAGTAAAAGATAAACCTTTGCCACTAAGCCCACTGATATCTAGAGGATGTGTGTGATGGTAGCAGCAAGATGTAGGCCATCCTGACACACATGACTTCATGTGGCAAGAAGGGAGAAGATATCTTCAATCTCCAGACCATAAAGAGGAATCCATGAGAAAGCACACATCTTTTCCTTTCTAAACATGTCGGTTCCAGTCAGGTTGAACACACAGTGGCTGGTGTGTGATGTAGAGAGTGTGATTTATAACTCCACATCATTGGTTACTTTTTGACAAATTCACTGGCTGAAGATAGTCTGCTGACATGGCCACTGGGTTGGAAAGAGGCCCACAAGACAGCCCTGAGGACTGCCATTTTATAGGTTAAAACCATGGGTCAAGACAGCATTTTAGAGGAGGACATGAGAGGATAAAAATACCTTCCATGCTCCTGGATAGATAGAATTAATATTATGGAGATGGCAATTCTACCAAAATCAATACGTAGATTCAATAAAAATACCAATAAAAATCCCAGGATCATTCTTGAAAATGATAGAAAAAAAATCTCAAAATTCATATGGAATGGCAGAAGGCCCCAGATACCCATAAATATCCTTAGTAAAAGAAACACCTGTGGAGGTATCACCCTACCCAATCTAAAGCTACATTACAAAGCCACAGTAACAAAAAAAGCATGGTACTGGCATAAAAACAGACATATAGACCAATGGAACAGAATTGAAGATCCAACTCTTAGCTCAAGTAACTACAGCTAGTTGATCTTTGACAAAGGAACTAACAACTTACACTGGAGAAAAGACAGTTTCTTCAACAAATGGTGGTGGACAAATTGGATAACCATATGTAGAAAAATGAAACTAGACCCACTCCTCTCACCATGCACAAAAAATAAACTCCAATGGATTAAAGACCTCAATATAAGACCTGAAACTCTGTATTGGATGAAAAAGTAGGGGGAACTCTCCATGACACAGGAGTGGGAAAAAATTTCCTGAACAATACCCCAGTAGTCCAGGAAATTAAACACTCAACCAGTGGGATCTCATGAAGCCAAAAAGCTTTTGCACAAACATACCATAAGCAGAGCCCACAGATTACCCACAGAATGGGAGAAAATCTTTACCAGCTATACCACTGACAGAGGCCTAATATCTAGACTCTACAAAGAACTTTAAAAACTAAGCAATAAAGCTATCAAACAATCCACCCCAAAACTGGGGCAGAGAACAGAATAGGTGTTTTGAGGGCTGTAGAAATGGCTTAGTGTTTAAGGCACTTGCCTGCTAAGCCAAAGGACTCAAGTTCAATTCCCCAGGACCCATGTAAGCCAGATGCACAAGGGGGCACATGCATCTGGAGTTCATTTGCAGAATAGGTGTTTTGAGAAACTTTTCCCCTGGGGAGGCAGACACATTTCTTCATCCCAAATAGGGCTCAGATGGCACACCAAAGTATGATGACACCAATACCAGTTCAGTAAACCAATGAATTTATTGGGGGTGACTTACATAAAGGGAGGTTACCTAAGGGAATGTGGGACTCCCAAAACAGCCAGTTTGATGAAGACCCCAGAATATCTTCCTGCCTTACATAAATACACAATAATTTCCCACCCATACATCAAGCTTATTTCTTTTCACCTGAAGCACCCTCTGAGAACTGTTCTTCAGTTAAAGCCTTCACTTAAAGCCTTCCAGGGGCTCACTAGCACTACACTGAGCTTTGTGCGAATTTTATCTTTAGCAACTCCAGCTCGACACAAATCTTGCCACATTTGCTTCCAAGTGACCAGACAGACCTCTCTGTTTGCTTTACCTTTCTCTCATTTCTAGATTGTTCTATCATTTTACGGACACAATTTTTATGATGAATCATAGAGTGTCCCTTTCTCTGTAGTAAAGGGGATCTGAGGGGCATATTCTGTCACCTTCCCCTTATTCTCTTCTGCCTCATAGGACTCCTCCCAGGGGTTCCACGTATTTGGACCTATGAAGAACTTTTCAACATTGATCTAATTTGTGTTTTGTTTCCCTTTCAGCCTTCTAGCCCTAAGAGACAATGTGCCAGCACCTCTATATCATCTTCTCTTTAATCCAATTTACCTGCCAAATTCAAGGCTAACAAGGAGGATGCTAGCAACCTTCCCTTTTCTCATTGTAACTCCTCTTTTTGCCTAACAAGTTCTCTTTGCACAGCCATCTCTGCTCCAGCCATATGCATTACCCACAATAATGGACAGGCTACCTCTACAGCCACTTGCTGACACTCTAGTCTCTCATGCACCACACTCAAGGACTTCAACACATTCTCTAATCCTTCTACTGTTTTCAGGACATCCATGTATTCCCGCAGTGCACCCCATTCATCAAGCATGCATGCCACTCCATACCACGTAGAAGAGGATAGCCAACCTGGGATTTCTCTCCCAGACACTCTTCCTCCTGATGGCTCAGCCTGAGTTGCCTGTCTTACTACTCACAGCAAGACCCAGGCTACCGCCACCACCACAAGAAGGCACATCACTATGCACCATGTGGGGAAGGATAGCCCATTGGGATTTCCCCCATGGAAATTCCCTCCCCAGCCTCAGCTGCATGCCTTGCTGACCATAGCCAGGACCATGCCACTGCTCCTCCCACTCTCATCTTTGGTTCTGCCATGCCTCACATTTGGGCACCAAGTATCACAGGAAACTTTTCCCCTGGGGAAATGCAAATACATGCCTTCACCCCAAATAGGTCTCAGTTGTCAGACCAAAGTATGATTACAAAAATAATAGTTTGTCAAACCGATGAGTTTATTGGGGGGGTCATTCACAGAGCATAAAGAGGGGTTACTTATAGGAATGTGGGGACCCCAAAGCAGCCACTTTGGTGGAGATTCCTGTGTCAAAATTACTCGTTCGGTGCTCCTCCCTCAGCCTCAGAATGAGGGCTTACTTACAGAGCATCGGGACCTCAGAGCAGCACAACATGGAGAAGTCTCATTCCACTCTGAATGACAACTTCCCTGTGGCCACTTCTAGAAGCTCCTTGTCCCTGTCCAGGAGTGTGAGACCACAGAGCATCCCTGCAGTGGGACTCATTATATCAGGGTTACCCCTATGGATGCTCTTCCCTCAGCCTGGGGTTAAGGGCTTATTTACGGACCATGAAACTCGAAAGTAACACTATAGTAGGGCTTACTATACTGAGATTACCCCCAAGGATGCTCTTTCTTCAGCCTAGGAGTGAGGGCTTACTTACATAGCCTTTGGTAGTTTGACTCAGGTGTCCCTCATAAACTTAGGTGTTCTGAAATGCTAGGTTCCCAGCTGATGGAGATTTGGGAATTAATGTCTCCTGCAGGGAGTGCATTGTTGGGGGCGGGCTTATGGGTGTTATAGCCACTTTCCCCATGCCAGTGTTTGGCACACTCTCCTGTTGCTATTGTCCACCTTATGTTGGCCAGGGGGTGATGTCCACCCTCTGCTCATGCCATCATTTTCCCCTGCCATCATGGAGCTTCCCCTCGAGTCTGTAAACCAACATAAATCCTCTTTTTCCCCACAAGCTGCTCTTGGTTGTTTGATTTCTACCAGCAATGAGAACCTGACTGCAACAGTAAAGTGGTACTGAGGAGTGGGGTTGCTGCTAGACACCTGACTGTGTGGCTTTGGCCTTTTGGAGCTGATTTTCAAGAGGAATGTGGGAAAATGCCTAAGAGATGCCTTGCAGTGCTGTAAGTACAGCTTGATGGATTATTCTGGTCAGAGTTGAAAGGCCTGAATGAAGTAAGAACTATGGACTGTGAACTTTGGCTTATGAGGGTGAGAAAGAGCTTCACTTGGACTGGGCTAGCAGTTTGTGTGAGAAGCTTGCTGTTATGCCTGGGTCCTGAGAAGTTGTGCAGGGTTGCTTTGCGTAGAAATGAACCTGTGACACAGAAAAATGAAATCTTTGGGCCTAAACTGCTGCCCGTTCACCTGCAAATTGTTTGAGAGATTACAACCATTGAGACTGGGCCAGCTGAGCTGCACTGGGGCAACAGGAAGAATGTAGACTCTTGAAGGGGCCTGAGTGCTCAAAAAGTGTCCTGTTCTTCAAAGTCTGCTTTATTCCCCCCTGGATTAACAAATTGGCACCCTACCTGGTATTGTGGAGTATGAGAAATGCAGGAAAGAGAGGGTCATTGAGTTTGGAACATGGTCTTATGTTTTGGAAATGGCCATGGACAGTGTGAAGCAGGTTTCCCTGATGCCTGCATGGAGACCCCCATGGGGCCATGAGGATGAACCGTGGCTTGCAGTGGAGACCCAGTGGAGATGCTGGGACCATGAGATGGCTGCTAAGGAAAGCTGCTGGCCCAGATGAAATTTTCCAGGACTGTGAGTAGCCTAGCTGGAGGGGTGGAATTGGAATACCAGAGACTTGTTGCTGGTTAGAATTATCAGACTTGGAGATTTGTCACTGACTAGAGTTGTTGGACTTGAAGGTACAGAATTTGACGTTTTCCCTGGTTCTTTTAAATCTTGTATTGACTGAATATTCTTTGCTATGCCTAATGCCATCTTTTGCAGTGTGAATATTTATTCTGTGCCAGTATGGGCTTTTTGAGGTTATTTTTTGGTATTATAGCTCAGTTAAAAAAAGACCTTGGATTATGGGGATGTATGAACATCATTGGAATTGATAAAAACTATGGGGACTTTTAAAGTCAGACTGAATGCATTGTATTTTACACCGTGTATGGATGTCAGTTTATGGGGGCCAGGGGTGGAAGGTGGTAGTTTGATTCAGGTGTCCCTCATAAACTTAGGTGTTCTGAAATGCTAGGTTCCCAGCTGATGGAGATTTGGGAATTAATGTCTCCTGGAGGGAGTGTATTGTTGGGGGCGGGCTTATGGGTGTTATAGCCAGTTTCCCCATGCCAGTGTTTGGCACACCCTCTTGTTGCTATGGTCCACCTTATGTTGGCCAGGGGGTGATGTCCACCCTCTGCTCATGCCATCATGTTCCCCCGCCATCATGGAGCTTCCCCTTGAGTCAGTAAGCCAAAATAAATCCTCTTTTTCCCACAAGCTGCTCTTGGTTGGGTGATTTCTAGCAGCAATACAAACCTGACTGCAACAGACCCCAAAGCAACAGTACAGTGGGGTTCACTATACCTCCTTCATCCTAGGAGTGAGGGCTTATTTATGGAGCATGAGACCCCAAAGCAACACTACAGTGGGGTTCACTATACCAGGATTACCCCTGCAAATGCTTCTCCCTCAGGCTCAGGGTGAGGGCTTACAGAGCATGGCGACTCCAGAGACATTATCTCAATGGAGCTCATTTGAGCTCATTGTTCCTACATCTTTTTCTCTATATATACTCTATCTCCCCCACCTCAGGTCAAAGATCTTGTGTATTACTGTATACAGCTGGTAGGAGGGCATCTAAATCTCTGGTTGGAGTCTGACAACCCTCCCCACACCTTCTCTTGTGAGTTGACCTAGCTGTTTCCGATAAAGCCAGCAATAGTTGTTTATATCTTTCAATGCAGAGAAAATTTGCCTTACAACAACAGGGAATTTTTAAAGGAAGAAATACAAATGGCTAATACTCACTTAAGAAAATATTCAACATCCTTAACCATCAGGTAAATTCAAATTAAAATAATAGTGACATTCTACCTTACATCAGAAAGGATGGCTATCATAAAAAATTAAAACAGTGATTATGCCAACGGATGACACAGCCCCGAGCCTGAGTGCCACTCTGAGGCTCACTGAGACCCGGTGCCCGCGGCTGGGAAAGCTGGTGGAAGCAGGCCTGACTTGCTGATTTCAGTAACCTCGTGTACCCTGCTGTCTGTGAGCTATCCAGACTTCCGCCTCTAAGCTACAGAGAAGCCCTGGGATCTCTCCTCCAATACTGCGTGTCTCCTTCCCTTCATTCTCCACCATGGCTTCCCATAAGACCTTCGGGATCAAGCAGTTCCTGGATAAGAAACAGAAGCAAAATTGTCCCGTTCCACCATAGGTTCAAATGAAAACTGGTAACAAAAACATATACAACTCCAAGAAGAGAAACTGGAGATGGACCAAACTGGGTCTGCAAGGAACTGCACAATGTGACATATGCTTCTGCTGTTCGAAGGTCTTGTAAACTTACTAGATCATCTTAAGATGCTTTTGTTGTCCATACCTGCTGTTTTCCTTTTGTTGCTCTCGTAGAATGGCTCAGGAGTAAAGATATGAAATCTTTTAGTCAGAAAAAAAAAATGTTTGGTTGTGTATAGAATTTAATAGTTTGTTATATTCTTTGTTTTGTGGTACTGGGGATCAAACTTAGGACCATGTACATGCTAGGCAACTATTTTGCCACTGAGCTATACCCCTGGCCGTTAACAACTCCTTCCTCCCTTCATTCCTTCTTTACTTTTTTTCCCCTTTGTGTCAAGATCTCAACATGTTTGCCAGGCTGGCCTTGAACTCATCGTTTTCCTGCCTCAAATTCCTGAATGGTTGGGCATACACCATTAAGCCTGAGTGACAGAAGTTTAAAAAAAAACTCATTAGTCAAGACTCCAATTTATCGCTACAGTTCTACATGACTGCTAAGTTGTTGATTTCTCTTTCACCCAACAGCAGCCCTCTCTGGTGTCTTCATATATGTCTGAATATTTTTGAATTTTTTATTTTCTCCGTAAATATTAGATTTGGTTTTGTTGTATATGGTACTCTTTAACACTTTTGTGACTTTTGCATGGTTTTGGTTTTGTTTTTTTCTGATTGTCATCATTGGCCAGCATGATCTGCAATGTTTGCCTCACTTTTTTCATAAAAGGCTTTCTGGCACCTCTGTGTCACAATTTTTGAGCTCTTTCACTGTAACAGAAAAGCAGCTGGAGACAATACATATATGAATAAGCATGGCACCATTCTAAATAAACTTGACCAAAACAAAATAAAAAAACAAAAAAAAAATTAAAACAGTGACACAAGCATGCAATGTCGCACATACACAAAAGGGGGCGAGTGCATCTGCCGTTCGTTCACAGTGGTGGAAGGCCCTGGCCTGCCCATTCTCGCTCTCTCCCTCTCTACCTGTCTCCCTCTTTCTCAAAATAAATGATTAAAAAAAAAAAAAATCAAAGGACAGCTTTTCCGGTGTAGGCACCACGCGGTGAGGAACTCGCATGTGCCATGCTCGCTGCCATGCCGTCCAAGGGTCCGGGTCCGCTGCAGTCCAGGTCTTCGGATGGAAGAAGAGGCCAGGGCCACAGTGCACTGCAAACGCGGGACCAGCCTCATCAAGGTGAACGGACGCCTGCTGGAGATGATGGAGCCGCACACGCTGCAGTACAAGTTACCGGAGCCTGTTCTGCTTCTGAGCAAGGAGCGATTTGCTGGTGTGGACATCTGGGTCCGTGTGAAGGGTGGTGGTCATGTGGCCCAGATCTATGCCATCCGGCAGTCCATTTCCAAAGCCCTGATGGCCTATTATCAGAAATATGTGGATGAGGCTTCCAAGAAGGAGATCAAAGACACCCTCATTCAGTATGACTGCACCCTGCTGGCAGCCGACTCCCATGGCTGCAAATCCAAAAAGTTTGGAGGACCTGGAGTTTGAGCTTGCTACCAGAAGAAACCCTACCGATAAACCCATCACAAGGATTAGGATTCACCTTTGTAATAAACATTGGGTTTTTAAGGTTAAAAAAAATCAAATGACAACAAATGTTGGTGAGGATATGGGGAAAGAGGAACCTTCATTCACTGCTGTTGGGAATGTAAACTTGAACAACCACTGTGGAAATGAATATGGAGACTCCTGAGAAAGATGAAAATAGAGCTACCAACTGGACCAGCCATTCCTCTACTGGCATCTACCCTAAAGGCTCCACTCTTCACTGCAGGGATATTTGCTCAACCATGTTTATAGTTGCTCAATTCACAATAGCTAAAAACTAGAGTCAACCCAGATGCCCATCGTTTGATGAATGGATAATAAAGATGTGGAATACACAATGGAATTCTACTGAGCAGTAAGGAAAAATGATATACTGAAATCTGTAGGAAAATGGACAGACTTGGAACAGATGAACTCACACAAGCACAGAAAGACAAATGCCACATGTTCTCCCTCATATGTAGTTCCTAACCTGGAACAGCTTGAGTTTCAGGCAAACCTGACAGGAAACTCAACGGGCAGATAATAGGGATGGAAGGGTTTGGGGTGAGGGGAATGGGAGGGCATTATATACACAAAACCCAATTCAAAAGGCATTGGTACCATAGAAACCTTTCTCTTGGACAGTAGAGTAAAAGATATAACCCAGCTGGGCGTGGTGGCGCATGCCTTTAATCCCAGCACTTGGGAGGCAGAGGTAGGAGGATCGCCATGAGTTTGAGGCCACGCTGAGACTACATAGTGAATTCCAGGTCAGCCTGGACTAGAGTGAAACCCTACCTTGAAAAACCAAAAAAAAAAAAAAAAAAAGATATAACCCTCAATAGGCGTATGGGGGTATTGTGTGGGAAGAAGGGCCCTGGAGAGGGTAGGATGAATTCTAACCCTAAAACATTTGGCTCTGGCTTGTAACTCCAAGTACCAGAAATCAGTTACAACCCACATTGAGCTGTTGGTCAGACAGACCTACAAGGTCCCCAAAGCAAGACAGTCTTCTGTCAAAGCATTTGATTACCCACCTGAGACCCTATTGTTGAAGACACCAGTTGCTGCCAACACAGAGCACTGAGAGATCCAGCTGGAATCTGGAAGGAAGCCAGTTCCCAAATGGTTAGCCTGTGTAGTGCTGGAAAGCACTACATGAGCTGCTGGGGGAAAGTGACCAACAACATTGTGAGCAAGCAGGGGACAGGGTTATATGAAAACAACAACATGACAAAATATACACACCTTTGTAATAGTGGCACCCAGCCTAGGTGGGTAACCAATGGCTCTCTAACTGGCTAAAAGACATGCTCAATGGAAAGGAAACCATAGCTGGAGCTGGGAACTAAGTCAGAATCCTATAGAGACCAAGATTATGGACTCCAACAAAAAGCTCCCACTAGTCTTTGGCCAAAAGAGAGGCTACACCCATCAGAATTTCTTTAAATTCTAAATGTGTATCTCCTTTAACATATGCTGAACTCACTCTCTGTTGGAGAAGCTGTTTGACTTTTTTCAGAGGGCAGCGAGAACTGAGGACAACCAAAATCTATCAGTAAGACAAGGAAAGATAGTTAACTCCCTGTCAGGAGATGAACTACCCTTCGCACACCAGCTAGGGCCCAGGTGAAACCACAGAGGAATTAATGAGATGAGCAAGAGTACTGCTTCCATGGTGCACGTAACAAACCATGCAAGGGTGATAGATATAGACACTGAGGACACTCAAAAAGTACCAAAGCAGAAATCCAGAAGCTGCTGAGAACTCAACACTAAAGTAGACTTAAAAACACAATCACCAAGGCTTGGGGAATTTTGTGGAAGAGGAGATGGAAAGATTGGAAGAGCCACAGGGTAGGAGAGAATATCCAGGTGCACTGCCCACCCCCACAATGACTAACTGCTACTCTCATAGCCCACAAGCCCACGGTGAATACAGCAATCCCCCTGAGGATGGTCCTCAGTAGAAATGGGGTCAGGGAGGAAAGGAAATTATGGCACCAATACATTATGTGTCCATACAAAGTTTCTACTTAATAAAAATAATGTGTTATATTTTTAAAAAATCACTTTCCCAGCCACACAAGTCACATCTTAAGTACTAAATAGCCACATGAGGCTGATGGTGACCCTATCAGCAAATACAGAACACTGCCATCTTACAAAAAGCTTTAGGAGACTGCACTGAAGTCACTGCTGAGAAATTTGACAAGTTGTCTGAATCTTAGTTTGTACATAAAAAGAATTAAACATGGCTTTCCCTAAACGTGACAATAATCATAATAGTCCATGAATTACCAATAAAATTGAAATTTCTAGGCTGTAATTTTTTCCAATAATCATGCTAGAGGAAGACCTTATTTTTTTATGATACTGGGAGTTGAACCTAGGACCTTGTGCATACTAGGCAAGCACTCTATCATTATGGTATATAGCCACCTCACTAAGATAGGGTTTCACCAAGTTTCCCAGGCTGACCTTGAACTCACTCTGTAGTCCAGGCTAGCCTTGAATTTGTAACCCTTCTGCCTCACTCCCCCCTCAAGTAATTTGAATTACAGGATTATTCATTGTACTCAGCTTTCATTCTTTCTTTAGAAACTTGTCAAAAGAAAATGATGCAATACAACCTATTTTGTACAATTAATGTTGAATAAAATAATGTTATGTAGACAGCTGATAAAAGGAAAAAATTATCATAGGAAGATGTGATCAGAGTATGTAGGTAAAAAGGATAAGGTATCAATCAATAAGGTGTTAAGAATAAATAAAAATAGTTTAAGTATTTTCTGATGAAAGTGTTATGCCAAGTCTTCGAATTTTTTAATGACTCCATTACTCATTTAATTACTCAAATTCCAAATAAATAAGTCCTTTCCTAGTTAACTTTGTGTTTGCAGTTCTTTCTTCCTTTGCTCGACTCTCCTACTCCTTGGCAAAAATGCTACATAAGCTTCAGTTCTTACTGGGTTGCATTGCATCCTGCCAAAGTCATGTCCAAACAGAGCCTCTGAATGGGAACATTGTGGTTTGAATATGAAATACCCTCCTATGCTCATGTGTCCCAACACTTGGTCCCCAGCTGGTGGCACTGTTTGGGAATGTGGTGGAATTTTTAGAAAGTGGAGATTTTATAGCCTGGCCCCACTTTCTGTCTGCTCTGTGCTTCCTGAGCTGCCATACATTTCCTATCAGATAGGCTGTAGCCCCTAGAACTGCAAGCCAAAATAAATCCTTCCTTCCTTTAAGCTGCTTCTTGTCAGTATTCTGTCATAGCAATGAGTAAACTAATACAGGGACCTCATCTGAAAAGTCTCTTTGCAGGTGAATCAAATGAGATAAATCATATCAGATTAGAATGGACCCCAAATCCAATAACTGGCATCTTAGGTAGGGGAGAGCCATCTGTAGATATAGAATTCAGAAGTACACATGGTGATGATGGCAAGCCTGGAAACATGCATCCACACAGCAAAGAACGTCACACATGGCCAGAGCCACCAGAACTAGATGTAAAGTAGACTTCTCCCCTGAGTTTCATAAGGCCAGCACTTTGCCCTTCAACTTCTAACTTCTTGAGGTGTGAAATAATAAGTTTCTATTGTTATTAGCCAAGAAGTCTGTGATAATTTGTTAGAACACCCCCCCCCAAAAAAAAATTCAAAAGGCTGATTTTATCTAATACTGAATCATTCTATGATTTGGATGTTATTATTTATTAAGAACATTGACAACACTAAAAGTTTTATTTACTCCAAATACAACATATTAGATATCCAATTCCAATTAATTAAAATGAGCAATACAAAAATACAATGAAGTAAATATTGCCTCATGTAAACAAAAATGCCAAATATTGTTGATATCTTTAACCCTTACTTAAACAGGAAACAAAAGTAAAAACAGAGTAATATAATATATAGATGTATATAAATGTAATAACACATTGCCTATATTTCTAAGGCAAAGTGATGATAACATTCATCTGTATCAACTTACTTGTACAAACTTTCCCTTCTAACTAAATAGAAAAAAATACACATCAAATTCCTTTTTTAAATTTATTTTATTTTTATTTGAGGGAGAGGAAGAGGAAGAGAGACAGAGAGAAAGAATGGGTGCTCCAGGGCCTTCAACCACTGCAAACAAACTCCAGAAGCATGCACCACCATCTGCATCTGGCTTACGTGGGTTCTGGGGAATTAAACCTGGGGGTCCTTGGGCTTTGCAAGCTAGCACCTTAACCGCTAAGCCATTCCTCCAGCCCATACGTGAAATTCTTAATTGGTGACATCATTTCACAAGTACAAAATAAAGTTGCTAACACCATCCTTTATTATGCAAAAGAATAGTATATGAATATATAGCTTTCCAATCTATGTACTAACAGTGTTTTTTTTAGATTCAGAGGAAAATTGTGTAAGTAGTGTAATCAGTGTAAGAGACATGTTAGCAAAGAACCTGCACATAGTACAAAATGTCATAAAGCTTGTAAAGCTGAAACAGTGTGGTGAACAATGAAGACCCTAATGTGATTCTTAAAATGATCCCTGTAAAACAAAGGTTCAAGAGTTTTATTAGCACTTTAACCAAGAAACAGAAGGCTGGACAAGTTGGTACATACCTCTACTCCCAAGTGCTTAGGACATAAAAGGGAAAAAGAAATATAAGTTGACATTAGTTACAGAGATGGTTGAATTAATGGCCCCAGCTCGGCATTTAGGACTAAAATCCCTCAAAAGAGAATGAGCCCTTATTGCCCCATTTGCAATTATAGGATCTTAAGCCAGAGGGACTTTCCTACCCTTATTTTAAACCAAAGTTGAAAATATACAGAGAAAGGAATTCTATACCTCCATGGTGGGTGTCTGCCTTTATTACAGACCACCAGGATACTTGGGGGAGAACTTGGCCCATCTTATTTCAGCATAATAATCTTTTCCTTTGGTCCAGAATATTTTTCCACTACAGGGAACCCTCAAGACAATAATCATCATTAATGTGTATCTACAGGATTTTCCAGTATAATGTTCACCAAGGGAAAAGAAGAATAAATAGGGGATTCTACACCATTCTGATGGACATTGGAGCCACTTACTCTATGAAAATCCCATATTCATGAGTCAGCAAATCCTTTCAAGTAAAACAGTAGTTTCTGTGATGGGTTATTTGAACCAGAGGTTTGACCTTGTCTGACAATGGGGCCACTTTGCTCTTGTGTGATGTTATGTTGATGAGATTGTGAGGGGAGGATTTACTCTCAAACTAAAGGAACACAAGCTTTTTTCTTCAGAGGGTGAAATAATATTAGCATTTCCTGACTCCCTTGAACTAGAGCTGTTCTATTTCTACAGGCAGAAACTGATATGGTTGGCACTGAGACCTGCTGCACCCCTCACTTTCCCAAGATGCTTATGCGTGGCTTTCTTAATTCTGGAAGAATTAAGTATGGAGTCTGTAAAAGTCCAAATAGCTTGAACCTCACCTGACAGAAGTCAGGACTCTCATCATTACAAGAGACTTAAACAGGCTTAGAATTCTAATTCTATGTGCCAGTCCTTGTAACCCTCCAACCTGACGAGTAAAGAATCAAACGAATGAGGCTAAAAGTCTTTCGATCTACGAACAAATAATAACATCATGATATCTAGGTTTCTTGTTCTGAATCCTAACACCTTATTGTTTAAAGTGTGCTCTGATTCAAAATGGTTCACAGTAACCAACCTTTGTTTGGATTTTTCATGTTCCAGTTGTAAGAGTCACTGTTTGCCTTTGCTTGGAAAAATCAAAGCACACCTGGACCATAATGTCACAGGTGTCTACTAAGCTGCTATTGATGTTTTCAGGCATTGCTACAAGGCTGACAGCAACCCCATCATTTCAGTGGGAGGCCAACTTATTTCAATGTTCCCTACTAAGAAGGGCTCTGAAATGACTCAGTTTAGCTCCAATAGTGACTTCTAGATTGTCGTGGGGTTCCAGTGGAAAAGCCTCAGTGTTCAAAGCAAAAGATCCACTATTTTAGGACACAATCCAACTACTGAAGAGAATTAAAAACTTCAAGTTTTTCCTGGCCTACAGTGAAAAGACAGACAAGGGATTTTCTTGGATTTTGTGAAATACTGCAAAACCAAATTTCCCCTAACAGCCTTGCCACTTTAGAAACTTTCTAAGAAGAAGTGCCAGAGCTTCCTAGAAAGGCAGCTAAAGACAGTTTTTAGTTTAATGAAGTTGACCTAAGAACAGACCACAGCAGCAGGACTTCCAAACTATGCCTGGCATTTCACATTATTTGCTTATGAGCATAATTGTCAAGTAGCAGTAGTTAGGTGAGAAGGGATTTGGGGTGGGGGAGGATATAGGTCCACTGTGTACTGTGTGTAAATAGACTGTCAAGCTAAGGGATGTCCTAACTGAAAACAGGGTCAGCAGCAGTCACAGCCAAATTGGTAAGACCTTGTCTTAGTTTTAGGGAACAAATTATACCTTCAGGTTCCACAAAGTCTGCAAAATTCTCGTCAAACTGAGTATCTCTCAGTAAGTAGACTGCCATTTTATGAAATTTCTCTTCTATTTCCTTTTACTCTTCATCCAAACCACACAACTTGGCCAGGTGAGGTGAGGACCATGATTTTGTGGGTTTACTTTTGGGTTCAGTGACCCAGAGTATTGATTTGATGTGATTCTCCATTGTATATTCTGGAGTTGAAACCTTTTGTTAACAGATCTTATGACTGAAACTCAGAAGGAAACCATCAGGCAAGGTATGCCGTTGCAACTCAGAACAACCAAGAGTGAAGGGGACTCCCCTCCAGTATAAGATAGCTCAAACCCAAAGCTTGCCTAGGCTTGTCACAGACCTAAAGACAGATAGCACATTAACTTCTGGGATTGTCTCTGATTTTGGTGTGTTTTGGAAAATGGGTAGGAGACTTTGCTTTTCATAGGATTAGTTATCATAAGACTTCGGGGAGTAGTAGCTCCTTTCTACTGCCCAGATGCTAGGACAAATGGCTGTTATTAAGACAGAAGTCCATGAGATGGAAGCTGCATGTCAGGCCTGCTCTAGAATACTTCTCTATGTGGGTCAGACAATGTGTCTCTAGTTTCTACAGGAACTGGAGCAATACAATATTTCTAAATAGCAGAGACCTCTCTGTGTCATCATTCAATCAAGACCTGGCCAAATTCAAGGATAGTGTCCCCAACTTGCTAGTGGTGGCACTTTTAATTTCTTCATTTATTTTATGCTACTTCAATATTCTAATAATATGCTTTCCCTAAAAGCAGAGACATTTCTAAAGGGGAATATTATAGGATTGCAAAGTCAGGAGGTGGGAGTCAAGATGAAGTTAGGTGAGGAGTTGGAAAGGTAGGAAGACCTGCTCCCAGAAGACAAAAGTCAGAATGCAGTGTCTCTCACAACAGAAAGGTGGTGACAGCATTCAGGGTTTAGTTTCTCCCTACACAGCTCACATCACACACTCAGGGAACTAGGTTTTAATGAACCACACCATGAAGAGGACCCTCAGCAGGGATGTGCTAAGGGGGGATAATTCCATCTACTGTCCACCTCTGCTATCCATGTGACCAAATAAGAGATGAGGGCATCCCTACACAGTCACATCTGGGGAAAACAGAATCTCATGTATTCAACAAAAATAATCACTTATTTATATCTTTCATAGTTCTCCTTTCTTTGTTGATATATAACACCTGAATTTTAGGGTGCTATCCAATTTAAGTTATGAGGAAATTTTAAAAAATAGATGAAGTAATAGGTACTTTTAAAAAATAACATTATACCTGGGCCTAGTGGCACATGCCTTTAATCCCAGCACTCGGGAGGCAGAGGTAGGAGGATCGCTGTGAGTTCCAGGCCACCCTGAGACTCCATAGTGAATTCCAGGTCAGCCTGAGCTGGAATGAGACCCTACCTTGAAAGACAAAAACAAACAAACAATTAAAAAATAACATTATAGATTATATGTATTACAGCTAGGATAAGCAATGAAGCATTTTGATTGTGGTCTTTGCCAATTTTGAAATAATTTTAGATCGAAGGATAATATTATGGTTCATGGCAATTCTATTGTCCATAAGATTTGTCTCATCATGATTCAAAAATCCTGTGGTAAGACATGATATAAGTAATAACTGAGATTAAATTTACTATACTGTCTTAGCGGTTTGGAGGGAGGGCTGAGAGAAGTTTGAAAAGAAAAAATGACACACTTCAGATCACAAAAGTGGCCTACCAAGATGGGCATGGTGGCCCATGCCTTTAATCCCAGCACTGGGGAGGCAGAGTGGGAGGATTTGCTGAGACTACAGAGAGAATTCCAGGTCAGCCTGGGCTAGAATGAGACCCTACCTTGAAAAACCAAAAATAAAAATAAAATAAAGCTGGAACACCACTGGCATCCTCCGCTCTCCTGGCTAGCTGTCAAAGTGCTAGAGAGTTCTGCTGGGAGAGAAAATCCATCTTACCCAATCATGCCACAAAACCAACTAGCCAGGCCAGAGGTACAATAGTGGCATGACTTTCATGAACATAACCAACTGCTCTCTGTTGGATCTAAGATGCTCTAATAGGAGGGAATTCATCCCAAGTATTGAAAACCTAGTCCAAAACCTATGTCTGGGACACTCACGGGCCCCAGGAGGGAAGCCCCTACTGTTGGTTAACTAGGTTGTATTCATCAAACTGTCCTCTATTATTTATATTTATACCAGATTATAATGATTACTAGGAGACTCCAATTTGTCAAAAGTGCTGAGCATTATTGCTGTAGGCTCCACATACTTGGGCTGCAAGGTCACTGAGAAATCCTGCTGGAACTGAGCTGAAAACTTCCTACATGTAGACCAGCTGACAGAAAACTGGAAAAAGCCACACTGCATGCAGCTCAATGGAAGAGAGAAAAATCACCAGTGAAGAAACTCCACAGTGGACACTGCAAGCCTTATATTTGGACAACCAGGCCAAATGAGCCAATGGGTGCAATAGTGGCATGTCTGTTATGGGGGAAACCAACTGCCCTCTAATTTGACTGGAGGCCCATTTCATGGGAGGGAATACATACCTGATACTGAAAACCTACAATAGGGATAGTCATGAGCCCTAGGGGTATAATGTCTGCTGTGGTCTGGCAAAATGTTTATACTATGCTCATCAAACTGCCCAATAAGCACTTCTCTTAATGTTCATACCCATATATTAATGCTACTCTCACTTTTTTATTAGAGAACTTTCTCTTTTCAGATGGCAATGACCTTGGGATGACTCAGAAAGCACCATGGTGCTGAAAAGAAGTGACATAGGAGTGCTCAGCACTGAAATATCTCTATCACATCTTCCAAGGCTCAGGGTCCATTGTGGAAGAGGTGGTGGAAAGAACGTAAGAGCCAAAGGAAGGGTAGGACTCCTTACAACGTGCTCCTCCAGACACAAAATGCCCTGGATATCCATGACCTCACAGTGCCTGAAACTACCTACACAAGACCATCATAATAGGAGGAAAAGATGATGACATCAAAATAAAAGAGAGACTGATTGAGAGGGGGAGGGGATATGATGGAGAGTGGAGTTTCAAAGGGGAAAGTGGGGGGAGGGAGGGAATTACCATGGGATATTGTTTACAATCATGGAAGTTGTTAATTATAAAAATATAAAATTAAATTAAATCTAAAGAAAAGTGCTGAGCATAAGTGATGGTTAAATGCTCAGTGCAGAATGAGATATCTTTATCATACCCTTCAAGGCTCAGGGAACATTGCAGAGGAGGAGGTAGAGAGAATGAAAGAGCCAGAGGACGGACACTTTGGGAGACTATCTTCTGGCTTTGCGTCCATTACTTCATGACCTCACAGTGGTTGTCATTACCTCCACAAAACTTCCACAATACTGAGCTCATTGACATTTGGACCAACTGATAGAGGAGGGCAAAAAGAAAAAAAAAGTTATTAAACTATAAAAGGGACTAGGTGGATGAAAGGAGGGGGTTACTTAATAGGCAAGTCAAAAGACATACTATAGGAATAGAAAAGCCTTGTGGATGGGGAGTGAAGTCACTAATGAAGGTATGAATTAGTACCACAGAAACATTCCTCCTAATTAGCTAATTAAAATAAATAATATGGGCTGGGGAGATGGCACAGCAGTTAAAGGCACTTGCTTCCTAACCCTAAAATCCAAGGTTCAATGGCCCAATGTTCACCTAAAGCCATTTGCACAAGGTGGCTCATGCATCTGAAGTTCATCTGCAGTAGCAGGAGATCCTGGGGTGCCCATTTTCCCTCTCTCTCACTGTCTGTCTCGATCTCTCTCTCATTCTGTCTCTGGTTGCAAATAAAATATTTTAAAAATATGAAAAAAGATACAGCTCTTGGGAGTAGGTGCTTCCAAACAGGAGGAAAAAAACCACCTGGAGAAGAATGATCATAAGAGCCTAAGAGAAGCTTCTAGAAGACAAATGGGTCTGGAGATTGTTGTGTTCTGAATTCAGGAATTCTGTTAAGGCAAATCTTGTAGTAAAGTTCTCTTCAGTGACTAGTAAAAGAAAGATGTAAGTTTCTTTTTTTTGAGGCAAACCCAACAGACTTTTTTTATGAGAGAGAGAAAATTGGCATACCAGGGCCTCCAGCCAATGCAATTGAAGTGTGCCTCCTTGTGGGAATGTGAAACCCTGCATGCTTGCATCACTGTGCATCTGGCTTACATAGGACTTGAAGAGTTGAACATGGGTCCTCAGGCTTTGGAGGCAAGTGCCTTACCCAGTAAGCCATCTCTCCAGCCCAAGATATAACTCTCTCTCTCCCTCTCTTTTGTTTTTGGTTTCTCAAGGTAGGATTTCACTTTAGCGCAGGCTGACCTGGAATTCACTCAGTCGTCTCAGGATGGCCTTGAATTCACAGCAATTCTCCTTCCTCTGCCTCCCAAGTTCTGGGATTAAAGGTGTGTGTCACCATGCCCAGCTCCAAGATACAACTTTTAATAAGAGGGGTCAGGAATTTCACTGGGCAGAAGTACTCTCTAGGGGGTGGAGAAAGCTTAACTCTTAAACCATAGGCTCTTGCTGGTAAACCCCAGTGCCAGAACTGTTTCCTCCCACAGAGAGTTGTTGGTCATGGAAACACATGATGTCCCCAAAACAATGCAGGCCAAATGCAGCCAATGCACTTGGCTACCCACCAGATCTAAATGGTAAAACCCTATTGCAGAGAACACCACAGGCTGCAGGTCACCAGACATCTAAAAATCATGCTGGAACTGAGAAGAAACCCAGCTCCCTGTTGACTAGCCCTCCTAGTGCTGGAATGTGCTATGTGAATTGCTGAGGAACAATAGCCATCAACAGTATGAATAAGTAGGGGATTCTGCTTATTCTACAAAACTACAAAATCAGTCCACCACCGTTGTAATAGTGGCACTGCTCTCTGACTGGATAGGAGGCCTACTTAGTGGGAGGGAATCCATACCTGATACTGAGAACCAAGTGAAAAATCTCTCTAGAGGGAAATTTCCACTGTTCTTTGACTAAGATGAGAGGGTATGCCTGTCAAAAGGTTATTTTAAACGGCTGTTCTTATCCCCTTTGATCCATGCTGCTCTCACTCTTGGTTGGGGAATCTGCCTTTTAAAGATGGCAGCAAATGCCAGGGAGACCCAAGATCCATCGGTACAAGAGAAGAAAGCCAAATCCCTAGTGGGAGACAAGCCATCTCTATCACATCTGCCAGGTCCCAGGAGACATCACAGAAAAAGTGGTGGATAAAATATGAGTGCTGATTTAACAGCTAGCCTGAAAACCTCCTCCAGACATTGTGGCTACCACAAACTCATCAAAGCAGAAAATCAGAGGATGTAGAGAACTCAACACTAAAGCAGACTTATAACCTGCCCTCCAAGGATCAGGGAACATTGTGGAAGAGGGGGAGAAAAGACTGTAGGAGACACAGGATGGGAAGGAGTATATTGAGGCAATGTCTCCACCACCACCACACACATACACAGAATGACTTGTACATTCATAACCCCACAGTGAATACCAATAAACCCACTGAGGAGGGCCCTCAGTGAAATGGGGGCAGGGGAGAGGTTGAATATAAGAGCATTACTCAATGGGAATATGGCCAATATGTTTATACAGTATGGTTCAATCAATCAATTAAAACAAATAAACAAATAAATAAATACAATTTTTAAAAAAGAAAGAAAAGGGACTGGTTGGGAAGAAGAAGTTCAGTGAGAGAAGGGGGAGTGCACCAAAAGAAGATTATGATTAATTCATATTATGTTCAAGTATGAAAATTTTCAATTATGAAGAATAAAATAAAGTAATAACCAAAATTATTATGGTTCATAGATAAACCTTACATTTTAAAATTATTTTCATTTGGAACTTTAGAAAATATCCTTTCAATTCTGAAATGGAGACATAGAGGATCCAATGTGTTTTTAAAAAAATGGCAGGCTGGAGAGATGGCTTAGCAGTTAAGGTACTTGCCTACAAAGCCTAAGGACCCAAGTTCAACTCTCCATATCCCACATAAGCCAGGTACACAACGGTAAGGCAAGCACAAGGTCACACATGCCCACTAGGTGGTACAAGCATCTGGAGTACTATTTCAGTGGCTAAGGCCCTGGCACACCAATTCTCTCTCTCCTTCTCACTCTGTCTCTCGCTCTCACCCTCTCTAAAATAAAGATTAAATATACATATACATACATATATATATATATATATACATATATATATGTGTGTATATATATACATACATACATACATACATACATACATACATACATACATGTCATGGGCTTGCAAATACTGCCTTTTGGGGATCTCAACTGTGTTTCAAAGTCCTGGGCCAGGGCTGAGGGAGTGGTGATGAGAATTAGTCACACCACTCAGGAGAATGGGTGAAATCTTTAGAAATGACCAAAGAAAAAAATGGGACAGGTGGGCAAAGAGGAAGCCTACCACTGTGTTTAAGCTGGATTTGTAAACTCTCTCAAGTTTATAAATGGAGGTTTCCTTCATAACACGATGGTGGATACTATTAACCGCATTTGACTTCTTGGCACATAGTGTCATCCAAGTGCTTAGAAAGTACAGGTCTACTACCATGCTATGTGTAGAGGTATGATATTGAACATAGCATGAGGTAATCATACTTAATTTTCTTTAGTATCAAAAACTTATGTTGTGCTCTGCATCATTGTTGCAAAGGTTTTAACATTCAGCACGAGAAGACAAAAAAAAAAGGCAGACAGAATTAGGAAGAGATGAAATTGTTCTGACTCTAAAACTGTTAGTTATGACATGTAACAAGTGAGCAAAAAGTAAACAAAAGCTTCCAAGTATGACAAGAATATCTGAACATAAAAACACAATTTTAAGAAGGGTCCTGGAGAAATTGGGATCAAACTGGTTACTGAGACACTTCCTAACAGAAATAGTAATTCTAAGACTTCTTAGAAATAAAAGCTATAAGCCGGGCGTGGTGGCGCACGCCTTTAATCCCAGCACTCGGGAGGCAGAGGTAGGAGGATCGCCGTGAGTTCGAGGCCACCCTGAGACTCCATAGTGAATTCCAGGTCAGCCTGGGCTAGAGTGAGACCCTACCTCAAAAAATCAAAAAACCAAAAAAAATAAAAAAATAAAAAAAAAAAAGAAATAAAAGCTATAAGTAAATAAAATTTCCAAAAGATCTTCTGGTATATGACATACAATTTAGTTTTCTTTTAAGTGGTCAGATCATGTTATAATACCTAATAGAGTTGAGTACTACTGTCAATGATTAAATTGCATGAACAAACTTTTTTTTTTTGGGGGGGGGTTTCGAAGTAGGATCTTGCTTTGGCCTAGGCTGACCTAGAATTCACTATGTAGTCTCAGTGTGGCCTTGCACTCATGGCAACCCTCCTACTTCTGCCTCCCAAGTGCTGGGATTGAAGGTGTGCACCACCACGCCCTGTGAACAAACTGGTCTTTAAATCACATTTAAAATGAGATCAGAGGTTCATAATTATGTTACATGGTATAGTATTTTCTAAGTCCCATGATGAAATTGAATCTTAGCCACTGAAAACTACAATAAAACTAATACTATTGTCATAAATCCTTTTTATTGTTTTAATTTTTATTTATTTATTTGAGAGGGGGGGAGAGAAAGAGGCAGAGAAAGAGAGAGAGGAGGGATTTCCAGGTAAGATGGCAGCATAGGAGCCACGCCAAATCAGCCTAGGGAAGGATTTAAGCAAAACCCAGCAAAATGCACTCCTCTTCTGAAAAGTGAAGGAGTATAGGTTATTCTTACACACAGTGGAGAAGCTGGAGAGACCAAGATCCACCAGAAAGGAAGAAAATGGCCCAATCCACATGATGCTGCACCCAGGTGTGCCAAGCAGCAGCAGCAGCAGCAGCAAACAAACAGGGGGCTTTTTCAATTTCATTAGCCACCTTGCAAAGTTAAGAAGACAGAAGTAAAGACAGCTGAGATCAACCAAAGAGCTACCAAAAGCGATACATGTAGAACTGCATGAGCAACTGCAGAAGTCTGAACTCTTTCCCATCCCCCACCATCAGAACCAGGAATCTCTGGCATTCAGCCCCCAGTGGCAGTGCAGCCAGCAGAGCTGATCAGAGCTTCAGCTGCACAGCACAAGACAGAGGGATCAAGGCAGGCACTCAGCATTGGTGAGATTGGAAGCCACCCCAAAAGGTAACAAGGTCGACTGACCAAAAAAAAAAAAAGGTACATAGGCCTGCATTGGAAGAGCTAATCTCTCTTTCCTTGTCAGGGCAAGTTATGGGTTATATATTCCTGGTTGGCTTTACCATTTTCAAATAACTTGTATTTGGGGGTTGAATATTGTTACCTTTGAGACTTTCATATTTATAGGGCCTTTGTCTTTTGCTTCTGTCATTACTGGGGACAGGGTCTGATCCAGATCCAGGTTGACCTGGAACCCAATTCAGAACAGAAATCTCTACCTCTCAGCTGTCAAGATTAAGGGTATAGAATACCACACACCCTTAGGGAATTTGGTTTTATAAGACTATCTATTTTAATCCGCACAATTGCATACTTTGTGCTGGTTTTTTATTGATTGTGTATGTTGCTCTGTTGAAGTTCAGAATTTGCCAGTAAATTGTTCCACCCAGTCCACTAGAATACTTGCTTAGCAAGCAAACTCAACACCTAGGATTACTTCTGCAGCTGGATTGGGGTACAAGAACTATGTGGTAGTTTGAATAGGTGGCCCCCAATATATTTAGTTTTTTATTAGTTTGTAGTTTGCATCCTCCACCTGGCTGGAGGCAGTGTCACTGGGCTTATTTAAGGTGTGGTGATAGGTTTCAGATTTCAATCTAAAGATATGCAAAGTGTGCCTAGCTGGAGTTCCAGAAGTTTGCTGTACTGTGTAGCTTTTGGCTTTTGGCTTGTGCTTCTCTCTCTGCTTGGACCTGTGAGGGCAGGCCAGCTTCTTCTGCCATTTATGGAACGTCCCCTGGATCTGTAAGCTTCAAATAATATTCCGTCCTCCATTACTGTGCCTGGTCAGGAAGTTCATCTTAGCAAACCTGAAGCTGTCTGCTACAAGCTACAACTGGCACCTTGAATGCATATCCTGAGGATATATAGAGATGGATTGCCACCTCTGGAAACACTGCAGATAAATAGAAAATCCAAGCATTAAATCAATTCAAGATGCAAAAGTCACTATATTATAATACAAGAAACGCAAAGAATCAAGACAATACAGTCAAATCAAAAATCATGAATCCATCAGAAATGATCACCAATGAATGAGACTATGTTAGATGAAATGCCTGACAAAGATTTCAAGAAAATGATGGTATCTATTCTCAAAGAAATCACAGAACAAATGAGGGGAATCAAAGAAGAAAACTAAGGAATTAAAGAAGAAAACAAACTTCTGAAAGAAAACAAAGGAAACCAACTTAATGAAATAAGGTCATTACAAGCCATGAGTAAGGAAATAGAAATACTGAAGAAAAACCAGGCTGAAATCCTAGCTCTGAAGAATACAGTCAGTGAAATAAACTCTGCGGAAAGTCTCACCAGTCAAATGGATGAAGGAGAGAACAGAATATCTAAACTAGAAGATCAGGTGGCAGATCTAATACAGTCCAATAAAGACAAAGACAAGCTAATAGCAAGATATGAATGGGAATTTCAAGATATCTGGGACACTATGAAAAGATCAAACATAAGAATTCAGGGAACAATAGAAGGAGAATTTCAATCCAGAGGCTTAGTAGGTGTTTTCAACAAAATCATAGGAGAAAAATTCCCCAAATTGGGAAAGAAATGCCAATGCAGATAAAGAAGCTTTTAGAACACCAAACAGACAAACCTGGAAAGAACCTCTCCTCACCATGTTATAATTAAACTACTAAACACACAAAGCAAAGAAAATATATTCAAAGCAGTTAGAGAGAAAAAGCAAGTCACCTACAAAGGCAAGCCCATCAGAATAACTGCAGATTACTCAACACAAACTTTAAAAGCCAGAAGGGCTTGGAATGATGTATTCCAAGTTTTGAAAGATAACAACTGTCAACCAAGATTACTTTATCCTGCAAAACTATCTATCCAAATTGATGGAGAAATAAGGACATTCCACAACAAAAACAGGCTAAAGGAATTTATGACAACTAAACCAGCTCTACAGAAAATACTTGAAGGAATTCTCCATGCAAAAGAGAAAGCAAAGCACACACAGGAGGAAATAGGAAAAAATAAACCACACTCCAATAACAGTTAAAACAAACAAGTAAAGGGAAAACAGGAAACACTACAAAATAAGAAGAATGGTGAGAATAAATGTATACCTTTCAATAATAACTCTTAATAACAATGGCCTCAATGCACCAACCAAAAGACACAGGCTTACAGACTGGATTAAAAGGCAGGATCCTGCCATTTGTTGCCTCCAGGAAACTCATCTCTCAATAAAAGATAGACACCATCTTAGGGTGAAAGGATGAAAACAGTATTTCAAGCAAATGGGCCTAGAAAACAACCAAGGGTTGCTATTCTAATATCTGACAGGTTATACTTAAAACTAACATTAGTAAGGAAAGATAAAGAAGGTCATTTTGTACTGATTAAAGGAATACTCCAACAGGAGGACATTACATTTCTAAACATATATACATCTAACATGGGGGCTCCCAGTTTCATCAAACAAACACTATTAGATTTAAGGTCACAGATAGCATCAAACACAATTATAGTGGGTGACTTCAATACCCCACTATAATCAATTGACAGGTCATCCTGGCAAAAAATAAACAGAGAGACACCTGAATTAAATGATGTCATGGAACAAATGGACCTAACAGATATCTACAGAACATTCAATCCAAATGCTACAGAATATACATTTTTCTCAGCAGCATATGGAACATTCTTTAAAATAGACCATATATATGGACACAAAGCAAATCTCAACAATTACAGGAAAACTGAAATAATCCCTTTTACCCTATCTGACCACAATGGGATTAAACTGCAAATCAGCAACAAAAAAAGTTACAGAGTGTACAGAAGCTCATGGAGGCTAAACAGTACACTATTGAATGTTCAGTGGGTCATTGAAGAAATCAAACAGGAAATCAATAAATTCATAGACTCAAATGATGATGATACCAAAACTTTTGGGACATAATGAAGAGGGAAAGTTAAAGCTCCAATGCCTATATTAAGAAATTAGAGCTGGGCGTGGTGGGACATGCCTTTAATCCCAGCACTGGGGAGGCAGAGATAGGTGGATTGCAGTGAGTTCGAGGCTACCCTAAGACTACATAGTGAATTCCAGGTCAGCCTGGGCTAGAGCAAAACCATACCTCGAAAAACCAAAAACAAGAAAGAAATTAGAAAGCTCACAAATAAACAATTCAATGCTTCACCTTAAGGCCTTGGAAAAAGAAGAAAAGGCAAACCAAAAATCAGTAGACAAGAAGAAATAATAAAGATCAGGGCAGAAATTAATGAAACAGAAACCAAAAAAAAAAAAAAAAATCCAAAGAATTAATGAAAGACTTGGTTCTTTAAAAGGATAAACAAGATTGATAAACCCTTAGTAAATTTGACCAAAAGCAAGAGAGAAGAGACAAAAAATTAATAGTTTTAGAGTGAAAAAGGCACCATTACAACTGATACCAAAGAAATTCAGAAAATTATAAGGACATACTTTAAGAAGATATATGCCTCTAAGTTTGAAATATGAAAGAAATGGATGATTTCCTTGATTCATATGACCTACCAAAATTAAATCAAGATGAGATGAACCATTTAAATAGATATATAACAAGTACAGATATCCCAACAGTTATAAAAAGTCTCCCAACTAAAAGAACTCTAGGCCCAGATGGATTCATTGGTGAATTTTACCAGACCTTCATGGAAGAACTAATACCACTGTTTCTCAAACTTTCCATAAAACAGAAGAGGAAGGAATTCTAGCAAACTCATATGAAGCCAGAATCACCTTCATACCAAAATCAGACAAAGACAAAAAAAAAAAAAGAAAGAAAGAAAGAAAGAAAATTACAGACCAATCTCCTCATGAACATAGATGCAAAAATTCTGAACAAAATATTGGCAATCAGAATACAAGAATATATCACCCCAACCAAGATGGCTTTATCCCAGGGATGCAGGGATGGTCCAACATATGCAAATTGATAAATGTAATACATCATATAAATGGTCTGGAGGACAAAAATCACATGATCATCTCAATAGATGCAGAAAAGGCATCCAACAAAATCCAACATCCTTTCATGGTGAAAGGATTATAGAAACTGGGAATAGAAGGAACATATCTCAACATAATAAAAGCTATTTGTGCAAACCTATAGCCAACATAATACTAAATGGAGACAAACTTGAAGCTTTCCCACTAAATTCAGGAACAAAACCAGGATGTCCACTGTCCCCACTTTTATTTAATATAGTACTGGAAGTCTTAGCTATAGCAATAAGGCAAGTGACACTCATAAAAGGGATACAAATTGGAAAGGAAGAGATCAAATTATCACTATTTGCAGATGATATGATTCTGTACTTAAAAACCCTAAAAACTCTACCAGCAAACTATTAGAGCTGATAAATACTTTTAGCAATGTAGTAATATACAAAATAAATACACAAAAATCAGTAGCTTTTCTCTATACTAACAACAAACATGCGGAGGATGAAATCAGAATATCTCTGCCATTCACAATTGCCTAAAAATAAATAAATAAAGCATCTGGAATAAACTTAACCAAGGAAGTGAAGGATCTCTACAATGAGAACTTTAAATTATGCAAGCCAAAAAGTATGGAAGACACAAGGAAATACAAAGGCATTCCATTTTCTTGGATTGGAAGAATCAATATTGTGAAAATGTCAATCTTACCAAAAGCAATCTACACATTTAATGAAATCCCCATTAAAATTCCAAGGGCATTCTTCACAGAAATAGAAAAAAACAATCCTAAAATTCATTTGGAAGCACAAAAACCCTCAAATAGTGAAAATAATTTTGAGCAACAAAAATAAGGCTGGTGGTATCACCATACCTGATAATAAGCTATGTTACAAAGCCATCGTAGCAAAAACAGCATAATACAGGATGCAGATGTTAATCCAGGCAACTAGAGCCATCTGATTTTTGACAAAAGTGCCAAAAATATACATTGGAGTAAAGACAGCCTCTTCAACAAGTGGTGCTGGGAAAACTGGAAATCTATATGTAGAAAGATGAAAATACATCCTTGTCTTTCTCCATGCATGAGAATCAAATCCAAGTGGGTTAGGCACCTTCATATCAGACCTGAAATTCTGAAATTATTAGAGGAAAAGATAGGGGAAACCCTTCAACATATTGGCAAAGGTAATGACTTTCTGAATATAATCCCAATTGCCCAGAAAATAAAACCACCAATCAACCACTGGGATCTCATGAAATTACAACGCTTTTGTATGGCAAATGACACTGTGAATAGAGCAAAGAGACAACCTACAGAATGGGAGAAAATCTTTGCCAGCTACACATCTGACAGGGGATTAATATCCACAATATACAAAGAGTTCAAAAATCAGAACAATAAGAAATCAAACAACCTAATTAAAAAATGGGCTATGTAACTAAATAACTAAATAGAGAGTTCTCATCAGAAGAAATACAGATGGCATATAAACATCTAAAAAAGTGATCTACATCCTTAACTATCAGAGAAATGCAAAGTAAAACTACCTTGAGATTCCATCTCTCTTCTGTCTGAATGACTACCATCAAGAAAACAAATGACAATCAATGTTGGTGAGGATGTGGTAGAAAAGGAACCCTTTTGCACTGTTGGTGGGAATGTAGTCTGGTACAGCCATTGTGGAAATCAGTGTGGAGGTTCTTGAGACAGCTGAAAATAGATTTACCATATAATCCAGCTATAGCACTCCTAGGCATATATCCTAATGACTCTTCTCACTACCTTAGAGATGCTTTCACAACCATGTTTATTGCTGCTCTATTCACAATAGCTAGGAAATGGAACCAGCCTAGATGTCCATCCATAGATGAATGGATAATAAAGATATGGTACATTTACACAATGAAATTCTATTCAGCAGTAAAGAAAAATGAAGTTATGAAATTTGTAGGGAAATGGATGGATCTGGAAAGGTTTATACTAAGTAAGGTAACCCAGGCCCACAAAGCCAAATGCCATATATTCTCTCTCATATGTGGGTCCTAGCTACAAATGTATAAACTTGTGTATGAGCTAGAACCAAAAATCAGTAGCAGAGGCCCATAAGCTAGAAAAAGGCTATAAGGGAGGGAGGAGAGGGAAGAACTTTAGAGGATGGCATTGTATATATGTAAGTAGAAGAACAGATTACAGGGAGGGAAAAGGCCTAACTGAGGTCAGGGGAAGAGATTGTATAAAAGAAGAGTAGGAGGCAAGGTCAATCAAAATTCAAGATATTCTGATTAAGACATATAAATCTACTTTCTTGAATAATGGCACATCCAGAAGCCATATATTGTTAAAAAAATTTTCAGTTCCTGGGATGGGATACCTTCCAGTGAGTTGTTGGCCAGGGAGGTCCCTGTTGCCTCCAAAACATTATAGGCTGTTGCCAAGGCCCTTAGTTTCTGATGAGAAAGAGATGGTAATACTGTATTGCTGAAGATTTCACATGCCTGAGCAGCAAAGTCACTGATAAATCAAGCTGGTGCTGAGCAGAAAACCTTCTCCCTATAGCCCAGCCAACTGAAATCTGGAATAAGCTACACTGTATGCATCATTAAGGGAGACAGAAGTCATCAGCAGTGAAAACAGTGGACACTGGAAGCCTCATGTTTGGCCAGACAGGCCAAATGCCTGAACGAGTGCAATAGTGGCATGTCTGCTCTGGGGAAAACCACCTGCTCTCTAATTGGACTGAAGGCCTGCTCTATGGGAGGTAATACATGCCTGGCACTGAAAACCTAATCAAAAGCCTATGGCAGGGGAGGTCATGAGCCTTAAGGGTATAATGCCTGCTCTTGTCTGGCTAAATGTATATATGTATATATGTATATATACCCTGAAAACACTACATTTAATGTTCATATTCATATATTAATGCTAATCTCACTTCTGGTTAGAGGAGCTTCTCTTTTCAGATGGCAATGACCACTGGGATGACCCAAAAGGCAACATAGTGCTAAGAAGAAAGGACGGAGGAGTGTCCAGCACAAAAACATCTCACACCCTCCAAGGCTCAGGGTCCATTGCAGAAGAGGTGGCAGAAAGAATGTAAGAGTCAAAGGTATCACTCCTTACGTACAACTGTCCAGACAGAAATTGTCCTCGATATCCAAGACTTCACTGTGCCTAGCAATACCTACACAAGACCCTCATAATAGGAGAAAAAGATGATGACATCAAATTAAAAGAGAGACTAATGGAGAGGGGGATGGGATATGACAGAGGGCAGAGTTATGAAGGGGAAAGTGGGGGAGAGGAGATAAATACCATGGTTTGTTGTCTGTAAGTATAGAAGTTGTCAATAATAATTAAAAATACACATACACACACACACACACACACACACACACACACACACACACACGAGAGAGTGGGCATGCCAGGGCTTACAGGCACTGCAGATGAATTCCAGATGCATGTGCCACCTTGTGCATTTGGCCTATGTGGGTCCTGGGGAATAGAACTGATGTCCTTTAGCTTTGCAGGAAAGTGCCTTAACCACTAAGCTATCTCTCCAGCCTCCCTCCCCTTTTTTCTTTTTTGTTTTCTGTTTTTGTTTTTTTTTTTAAAGTAGGGTCTCTCTGTAGCCCAGGCTGTCCTGGAATTCACTGTGTAGTCTCAGGGTGGCCTCGAGCTCACGGCGATCCTCCTACCTCTGTCCCCCGAATGCTGGAATTAAAGGTGTGCGCCACCACGCCCGGCTCATAAGGCTTTTTAAATAAAACACTTAGTAAGTTGATAAAACATCAACATTCTGTATCATAAAACATATATTTTTTAAGATTTAGAGACTTTGTTAGATTCAAAGAAGAAAAGAGAAGGAAGTACAGAAGAGCTCCTGCCACTGGGAAGCAGGAGGGGGTAAAGCCCCCCAAAATGTATTTTTTTAACTCAAATATTTAATACCTTGAATGAATAAATAAAAATTTGCTATTGAGATTTTTCTCCTTGACTCTTGTCATCCTTCATTTAAGGATGTTCTTCTCACAGATGAGGAACTATCTGCACCTGCCGGGGAGGATGGTGAGAACATCTGAGTATTTCAGATTCAAGTTATCCCAACCAGTATTACCAACATGCTTTATAGAGATGGGAAGTCATACCTATTCTTTAACTGACAATTCCCAGTTTAATAAATATAAAACTTTGTTTCAAAAAAGAAAACAAGGCAATTTTTGCTTGGTTTTGAAGAAACTTGCTAAATAGTTATATCTGATACCCATCTCCTTTATTTGTGTAGCTGGAAGACAGACTACCAGTACATGGCATGTTTTTAATGTCTTTATGTATTATTTGAGGGAAAGGAAAGATAAACTTACTGATAGGTCTAATTCCTAATGCAAATCTTGGTAGGAAAAAGAGCTATTTCCTAAAAGCTTAGTACTTATCTACTCACTAAGACAGGGTTATGCTTTCAAAGGGTTTTGTTGTAATAATTTAGCTGTATGTTTGACATCTCAATGTACATATATTTTAACTCATTTTTAATCACTGTTTATGGAATGTATATAAATATAGTCTCAAAATACTGTTCTCAGACTTTTCTATATCCAACATATATCTTCTTACATTTTCACATTCATTTGATTACAACATGCCATTTACAATATCTGAAACTACAGTAGGACATGAAGCACAATTCTACCCAGTAATTACTACCTCTGGAGCAGAGATTACTTTTGGTTCCTTCACTGGATGACTAATTCCTTAATTTCACAAACAACTTCACAGTAACAAGAAAGCCCAAGTGCATTTTTTGTTAGCCTGTGTCCTAACATATTTTTCAGACAAAAACATGGTTCCCCTAGAAACTTGTATTGTCAGATTCCACCAGGCACAGACTTTTCCCTTGTGAGTAGGAGTTAGTTGGCAAGTGTTCATTGATAACATTACCAACAAGCATTTTACAAAGTGTAATGAATGGGATGGGTATGTGTCCATGCCTGGAACTCAAAAAAGTACATGAGCTTCCAGAAACCTTAATGAAGAGAGAAAATCCATTATTTTTTCTCCCAGCTATTAGGCAGCTCTTGGTGACTATTCATCTTACGTGTAATGGTGACTAATATGTGGAAAATGGCAAGCAGACACTCCTTGAGGGAGGTCATGCTGAGGATGATCATCTGAGCTTTGCATTAAAGGGGCAACACTACCAGAATCGACCAAGACCAGGCAGGACCACTGGGATTGTTCTGTGAGAGAAAGAAAAGGAGAACATGGGATTGATTAATGCCTACAATAAAGGCCTATTTTCCCCCAGATCAGTCTTTTGTTTAGCCAACAAGTGTGAGCAAGAACTAAATGCCATTTTCTTTTTTTATATAATATTTTGTTTATTTATTTATGAGAGAGAGAGAATGAGGCAGATAGATAGAGAATATAGATAGAGAAGATAGAGGCATGCCAGGGCCTCTAGCCACTGCAAAGAAACTCCAGACACATGAGCCACCTTGTGCATATGGCTTATGTGGGTATTGGGGAATCGAACCTAGGTGCTTAGGCTTTGCAGGCAAGCACCTTAACTGCTAAACCATTGCTCCAGCCCCTAAATGCCACTCTTTGTTGAAGGGCTAGGTCACAATTCATTCAGCTACCAAAATGCATAGAAATTCTGTCCTAGTTCCAAGCCATAATTCATTTAAGGTCTCACTCTAGTTCAGGCTGACCTGGAATTCACTATGTAGGCTCAGGGTGTCCTTGAACTCATGGCAACCCTCCCGATGCCCCATTTATTGTCTGAAGAAATAGCTTATGCCGAAAGCACTCACAGGGAATGCCAGAGAAATCCCAGGAGCACTAGAACCAGTATGACAAACAACACTGCACTAAGCAAGAATGATGGCGCTTTTTCTTCATTTAGTGAATGTTCATTAGGTGCAAGAAAATGTTCTGTGCAATCCATGGAATGTTCATGCCAATATGATAAAATTGCTATCAAAATCCTACACTGTTGGTGACAGAAGGAAAACATTAAAAGCCACGGAGAGTATAATGATTTATGTTAGAAATTATCTACATGTACTATTAGAGGTATTTATTTATTTATTTATTTTTGTTGTTCCAAAAGGTACATGCTACCACATCAAGTGCTTCTTTGAGCTTTTAACACACAAGCTGCTTCACAAGTAGTCGCAGTGCAGTTCCAGGCTGTGCTGCCCAATTTCCCATTGGAGTAATGTGCCTGAGTACAGTACACCAGGAAACCACCTTTATGTAAGAAACGAGATGCACCTGTGGCTCAGGGTCCCTGTCTGCCATCTCCCCAAAGTGTCTTAAAATTTGTTCTTTTCATGTGATCTTTGAGAGAAGCAAACCAGGAAACAGGTAGCTCTTTTAGACAGTTAGGGTGACTCCTGAAAGTAAAAAAAACAGGACGTCTGCCCTTGCTAGAATTCTTATCTCTTACCTAGACCTGTTTTTTCACAAACAACCTGGGCCCCTCCTGGGAGGGGGGTCTTTCCTAGGATTTAAACATTGTGGTTGGTCAAGTTCAGTCCCTGGAACTTGGTGTCAAGGCTAACCTTTTCCTGAGATAGCCCCTGGTCCTAACCAACCAGTTGTCCCTCTGAGCTGGAAGGTAAGACCTACCACTATAAGGTTATAAATACATTTGTGAGGGGAGGGCATGTTCTCTGAGCTGACTATCACTTGGGAACTTCTAGCTGATGGTGACTTTCCCCTCACTTGGCCCAGGCCCAGCCTTGTTATGCCAAGGGGAAGGCCCAGTACCCCTTACTCTCCACATGGGCTCTTTACCCCTTCCAGATCCCCACATGACAGGAGCTCTTTGAACTTTCTTTTCTCTCTTTTCTTCTTTTTATTAAGCTTTTAAAAGTTTTTAAAATTTTATTTATTTGAGAGAGAGAGAGTTGCAGATAGAAAGAGAACAGACACACCAGGGCCTTCAGCCACTGCAATTGAACTCCAGACGATGCACCTCCTTGTGCATCTGGCTTACATAGGTCCTGGGGAATTGAACCTGAGTCCTTTGGCTTTTCAAGTAAGCACCTTGACCACTAAGCCATTTCTCCAGCTCTCATTCTATCTTTTAAAAGTGTATTTTCTACTGAAGTAATGGAACCTCCTACTTTCCCCACCCCTAAAACAGATTTTTGGGGTCTTGGGCTATCCTGGCATTACAAGAATTTGATGGGAAAATGAGCATGGTGGGATGAGGGTGAACTGGTTGACCCTCCAGGGCAGAGGTGAACTTAATAATCCCACTGGACAGAGGGCACTTGTCCTTAGGGACACACAGGTCTTTAGCCTTCAGCACCAGGCTCCTGCCCAGAGCAACCCAGCCAGTGCACAGACACTGACAGCAGATGGCAGTTCCCTTCCCTCAGGCGGGACTGAGGAAGGCAAGGGTGACACAGTGCACCCTCTTCCTCCAACAGCACATTTCTTTGCACAAGCTCATTGCAGCAGCCATCTGTACTCTTTGAGGGTAGATAATGCTTGGAAATAGCTCCAAGTTCTTTGGACCCAAATCCAGTGACAAAATAGCAATCGTGCCGAGGAATATAGCACTTGGGACCAAACACAATGTACTGCTGTAAAAGCAAAGCCACTCATGGCTCACAAATGGACTCCAGTGGCAATTCTAAAAACAAGAATTCAAATGAGGTTGGAGCCATGACAGCCCCAGTGACATGAGTGTGTGTGTGCGGTTTCCTGAGCAGATGCTGGGAGAGTTTCCATGGGAGCAGGAAGTGGGTTCATTTGTCAATCACTTGGGTAGCCTAAAGCATAAGTCTATGAATTATGTGTCAAACAAGATTAGGGAAGATAGGAGTTGAGTTCCAACTCTGCCATGCCTTTGGCACGTGAGTTCTGAGAACCTCTTGTTTTCCCTGTAGTAGGCAGCATCTGTCTGTGTCCCCACAGACTGTGTCACCTCACCTCCACCAGCTGACATAGCTGTTCTCCAAGACTCCATTCCATTTTCACCTCCTCGCTCTCCATGGAGTTAGTTCCTCTCCTATTCTTTTTTTTTTTTTCCTTTTTTGAATGTATGTGTGTGTGTGGTACATGTGTGGTGTATGTATGTATACATGTGTGCACCCTGTGGACATGCTTTTCACTCATCTGCCTATTTCTTTTCACAGTGCATAAACTACAACCCCATGGGGAATACCTGCAACTCCACTGAGGAGCATCTCCAACAGAATGGAGTCAGGGATGAGGGAAAAGAGGGGACTAACACATGATGTACCATACAAAACATCTTGTTAATAATAATAATAATAATAATAATAATAATAATAAACATTAAAAGAAAATAAATAGGCAGGTGAATGAAAAGAAGGGGACACCCAGCATTCTCTTTTCTGTTTTCTTTACACAGTTTTCCAGGCCCTTCCCGTGGGATCTCTGGCCACGTGGGTGCCTTTGGCTCTGTGTTTCCCTAAGTGAATATAATTTAATAATTATCCTTCTCAGTATTTTTTAAATCCAATTCTTTAATTAAAAGTAGACACAGGGCTGGAGGGATGGCTTAGCAGTTAAGGCACTTGCCTGCAAAGCCAAAGGATACAGGTTCCACATAAGCCAGATGCACAAGGGGGAGCATACGTCTGGAGTTCATTTGCAGTGTCTGGAGGCCCTGGTGTGCCCATTCTCTCTCTTTATACCTGCCTGCTTCTCTCTCTCTCTCTCTCTCTCTCTCTCTCTCTCTCTCACACACACACACACACACACACACAAATAAATAAAAATAAACACTTTTTAAAAAAGTAGACATGGACCTGGGGTTTAGGGTTCAAGAACTTCCCTGAACCCCTAGTACTGTTACAAGACTGCTGATAAACTTAATCATGAAGAATGGCAAGTTCTTCCTACTCTGGGCCTTTTACCTGGTCAAGTACAAGAGAACCATTTTAGTAATTCATGACAGACATGGGCCTCTATACCTCTGCAACAGCCACTGACCTCTTCCCCATCTGGTAAGTGGATTTGTGACATTTACTGTTTCAATAATTTACCATTGTTTCATAAAAATGACAAATGCTCAAAGCAGAAATTTTAAACTGTGCTCTTAGGACACAGTGACCAGACATAGCAGCTAGAGGAGGAATAGAGCCAATGCTCGGGTGTGATTCTACTTACAAGAATGGTTGTTACTGTACTCCATGACTTCTAGCATGACACAGGAGGGTACATACTGTTACATTTCAGATTTCAACCAACATCTTTAAAGAGGGATACAATAATTCCAAGTATATACTCCTCCTAAATATTTTTACTTTTCATGACAATGTAACTTACATAGCAAAAAAAAAAAAAAAAAAAAAAAAAACCTCCATTGATCTTGCTAAGCGCAAAGACTTTTGTCAACTGTACATGCTAGCCTATCACCCTAAACTACTGAGAGAACATTTCCATCATCTACATCATATCAGCCCCTCCACCAGTTACTTCTGTCTCCAAACAACAGTTTTTATTGTTGCTGGGAAGTTCATAAAAGGAAGCAGTTTTGCTTAAGGTTAATAAAGTCATTTTATTTTAGATTTCTCTACCAGCTCCAACTTAGGTAAAAATCCACAGTGAAAGTAAATGCTAGATTAAGAAGGAAATAATCAATAATACTAATAGAAATCTGATGTTTCCCTTTGATGCAAAGAAAAGCAATGTGAGTGGCCTCAACAAAATGTACCAGTAATATTACCTTTACCTTTTCATCTTCCAGATACTCAATGTCTATTGTGTTATAGCCATGTTTATGACAATGGCTTAGCACTCTGAACTGGTACTTCTGACTTCATCCACAGTTGAGATGGGACAGACTCGGGTCTCAGCATCAAGCAAGTTACTGTTCTAGAGGGACCTGAGAGATGGAAAGAAACCCATGTTTTGAATGTGGCACTTCAGCCCCTTGGCCAGGTTCCAGCAATCACAAGGCTTGCCTGACCTGGTGCTGCTCACACACCGCTCCATCCCTGCTTCTGCTTCTCACCCACAGTGTCCACCTCACTTGCAACCATCCCCAACCAAAGCCCCAAGGAGAGCCATCTACAATCACTATCTGCATCTCCGTTTCCTCATCACACTCCACCATTCCACAAATGACTTCAACAGAGGTCACAGATGCTCTCTGCACTAATCTCAGTGGGCACATTTCTGCCAGGCATTCTCTTCAGAATGACTGCTGGTCCACCACTGAATGAACACTCTACTGCTCTCTTTCACCCTCTCTGACCAGCCACATCCTGTACAGTCCTTCCTCTGCCTGCCCCTCACATGCTGGGCTACATGGCATCCTTGGTTACCTCTATTCTCACTCCAAAGCTTTTCATGGAGTTCTTAGCCATGTTCATTACTGAAGCAATCATGTACGTCTTAATGTCAGTTACCATACCAAGTATTATACGCAAAGCTCCACACACAACAGTAAATGATGACTTGGTCATGGATCACAAAAACATGGAGGCTTATGAAAAATCAAATCATGTGTTTAAGTTCACAATACAATATGAAATCAAGATGTGAACCCTGAGCTACCTGCTTCCAAACTTATGATGAATAACTTCACTACTTATCCTCAAAATTAAAGATGAATTATGATTCTTGAGCCCAAAACCTACTTTGATATCTAATAAAACTTTCCCTTTCCTTGTTATCTAACAGGACAACCTCATTCACAGATGACATGGAGGTACCCTGAAGAGACCATTCAAGAAAGTACTTGTTTTTCTATCATTAAAGCAGCCTTCAAATGTTGGCTCCCTTATGTCAGCCTCAGCTGCAGCCTGTTCCACCCAGGAGCATCTTGTCTTGTTCTTGGCTGCACACAGGAACCTGTGGATGGTGCATAGCTCTCAAGGGACACATACCCTCATGGTGCCCCATACTAGGCCACCAATGTTTCTGTTTTTACTTTCTTAGAACTTAACTGAGTTCTTTGTACACAGTTCTGTTTCCCTGTCTTCCCTTTTTGCTTTTTCCCTGGAGGGACTCAATTCCCTACCCTGAGTGATCTCTACTTTTGGTTGTGTTAAGGAAGCACATGTTCAATAATTTAATTTTTTCTTGTTTTTGAGTGGGAATAACATTCTTTCCAGTGTTCTATACTTTTGGCATAACTCCTACAGCTTGTTTTTTTTTTTCAGTTTTGTTTCACTAACTTTTGATGAGTCATATTTTAAAACATGAGATCTTATTAATCTCTTCTTTGCTGTGTATACTCACCATCTCATAAAATCTTTACCTGCTCCTAGTTGTGATAAATGTCCCCAAATATTTCATCTTAAATGTTTTTATATTTTCATTTTTCACATTAGGAATATGTTTCTTTAGCTATATAGTAAAAAGTAGAGAAAAATTAATGTTGAAGAGAGTTACTACCCATTACCCACTAATTTAATGGACAGCTTTTATTGAGTAGTCTCTTTCATGAAATTGCATAGAAATTTGGAGGTCATAAATAAGTATATCTGTTTCTGATCTTTATGTTCTGTCTCCTTGGTCTACTTATTGTAGCTTATAATTCTGATGTTACAGGAATGTTCTTCCATCTCATCATTTAATTTATTCAAAACTATCTGGTCTTGGTTCTTTGCTTTGCCACACTGATTCTAAAATTTGCTTGAGAAAGTCCATGAAAAAAGAAAACAAAAAATCTCACTTGGGACATTGACTTGAATTACTTTGGATTATACATGAATTTGGATAAAAATGGCCTTGCTATGGCATTGAGTCTTTGCATCCATTAACATGATATTCCCATTTATTTGAGATTCCTGAATATCTTTCAGTAACATTTTAGTACTTTATTTCTATCATCTATCTGTCTGTCTATCTATCTATCTATCTATCTATCTATCTATCTATCTATCTATCATCTATCTATCTAATTTTACTGATTTGCCCTAGGTATTTTTATGGTGGAAAGTGCTGGCCCTAAACATCCATTTTCCCTTCTTCCTAGGCACAAGGATAGACTACATTTCCCAGTATCCCTTGAAACAACATAAGCAAGGTGGTCCTTTTCTCCAGAATCAGAATCCAGAGTACAGATACCTCTTCTACCAGCTAGCACTTGGCTATGGTGACCTCATCATGACCATGCAGTACTGACATAGCCTTAAGGGACAGAAAAGGACCTGAGTCTCCAAATTAGCTCACAGAGATTTTTGTAATATCCTTCCTAGTGGTATGAAGCAACAAGAAGTAGAAACCAAGTGTCATGGCTCTTTTAAGACTGAACACACTATGGCTGCAGAGATAGAGAAAAGCTTCACTGAGGATACAGTCATTTTTCTAGACTTAGAAGTTGAACCAGATTTGTTTGTATGTAGGTGGGCAAGAAGAGAGCTGCAGGCAGAGGGAAGCATGGTGGTATGGAAGCATGAGTATCCATGAGTCGGGGCAGGGCAACTAACAAGGCACTGGACTAGCAAGTGTGACTGCTGAAAGGATGAAGGTGGGATGAGGCTAGAAAGACTGGATACTGTATTACAGACATCCTGAGCCTATACTGAGTGGTGCAAAGGGAACCACTCGAGGTGTTCAAGCATTGTCCTAAATTGTTCTTCAAGAAATTGGGACCCCTGGAGTGCTAACAGTTCTTACCCTGCATTCTCAGCAGATAAGCACTTGCCAGATCACTTAGTACCCATTTCCATGCATCTTCTTATCATGAGCAGATAGTGGGGCTCAGAAACATGGAGTGGACAGGAGCAGGGCAGGCCATGACACACACAAAGACAGGCACATCCCTTGTCTGACTGAAGAGCAGGGGAAACATTAGCTTAGATGTTAGATGTTAGTTAGCTGCTAGGAACAGGGGGTAGTCTCCCTAAAATAGCAAAAGCTAGCCAATTTCAATTCACTTACAAAACAAAATCTTTAGACATGACTCAGTGCTAAGTGTGAAAGGACAGTCAAGGACTCTTGCATGAGAAAATTTTCCACTTCTCTAGTTTCTAGTTGTCTGCCTTATCTAATTCAATGAGACAGAACATTATGAGTTACATTATTGCCATTGGAAAATTATATATTTTAACTACTTTCTACTTTTTTGGGTGGGAGTTTTGAAGTAGAGTTTCACTTTAGCCCAGGCTGACCTGGAATTCACTATGTAGTCTCAGGCTGGCCTCAAACTCACAGCAATCCTTCTACCTCAGCCTCCCAAGTGCTAGGACTAAAGGCATATGCCACTGCACTTGAGGGGATGAAGAGAGAGAAAGAATGAATATGAGAATGTTATGGCCTCTTGCCACTGCAAACGAACTCCAGACACATGCATCACTTTGTGCATCTGGCTTTACATGGGTGCTGGGGACTGAACCCAGGTCATTAGGCTTTTCAGGTAAGTGCTTTAACCTCTCAGCCATCTTAAACTCTCCAGCCCTATTTTCTAATTCTGAGCCAAGTAAAACTACATCACAGGCAAAAGTACCAAGTTTTTTTTCTTTGCAAAATTTTTTATTAACAACTTCCATGATAATAAACAATATCCCATGGTAGTGCCCTCCCTCCCCCCACTTTCCCCTTTGAAACTCCATTCTCCACCATATCCCCTCCCCCGCTCAATCAGTCTCTCTTTTATTTTTTGTCATGATCTTTTCCTCCTATTATGATGGTCTTGTGTAGGTAGTGTCAGGCACTGAAAAGTACCAAGTTTTAAATGAAAGAATGGAGTAGTGATAAAATCTATACAGATATATAAACCTTTAGCCATCTGAGAAGATGAAATTTGTCAAGGCTATGATGAAGCACAGTCCTGGGTATGGCTTCTTGTTCTACTTTCTGCTTTCCAATTTTGAAATTTTATTTAGGTACAAAAAGCAAATACATAATTTGGCTAAAATATATCTTTGAAATATTACTTCTAATTACTTACCACTATATGTCCACAAATATTTTACAATTAACATTTTTCCATTTACATCCAAAAAATTCTGTCATGAAAAAAATAAAATCTAAGGTAAGGCTGATGTTAACAAGGATTTTTCTCATTAATCAGAATGTAAGACTAAGTACATGTAGCATGAGCACTTACTTTGATAGTTCTGACTTTTAAAAAGTTTATTAATTATTTTATTAATGACTTTTCTATTCAGTGAATACAGTCAAGTTGGTACCATTGTTAGGCTCATCCATGTCCCACCCCCTTCCCCTGGCCCCTCCTTGTTGAGGTATATGGGTCATACATTGTGGAGTTAGCCCACAATTATGGGTAAGAGAAATGTCTCTGCATATCATGGTGTGGCTCTGACATTCTTTCCGCCCCCTCTTCGCAAAATTTCCCTGAACTATGTTGGGTTCATTTTTGGTCTGCTTCAGTGATGAGGTGTTGGGGGCCTCTGGGTCTCGGGATATCTGATTTGGTAAGAGTTGATTGTTCTCTGTGTCGATCTCCTTCACCCTTGTGCTGATACAAGGTTCACCAAGAAAACAGCACCCTTGCTTGTTTCACCAATTATTCTTAGTTACAGCTGGGGCCCTTGTGAGGTATGATGGGGTGGTTCTCTCCTTGAGATCTGCATCTATCTGAAAAAGAGAAGCAGATTCTCCAACAGAGAGTAAAGTTAGCACCAGACAAATGAGATAACCTTTATTTTTTTATAGAGAATTTAATAGGTGTAGGCCCTCTTGTAGCCCATGATTGGTGGTTGCTTGATAGTGGAGAGCAGGCTTATGTTTGGATATGGTTCTGACTTGTTTCCCAGCTCCAGCTATGGGTCCCGTACCACTGAGGGGATCAGTTAGCCGAATCAAGAGCAGTTGGTTTCCCACCATGGCTGTGCACCACTATTGCACTTGTGTGAGCATCACAACAGGTTATTTGCTGCTAAGTAGGTTAGATCATGAGTTGCTTGGACAGATATTGGTCATTTTTCCCCAGTCGCCCATGTAGCACCTTCTGGCACTAGACACGTTGACTGTCTGGGGACTGACTCTCTTCCAGCTTCCAGCCATGGCATTCCATTTTATGTGTCAACTGCATATGGTGTCTTCAGCAGTAGGGTCTTATCACTTACCACTTTGGTGAGTATTCAAGTATTGTGACAGAAATCTGTCTTTCTTTTACGAAACCTTGTAGGTCTCTCTGATCAAAAGTTCATTGTGGATGATAGCCACATGCTGGTACTGGGAGTTACAGGTCAGTGCCCACTAAGAGAAGGAAGAAAAAGATAATGAATATAAAAGAGTTAGAGAAAAGAGAGGGGGGGAAGCTGTAGAAGATTAAGGTCAGTCTTCATCATACCCTCTCCAGTGTCTTCTGGCTCAGGTATTCCTTCTAAGGGCCTGGTGAAGGTTCAACCATTTGGTCTGCCTTTTAGGATGTAGAATTTTATGGTATTGCCATTTGGGTCTAGATTTGTGTCTCCCATCCACTCCCTTGCCCTCCTTTCCCTCCCCACCCTGTCTAGTCCTCGAGATGCTTGCTTGTTGGCATCTTGGGTAGATTCAGGTTAGGTGCTATAGATGAGTGAGACTATGCAGCGATTATCTTTCTGTGATTGGGTAAGTTCACTGATGATGATCTGTTCCAGATTCAACCATTTTTCTTCAAATTTCATTGTGTCATTTTTTTTTTCTTACTGCTGTGTAGAATTCCATTGTGTAGATATACCACATCTTGGTTATCCAGTCTTCTAGTGATGGACATCTGGGTTGATCCCAGCTGTTAGCTATTACAAATTGAGCCGATATAAACATGGTTGAGCAAATCTCTCTCGACTGATGTTTGAAGGTTTTAGGGTACATGCCCAGTAAGGGAATAACTGGGTCTGTTGGTAACGCTATAGTCAGCTTTTTTAGGAGTCTCCATATTGCTTTCCAAAGTGATTGTACCATCTGACATTCCCACCAACAGTGGATGAGGGTTCCTATTTCTCCACATCCTCGCCAGCATTTATTTTCATTTGATTTTTTGATGCTTGCTATCCTTACTGGGGTAAGGTGAAATCTCATAGTTGTTTTAATTTGCATTTCCCTGATGGTTAGGGATGATGAACATTTGCTTAAGTGTGTGTTTGCCATTTGTATTTCTTCCTCTGTGAACTGCCTGTCCACCTCTTTGCCCCATTTTGTGAGTGGGTTGTTTGACTTTTTATTCATTAGGTTTTTGAGTTCTTTGTAGATTCTAGAGATTAGACCTCTGTCAGTTGGATATTCAGCAAATATTTTTGCCCATTTTGTGGGTAATCTATTGGCTTTGCTTATTGTATGCTTGTCTGTAAAGAAACTCTTCAGCTTCATGTGATCCCATTGGTTGAGTGACTGTTTAAGATCGTATGCTACTGGGGTTTTGTTCAGGAAGTCTTTTTCCATTCCTAGATCATGGAAGTTTCCTCCTATATTTTCTTCCAGTAGTAGCTGAGTTTCTGGTCTTATATTAAGGTCTTTGATCTATTTGGACTTGAGTGTTGTGCATGGCGAGATGTGTGGATCAAGTTTCAATTTCCTGCATATACTTATCCAGTTTGTCCAGCACAATTTGTTGAAGATGCTGCCTTTTTTCCAGCCTTTATTGTTAGGGCCTTTGTCAAATATCAAGTAGCTGTAGTTGCTTGACCCAAAGTCCATGGATCCTCAAGTCTATTCCATTGGTCTATACTCCTGTTTTTATGCCACTACATTGCTGTTTTTATTACTATGGCTTTGTAATATAGCTTTAAATCAGGTATGGTGATGCAGCCAGAGGTATGTCTTTTGCTGAGGATCTGTTACGATATCCGAGGCCTTCTGCCTTTCCATATGAAATTTGAGATCATTTTTCTATCTCTGTGAAGAACAATTGGGATTTTAATTGGAATTGCATTAAATCTGTAAATTGCCTTTGGTAGGAATGCCATCTTCACAATGTTAATTCTGCCTATCCAGGAGCATGGGAGGTCTTTCCATTTTCTCAAGTCATCCTCAATTTCTTTTTTGAGTGTTTTTATGTTTTCATTGTATAGATCTTTCACTTCCTTGGTTAATGTTGTTCCAAGGTGTTTTATTATTTTTTTTGTTGCTATTGAAAATAGAATAATGTCACTTATTTCTTTCTCTATATCTTTGTCATTTGCATATAGGAAGGCTACTGATTTTTGTGCATTGATTTTGTATCCTGCTACTTTGCCATAGGAGTTAACCACCTTCAAAAGTTTTGGGATGGAGTCTCTTATGTACACAATCATGTCATCAGTGAATAGCTTAACTAACTTAACTTCTTCCTTTCCAAATTGTATCCCTTTTATTTCTTTCTCCTGTCTTATTGCTTGAGCTAGGACTTCCAGTACCATATTGAAGAGCAGAGGTGAGAGTGGACAACCCTGTCTTGTTCCTGATCTCAATGGGAATTCCTCCATTCTCTCTCCATTAAGTATTATTTTGGCCTTAGGAGCTTTGTATATTGCCTTTATTATGTTAAGATATGAACCAACCATGCCAATTCTCTCCAATGAAGTGATGTTGTATTTTGTCAAAGGCCTTTTCTGGATCTATCAAAATGATCATGTGGTTTTTGTGTTTAATCTTGTTTATGTGTTGTATTACATTGACAGATTTCCATATGTTGAACCACCCCTGCATTCCTGGAATGAATCCCACTTGATCAAGGTGGATAATGCTTTTGATGTGTTGTTGGATTCGGTTTGCGAGGATTTTGTTCAGGATCTTTGCATCTAAGTTCATCAGGGAAATAAGCCAGTAGTTTTCTTTTCTTATAGCATCTCTGCCTGGTTTTGGAATTAGGGTGATACTAGCTTCATAGAAGGAGTTGGGGAGCTTTCCCTGTTCCCTAATTGTGTGGCACAGTTTGAGAAAGATTGGTTTGAGTTCTTCCATGAAGGTTTGATAGAATTCAGCTGAGAAGCCATCTGGTCCTCACTCTTCTTTTGGGGGAGGTTTATTATTACTTTTTCAATTTCAGTGAGTGTGATAGGTTTGTTTAGGAGATTAATCTGCTCTAAGTTTATCTTTGGTAGATGGTATGTGTCCAGGAATTTGTCCATTTCCTCCATATTATCCAGTTTTGTGAGATAGACGTTTTTGAAATAAATCCTGATGATTCTCCCAATTTCATTTATGTCCATTGTGATCTCTCCTTTTTCATTTTGAATTTTGTTAATTTGAAGCCTCTCCTTTTTTTCTTGATCAAATTGGCTAGGGGTTTGTCAATCTTGTGTATTTTTTCAAAGAACCAGCTCTTTGTTTTGTCAATGTTCTTAATTGTTTTCTTAGTTTCCAATTCATTAATTTCTGCTCTGATCTTAATTATTTCTTTCTTTCTGGAGAATTTTGGGTTGGCTTTCTTTGCTTTTCCCATGCCTTTAGGTGGATGGTTAGGTTATTGATTTGGGATCTCTCTGACTTTGTTATGAAGGCATTTAGTGCTATGAATTTTTCCCTGAGGACTGCCTTCATTGTGTCCCATAAGTTTTGGTACAATGTGTTCTCATCATTATTCATTTCTAGAAATTTCACAATTTCATTTTTTATTTTGTCCACTATCCATTTATTGTTTAAAAGTGTGCTGTTCAGTTTCCAGGCACCGATGGGATTCCTGGTGGGTCTTTTGTTGTTGATTTCTAGCAATATAGCATTGTGACCTGATATCACACAGGGAATTATGTCAATCTTCCTAAATATGTGGAGGCAGGCTTTGTGACCCAGTATATGGTCTATTTTAGAGAATGTTCCATGAGCTGCTGAGAAGAATGTGTAGTCTGTAAATTTGAGATGGATCGTTCTGTACATATCTGTTAGGTCTAAGTGATCTATGGTTTTGTTGAGCTCTCTTACTTCCCTGTTGAGTTTCTGTTTGGATGATCTGTCTATTACTGATAATGGTGTATTGAAGTCCCCAACTATGATGGTGTTGTTGGTTATTTCTGTTTTATTGTCAAGTAGGTTTTGTTTTATAAACTGTGTTGCCCCTGTGTTTGGTGCATAAAGATTTATGATTGTGATATCCTCTTGATGTATTGTTCCCTTGATAAGTAGAAAGTGGCCTTCCTTGTCTTTTTTGATTATATTTGGTTTGAAGTCCATTTTATTCGACATTAATATGGCTATGCCTGCTTGTTTCTTATTCCTGTTTGCTTGGAATAATTTTTCCACCCTTCACCCTGAGGAGGTGTCTGTCTTTAGTGGTGAGATGGGTTTCTTGAAGACAACAGATTGAGGGGTCTAATTTTCTGATCCATCCTGTTAGCTTGTGTCTCTTGATGGGTGAATTAAGGCCATTAATATTTAGGGTAATGACTGTGTGGTTTGATTTGATCCCTGCCATATTGTGTTGGTTTATGTGGTTTCATGTTTTCATGGACTTTGAAGTTTTTTGTGCCTTCTTGAGTTCGGTTATTGTGATCTGTTTCTTGTAGGCATTTGAGGTTGATTATTTGATTTTTCTGTGTGGAGAATTTTTTGAAATATTCTCTGTAGGTTTGGTTTTGTGTTCATATAATTGTAAAGCTGAGTTTTATCATGGAAAGTTTTTCTTTCACCATCTATTATGAGTGATACTTTTGCTGGGTAAAGTAGTTTGGGTTGGAATCCATAGGTTCATAGACTTTGCAGTGTTTCATTCCAGGCCCTTCTGGCTTTCAGGTTTTCCATTGAGAAGTCTGAAGTAATTCTGATGGGGTTAAGTTCTGTCATTTTTCCATCATAAATATTTTTCCTATCAGACAGCTCATCTGACAAATATCAGAATACCAATTCTTCAGCCAGAATATTTATATTAAAATTTCTGGTTGCCAATAACTATAACAAGAATAGACAGGTTAAGTCATACAAGTGGTGATTAATCCTAAAGGAAAAATCTTAGAATTGAATCAGGCCTGAGGGATTTGTTTTGCAAGTGGGAAAATCAACATTGGCTGGCTTTTGCAGTCTGGGTGACTAGTGCTTTCCTGGTGATGCACCAAAGGCAAAAGAAGTGAAGTATTTGTCCTTAAGCAGCTTGTATTATAGTCAACTTCAAGGTTTTCTTCTTTAAAAAAAAAACATTCCTATTGATTTATTTTGGGTAACATACAAACAAATGGGCTTCACCGTGACATTATATATACATATGGCCAGGTTTTGCTCTTTACACAGTCCCCCATGTGGCAGCATTACCCATAAAACTGGATAAAAGGTCTACAAGCGGCCACAAATGTATGCATTGTACTTTCATGAAAATGAGAGAGCCATCTCCAGGTCAGTGCCCAGTACACAGATATGGAGATGCATTTATTTGATAAATTGTTTATAAAAATCCCAGCTTTTAAATATATTTCATTTTACTTGCACACCTGGAGCAAATTGGCTCAATAGTTTATATTTGGTCTTAACAGCACCATATAGTTTCCTCCTTATACCCTAAGTTTTACTGATTTTTATTTCTGACCAAAGATATAAACAACTGATGAGGAGTAAGTGCATCTGAGTCTTGGAAGCAGTCAGGAACAGTCAGCTCTGGCATCCTATGAAAAATTCTAGAGAGGAGTCACACACTGAGCGAACCATTGTAAGGAATCAGCAATGTTGGCTTGTTTTCAATCTATCTCAACTATTATTGACACCTGAAAATTTCCTTGAAATTTAGCTACTTCTTCATCTAAAAATTCCTTGTGTGTTTTGTTTGATCAGAGAGGTAAAAAATGACCTATCTTTGGAGAAATAACAGCTGGATTGAAGCAAAGCAGCACATGAACTAACATCTATCGAAGGGTGAGAAAAGTAGCCTTGTCTTCTCACAAACTACTTACTTCTGAAAGCTTGTCTTTGCACAGTGACAATATGGAGCATGGTTAAGGCAATGCTCGAGGCATTTTAGGCAGAGTGTAAGCCCACAGGGGGTAGTGACAAGTTCACAGAGCAATCTGGAAAGAAAATTTTAAGTGGTCAGCAAGATATGCCCAGAACAATTTTTTCAATAATCTCTCTGCTATAGAAGGATGGCTTGTGCAGTTTGTACACTGCTCTGGTGATCACATCCACTTCCCTTTTATGTCTTTATCATATTGTTAGGAAAGCAAATAGATTAACAGCAGTATATATATAACTTCCCTAATAGAAAGTACAGTGCATGCAATTACAAAATTCAGAAAAGTTGTTTTCTAGAGAGTGGCACACATTCTATACCAGCTTACCTCATGCAAAGAGCACACTCAGTCAGTTATATCAGTCAGGAACTCTGGATCTTCTCATACCTTAGAAGGTATTTCTCACCTCTGAGGTGAGAAATCTGCATCTGAAAAATGTTCAAATAGTGTAACTTTCATCTACACATCTGAATAGCATCACACAATGAAGTGTTTTTGCTGGATACATTGTGTTAATATAACAAACCATATTTTCCCTAGTATGTTAAAATTACCATATTCCAACTGCCAACCTTGTTTGTTTGTTTGTTTGTTTCCAAGGTAGGATCTCACTCTTGCCCAGGCTGGCTTGGCACTTACTCTGTATCCCCAGGATGGCCTCGAACTCACAGTGATCCTCCTACCTCTGCCTCCCAAGTGCTGACATTAAAGGTGTATGCCACCACTCTTGGCCCAACTGCCAATCTTTTAAGATACATTTACTTATTTATGGCTTTTTGAGGTAGGGTCTCACTGTAGCCCAGGCTGACCTGGAATTCACTGTGTAGTCTCAGAGTGGCCTTGAACTCATGGCAATCCTACTACCTCTGCCTCCCAAGTGCTACGATTAAAGGAGTATGCCACCACACCCAGCTTAAAATACATTTTAATGTGTAGTAGTTAGTATATGATAATAATTTATCTGGGAAGTACACATGAATGAAAGTTGAAATTATACCTAAATTTTCTAATTTTTACTCTGAAGTCTTTACAAACTTAACTGAAATGTTCTATAGTATAGAGCTGATATACTCATTTCATTATTAATTTAACCTGTATAAAATGTTAAGGAACCTATTAAATGTTAGCTAAAGTTCTATCTCTTTGGCTTATATAACACCATGAAAAAATAGTACAATGACATTTCTTGGGAATTTTCCTAGGGATATTCAGATCACACGCATCTTCCATATTGCTAGGAAGCTGTCTCCTCAGAGCACTGCTTGGTGCTACTGGAATGATGTTTTCCAGCACTCTTATCTTCTTCAAAGTGTAGGCCAAGTATGAAATACAAAATTGAAGAATTGTCATTTCTGAATACATCAGGTGCTCAGATGGATCTGATTACATAAGAAACCATCCTGAACATTCAAGAAACCATAACATGTAAGAAAAAAATGCAGTTACCTATCTTAGAAATCTTTGCAAAAAAGGAAGGTTTATACTCTTCATAATTGGTTTTATCTATGGTATGTATTTTATATGTTTCATAGTAAAACACAAGTTAATTTCTTTCTGAGGCAGACATGGTAAAATTCAGAACAAATTTATTTCTGGGACAAGTAAGATTGAACACTAATCTTCATATTTATAATATAGACACATAAATGTACAAATTATATATGTCATAGTCAATTTCTATGGTCAACTTGGCAGGATTTAGAATCACCATGGAAACAAATCTCTGGGTATTTCTGAGAGGAATTTTCTAGATTAGGCTAATTGAGGTTTTGTTTTGTTTTTGTTTTCCAAGGCAGGGCCTCACTCAAGCCCAGGCTGGCCTGGAATGTACTATGTAGTCTCAGGGTGCCCTCGAACTCACGGTGATCCTCCTACCTCTGCTTCCCAAGTGCTGGGATTAAAGGTGTGCGCCACCACCATGGTTTTAGATTAGGCTAATTGAGATGAGAAGACTCACCCTAAATGTGATTGGCACCATTGCATAGGCTTGGGTTCTGGACTGCATAAAAAGGAAAAGTTAGCTGAGCACCAGCATTCATCTGTCTCTGGTTCTTGTCTGAGGACTGAATGTGGCCAGTGTGTCCCTTCAAACTGTAAGCCCAAACAAACTCTTTCTCCTCAAGTGCCTTTTGTCAGGTATTTTGTTGCAGCAGTGAGAAATGTAGCTAAACAACATCACATATTCAGATCAGTCTTCTGCTTTCTTCTCTTCAGGCCAGAATCATTTCAGGTCTCCTGATGTTTTATTTGGAGACACTGGGAGGTACTCCACAATTCCTTTCTTTTAATCTCACTTTTCTTAGTTACACTGACCTAACGTTAACTGTTAACTGACCCATACATCTTACAGTACAGACACATGTGCTTCGCACCTCAGGACTCTCTGTACCACAACCTTCTTCTGGAGGAGACTGGGAGTTTATCTTGTCTGCACACTGAGCCTTTACTGCTCTGCATAGAAAATATAAAATTTTGATGCACATTTGCTGAAGCTGGGGAAAACAACTTACATATTACCTATAAACTTTGTAAGAAGAGAAAATATGTTTCAAAATATTTTTAGAAAAATATATATTTGACATATTTAAGGTTCAGAGGCAACATAGGCCAAAAAGGCCTAAAAAAGAAAAGTTAAAACGAATAATGACCATATTCTAACCATCAACCTTTTAAAATTCAAACTTTTCTGAAACCACAGTCAATGTGCAAAGCACTGGAGTTTCTAATCTCTTTACATCTTGCTCTTACACATGCTTATACATGAGCACTGCAACTTCCTTCTGTCTGGTTCTTATGTATCTGCTACACAAAACCTCTCCCCAATCCCTTATTTCACAGAGAAGATACCACAGAGGCTGAAAGGATCCCAAACTAAATTAAGCTGTAAATTTAACCACTGCATTGAGGTCTTCCTAGAAGGCAGCTCTGTTTATAAGAGCTGAAGGAGCCACCTGGCAACAAGCCAGAATCCTGGCTCAAGAGTTATACACCAGCCCTGGGGAAGTGATTGCCAGTTAAGCACTATGTAGCTTCAGCTGAAGATGAGGGCTTAAAAGAAAATGAAAATGAGTGAATGAAACCTAAAAAAACAATACATTTATAAAACCTTCCCACTGTTACTCATGTTACACAGGAAGTGTGTCATAACCCATGACCTCTGAAGCAGTGAGCATCAGCATCCCCAGCAGGAATGCCAGTCCTCAGCATGGCTCTGAGTAGTTCCAGGAGAGCTGATAGAGATATAGGACCACATTGACCACATTTCATGCACATCAATGGGCTAACAATGATTTTGGCATTGTCTGTGATAATAGATATCTCTCAGCCACAGAATGTTGGAAGGGAAAAACTCCATGTCTTAAATAGCACTGGCCAGACAATCCACAAAACCCAAACCCTGGTCCTGGGACTTTTAGTGAACATGCTTTGGCAGAACTCAATCTGATGTTCTTCTTTTTCAAAGAAATATCATTTATGTATTTATTTATTTGAGAGATAGAGAGAGTGTGTGTGAGAATAGACATACAAGGGCCTCCTGCCATTGCAAATGAACTCAGATGCATACACCGCTTTGTTTTTTTTTAATTTTTTGTTTATTTATTTATTTATTTATTTGAGAGCGACAGACAGAGCGAGAAAGAGGCAGAGAGAGAGACACAGAGAGGATGGGCGCGCCAGGGCCTCCAGCCACTGCAAACGAACTCCAGACGCGTGCGCCCCCTTGTGCATCTGGCTAACGTGGGTCCTGGGGAGTTGAGCCTTGAACCTGGGTCCTTAGGCTTCACAGGCAAGTCCTTAACCACTAAGCCATCTCTCCAGCCCCCAGCATACACCACTTTGTGTGTCTGACTTGCTGGGGCACTGGGAAATCAAACCCAGGCCATTATGTTTTGCAAGCAAGTACCTTTAACCGCTAAGCCATCTCTCCAGTCCCTCCACATAACTTTCTAACAATGCTGCTGTAAGAAATCAGTTGAGGTGAAACTGATTTTAAGATTCTTAGGAGATTTTCAGGTAGGATAAAGCAGGCAGTGACGACCAAAATAGCTCAGTTGCGATTCAGTATTATTTTGACAAGTTGGAATGAAGGCAAGAAACCAGTAAGTGAAAAGGTACTAATCAACTATACAAGAAAATAACATTTCTAGGAAGTTTCTTTTTTTAAAATATTACAGTGAGGTATTTTGGTTGACTACATTTCTAGTAGGAGCAAAAGGTGGGATATTATCAGGCTAAAAATAAGCATAGTTTCTAATGGGAACACAGAAAGGGCATAACTTTACCAGGTGTGGCTGTCAGATATAGTTGCTGCAATTTGGGGTTCATGAGAATGTACTTGGAAGAGAACTCTAGAGATGAATATAAAATAAATATAATCTCTTTTTCTATGAGAAAAAAAAGATACTTCAAAGAAAGAAAGACAGGTATTCTTAAGTATCTCAATGGTTTGAACTGTGGTAATAAGAACTGATTCATGTTCTTTTATTACTTCAGAAAATGAAATGTACTGATAAGAAGAAATTATAGGATAGGTTCCTAGTAGATGTTCACAGTAGTGTTAAAATAGGAAAATACTGTTAAAATCCTCCAAACTCCTAGTCATTGAAATGCTAAGATAAGGTGACTATCATATAAGCTTTTACTAGGATAGATGCCTACATTAAGTGTGACCAATGATTAGTAAGAGTGGACAGGTCTGCATCGTGCTGGTGAGGCCTTGCTTAAAGTCTCAGGTTGCTCCACAGAGCTAAGCTGATACTTGTTACATAATTCACAATGTCTTTTATATGACTTTAAACAAACCATAGTAATTGAACTTGAAAGTTCTAGGAAAATGACTGCCTCATGCAGTAGTTTTGCCTCACTTCATGTTCATCACTATTTTCACTACAATTGAGATGCACGCACCCTGTCTCTTGAAACATTCTGCTGTATCCAAGGGCAAAAAATGCAAATTCTAACCAAAAGTTATCAACTGTATGAGCCTAACTAGTACTGTGTTTTAATTATGATGTAATTACATTACATTACATTTAGAATTATGTTTATTTATTATACAGACAAGGGTTATCTAGCATGAATACAAAGGCTATACATAAGTCTTGAAGGAGAAAGTAATTTATCAGAACTCATACCTTCGGTGTTTCTTCCTTCAACTGAGTTACATTCAGGATTTAAAGCAAGGCAGTACATAAATTCCTTTAACACATCCTGACTTCTTTCCAATCCAGATAGAATCTGATGTCCCTGGATTTTCCCAAAGACAAAGGATACATTTTAAAATGTAGCAAGAATATATATACTTGCCTACATACAGCCCTGGAAATGTTATAATTTCATATTAAAAGGTTTTGAGTATACTGTATCTCTGTCTTGAAAACTTGGTAACCTTAGATGTCTAATCAATACCGTCTATAATCAGAACGTCACTATTCCTGAGATTTGGGCCCAAAGCAGTTCTAAGGACATCCTGAGGGAGAACTGGCATCTGCCAATTTTAAATTTTTGTACCCTCCAGCCATGCCCCAATTTTAACTTTTAATTGATATAATATTTGTCTCTATATATGAAATTAATATGTAATCACAAAAAAACTTGAATAGCCAAAGAAATATTGAGTAAAAAGATCAGAGCTAGTCAGGCTAAATGTATATACTATGCTCATCAAACTTCTCTTAATGTTCATACCTATATATTAATGCTACTCTCACTTTTGGTAGAGAACCTTCTCTTTTCAGATGGCAGTGACCTTGGGATGACTCAGAAGGCATCATGGTGCTGGGAAGAAGTGACAGGAATGCTCAGCACTGCAATATCTCTATCACACCTTCTAAGGCTTCCATTGCGGAAGAGGTGGCGGAAAGAATGTAAGAGCCAAAGGAAGGGTAGAACTCCTTACAACGTGCTCCTCCAGACACAAAATGGCCTGGATATCCATGACCTCACAGTGCCTGACACTACCTACACAAGATATCATAATAAGAAGAAAAGATCATGACATCAAAATAAAAGAGAGACTGATTGAGAAGGGGAGAGGATATGATGGAGAATGAAGTTTCAAAGGGGAAAGTGGGGAGAGGAAGGGCATTACCAAGGGATATTGTTTGTAATCATGGAAATTGTTAATAGAAAAATAATAATAAATTTTAAAAAGATCAAAGCTAGAAGAACATATTACTGATTCAAAATACTTTATGAAGCTATGATAACTAAAAACAAATATAATTTATATGCAAATAAAACTCACCAACTGCAAATGTCCAATGTGACAAGTCCTGACAATGTATATACAACTGTGTAACTAGCACTACACTGGAGATATGGCACATTTCTGTCACCCCAAAAATGTTCTGTCTTGTCATATGAAGTGAATCCCCCTTCTTGCCAGACCTGTTGACCACTGATCTATCTTGACAGTTTTACCTTTTTGTGAATTTCACATGCATGGATTTACATGGGGAATCTCTTCATGATTTACTGCAGCCCTTCTAAGATTTACCATGTTGCTGCATAGATCAACATTATCATTTTTTTTCTGTTGCACTACATAGCATTTCTTTGTATGGATATAACACAATTTATCTATGAGCATCTGCACATTTTTGCATACCTGCATGTTTTGTAGGTCTCTTAGGAATTGCCTCCTAAAGAAACAACAGGGCTGGAGGGATTGCAGTGTTTAAGGTACTTGCCTACAAAGCCAAATGACCCAGGTTCGAGTCCCCAGTACCCATGTAAAGCTAGATGCACAGAGTGGAACATGTGTCTGGAGTTCATTTGCAGTAGCTGGAGGCCCTGGCATGTCCATTTTTTCTATCTATGGTATCAGCTCATTTTGGATTTGATTTTGTATTTGTTTTCCCCCTTCTTCTACCCCTCCCCTCTGGAGCTCTGGTTCTTTTAGGTCATGGTGCTGAATGTTCTCCAGCTACTGTTTTGGCAGCTGCAGCTGTGGGGATGCACAAGACCCTTGAACCAAAAAAAGAGAAAAAATTAATAAAATCCCTATTGTTATCCCATTTGAGGAACAGGTTCTTGAGACTAAATTCTTTGTAGTTTCTGTTCGTTTTTGGATGGTTTAAAGTTTTGTTTGGTGGTGCTAGAGAGATATCTTAGCAATTAAGGGGCTTGCCTACAAAGCCAAAGAAACCAAGTTCAATTCCTGTGGCAGTTTGATTCAGGTGCCCCCCACCCCCATGAAGTTAGGTGTTCTGAATGCTAGGTTACCAACTGATGGAGATTTGGGAATTAACGCCTCCAGGAGGCAGTGTATTGTTGGGGGCCGGCTTATGGGTGTTATAGCCAGTTTCCCCTTGCCAGTGTTTGGCATACTCTCCTGTTTTATGGTCCACCTTATGTTGGCCAGGGGGTGATGTCCACCCTCTGCTCATGCCATCATTTTCCCTGCCATCATGGAGCTTCCTCCTCGAGCCTGTAAGCCAAAATAAACCTCTTTGCCCCACGAGTTGCTTTTGGTTGGGTGATTTCTACCAGCAATGCGAACCCAACTGCAACAATTCCCCAGTACCTACATAAAGCTAGATGAACAGTGTGGCTGGCACATACATCTGGAATTTGTTTGCAGCAGCTGGAGGTCCCGGTGCACCATTCTCTCTGTCTTTATCTCTCCCTGTGCTTAGAAATAAATCAATAAAATAAAAATAAAATTCAGTTTTTTACAATTGTTCTCTCTTTAGGTTTCACATGAGTACTTCATTCCTTTGCTCTTACTAATATACATCATTCTTTCCTGTTATTTTTAGTGGGTTTCTTGAAAGAGAAAAAAAAAAGCCAGTGCTTGCACATGTATTTAAGATGCTGCATCCTACATGGCTTCTCTTTCTATTGTCTTAAATTCCATGAGTGTGCTACTGTTAAACCATTTCTGTCTCAGAATAATCTTCCTCTTCCTCCTAGCATCTGTTAACTGCCTAGTCACTACATAATGTATCTTCTGGCTCTCTGGAACAGCAGCCATTTGAAAAGTGATTAATAGTGATTAATTAATAGTGATTAATTGACAGTGATTAATATATATATTAGACAATGGGTCGTTTGTTTATCTGAGATCCCTGCAGAGTCTGGGGTGCTCCCAAGGCCTTCTTGTGATTCATATATATATATATATATGTATATCTTTTTTTTTTCTTTGGTTTTTTGAGGTAGTGTCTCACTCTAGCCCAGGCTGACCTGAAATTCACTATGTAGTCTCAGGGTGGCCTCAAACTCACTGCAATCCTCCTACCTCTGCCTCCCAAGTGCTGGGATTAAAGGTGTGCACCACCACACGGGGCCCTATATAACTCTTTTTAAAATATTTATTTATGAGAGAGAAAGAAGGCACAAGATTGCCAATGGAAAATGAGTGTGCCAGGGCCTGTTGCCACTGCAAACAAATTCCAGATGCATATGCCACTTTGTGCATATGGCTAAAGAGGGTTACTGGAGTATTGTACCCAAGCATTAGGCTTTGTAAGCAAGTGCCTTTAACACTGAGCCATCTCTCCAGCCCCTGGAACTCTTTAAACCTGAAGTTTTACTAATGTTCTTATTTTCATTTAATAAGACTTCTTTCCAGTTTTAGCAGTACCCGAATCTTATACAACAAAAGAATACAAATAATTTAATACAAATAAAGCTCCTGACTCAAGTTTCTAAATCTTCTTCTTCTGCATATCAAAGACACCTTGGGAACAAATAGTACTGCCTTATGTACCCAAAGTGTGGTGGTTTGGATGTGAAGTGGTCCCTACAGCCTCATGTGTTTGTGATTAAGCTATATATTTAATTCCTAGCTGATGGGGCCTTTGGGAAAAGACATCGACTGTCAGTTAGAAACCCCTTTTATAATTTAGGGTTCATCATTCCTAAAAAATTTACCTCAGAAGATAATGGGTAGGTACTAAGGAGCTATTGGTCAAAGGATACAAAGTTTCCACACATACAGGTTCAAGAGCTATATATACTATAAGCCAGGCATGGTAGTGCATGCCTTTAATCCCAGCACTTGGGAGGCAGAGGTAGGATGATTGCCGAGAGTTCGAGCCCACCCTGAGACTACATAGTGAATTCCAGGTCAGCCTGAGCTACAGTGAGACCCTACTATACTATAGAACATGGAAACTACAGTTAATAACATATTGTATTCTTAAAATTTTCTTAGAGTAGATTTAAAGTGTTCTGACTACTAAAATGTTTGTGAGACAATGTGTATGTTAATAAACTCATTAGTGATTTCATAGAATATATATATTTCAGAACTTGTTATATACTGAAGGAAACACAAGTTCTGTCCATTCAAAATAAATTTTAAAAAAGAGTAGAACAAGAGATAAGAAAAAAGTCATCAGAAATTAGAGTAGAAAGTATGTATTTTAGTGTGGCAAACATGCAACTAAATATATTTCTGAGTTTGATCCAACAAATATTTGCCCCTAATCTCAAGATTACTGCTAAGCCCAAATTTACACTTCACCAAATCTGAAAAGTACTGTGGTTTGAAGGATTTCAACAAACAAAGAGAAAAAGATAGAGAGAACACAGTTTGACCTGAATACTGAACATTGAATATCTTGAAATTTCTAAAACAAAGATGACAAATATAATAGCAGGAGAATTATTTCACAGAGTGTGCTATAGCTATTAATTTCATCACAAGTTCTTTAAAATGTTTCTTAAGTTTTCTTAATGACTTAAACTTCAAAGATTCATGAAAAGTTCATTTTGTATCATCAGAAGAAAAAATATATTTCTCCAACCAAAACACAAAGACAAATTAGTCCAAATTCCACTCAAAATATTAACCCCTCACTAACACCATTGTTATGCCCATACGTATATTAGCTAATCATGACCATTATGTGATCATACAATTTAAATTACAATTTCAAGACTTCCTTCTTGCTCAAAATTTTATAAAATTTGATGATTTTTTTGCAAATTTTTTTCTTTAGTGTTGATTTCATCATTCTTAACATATTATTGAATTAAATGCGTACTATCATTAATGTAAATTAGGTTTAAATATTACCTAAATCCAGTTGAAGACTTGGTCTTTAAAAGATTGGATTGATTTGAGTGTGAAGTGGGTTGCTAAATTTAGATTACTGTCAAATGGGAAATATACAATATCTGTAGGTATCCAATCCCCATCATGTTACTTTATTAATAAATGTCCCACAGCCACATCCTGATCATCTCCAGCCAACAAACATAGAGAGGTTCCTTCTGACAAACTGTATCAGCATGCTGCAGAGCTTGCTCATAGTTCTTCATGCCCAAATGTAATTCTGCTTGCAGCTGCAGTAATAAGGTATCAACTGAGGCTGAAAGATGGGAGAAAAATCAGATAAGCAAAACTGACTGCATTTCAAACAAATTTTCAAGTAATTAAAATATTAAATTAGAAAATAATCACAAAGTAAGAAATAATTCCTGCTCCCTGAAGTCATATTAAGTAGTTTGATGAGAATAATTTATGGAGTTTCAGGAAAACAGAAACAAAATTAATTACACTTAAAAATGCCCCAAGAGGGCTGGAGAGATGGTTTAGTGGTTAAGGCACTTGCCTGCTAAGTCTAAGGACCCATGTTTGACTTCCCAGATCCCATGTAAGCCAGTCACACAAGGTGACACATGTACAAGGTCACACATGTGCACAAGGTAGATGCACCCTCTGGAGTTTGATTACAGTGGCTAGAGGCTCTGGTATGCCAATTCTCTCTCTTTCTCTCTCTTTCCTCACTCTCTCTCTCATAAGAAGTCTCATAAAAAAGGCCAGTCTATTGGGCTTGCCTCAGAAAAAAATGCCCCAAGAAATATAAACTAACATTGATTATTACCAAAAATTCACTAGCTACAGTATAATTTCCAATAATAAATCAAGTAACTGTTGGATCATCTTCATGCTACAGGTGGAACATCTTTAATTTAAAAATCCAAAGTGGGGCTGGAGATATGGCTTAGTGGTTAAGGTGCATACCTGTGAAACCTAAGGACCCAGGTTCAATTCTCCAGGTCCCAAGGGGCACATGGCACATGTTTGTTTGCAGTGGCTAGAAGCCCTGGTGTGCCCATGCTCTCTCGCTCGCTCTCTCTCTGTCTCTAATAAATAAATAAAAATAAAATCTTTTTTAAAAAATCCAAAGTGCTTTAAAATCTGAGTTTTAGATTTAGGAATATTTCAGATATGAGTCTTTTCATTTGGGATACAAGTACTCCCAAATCAAAAAAAAAAAAAAATTTAAAGCTCGGTATGGTGGCGCACGCCTTTAATCCCAACACGCGGGAGGCAGAGGTAGGAGGAACACCATGAGTTCAAGGCCACCCTGAGACTACATAGTGAATTCCAGGTCAGCCTGGGCTAGAGTGAGACCTTACCTCAAAAAAAAAAACAAAAACAAAATTCAAAAGGTGAAATACTTTTGGATGGACCAGTCATTTCAGATCAGAATTTTAAAAGATAACTCTCATGGGAAGTACATAAAGAAACCCATATAACATAATCTGCTACCCTACACAGCTGTGTGCATGCTAATTTGCCTACATAACTGTATCTATAGCACATTATTTTATGTAAAGAAAGGAGAAAAGACTTTCCTTCCCTATATTCCTCAAACAGAAGGCATCCTGGTAATCTTATATGCTTCTACTGACATACGCCCAGCTACACACACAAGTCAAGAGTGACTTTGTATGAAATGGCACATGGCATATAACAAGTGCTGATCTGGCAGGGAACCCTGGAAAAGCTCAAAGCCAGAGATCATAAATGCTCAACCCTGGCAGCTGCTTTCACACTGCTGGACCCCACCCTCTCCATTCTCATTGTAAGAAGGCTAAAGCTACACTGTAGTTAATCAACAAGTATTCTGAGCACCTAACATGTGTTCCCATCTCTCTATCTAAACACTCCCTTGATTGTGACTCTTCAAACTTACCCAATGGTCCTTTCCAAAGGCTGGTATGCCTCCTATCAGTTTATGTAAAAAATCCAGCCAGTATGAATGAAAAACAACTCATGCAAAATCAAGACACCAAGATAAGGTAAGCAGCAAAAATATGTTATCACTGCACATTATAATTAAGAGAAGGTGTGACAAGAAAAAAAAAAGGGGGGAAATAACAGCATGAGTCATACAATTAAGAAAAAGACATATATAAAACAGCATGTAAGCCACTAAGTAGAACAGAGTCAGCAACTTGTTTCTGTAAAAGGCCAAAATAACTATTTCAAGCTATGCAGGACAAAAGGAAAACTGGAGTATATCATGCAGGTACTTGTAAAGGAAGAAAACAATTTTCAGAGTTTTTTAATTGATGAAAATCAAAATATAGCAATAATAAATAATAATGCTTCTTTCCTTTTTTTTTTTTTTTTTTTTTTTTTTTTTTTTTTTTTTTGGTAATACAGGCCTACCAATGAGAAAAATTAAATTTTGGAGGGGGGAAATAACATTTTCCTTAAAGTTCAAATTTCCTCTTACCAAAACTAAGTGAAGGGCCTGTAGAAATGGCTTAGTGGTTAAAGCATTTACTTGCGAAGCCAAAGGACCCAGGTTCAATTCCCCAGGACCCATGTAAGCCAGATGCACAAGGGGCACATTCGTCTGGAGTTCATTTGCAGTGGTTAGAGGCCCTGGCATGCCCATTGTCTCTCTGTCTGTCTCTCTTCTCTCTATCTCTCTCTGTGCTTGCAAATAAAATTTTAAAAACACTAAGTGAAGGCTTAGCAATTAAGGCACTTGCTTGCAAAGCCTAAGGACCCAGGTTTGATTTCTCTGTCCCTACATAAGCCAATTCACAAGGTGGTGTATGTGTCTGGAATTAGTTTGCAATGACAAGAGGCCCTGGCATGCCCAGTCTCTTGTTCTCTCTCTCTCTCTCTCCCCATCTGCCTCTTTCTCTCTCTAAAATACATAAATATTTTAAAAATTGTTTTTAAAAACTAGGTGAAGCCTAGATGTCCCTCAACTAATGAGTGGATAATGAAGATGTGGTACATTTATACAATGGAGTTTTATTCAGCAGTAAGGAAGAATGAAATTATAAAATTTGCAGGGAAATGGATGGATCTGAAAAGGATTATATTTAGTGAGGTAACCCAGGCCCAGAAACCCAAACACCATATGTTCTCTTTCATATGTGGATCCTAGCTACAAATGTTTGGATTTGTATGTTATTTGGAATAAAACTCAGTAGCAGAGGCCAGTAAGCTAGAAAGGGAATATAAAGGAGAAAGAGGGCTGGGGAAATGGCTTAGCAGTTAAGGCATTTGCCTGTGAAGCCTAAGGGCCCCGGTTTGATTCCCCAGGACCCACGTAAGCCAGATGCACAAGGTGGTGCATGCATCTGGGGTTCGTTTGCAGTGGCTGGAGGCTCTGGGACGCCCATTCTGTCTTTCTCTCTGCCTCTTCCTCTCTGTCTCTCTCTCATAAATAAATAAATAAAATATTAAAAAAAGGAGAAGGAAAAAGGGGAGACGTAAGGGTCTTGTATAATGGTATTGTATATATGTATGTTGAAAAACATATTACTGGGGTTGGGAAGGCCTGAGGTCAGGGGAATATATCAAGTAAAGGAAAGGTGGGGGAGGGCTAATCAAAGTCTAAGAGGGTATGAATAAGCCATATGGACACCTTCTTTTTTGGACAATGGCATACCAAGAAGCCATAGATTGTTACTAAAAAATCTTCATTGCCAGGAATGGGATACCTTCCAGTGAGTTGTTGGCCAGGGAGGCCATTAATGCCCCCAAAACATTAAAGGCCATTGCCGAGACTCTTGATTTCCCACCAGGAATAGATGGTAAGACCCTACTGCTAAAGATTCCACATGTTTGGGCAGCAAGGTCACTGAGAAATCCTGCTGGGGCTGAGCAGAAAACAACCTTCCTGTAGATCAGCTGACAGAAATCTGGAAAAAGCTATGCTTCATGCAGTTCCATGGGAGAGAAAGAAATCACCAGTGGAGATAAACAAAAGTGGACACTGCAAGCCTTAAATTTGGCCAGCTAGTCCAAATGAGCCAATACGTGCAATAGTGGCATATCTGTTATGAGGGAAACCTACTGCTCTCTAATTGGACTGGAGGCCTGTTCCATGGGAGAGAATACATGCCTGATACTGAAAACCTATGACAGGGGAAGTCATGAGCCCTAGGGGTGTAACATCTGCTGGTGTCTGGCTAAATGTATATATTATGCTCCCCAAACTGCCCAGTAAGCACTTCTCTTAATGTTCATACCCATATATTAATGCTACTCTCACTTTTGATTAGAGAAGCTTCCAAGGTCACCACCATCTGGGATAACTCAGAAGGCAGCATAATGCTGAGAAAAAGTGACAGAGGAGTGCTCAGCACTGAAACATCTCTATCACACCTTTCAAAGTTCAGGGTCCATTGTGGAAGAAGTGGCAGGAAGAATGTAAGAGCCAAAAGAAGGGTAGAACTCCTTACAATGCACTCTTCCAGACACAAAATGGCCTTGATATCCATGGCCTCGCAGTACTGGGCACTACCTACACAAGACCATCATTATAGGAGGAAAAGATGATGGCATCAAAATGAAAGACAGATTGAGGGGGAAGAGGATATGATGGAGAGTGGAGTTGCAAAGGGGAAAGGGGGGCTAATTACCATGGTTTATTTTATATAATTATGGAAGTTGTCAATAAAAAATAAAACTAGGGGGCTGGAGAAATTGCTTAGTG